>NC_051171.1:165976342-167176342 GCF_013339725.1 Rhipicephalus microplus | reverse complement strand
ATCTGCAATGCCTAGATCAAGTGCTCACATGTCTCTCCAATGCTGGATTTCAACTAAACACAAAGATGTGCCATTTTGGCAACACAGCTATAAAAGTTCTAGGACATCTCGTTTGTAAAGATGGCATCCAGCCCGATCCTGACAAAATTTCTGCAGTCCTCAACTTTCCGCGACCCTTTCGCTCCAACGAACTACGCAGTTTCCTTGGACTCGCATCGTACTTTCGCCGTTTCATTCGCAACTTTGCCACTATTGCCGCTCCTCTCCACAAGCTCCTTGCTAGTACCGGTTCCTTCGATTGGAATGATCAATGCGAAGCCTCATTTCAAGAACTCAAGCAGGCACTGACATCCCCACTGGTGCTTTGTTATTTCGATGACAGGGCACCTACGTTATTACACACTGACGCTAGTGGACAAGGAATCGGCGCCGTACTCCTCCAGCGTGACCATGCCTTTCGCGAGAAAGTTGTCGCGTATGCAAGCCGCACTCTGACCTCTGCAGAGAAGAGGTACTCGATAACCGAACAAGAGTGCTTGGCTGTTGTCTGGCCCATCCAAAACTTTCATCCGTACCTACATGGTCGACATTTTACTGTTGTGACAGACCACCATGCTCTTTGCTGGTTGTCCTCAATCAAAAACTTGTCCGGATGACTTGGCCACTGGATTCTCCGATTACAATCTTATGACTTTGACGTCATCTACAAGACTGGAAGACAACATCAAGATGCCGACGCTTTGTCACGATGCCCTTTGCCGCAGTTTTCGGCGCACGTCACAGCCCCTTGTCAAATTGGTTATACGGAGGACGCCTGGTCGATATCAGCCATTTCTTCCCTACCTTCATCCACCCGTCCGTCAGTACTTATCACTCACCAGCGAGCCGATTCTTATTGCACTGACATCATCGGTCGGCTTGCCGGCGCTTCATCTTCCCCTAATGCCAGGCTCCGGAAACAACTCAGACTATTCAAGTTGGAGGACGATGTGCTATATCGATACATTTTCCACCAGGAAGGCCACTGATGGGTTCCCGTCGTACCACGCGCACTACGCAATGAAGTTCTGCGCGCTTCCCACGACGACCCGACGTCAGGACACTTGGGTTACTACAAAACATACGAGCGCACCCGCAGTCGATTCTTCTGGCCAGGTTTTTCCACGACGGTAGCTAAATATATTGCCTCGTGCGCACTTTGCCAACACCGCAAGCGGCCCACTACTGCTCCAGTCGGGACCCTACAATCACTTCCTTGTCCATCAGAGCCGTTTTCTGTCGTCGGAATTGACCTCTTCGGGCCCCTCCCAACTACATCAGACGGCAAGAGATGGATCGTCACCGCCGTTGATCACTTGACCCGGTACGCTGAGACAGCCTCGATCACTTCAAGAACTGCTTCGGAAGTAACAACTTTCTTCTTGAATGCTATTTACCTACGTCACGGAGCCCCTCGTGTTCTTTTGAGCGACCGGGGCAAGGCATTTCTTTCAAGCACGCTCACTGAAGTTTTTCAAGTATCAAAAACAGTTCATAAAACAACATCTAGCTATCACCCGCAAACCAATGGCTTAACGGAAATATTTCATCGCACACTGTGTGACATGCTGTCCATGTATATCCGACTGGACCATCGCAATTGGGATGCCATACTTCCCTTTGTCACGTATACATATAATACGTCAGTTCAACGAACCACAGGCTATTCTCCATTTTTCCTAGTATACGGACACCAACCGACATCACCACTCGACGTTTCATTCTTTTCTGGCCCCGTCAACTCTTCACCATTCGTTTGCAACCAGTTTCTGTACCGTGTTGCTCGATGCCGTCGTCTTGCCCGTGTAAACACCGAAGCTAGCCAAGAAGATCGCAAACATCGTTACGGTGCCACTCACCGCGTCGTTTTCTACCGCCCTGGCGACGATGTACTTCTGTGAACTCCTGCCCGAATGCCTGGCTTATGCGAGAAGCTTGAGTCACGCTATTTTGGACCCTACAAAGTTGTCGAACAGACCTCACCAGTGAACTACCTTGTCGCACCTGTTCATGTCCCCACTTACCAACGCTGCCGCGGGACAGAGATTGTGCACGTTTCGCGTCTCAAGCCCTATCGTATGCGTTCCCCAGCGTAATTCGCGGCCAGGCTGGCCGCTTCCGTCGACGGGGGAAATTAGTGTAAGAATTCATTGGACGTCATCTTCCTCATCTGTCAATAACCATCATCAGTCTTTGCCCCGTTCATCATCATCATCGGCGCCATCTTGCTGTTGCTTGAATAAAGCGTCAGCTGAACCGTTGTATTTCAAGATATATATATGCTCACGGCTGGTTATTTTCTCACCCACTTTTCTTTCTTCTTATTTACATTACATTTGTTCTAATAACTGCCCCTATACATTCCTTGGCATCATTGTCTGTTAGATCTCATCATATTGTGTCAAAACACTGAAAAACAAGCCCTTAGTTATACACCTCTTCCCTTATATATATATATATATATATACACACATACACACACACATTTTTTTAGAAAGACATGCATGAAAGTGTTCACGTTGAGAGAGCTCTGAGAAAATGCGCAAGGATTACATACATGGCACATACTAATGAACTCATCTTTGCCCCTTTGCTTCAAACTAGGAGCTCTACGCATAAGTAGGTGTACCACGTATTGTCCCCATGCATTACACCCAAAACTGTGTGCAGTAATCCAGGCAAGCACAGTGATTTATTATGAGCAACAACCCAAGGAGAGGGCCATAAGTACTAGCACACAATTGTTGGTCGCTGTCAAACAGCAAGACCAGTCCATTACATGCACTGAAACTACGACAAATACTCACCAGCTTCAGCTCAATTTTCCGGCTACCAACATTGTTTTTCGTGGCTGCCAGGGAATTGTCAATGAGCTCTGCAAATGCGTATGCTGAAGAAAAATAATGTCACAAGTAATTAAAATAGACAAAGAAAACCACAAAAAAGGCAGTCAACAGTACACGTCACACCCACTTTGCCAGACTAACTTCCAAAGTACAAAGCTTCTATGTCCGAAATGTAACACTTTTCCCTTATATGCTGGCCTTTGCTTCCAATGCGGCTGTTACCAGCAGTGAAGTGCACTAACCCTTCTCGGTCCATTGCAGAGCCCTGTCTGACAATATGCTTTCAGCCACCATCCCAGAATCTATGCAGGAGAATTTCACGGGTTTTATCGCTGCAATGCACATGCATTCGCCCCATTCATGGTGCACCATCTCCTAATGAGTGATAAGCGAAGTTCATTCTGTATATGAAGGGTTTTCTTTCACCAGAGAAGACTGTTTCTGGTGATAAAAAAAACTAAAAAAAAGGTGGGTGTGCTTCCACAAACTGATAAAATATCATCTTAAAGGAGTTGAATATAGAATGCCACAGAAAAAATACATCTTGCCTTTTTCTTGCACCACTAGTGCATTTCTTTGCAGCACCAGAAACTAGCAAAAAGAAACTTTTCAGACCGAAGCAGCCATAAATATGGCAAAAGTATTGGAATGCAACAGGTTAGCCCTTTCTATGAATCAACTTACGCAAACTTGCCCTGCAGCACTGCAGCACAAAAGCACTTGAGGACCCCTTACTAAGCTAAAGCTAGACTTGAGACAAATGTCAAAATGTCTGCGTAAAATTACGATATTCTTTGAGGTCACACATGACCAAGAACGCTGTCTCAACTCACGCAGTGGATTCTGTCCTTCAGAAGCATAGTATTCATACATGCCAGATTTGATGATGGTGTCATAATGTGGCAAGTACTCCACCTGTAGAGGATTAAAATGAACTTTTAGTGTCATGTTGCAAGACAGCCTGTAATTCACAACTTTCAAAATCACGTGCAATTCAGTGCCAACATTTACTTAAAACTAGAGAGAGCCGGAACGAGTGCATAAAATGAACAACAAAAGCACATGGAAGTATCTTGGTACGAACGAACCTGTCATTCAAGCAACGCAAGCGCCAGTCAAGTATGCAGCCGAGCATTGTTATGAATTGGTACCATGCATATGACAAACTCACCTTCTGAAACGTTTGTCCTGTGAGCTCTTGGTCAATGTTCTTAAGCACGTACAAGGTCTCGCCCCCTTCAAGTTTGTCTGAAAAAAAAAAAAAAAAAAGTTCAGAACTGATCAAATTTCTCTTGAAACCAATGTTTTTGGAGATGCCAATGACATGCTCCCCAGCCTTAGAATGTTTTAAACATTTGCATTAAATTAGTACACCAGGTGAGCTGCTTAACCATTGTCAGCATTAAATCAAGTACCATGGAGACATAAGAGTATATAGTCACTGTTCAACAAGTTCCTTATCTTCACCTTAGATATTTTAGATATTTGCGTTTTCTGAATACCCTTGGCCATACAGTGAAACCCCATTCGAGCCGCCACTCACCACGCAGAGCAACAGAGGATACGAAAACCCCAATCAACCCTAATTGGCAGCCCCCCGAAACGCGTACCGGTCCCATACGTTCAGAGAATCAGCAAGATGTTGGCGCGGATCTTCAAGAAGGAAGGGGTTCGCATCATGCACGTGCCTTCGTGTGCGCTGGGCCGCCTCTTCCCCCGCCCAAAAGACCGGCCAACAATGAACAGGGCCCCCACTGTTGTTCACAAAATTCTGTGCAAAATCGGCGACACTAAAAATCTAACGGAACGACTGAAGCAACTCGCCACTAATGTACAGAAGCTCTACAAAGAGCGCAGTGCAGTCGCCGAACATGCTGAGACGTTAGATCATCAGATAAATTTCGAAGCAACGGCCATCCTTGAAAGCGAGCCGAACTGGAGGAGAAGGTTATTACTCGAGTAATGGCACAGCCCATAACATCAACCGCTCTCTCAGAACCCTTCTCCCAGTGTATATACATGGACTTCGCTCCACGGCAAAACAAGAGAAAGAGAGAGGGGGTCATTATCCGCCCCGCGAGTACTTTGAAGACGCCGGTGCTACGCAGCCCCGCAGTCACCCCCAAGGAAGGAACCAAGTCAGTTTTGAAACATCGGATTTCTTCAAAACTTTTGTTTGGAATCTAAATCATCTCCCAGTGAAACCCCGATTATATGACTTTCAGGGGAGCACGAAAAACCGTCGCATAATTGAAAGACTAAAAATATAGGCAGTGGCATTCATCCTTGCACAAAAAATGAGCACATAGTGCCCGAATAAACTCACGACGCAACCTCGTGCTTATCCCAAAAAAGGTAGATTAAATTATTCTTGCCAATGGCAGCTTTACTTTGCTGAAGCAGGTGCGATAAATTCTTTCTTTCCGACTTTGAAAAATCGAATTCAACGTGCTTCTTTCTCCTGATAAATTGAGTCCAAGAATTGCCTGCGCATGAAAACGATACGAAAACCACGTTGCCAATAGCCTCCCATCAGAAGAGTTAGACACAGTGTCATCGGCAACAGACCACCAATTCATGAGGTAGCATAGAATGCCTTCGTGCTCCACCAAGCTCTTGTAATTTCTTGCCTTATTACGTGACTCCAGTGATGTCCCACTGTTAGGATGAATGTCGACATCAAGTGAGAGTTATTTTGCACGGTAGAAATAACTGCATCACACCCTTCTGTATGCTCACGTTAGTGACTGTGAGTGCCACAAACCAAAGCAGGAGATCAGCGGTACATCAACCAGGAACTCCAAGTGAGCTTGGGGAAGCATGCAACTCATACATCATCATCATCGTCATCAGCCTGACTACGTCCACTGCAGGACAAAGGCCTCTCCCATGTTCCGCCAGTTAACCCGGTCCTGTGCTTGCTGCTGCCAATTTACACCCGCAAACTTCTTAATCTCATGTGCCCACCTAACCTTGTCTCCCCCTAATCCGCTTGCTTTCTCTGGGAATCCAGTTAATTACCCTTAACGACCAGCGGTTATCCTGTCTACGCGCTACATAACCGGCCCATGTCCATTTCTTCTTCTTGATTTCAGCTATGATATCCTTAACCCCCGTTTGTTCCCTAATCCACTCTGCTCTCTTCTTGTCTCTTAAGGTTACGCCTACCATTTTTCTTTCCATTGCTCGCTGCATCGTCCTCAATTTAAGCTGAACCCTCTTTGTGAGTCTCCAGGTTTCTGCTCCGTTGCTAAGTACCAGCAAAATACAGCTGTTGTATACCTTCCTCTTGAGGGATAGTGGCAATCTACCTGTCATAATTTGAGAGTGCTTGCCAAATGTACTCCACCCCATTCTTATTCTTCTAGTTACTTCAATCTTGTGGTTCGGCTCCACGTTTTTACCTGCGCTAAGAAGACATAGTCTTTTACAACTTGAAGTTCACTATTACCTATCTCGAAGCGCTGCTCTTTTCCGAGGTTGTTGTACAATTTACTTTCGTTTTCTGCAGATTCATTTTAAGACCCACCTTTCTGCTCTCCTTGTCTAACTCCGTAATCATGAGTTGAAATTCGTCCCCTGAGTTACTCAGCAATGCAATGTCATCGGCGAAGCGCAGGTTACTAAGGTACTCTCCATTAACTCTTATCCCTAACTGTTCCCATTCTAGGCTTCTGAAAACCTGCTGTAAGCAGGCGGTAAATAGCATTGGGGAGATTGTGTCCCCCTGCCTTACACCCTTCTTAATTGGTATTCTGTTGCTTTCTTTATGAAGCACTATGGTAGCAGTTGATCCCCTGTAGATTTCTTCCAGGATGTTTATATATACTTCATCGACGCCCTGATTCCGCAGTGTCTGCATGACGGCTGATATTTCTACTGAGTCAAACGCTTTCTCGTAATCTATGAAGGCTATGTATAGTGGTTGGTTATATTCTGAGCATTTCTCTATTACCTGATTTATAGTATGAATGTGGTCGATTGTTGAGCAGCCTGTTCGAAATCCTGCTTGTTCCTTTGGTTAACAGAATTCTAGTGTTTTCTTTACTCTGTTAGCAATTACCTTTGTAAATAGCTTGTATACTACAGAGAGCAAGCTAATTGGCCTGTAATTCTTCAAGTCCTTGTCATCTACTTTCTTATGTATTAAGATGATGTTAGCGTTCTTCCAAGACTCTGGTACCCTTCCCGTCAGGAGACACCTCGTAAACAGGGTGGCTAGTTTTTCTGGAGACACCTCGTAAACAGAGTGGCTAGTTTTTCTAACACAATCTGTCCCTTCATCTTTCAGCAGATGTGATGTTACCTGATCCTCTCCAGCAGCTTTGCCTTTTTGCATGCTCTCCAAAGCTTTTCCGACTTCTTCTATCATTACTGGTGGGGTGTCATCTGGGTTACTGCTAGTTCTTATAGTATTAAAGTCGTGGTTGTCCCGGCTACTGTACAAGATCTCTGTAAAATTCCTCCGCTATTTTAACTATCCTATCCATATTGGTAGTTATTTTGCCTTCTTTGTCCCTTAGTGCATACATCCGATTTTTGCCTATCCCAAGTTTCCTCTTCACTGCTTTAACGCTTCCTTCGTTTTTCAGAGCGTGTTCAAGTCTCTCCATGTTATACCTTCTTACATCGGATACCTTACGCCTATTAATCAACTTCGAAAGCTCTGCCAGTTCTATTTTGTCTGTTGTACTTGAGACTTTCATGATTTGACGCTTCTTAATGCGATTCTTCGTTTCCTGAGAAAGCTTGCCAGTGCCCTGTCCCACTACCCTGCCTCCAACTTCCACTGCACACTCCGTAATGATACTCGTCAGATTATCATTCATTGTATCTATGCCAAGGTTGGTTTCCTCACTAACACTCCGTAATGATACTCGTCAGATTATCATTCATTGTATCTATGCTAAGGTTGGTTTCCTCACTAAGAGCCGAGTGCCTGTTCTGAAGCGAGACTCTGAATTCCTGTACTTTCCTTCTCAGTGCTAGCTCGTTGATTGGCTTCTTGCGTATCAGTTTCTGTCGTTCCTTCCTCAAGCCTATAGGCGAATTCGAGACCATACCATTCTATGGTCACTGCATCGTACCTTGCCAACCACTTCCACATCCTGCATGATGCCTGGGTGTGCACTCATTATAAAGTCTATTTTGTTCTTATTTTCGCCATTAGGGCTCCTCCATGTCCACTTGCAGTTTCCTCGTTTTCGGTAGAAGGTATTCAAAATCCGTAAATTATTGCGTTATGCGAATTCTACTAGTAGCTCTCCTCTGGCGTTTCTAGTACCGATGCCATAATCTCCCACTGCCTGGTCTCCAGCCTGCTTCTTCCCTACCTTTGCATTAAAGTCTCCCATAAGTATTGTATACTGTGTTTTTACCTTACTCATTGCCGATTACACGTGTTTATAGAAGCTTTCAACTGAAGCGTCATCATGGCTGGATGTAGGCGCGTAAGCCTGTACCACCTTCATCTTGTATCTCTTATTCAGTTTAATTACAATACCTACCACCCTTTCATTAATGCTATAGTATTCCTCTATATTGCCAGCTATGTTTCTGTGAATTAGGAACCCCACTCCCAGTTCTCTTCTCTCAGTCAAGCCCCGATAGCAAAGCACATGCCCATTCTGTAGCACCGTATAGGCCTCATCTGAGGAGCAACGATGGCGTAGTGGTTAGAGCATTTGTCTCGCATGCAAAAGGCCCGTGGTTCGAATCCCGGTGCCGCGCAGTTTCCAACCAGATAAAAAAAAAATCCGCGTAGTGATGGAACTGCATTACGAGGCCTGGGATGCGGCCTCACCGGTAACCACCGCCGGGAACGCACTCCCTCACCAGAGAAGAATTGGCCACCCTGGTGCAGTATCTGGCCACTACCTCACACATGCATACGTCAAATAACTCACGGCCCTCAGTCCCCAGCTGCTGCGAAGCAACTGACCACGGCGGCGGTCAGATCTGCAACGCAGCAGAGGGTGCTAAGAATTTCTGAATCCGGACAGGCCGCCATAGGAACCTGAACTTGGCAATTTTTAACGCTAGAACCTTATCTAGTGAGGGAAGTCTAGCTGTACTATTCGAGGAGCTAGAGGGTGTTAAATGGGATATAATAGGGCTCAGTGAGGTTAGGAGGACAACTCATACAACCACGTAACAAACAAACCTGGCACCTAGGCAGGCTGCATAGGCCTAGCGTACAAAATGCGAGGGGCCAAGGCAGGCACAAAAGCTTACGCTCGCCTTCACCCAGATGAGCGGTACATGCTTGATGCGAGGGGCCAAGGCAGGCACAAAAGCTTACGCTCGCCTTCACCCAGATGAGCGGTACATGCTTGGCGGTGCTCTACGGTATGGTTATAGTGAAATGCAGTGTCCAGTGCTCTACCGCAGTACTGCAGGTGTAGCAGCAAAAACGTACACACTCGATTAACAAAAAAAAAAAGAGCAGTGGTGGCCACTTTTTTGGGAGGTTTGAGATGGCATTCATACAATCGGGAGACAAGGTCAAAATTCACGTCTCCCACACAAGTCCGGAGAGTTGACAGGTATGTACTACCATGAGAAAAACCAGAATGTTAACCAGAGTAATTAAAGTATTAAGGTTGACATTTTTGTCCTCATACTCTTCAGAAGTCCACGCATTGTTATCTTGCCTAGTACTATTCTTTGTACATTTCTCTTGAACTTCCACCTTCATCTATTTTGGACACCAAGAAAGTAGTAGCTGCTTGAAACAAGTATGACCGCAGAACACAGTTCGCATTCAATGTGACCAAAGACGATTGCACAAGCTGTTGCTCCTGTATCGTTCTTAAGCAAAGCAACTGAAAGTTACAAAAACGCTAATGAATGATTAGCCCCACATTGTGACAACCCCATCATTTTATACAATTTAACATTTCCTTAGATGTGTTTTGCTTTTCTAACTTAGTAAAACAATTTTACCTTGTTCGTTATTTTATCTCCAAGTTATTAAACGATTGTTTATTTTTCTGACAACCGGATTTCATTTAAATTTATTTTGATGCTATACATGGCTTGCACATGATGTCACGGATGCAGCTTCTGAAAAAAACTGGGACTACATGATGGCGGCTTTGATGAAAAACAAGTAGCATCTAAGAGAAAACGACGTGGAAGGATTGTCTCTGTTCGTGAATAATGAAGGAAACTGCGTATGGTGTTTCGATAGCATTAATCTGGCATCAAAAATATCTGATCCTATCATGCTGGTGCTCCAGCATAGTGGTTTCAGTGCACGCCATCTATATTGTCCGTGTCGCGTGAACTTATCGTTGTGGGTGAGTGTGGTGCCAAGAGTCGTCGGAGTCTAGCAACCCAAGCTGGCGCTTCGTGGTGAGTGATACAAACACGTCATTACTTCCGTACGATTTCATTGCCTTTTGCCGCTTTTTAGAACTAGAAATAATTCGCTCGTTACCTTTTCATCGACTATTTTACATTGTTAGGCTAATCATAGCTGTAATTACTAGTACGTATATCCGACTGAGGGCCACTGTCTACTTCTACATCTATTTACCAGAATTTTAATTACTACTCCAATGCACCAACAGAATAGAATACAGCCTTAAAAATAGTGCCAGTCTATTCTTTAGCAGTTAGAAACGTTTCGCGTTCACTTTTCAATCATTCCAACCACTTGCAACGTATACACTCAATGTAGCAATAACGTAAAACTAGTCCATTATTTCGCAAAACAGGTGCGTGCAACTCGTCAGTTGACAGGAAACGCCAAAGTAGAAGTGCGACCACTCGAAATCAGCGAAACTCCGACATTACGGACACATCAGTAACAACAGACTGGCTAGAACCACAGGGTATAAGTATCTAGGCGTTCACCTCACACAAAATCTTTCCTGGGTCGACCATATAACTACCATTTCTGCTAATGCTTCAAGATCATTGGGGTATCCTCGTCGCAACCTAAAATCCACTACTCCTCACGTACGTAAACAGGCCTACCAAACATTTGTCCGGCCCCAGTTAGGGTACGCATCATCCATTTGGTCACCTCACCAAAAATATTTAATACAGAAGTTATAACCTATTCAGAACAGAGCTTGTTGTTTTATCATGCGGAATTATAACAACTTGTCCAGTTTAACCCAGCTAAAGCTCGAACTTTCACTTCATCTATTAGCAATTCGTCGTGACATGGCGCTTTTGCCTCTCTTTCATAAATATGCCTATGCCACTCGATCAGCGCTAGCGCAATTACAATTTTCCTCTCACTTATCACACAATGACTTCAGCTGCACCCGCCTCTACGGCACCACTAACGCTTTTAACTACTTATCACTCCCGCGTGCCATACGACTGGAATGATGTTCCAAACAGTGTCGCCCTCCAGCGTAATCACAATAAATTTCGCGAGCATCTTCTCAACTATTTCACTGATGATGCTTAGCTGGTCCACTTACTCCCAGGATTCATGTATCCCCTTTTTCTTTTTATTTCATCATCACAGTGAGGCTGTTGTTTAAAGTTTTGTTCATTAACCCAAACCAGCACGGTAAACTGCATAGTCTGTTTCACTACGCTTCATTTTGATCTGTCAAACACGCTATTGCATTTCTTTTACATGTTTTAAACTTACCTATTCATGTGGAATACATACGACTACTTCTGTACTTAAACATATTTTTGCTGTTGTTGACGTACTACATTGTTCTTACTGACTTGTTTACCCAATTTGTTAATATTTTGTATCGACCCCCCTTACACAATGCCTCTGCGAGGCCTGTAAGGTACTTGTAAATAAATAAATAAATAAATACATTGAAACCAACAATGTCAAATTTGAGTGAGAGGGAGAAGTTAGAATAAACGCGTGAGAAGGAGGGTCATCCAGGGCACTAAGCCACCCAAGCTCCCAAGGTCAGACATTAAAAACTGTGCCTTTTTTTTTTTTTAAAGAAAAAATGAATTTTCAAACAGTTAAGAAGGCCAGGAGAGCTATGAGTCAGATGATCAGGTGGTATTCTACAGTGCTAAGAAAGTGCAACAGAACCCCCTACTTAGAAATAGTGTAGCAGCGTATGAAATTGCATGGAATGACAAAATTCAGCTAAAATGCAGATGCCAGACCATTCCTAATCGTATATTCACTTGAAACACTTGATGAAGGAATTGTTTGAAAAAAAAAGAAGAGGCCCGGAGTGCGGCTTCACTGGCAACCAGCTGCCAGTAATGCACTTCCTCACCAGAGCAGGATTGGCCACCCTGGTGCAGTACTTGGCCACTACCTGCCATGACTACAGAAATTAACCCTTGGCCCTCAGCGTCTGCGAAGCAATTGTCCAAGACGGCAGTCAGACCTGCGATGCAGCGAAGGGTGCTCGAAATCTCTGGGTCCGGACAGGCTGCCATTGGAAACTGAACTTGGCTGCGTTTAATGCTAGAACGCTATCTAGTTAGGCTAGTGTAGCTGTCCTATTCAAGGAATTAGAGTGTGTTCAATGGGTTGTAATAGGGCTCAGAAAAGCTAGGAGTTAGGACACGTGAGTTTTATACAGTGCTGAACAGACACGTCCTATGCTAGTGTGGATTAGTTGACAGAAAAGAACTAGGGTTGGGGTTTCTTAAACACAAGAATATCGCTGGCAACATATAGAAATACTATGGCATCAGTGAGAGGGTGGCAAGTATCCCAATTAGGTTTAACATAAGGCACAAGATGAAGGTTGTACAGGCCTACGCACCTACATCAAGCCATGATGATCATTTGGTTGAACGCTTCTATGAAGACGTCGAAAGGCAAAGACAAAAACTGATATGCAAGAAGCCAATTAATGAATTAGCCGTGAGAGCGCAAGTGCAGGAATTCAGTTTCACTTCAGAATATTCGAGGCACTAAAGAGTTAATCCAATGTTAGCATTGACAAAATGAAGGATAATCTTAATAGTATCATCAAAAAGTGTGCAATGAAAGTCGGAGGTACAGTGACTAGACAGGACACTGGCAAACTATGTCAGGAGGCAAAAGATCTTACTATGAGACGACAAACCATAAAAGCCTCAAATGTAACCGACAAAATAGAGCTAGTGGAGCTTTCGAAGTTAATCAATAGGCGCAGGGTAGCCGACGTCAGAAGGTATAACAAGGAGAGAATTGAGTAGGCTGTAAAAAGCGGCAGAAGGCCAAAAGCTGCGAAAGCAAACTTGTGCACAGGCACAAATCGGATGTATGCATTAAGGAACAAGGAAGATGTCATAACCAATATGGATAGGATAGTCGAGGTGGCGGAGAAGTTCTAGAGAGAGCAATACAGAAGCCAAAACAACCAGGATGATATTATGAGAAACAATAGTAGCCCAGAGGAATTCGACATCCTTCCAGTAACGACAGGGGAAGTAAGGAAAACCCTAGAGGGAATGCAAAGAGGCAAAGCCGCTAGTTAGGATAAGGTAACAACAGACCTCCTCAAAGATGGCGGAGAAGGGTGTAAGGCAGGGAGACACGATCTCTCCAGTGATATCCACCGCACGTTTCCAAGAAGCTTTCAGGACCCTAGATAGGGAAGGGTTAGGGCTAAGAGTTAATGGAGAATATCTTAGTAACCTGTGATTCGCTGACGACATTGCCTACATGAGTAACTCAGGGGACGAGTCACAGCTCACGATTACAGAACTGGACACGGAAAGTGCAACAGTAGGTCTGAAAATTGAGGTAAAACTAAAGTAATGTGCAACAGTCTCGGCAGAAAACAGCCCTTTGAAATAGGTGGAAGGACGCTGGAAATTGTAAGGGAATATTTCTACTTTGGACAGGTAGTAATCGTGGAGCCGAATCATGAGAGTGAAGTAACTAGAAGAATAAGGATGGGGCGGATCATACTTGGCAAGCATTCTCAAATCATGATTGGTAATCTGCCACTAACCCTCAAGAGGAAAGTATATAACAGCTGCCTCTTGCCAGTACTTACCTACAGAGTAGAAACCTGGAGGCTTACAATGAGTGTTCAGCTTAAATTGAGGACGATGCAGCGAGCGATGGAAAATGATAGGTGTAACCATAAGAGACAAGAAGAGAGCAGAGTGGGTGAGAAAACAAACCGGGGTTAAGGATATCACATTTGAAATCAAGAAGAAGAAATGGACATCGGTTGGGCACGTAGCACGTAGGCAGGATGACCGCCGGTGATTAAGGGTAACTCGATGGATTCCCAGAGAAGGCAAATGGGAGACAGAAAGTTAGGTGGCCCGATGAGATGAAAATGTTCGCAAGCATAATGTGGCAACGAAAAGCACAAGACCAGGTTGCTTTGCCGATCATGGGAGAGGCCTTTGCCCTGCAGTGGGCGTAGTCAGGCTGATGATTATGTTTTTTTTTTAACCCACATTTGCATTTTTTACATATGCCTCGTGATGAAATATCAACCAAAGGTACCGCTGTAGTCTTTGACAATGGGCCTCTTATCTACATATAACCTGTATTGATTTCAATGTATTGATACTAATAAAACCTCAATCATTGTCCATCAGCACACTGCTAACAAAACATTTCCACACGTGCTAAATTAAGCATACTATGTAATACTGCTTACACGCTGCTTGGGTTTTAACATGGTGTAGACATGTACAGTGGTGTCCACGCTAGTCGAGGTTTTCTGCAGGTCAAGCAAAGCACAATATTTGTCCCTCGGTGCACTACTAGCATGAAATCACTTTCCTACATCCTCCCCACACCCCCCCCCCTCCTTTTTTTTTTTTGCAACCGATGCACGTAATCAATCATCATGCACACTCTTACCGTAAGTAGCCTTGCTAATCTCTTCCCTGTTTGTTGTGCAGATAACGAATGGCTCCGAGGAGGCAATCCCATAGTGCTGCGAAAATAAGACACATTAATCGGTCGCGTAGAGAAAACAGCGTATGCACTCTACCACTCGAGCACTTCAGAGGGCAAGCAGGATGAACCCACAAGTCGAACACGTAGTAAAAAAAATCAAGGCAGTCAAACAGTGTCACAAACTAAAAACTAGATTTGCTTGCTGACGTGATCGCCGTTTCATCGCACGTGATATTGTGTACACGGTACGAACGATCATAAATGCGATGATGTGCACACCAACAAATGCAGTATTGAACATTTATGAGATGGATAATACGCCAGCCAGGCGTATTATCCGTCTGGTAATAGATGGAACAGAGAGAACTGAGAATCGCATTTCTATTTTACCTGATGCTGAAGCGCTATGAGCAGTAGGTAGTAAGCCTATTGCTGCACGTTGCTTTTTACAAAAAAAACGTGCCTACTATGCCGCGGCGATTACGCCGGTGTTAAGAGAGGCACGTAAGAAGTCATCTTCTCACGCCAGTAATAAAACATGTCAGCATTTTGCTTTGACACAAACATTAACAACACGCCATGTTCCTAAGTCGGCTTGATTAACGTCATGGCAAGAGCTGAAACTCAAGAAGTTTGGGTATCTACCTTCATTATCCGTGTCCTTAGATCCAGGTAGTCATCCTTTGGCCCCACGGCAACCACAGATTCTGGTGTATTGCTTTTCCGGCGGTCGTAAACAAAAAACTGTTTATTTGCTGCGGCCATATTGTTTTCCACAACTAACGTCTTCGTTGAAAATAGTAATAAAAAAAAAACGGGAACGACACTTTCCCGCCTACACAGTCTTTAATCCCTTCCGGTCTGTAGTAAATACAGCAGAAAGAGCGCGCGTGTTTTCATTGCGAGGCGTCACTAATAGAAACTTACTTAGCTCGCAGCAACTATTTTCCGATGAAATAAAAACCGACGCGTCTAACAAGGAAGCGCCATTACAGTGTGCACTGTAGCGCCATCTACGATTTTGGCCGCGTCCAACTTGGAGGCTTTGGATTGATCTTTATGACAAGAACGCTGAACATTGCTAACGTTTTTATATGGTATATTCTAATACACTATAGTTTTAGTTCACAAAAAAAATATAAACTTATAAACAAACTTAGTATATGAACTCTACAATGGAAAACGTTAGCCAGGCAGCTAGAGCTTTCTTTTGAGCACTGCACGTTGGTGGTATATTTGCATGTTCACTGTTCTAGTCAATGTACATGCTTTCTTCTAACCCCACTACACCTAGCGCAAAATCTACGAGGACAGGAAGAAACACAAACAGATTTTTCTGTGTTGCTTCCATAGAGTTAATATACAGACTGCATATTAACTCTATGGTTGCTTCCTTTTTGTCAGGCTCTGGATGGATGGATGTGGCTGTAACCTTTAGATCGGGTGGCGGCTAACGTCACCTAGCCGTAATACTTAGTGAACTAACCATTAGATTTATCTTTTTTTTTTTTCCTTTGAATAGTGAGGTTGAGGATTCGTACTTTGGAGTGAAGGGCTTATTTTCACTCGTGCCTTGACTTTAGCCACCAATCAGATAACCTCCTTCTAGTTAAGTCTACCCGCTTAAAGTCTATTTTGCCCTCCCTGTCCCTAAAACCCAGTGCTTTGAAAAACTCTGCGCCAGCATCCTTAACAATAGAGTGAAGCCCTTTACAGAGCATTATCAAGTGTTCGGCAGTTTCTTCTTCCTCTCCTCACGCACTGCATACTGTGTCTACCCCTTCGTATTTGGCCCGATATGTCTTGGTTCGCAATACTCCCGTCCTGGCCTCAAACAGTAGAGAACTACCCCGAGTGTTATCATATATCCTTTCCTTGGCAATTTCCTGCTTAAAAGTTCGATAGATCTCTAGTGCGGACTTCTTAATCATTAATTCTCCACATGTCTGTCTGTCGGAAATACATATGTTGCATCGCACTAGGGGTAGTATCAGGGAGGATTACAAAAATTGCAATTTTTCTTTAATCCCCCTAGGGTAGTATGTAGGTGTTCTGTGGCTAGGACAGAGAACAGTGCGGATCTAAGCATCTGTGGCATAGAATAACATTATAACTAAGCCCTCCGCAGTCTCCTGACGCCGTGAACCTCTCGCCAAGGGGTGGGGGGTGGATGTGGTTTTTGAGAAAAGAAAAAAAAAAGTCATTAGGGGTGGGTGGAGGAGAGATAATAAGAATAGAAGAAAGTAGGTGAATTAAGAGATAGATAAGGCAAGTGACAGAAAAAGAAGGAGATTGGAAAGTTTGGAACCAGTCGAAAAAGCCCATGACGGGGCCCCACTTAGCGAGAGCTTCACAACTTCAGACCTAGAAGTGTGGCGGTTTGAGCTAGTTGGTATCACATGATGATAGTCGAGACCAGTTCTGGTCTCGCGCTATAACTATGCTCAGGAGACCGCGGAGGGCAAACAGTCGGTGGGAGCTGCGCTAGAGTGTACTAGAAGTATGTAGCTGCGCTGTCGTTAGAGAACGCGGGGGCCGCGATGTAACGAATAATATTCTTACACCGTGGAGGGGGCGCCCCAACCATTCAGCTTGAAATCCTCCGAGCAACTCGCCGAGTGGTGCCCAGCCCCATCCTTGGCGATAGTTATAGCGCGAGAACAAAACGACGACACGAAGGACTTGTCTCTGTGTCGTCGTTTTGTTTTCGCGCTATAACTATCGTCATGTCATACCAATTAACTAGCCCAAGCTGCCCCACTTCTAAGTTACCCATCCTTGGACTTTGTTTGTAGCCTGGAATCCGTGGCACCTATGGATGGTGTGTAACTGCACTATTGCTTACAAAAAAAAATAGATGTTGAAGAAAACATTATCAAAAAAAGATTAAAAAGACAAGAAAGTAATCACTAATGTAATAACAATACCTTGATTTTGGGAGCTGACCAGACAGCTGAGTTTGCCAAACCCGATTAATTTGGGATGTATGTCTCATACCAGAGGTATGATTGAATAACTCTGGTCTCATACTCGCATTTCAAAAATTACTTCCCGGCTCCTTTTTCTTTTTTTGAATATTTGTTGTAGGCCTTGCCTTATGTTGTTCATACGTTTAGTGCCTCGAATGAAATTACACATCCATCAAACACATCTCTGTGGCAATTTCCCAAAACGAAGGCACCAAAATTTTAATGTTTCTGTGGTTAAACTTAAACCTAGTTTTTTTTTAGACCCTCAAAGTTTCATGTATCAAACTCTATGCCGGCTCTCAACTTTCCTATCTCTCTCTCTCTTTTTTGTCGCTTGCCTTCTCTCTTTTCACTTATATTCATCTATTATTTTGCATGTAGCTGCTGTAGTGCTTCATCAGAGAACACATACAACTTTATACATGGCTAAATGCTTATTAAATTATGTATAACATATAATTCAAGATCGACCTTGTATAATTTCTGCCCATGGCGGTCGTAGTGGTGATGATGATGCTGCGGCTCACGTCTGCGCGCGTCTGATCAGCCTGATCGTTGTTTATGAACGCCCGCGAAAGTTGTTTGGTATAACACTAGTCTTTTTTATATGCCTCTGTTCCTAAACAAGTGATTTAATAGGTTCCAATTCATTCAGTAGTGACCACAGCCGCGACAACGCTGACGCACTGTGCCTTCAGGGCGGCAATCACCAAATCCCAGCTGGTACCAGCTGTCGCAGTAGGCGAAACCAAGTCCGTGAACAAGTGCCTACACCATGGTAAGTGCTTTCGTCGTAATCGAAATTAGCGCAGCGGCACCTGCTAAGCCCCATATATTCCAACAGTCCCGGAAGAGCGCAACATCTGGAGGGTATAAGCGCAAGCTCAGCGGCAAGCCCGAACCGAGCGATGAACAGAAAAATGACATCAACGCGGCGTTCAACCTATTTGACCCCAGTAGCAGTGGGTTTATGGAAGCGAAGGACTTGAAGGCGAGTACTCAGGCGTACTGATTGCTACTAACAACGCGCTCGTTCGCGCCTTTGACACGATGCTCACTTTTCTGCCACCAGTTCGCAATGCGGGCCCTGGGTTTCGAACCTAGAAAAGAGGAGGTCAAGAAGCTGCTTGCAGAGATAGACAAGCAAGAGACCGGTAATTCGATCCTTTTTATCACCAATCATCTAGTTTGCATTAAAATGCTACGAATCTGATGCTTAGGCACGTCGCTAGCCTGTTTGGTCGCGTAATAATAATTACGAAATACTGACTAGCCAGATTTAGTACACTTGTCGAAATGGCTGACTGGGTGAGTCGGTGATTCGTGATACCTGAGATACGAGCGTATAACAACATAGGGACCAAGAAGACAATAATTAAGTTCCCGTCATCGACCCTGTGTAGCTACACGCTCGTACTTCAAGTATTCCTACACTATATAATACTGTCCATGCTTCGTGAAAGGCGGATGACGTAATCATGCAAATGCTACACTAGAGGGCTCATTTGGGCCGATTGTACATATTCAAGGAAGCGAGAAACGGCGCGAAACATCGGACAGTGACAGTGTTTCGCGCTGTTCTTGGGTACTCAAATATTTGACTGTGGTGCATAATGTGTTGAGGTGCCCTTTAAATGTAGTACTTGCTGGAGTAGTGTATCTCTGTGTGATCCATTTCTCTTGCTCCAAACATCTAGGCAAAATAGCTCGAGAAGACTTCATGAATGTAATGGCCACAAGATTGGCAGAGAAGGACATTAATGAAGAAATCATGAAAGCATTCCAATTGTTTGATGAAGACAACACCGGCAAGATTTCCTTTAAAAACCTCAAGAGTGTCGCAAAACAGCTCTCCGAAAACCTGTCGGATGAAGAACTGCAGGTAAGAAAAATGACTTACAGCCCAGTGACTTACAGAAAAGAAGTGACTTACAGAAAAGAAGTGACTTACAGCCCAGTGCAAGGCAAGTTTACTTTTGTAGGATACAGTAGAGGTGAAAATAATTCATATAGTAGTGTCCAAAACTGTGCTCGAACTATCAAATATTATACTGATTATTGCTATTGGTCATATTCAATTACAGATTGAGTTTCTTTATTGTGATTGGCTCTTTGACACATACAAACTGCACAAGGGAGAAAATCACCAGTGAGAAATTCGACTTTATTTGGGCTTAATTGTAATCAGCAGTCCATCATGTGATGGCAGTATAGAAATTGTCCTAAAGGGGCACATAAGAGAAACAATGATTTGGTTTAGATTGATTAACTGCACCCGTAGAACTGTAATGCCACAAGCCATAAGTTTATTATTAGTCTAGAAAATCAGTGTTCAAGTTTAATTTATAAATCTTGCATCGAAATCTCCGTGGGTGACGTAACAAATTTCAAATGTATCTTTCGTCTTTTCGTGACATTGGCTCGATAAAATTCTTGAAATTTCATATTCTTGGTTAAGGGCACCCACAGGAAACAATGTAGTTAAGTTTTATTAAGTAAAAGCCATGTAAAATTTACGTCACGCGGTTTGGTGCAGGAATCTCAAAGTGGCGTCTCCACCAGCATTTTATTCTCACTTGTTTCCTCGCTTACCAAGCGTCATGTCGCAACAAGAGTAGTGTTTTTGGGACTGTGAAACTGCGGTTTACTAAAATGCAAAAAATAGTTTTGCTCTTTAATGCCCCTTAAATCTCAAAACACTGCTTATAGCATTTGGCTCCTGTTTGTGGCCTATATTAGCAGATATAACCATCTTCTTGATATTTGTAGCCTTCTTCATTATTCACTGCTACTTCCACTTCAGGACAACGGCCTCCCTCAGTGATCTTCAATTTTTCCTATCTTAAGTATGCAGATTCTTTTTAATTCTGCAAACTTTTTCATTTTATCACTCCATCTAACTAGCTGTCCTCCTTTACTGCATTCCTCATCCCTTGGTATCAATTTCGTTGCCCCAACTGTTCACCAGCTGTCTGATCTTTGCATTATGTGGCTGGCCTAGGTCCATTCCTTTGCCTAAAGGGGCACTGACGCTTTTTTTCAAAGGCGAGTTTTATCTTTCATACTAATCTCCTGTGTGCAGAAATGTCTCTGAGCAAGTGTGCAGCTCAGCAAATGCTGATAACATACTTTATTTTGGTATTAAAGTCAATTTTTTCATGGGGGCACACTTGCAGGCTTCAACACTAGCTTGACGTCAGGTTACAACAATAATCATAGCGACTTCACGTCGCAGTTTGGCTACTTGGGATGTCGTTAGGTACCATAACTTCCAAGATGGCTGCTTGTGCGTCATCATATAGTTTCATACTATCCCCTAAGCTACCGACTCTAGCAAGAATTAAATAGTTATTTTTTTTTTTGAAAAAATGTGTTATTAAAAGCCTTGTTCCTAACTTATAACAAAAAAAGCCTGAAAAATTTCAGTTCTTTTAAGTAATTTAAAAGTGTCCACACTTGCGGACCGAAATTGTGAACGTTGTCAAAGGGGCATCAACATAAGGGTACTCTAGTTAGGAGCATCGTGGAACCTTATGAAACACTCTTCCTCATGAAGACACAGGAGGACATATTTTGTGTACTTAGCTCTGATTTCGCCACCGCAGTCCTGTTTCTGCACAGCAATGCATTTTTTTAGCTCACAAGACTCTGGGACGGGGTCATAGCGGTCATTTCATGAGTCAGTATTCAGTAATCGCACAGGCCTTTGAGTTGTCAGGGCACCTTGCTCTGATTTTGCCTCTGCAGTTCCCGTTTCTGCTCAGCATTGAATTTTTTAGCTGGCAAGACTCTTGGACATGGTCATTACGTGCACCAATATTCAGTAATTGCACAGGCCTGGAGCTGTCAGTCGCAGGCGTTTTATTTTATTTTTCTTGCCGTTGCGTGTTGGATTTCTCTAACCTAGTTCATGCAATGTCTTGCTTGAGCTGAAGCAGGGAAAGAACTTCCTTTCTTAGTATGCCCATGGTTTGACCTCCACATTGGTACTCAATCCATGCATTTCACACAGCAACGTCCATAATTTGGGTGAAGAACTTCACTGTTCATTTCCTTGTTCTTACTGGTTGTTTGATTTTCTTGTTCTATTTACCGACCAGATCCGTGTCACCCATGCATCCGTTGTACTCTGCGACAACTGCTGGCTGGAAACTTCAACCTTCATATTAGCTTCCTTAACACCACTGCTTGCAGGTACATCTGCAGAATCACATGTAGACTCATCCTCACTTATAGGAGAAAAAAGGCTATGTTCTCCTTCATCTCCTGACTCCGAGAGACCTACATCACTTTCCTCTAGCATGGCAGAAATCTCTTCATTGGTCAGGAATCTGGCTGTTGAGTGCCAACCAAAGTATGCTCGTCACACGTTGGCAACTTTTGTTCACTAACGTGGATCATTGTGAACACACATCTCATGTTTCAGTGGTAGTGCATACCATCTAAGCAACAATGAAATGTTATGCTTGAATGTTATGTTAAATGTTATGCTTGAATGAAGTGCAAGTTGAGTGCATGAGCAAAAAGTTTCACGTAATATTGATAAGTACAGAATGATAGCCGAAAAATTGACACTTTCATCACCGCAAGCTGCTCAGGCTTTTTTCCACCATTTCAACTTTTCACCGCAGCACTTTTAGAAGACTGGTGGTGCTCTCTATCGGGTATCGCGGAAACTATATGCCAGTCTTTCAAACATAGCACATTTGAATTCTTCAAGTTCAGTTTTGTTGGAATACTACACCTAAACATCGATGCCTACAAATATGGATGCTAAATGTGAAGAGGCTATAATACCTAGAGGGGAACCTGGCACTAGTGTCTATGTGGGCTCTCTCAGCAGCGATTCTACCACCATGGGAATGATGGGAAGTATAGGCTTCAGATGGCTTTCGTTCTTGAGATTTGCGATGCTTGTTTTCCAAATATAAAGCTTAGTGATGCAATGTTATTTCCATTTAAAACATGTTTAATCATTTTGTAGGCTAAAGCTATTGCAAAATGTTTCCATGACCGTGAGATGGAAGAGCAACCTGAACAAGTTCCATCACCAGGGTATGCAATGCTCTGCCATTGCAGTGATGGAAGTGCTGCTCCAAAATGAGAAAGTGCAATGTTTGTGCAAAATAGAAAGTGCAATATTCCGAAGTGCAATATTTGCTAGTAACTGCTCCAAACCTGCTCTAAAATGGTGTAAGCAAACTTAAAAGAATGAACTTGAACCATGGGACCATCTCGTGAGCCTAAACGAAACCAAAGGCAAGCTGTACGCACTGTCATTGTAGTATGCTACTTAGTGGTGTAAATCCAGAAAAGTCTCAAGAGGGGACACAAATCACGCCATGGTGTCAAATTCGTATTTTTAATATGGGTTGTATATTTATATAAGAATTAAATCATGCGTTCAAACAAAATTTTTTAAAGTGAGCATGGGGTTTGAGCTTGAGCAATTGCATTGTTCTTGGCAGATCCATATGTAAATTCGCAGAGTCTGTTAAATGATTTGACAGGCGCAGCAAACGCTAACATGGAATTTATCATTGTTTGCTCAGTGAAGTGGTTCAAAATACTACTTTTACTGAAATAGCAGTGCATATGTTTACAATGCACGATCTAAGTGATGTTCAATGGCTTATACATATTTTTTTTCTGAATGTTTGTACTGCTCCAAATTTGGTATTTCATGTTAAAAATGCATGCTGTTTTTTCCCGTAATCTGCTCCAAATTTGGATTTTAGTGCTCGAAAAGTAACATTTCGCTGCTCTGAAAATTGCTCCAAATTGTATTTCGGCTGTTGCACCCCTGTGCATAGCACAGGTGTAAGTTTGCCATCTTCCGGAAACTTGTCCATGGGCATGCATGTACGGATTTTGAAACAGAAGTTTCACAACTGGTACGATCGGAGAACTCTCACTACAATATTCCATTACTTCATTGAGAGGATCGTGGAGTATCCCTACCATGTTAATTTCATCACTTTTTATGCAGGAGATGATAAGTGAAGCTGACAGAGATGGAGACGGTGAAGTTAACCAGGAGGAGTTTCTTCGAATCATGAAGAAAACTTGTTTATATTAAATTGTCATGTAAATATAAAACTCTAGAAACACTTTAGCACCTCTGAACAGAAAGACAAAAGGGAGGTCCAGGCGACACATTAGCTATTGTGCTGTCTATGCCTTCTTTTTGTTGTTTGCTGGTGCTAAATTGTTTTTCCAGCATGGATACCCACACATCTATCATTCATGTATTGTGTTTTTTCTGCCAATGTTGACCATTGATTGCACATTTTGACCATTGATTGCACATTTTTGTGAAAGCCCCCTCTGTTTGTATTTCCTGAATGTAATTTTATTTTTGTTGAAAGTGTTCAATAAGCGGAGCTGTTAGAAGAACTGCAGTAGCCACAGAAATTATTTATCAGTCCAAGCAGAATACAGTCCAGCTATTTCGTCAGATGATTATGCAAAACTAGTGCAGTATGCTACATCTCCAGTGATGAAAACTATAACAAAGCCAAATGTAAAGGCACATAATGATGTGAATATTAAGGGGCAATAAGAGTAAAAAAAAGACCAGTTTTTTCCAAAGATTGTATGTTTTTGTTTATATTTAGTTTCACACGCTTAGTATCTGTACTTTCACAACAAAAACGAAATTTTTAAATTGCAAATACACTTGAAGTAGGTTAAAATTCTATTCAAAGGGACCCTGAAACGGTTTCGACAATTTTGACATTAGGCCGGTAGACCAAGACCTAATGGTCATTTACAGACTGATTTGAGCCCTCTGCATTTGAGCCCTCTCTGTAATTTATTACAGTGCTTTAAAGCTGAGAATCGCCGCATATCGCTGCAACTCGGCCAAACTCGTTTTAAACCACCAATTCAGAGAGCGACATGCTTTGGTAGTGCGATGTCACCCAGGCCTTTGATCTGATTGGCTGTGGGATGCCTGGAAGTAAGATTAACTGGTAGGGTGGTAGCACCTGTCGGAGCAGGTATCAACTACTCCGCAATCTTCGTCTCTGCTGTTAGATGGCATATATGCTGCTGGTTGTACTGTGTGAGGGCCTCGGAGATTGCACGCAGCCGATCGGCATACAACCTGGAGGCTTAGACTGGAAGAAGCTCAAATTATCGTGTGTGCTCATAAGAGCTCTGCGATTGCCAGCATGTCTCATGAGTGGAGGAGGCAAGGCAGAGGTGAGAAGGAAGGTATGATATAATTGTCCGTAGTGGCCTTGGTATATGACGTGTCATTAAATTTGTGGTGTGAATGATTTGATAGTGCTCCAGGTTAAGCGCTGACACAACTTCAAAAGAGATGTTTCAGGGTTTCCTTAAAGAGCACAAGGTGGCTACTAAAAACCAAAAAGAGCGCATTGTCCAGAGTCCCTTGGAAGTTGTCACCTGGCTGCTTGGCCATTGCACTTAACGTGAGCTGTTCACTAAAGCCATATGCTCAAAATAACCAGGATTCCGAAGCTTTCATGATGGAAGAAATTATTTTTAAAAACATATTTTTGCCACATATATAATCTTTGACTTTTATGTTCAAAATACATTTTTCTCCAGATGCAAATTTCGGGCAACTTCTTGAGCTTTGACATCATGTTTTTTGTACTTCTGATAACCAGATCAAGATTAAATTTTGCCCACATATTTTTCAACAAGTGAAAAGTAACAGTATCTCCTTTAAAACTTGATATCACCTGTACAATTATTATGAGCCTAAAGTAAGCAATTTGATCTGAGCATTTTAAGGCTTCTCACATTTCAGTTTTTTCTTGTCTATTAAACTGTCTTATATGCTTTTTTGTTATTTATTTGCATTCCACAGTTAATATAGAGCAGTATGAGCCATTAATGGCTCTGAATGATAAAAACATTATGGCAAAAAAATGTGTTCACTAAGAATTGTATTTTACATATTGTCATGGTATAAAACGAAAGCTATGCGACTTACTAGAAAACTGATCACATATTTGAAATGTGCATAAAAGACTATGTCTTCAAAAAAAAAATTAATTTCCCTAGGCTACAAAGTATAGAAACTTTTTTTTTTTTGAGTAGCATTTTCTCTGAAGTCACAATGTAACTTCACTGGCATTCCATAGAATGATGTACAGAGAACAGTTTTGAAATGACCCATCACTATTTCTTAAAGTATCTGGTAATTTTTATATATGATTTGGAGCTGCAGATAGCATGTGAAAAAAAAAAGAAGAGAGAGAGAATTCCTTATTGCCAAAGTGTCGGTTGTACAGGATCCTAACTATGTTGAGCTGGTACTTAAAGCATCTTAAAGTTGCCTTGTGTGATGCCATATTTTGAAGAACACGTAAACGAAGTGCCAAAATGTGCGACTAAATCAACAGATCTGATTTCAAATAATGAGTGATGCTACATTGTCTTGTATCATGCACAATTATATGCCCATTTAGGGGTGGCTTTAAATTCATCCATTCTGTACAGGTCTACAAGTATCATAGAATGAAAGCCATAATTTTGAAATGTTTTTTTATCCGATGAAGAAAATCATAGCTAGTATCCCAGCATCTGGCTAAAGGTCTTCTACTTGGCACCATATTTTTTAAAATTTAACTAAAGGCAATTATGGCACTGCGATCATTCAATGACTATGGGAATGATAGATGTACATGGATTTGCCGACTCTTCGTGCTTGCGGGCTCTGAATGCACTTGTGGCTTTGTTTATTTCAGTGTTTTGGTTTTGTTTCCAATAAAAGAACTAACCGTTTCGAACTTATGACCCGATTTGAATTTGAGAACCAAAAAGGTTAAGATGGTGAAGTGCAAATGCTGAATATTTGCTGATTGTTTCGTGACAAAGCAGCTTCAAGCTACGTGAAGCCGAAAGGAACGTATGTAACAAAGACTAGGCAAATGCAGGTCATATCCATATTTCCCATGCTCACTGAAGCGCCATGCGTTGTAGCTCCCATAGACACTAGCGCCAGAGTTTTCTCTAGTGTATATTTTGAAAACTCTGGTACCACCAGTAGCTGCGAAAATAATTATAATAAATTTGAAAAAGATTTTTTTTTGCATTGAAAGACTTCCTGCACTTGGCATACACTGATAACAGCTTTCATTGAATTTTTGTGCTGTGGGGAGCTATTCAATAAAGTGATGAAAAAGCTTTTCAATCTGTATGCTCTTTGGACACTTCAGCATCTGTGGCAAAGTTTTTGTTGATCTAGTTGATAGAATCTGAAACGTAAACAGCATACACAAATGAAACAGCAAGAGGAGATGGGTATACTCACGTTCATTTTGGTTTTTATATACTATATACACATTGGGACCTGTGCAAACACCATGAAATGTTATACCAATGTGAAGGAGATACTAAATTAGCAGTTTCTGAAAAAGTTTGTGAAAAAATATGCTTTTTATGCGTCCATCAGGCTAAGCTAGGAATATTAGCATTCCTCTTGCATGCCATCCTCTATACTAACATCATGTGGTCAGTCTCTTAACTACATCAAAAGTGCTCCTCCTAGTAACTCGGGTGGATGTTGGTTCACATTTAAAGACGATGCTGTGTTTTGGATGTGTTGCTTTGCATCTGACGAACAGGCAGTCGCTGCTCATGAATAAGTGCATATGCTTCAAAACAACTTGTCATTCAGCTAAGAGTGGCTGTCTCAATGTTTGATGCAAGCTACAGCTCCACATTTTGTGCTGTTAAAAGTGCTGCACTCTTGCCACAAGCAACAGCATGCTTGTACAGTTTAAATCTTGGGAACCTCGAATACGTTTACTACGTTGAACAATATTGTAGTCACGTTTCAACTATTGTGAATATTTATAAAGATTAACTGGCAAGCTTATTTACATGTTGGATGCTACTGCTTATCAGAAGTGGTATATGAAAGAGACTTCTGTTCTGGTGACTGTTCACGCCTTCCAGTAAACACAGCAACAAAGTTTAGGAATGCATACCAGTTTATTAGCAGACAAAAAAAAAAAAAGGCTTTATAAATGCAGCTGCAAGCTGCAGCTTCTTTGTACAATGGAACCATTTCTTCCACCAGAAGTCCATCAGCTGTATTGACTGGGAGGGACTTATCTGTAATGAACAAAGGTAGCATCTAAATGAACTGATGCATAATAATGGTCTACATACGAAGTTTGAGTGGGATACACTCAAACTTTGATATAACAAATTTGGATATGATAAATTATCGGTTATAATGAAGTGAACAATAGCTTTGACATAGGTAGTATTATGAATAATTGCTTATAACAAATTTTTGGATATAACGAATTATTTTCGTATGGGGGTATATTCATGTCAAAGGCTTCTTCTGTTACGACGAACTATTGCAGCGACTGACAATGATGGGGATTGTGCGCGATGAACATTATACTCTTGATATGGGCATTCAGGAATGAAAGAAAGCAAAATAGGGAAAAATAAACTTACTGGTGCAAAGACTTAAAGAAAATTGAAAGTTAGAACAGGCATTCTAAAGCACGTGAGAGGCGCATGCACCCCGCTGCAGTTTACTCACAACGAAGATATCGCAAACTGCGGCAACCACTGCACGCAGATTTCGGACGCTGCGAGCGAGGTCGCTCACTTTCCAGGCATTACTTCACTGCCAGAACGGCAATAAGAGGAAAAAGAAAAAAAGGAGGCATCATAAAGACTTGTTGGTTTTCGCTCGGCAAACTTTTCTGACCACGTTTCCACACCTACGACCGCTGGCAACTAACAAAACAATGCTTTCGAATGCCAGAAGCTATAAATGCAAGAAGCGGTAACTTTTTGTCGTTTAAAGGTTCACTGTGATGCTCAACTCACCGACACCACAATTTGCAGCGAAAATGTTCTGCCTTTGGGTAATGGCAGTGACCCAAAGGCAGAACAGTAACCAAACAGTGACAGTGAACAGTGACCCAAAGGCAGAAATCAGTAATAACAACTACCGTGCCTGCCGTTGCAGAGTTGCCTTAACAGATAAGCCTATCGAGAAAAGGCAAAGTTGCTGGTGGCGATGAACGTGCTATTTTTACTTTTTGCCAACAACCTTATCACAGTCGCCTACAGATATCTGCTCGTGTTTAAACCACGCAAAGTGACGACAGTACGCGCCATGTTGCCGTTCGCCGCCACGGCGTCATGCAAGGCCGCTTGCGCGTTTCTTGCAAAATGCATTTATTCCGTCGTGTCTAACGAACACGCAACTTGCTGCACCAGAACACGATACGGGGTGAAGCACGTGCAAAGAACGCACGAACACGCACATATATTAGAGTGTGAACGGCCAGGCATGCAACGGCGATAAACCAAGTAAACAGCCTGCTGCACGGAACTGGCCAAGCATGATTGGTTGCAGTACTGCGCTTCAGTAAAACGAGGTGAGTTCGAGGGCGAGTGTGGTTTAATTTACTCGTGAACACACAGCGGGAGTCTCTTAACACACAAAGAGGCCTAACCTGTCACCAGAGGGGTTGTCTGCAGTCTTTAATAAAACATACAAGTACACAGACACACAAGAAAACAGTTTCGTCGCTAAGTACACATTTTTAGGGCGAGTCCATATCCAACGAACTACTGATACAACGACCACTTATCGTGACAGTTTCCTGTTCGTTTTAAACGGGTTCAACTGTACTAGAATATGTAATGTGCAGCACCAGGGGTTACGTAACATGAGAACTTGGCAACTAGTAAATTTTGTGGGATGAATGGAACACTGCTATTCGTTGTGGTCAAAATTTTTTTTTTCCAATGGGAAAACACATCAGGAATTAATCAAAAACTGACGTGGACATTTCTCTGCAGCAATCACAGTGCATTAATTAGCCTGAAAAATGATGTCTAGCCGAGAGAATAGTCCCATTTATAATATGCGCTGCATCGCGAAAGTGATGTTTTCGTAAACCTTGCACTGTACTAAATGACACCCCACATTTAGGCTGTTTCAAAACACAAGGCAACTTACATTTTTTGTAAATTTATTCAAACATGGCAACAACAATAACATATGACATGGTAGAAGCGAGTACAGATCATCGGGGTTCAAAATTAATAGCAAAACTTTATTTACGCATATGTACAGATGGGTCCACTGTTTAAGGGAACACTTTCGTGTTCACCATGTCCAGATTTCACCTGTTGGCAAAAGCATAGTGAATTATATTTTCATAAGACTAATGCTGGTTGACAGTTCTAATTTCTTTCAGTAGAATAGTGCCATTCACAAACAATGTTTTTGTGTCTAATTGCAGTTATGGGGCCCGAAATATGACAGGTACTCACTTGAGTGTTCCCTTTAACTGTGGACTGAACTGTACATACGGCGCAGAATTGCCGGCAGGTTTACAGAAAAGAAGTTTGTTAAACTAGCTTTGCCTTCTTGCGCACTCTCTGTGCCCGAGTGGCACTGCTTTCTCCAAGCATTTGGCTCCTGCGAAGAAGTGCATACAAGCTGTTAAATAAAAGTGAATTGTTTGAGCCATAAACTGATTGGCATGCTAGCAACAGCCAAAAATATTTGTGCTTCTCTTTACTAGAGTATCCAGCACATCCCAAAATAAGTAACCAAAACATGCGCCTTTGCTAGCATGCTTTACAGTGTGCTTTACCGTGCTCACACATGCAAGCAGTTTTCTTGAAGGGTATGTGAGACTGCCACTGACATACAGTAGACTCGCGATAATTCAAACTCTGATAATTCGAACTTTCGGTTAATTCATACAAAATTCAAAATTTTGGTTGGCTCGCTATGCTTTCAATGTATTTAAAAGCCGCTTAATTCAAACTTCGTCATTCGGTTAATTCGTACTTTCTGCCTGTCCATACCGGAAAATTTCTGCTGATTTGCCGGCAATATTTGAAAATTTGCGTGCTTATGATTATCATAATAGTCTGATATTGAAAAATAAGCGCCTTAAAACTTCAAGGGAAAAGGTTTTGCCACACAATCATTTCTCAGCATTCCGCGCCGCGGTGGAAAAAAAAAAAACAAAAAACAAAAACGGCCCGGTGGTTACGAAGCTGGCTCGCGGCTTATCTCTGCTTTTCCGGCGTGCCGGTGGCGCCGGCCGACTCCGAAGCACGTGACCTGCCCACAGAATGCGTACAGGCTCCGTGGCGTACAGGCGTACAGGTCTGCCCGTCTTTCTTACGTGCTGCGCATTTTTCGATCGACCATGTCACCGCGAGGAAAATATCGGACACTACCCCTAAAAGAGAAATTGGTCGCTATCCAAGAAGTCGACGCTGGGGTAAAGAAGACCGAAGTGGCACTGAAGTATGGAATAACCAAAAGTACTCTCACAACCATTCTGAAAGCCAAAGACAAGCTGCAGAATAACGCGAGCCACTTAGCTCCCGATCGGAAAAGGCTTAGGGAAGCTGGGTACCCGGATCTCGAAAACGCCGTGCTTCTTTGGCTCAAGCGCGCACGGAGCTCCAACTTACCGATAAATGGGCCAATCCTACGAGAGAAAGCTGAAGAACTTTCCTTGCGCTTGGGAATTGAAGATTTCAAGTGCAGCGATGGCTGGATTTCTCGGTTCAAGGAACGCCACGGTCTCTCCTTCAAAACAGTGAGTGGTGAAGCAGCAGTGGTCGATGAAGCTGTTTCTTCTGACTGGCGGCAGACTAGACTTCAAAGCCTGCTGCTTGAATACTCCCCGGCTGATGTATATAATGCCGACGAAATGGGGCTGTTTTTTAAGTGCCTGCCCGATCAAACCTTGTGTCGCAAGGGAGAGCGTTGCACTGGCGGAAAGCTGAGCAAAGAACGGTTCACCGTCATGGTTTGCGCCAATATGGACGGAAGTCACAAGCCAGAACTCTTCGTTGTGGGCAAGTCAAAGCGTCCCAGGTGCTTTAAAGGCGTCCGAACACTCCCAGTTGCATATGACGGAAACACGCGAGCCTGGATGACGCAAGCTTTGTTCGAGGGTTGGCTCCGAAAACTGGATGGGCAAATGAAGCGAGCGAAAAGGAAAATTTTGCTCATTGTTGATAACTGCCCTGCGCATGGCGACGTGGAGGGGCTGGAAGCAATTCGCCTTGAATTTCTGCCTCCTAACACTACAGCTGTCCTCCAGCCCCTGGATCAAGGGGTAATCAAATGCTTGAAGCTTAATTACCGGAAAACACTGCTAAAGAGAATGCTGATATGTATGGACAATTCCATGCCTTACAGTGTCACACTACTCTCATCGTTGGGCATGCTCGCCGACGCATGGAATGCTGTCACATCAGCAACAATAAGGAACTGCTTCGAGCATGCCTTCCGCATACCTGGCTGCAGCATTTCCACTTCATCTGACTGCTTGCAGACTGAGGGCGACGATGAAAGCCAAGTGCTGTCTGCTCTAAAAGCGCACAACATAGCTGCCGACCTCGACAGTTATGCAGCTACTGATGATAACCTGTGCGTGTGCAGGGAGGACACACTCGATGACGTGGTGGCAGAGGTGCTGCCAGCACAACACAGCAGTGAAAGTGAACAAGAACCGGAAGTGGAAAATGTGACAACTGCACAGGCTTTCCAGTACATTGCTAAAGTGAGAAAATTTCTGACAACAAGAGAAAACTCTCAGAATCAACTGGCAGCACTTACTGGCATCGAGAGCTTTGTGCTAAATGCGCATGTGGCAAATAAGCAGTTGACCATCCATGATTTTTTTAAAAGGTCTAGTCAGCAGTAGATAGTCAATAAATTTGTTGACCATACATGCACCGCTCTCTGTTTTTGTGTAGTTAGGATCTAGAGATGCTTAAAAGTGTGAATATAGATGTCTGATCATAATTTGTGCTGTCACCTTACCCAGAGTCGCATATATGAGAACTTCTGATAATTCAAACAGCCTGATAATTCAAACAAAATCCAGGGGTCCCTTCGAGTTTGAATTAATGAGAGTCGACTGTACCGTATTTACTCGATTCTACCGCTCCCTCGATAGTAACGCGCACTCTGTTTTCACGACTAAAAAAAAAGTAAGATATCGATTGCAACGCGCACCCATTTTTCTCGTTGGCCCGCACGATCAAGCTACTCGGGAAAACGACTCCTTTTGGGAGCATCTTCCGTTTAAATATGAGATACGAGGGAAGCTTCTGCCTATCTGACGTGCAACGGAGCATTGCCGTCACTCTTGTTTTACCGTGGCCCGACGTCAGCATGTGAACTTGCTTCGCCCCCTTCTTCTCGACGGTTGTGGTGCCAGGCATGTCGAAGTAAAGAGGCGTCTGATCGGCATTCCCGATTTGCCCAAGCAGGTAGCCGTTTGGTTGCCGCAAGTTTAGGACGAACCTGTCAAGCTTTTCTTCGAACTCCTCCGGCAAGTTTTGGCGCATGCGCATTCGCTTTCGGAGGGAGAAACCTTTCCTCTTTATAAAGTTAGTTAGCCAGCACCTGCTCGCTTTGAACTGGCTCCGCATTAGCCCTTTTTCTAAAGCTAACTGCATAGCCCGCACTTAGAGCAGTTCTGTCGTCACGGGCTGCTGTGCCGCTCGCTGCTAAAGCACGTACTCGGCGAGCAGCTCTTTAATTTGCAGAAACCAACCCTACTGTGGACCACTGAAGCCTTTGCGTGAATCTTTGACAATCTTCTGCTTTTGTTTCCGCCAGTCCCACACGCACGTTTCGGGAACTCCGAATGACCGCGATGCGGCCCGATTTTCGTCTGTTTCGGCACACGCGATGACTTTTCTTTTAAAAGTGGCATCGTGGTGCACTCGTCGAGTTTTTGGAGTCGGCCCTTCCATGCCGTCGACGCTAATGAACTACAAGATGACGAACTCCTCAGCACACGTACGAAGTGCCGCTCATGGGAAACACATAGGCAGAAATGGCCGACGCGCCTTGCCAAAGCACGTAGGGGCGGCCATTTAAGAAATGCCGATGGCAATAAAATGACCGTATTCATTTTTTTTTCGCACTCAATTTTAACGCGCATGCGATTTATGAACTCGCTTAACCGGAAAAAAGGTGCGCGTTAGATTCGAGTAATTACGGTATTCACACTCGATGACCAGTATTGCCTCTCACGCTGTGATGTAGTAGCCTGGAAAATGTGAGCATAGCAGACGACAGCGCCACATCACCTGGAAGATGATAAAAATGAAGAGGCATTGAAGCGCGCCCATTGAAGAAAGAAGAGAAGGCGCTCGCGCAGAACGAAGCTGTTCGGACGCTGACGAGACGACGCATGGGAGCCTAGGGCGAACCCGCAACTACGCACGGGGTTCGAAAGGCCGGGTTCCTGTCTTCGAGCCATTGACGTCGTGCCTAGCCACGTCGGCGTGGCTAGGCACGAGTTCTGGGTGAGTGGTTTTGCGAACATCTCCGGTACGGCAAGCGCCCTCGAAAGACCGGAGCTGCTGACCACGTCCAGCGAGCAGACATCGCTGACAGTGTGCGGCTACGCCTAGATTTGGCGATGCCCTTTACAGCGGTATGCTGACTTTTGCACCCAAGCGACGACTGCATCCGAGCACGCAACGGATCCCACTTCAAGGCACCGGGCTACGGCACAGTCTGTGAGACTGTTTACTCTTTTCTTATGTGTGTGAACCGCTTGCGTGTACGACGCCTAGTACTGCATTTGCAATGGTTTTTTCCTCGTCCAATATAACTTGCTACCACACACGCCTACCAAAGGCATCCTCTTTAAGCAATCGTTGTGATAGAGCCCACCTCCAACTTTTTTTTGTCACTCTGCTGGAGCGGGTGACATCGATAAGAAGGCAACCACGGCAAAATTGTTTTGCGTGCACACTTTGTATAATGACTTCTACATTTTTGCAGAAGATATGTCAATCTTTGCATTCCTGCTGCGCAAGTCTTCCCTTTGCATGGATGACGTATGTGAGGTCCTCATGAATTGCGATGCTCTTCAGGATCGCATAAACATCCTACATTCATGCATTGTAAAAGACAACCTGCCGAGCTTTACCAGTGTTGACCTCAAGGTCCGCCATTCTCCAGTTTTTTTTTGGAAGCTTTAAAGATGAGTCGTTTTTGGACAATCGGTGCGAAATCAATGTTGTGCATGAAATCAGAAACTTCTTGCTGGTTCCTATATGATGGCATAGCAACAAGTATGACTTTGTTGGGTAAATTGGCCCCATCTTTAGGCAACCGCCGCCTCCTCATCGTTCTTGACAAAAAATAGCTTGGAACATTCAGAAACTGACACAGCACCTCTTCAGATAGTAATGCCCAACAGCCGCAGTCTATGTCAACAACATGCTTGCAACTCTTTACAATGTCATGTTGCATAAAATGCAGGTAACACACCTTGCATGTCTTGCTCATAAGTTTATTGGCATGGGGAATAGCTCCCACACACTTTTCAAGAAGCGGCGCATCGGACGGCGGTGCAAGCAAGTGCCGCTTTTTTTCAATTGCTTTTGTACCCGCTGCTGCAGTTGGGCACAAAGCAAATTGGCAACATAAAGCTTGGCAGCTCCAAGACATCCTGTAGCCGATAGTGTTAGGTTCTCACAATTCACAGATGATCAAAGTCGTAGAGGATAAGCACATGTGCACGCGGTCACAACACCAAGAGAAAAGAAGCACGATGAAAGCCGCGCACACTGCGAAGTCGGCCAAGCAACTGCGGGGAGGAGCAACACCGACAACACGTGCGACAGCGCTACTTGCGACTGTGGCTCCCTCTCATTGCTCGGGTATAAAATATGTATGCTGCATGTACATGTATATTTTTTGAATCTACCTCAACAGGAATGTCTGTGTACCCTACCTTGGCTAGTGAAGGCACCTGTGAATCAACCTTTGAGGCTGGCTACAGCTTTCTGCGCTGCATCATCCAAGTCTGCAGCGGTGGTGATGGGCAATCCACTGGAGCTCAAAATGCTCCTTGCCTCTTCAACATTGGTTCCTGTAAAAGTGATTTCAGAGTGTTTCATCAGCAGTTCCAACACGAGTGTTTCAATGAGAAGAAAATTCTGAAGAAACGTTAAACCAATTCATGTTTATATCACTTCATGGCTATACTTTTCATAACTTAATTATTGGACCAATAATATTCTCTTAAACAACTACACTCAAATCTCGTTATAACATAATGGAATATAACGAAATAATGGATATAACGAAGTAAATGAAACTCCCCTGAAAAGCTCCAATCAGAACTGTGCATTTTAAACCTCGTAACAATGTAAAATTGACTGGTAAATGAATATAACGAACCAAATTAGTCTACCAAAAACAAAAAAACTACCGTTGTCTGTTAAGTATATCATTTGGCGTGGCTCTTTCAAAACTCCCACGCCAACCTTACAGCCAAGCCACGCGAGGCCGAGAGAGCCGTCCTTCTCACACAGCCAGCGGAGAGGATTGAGGAAGCGCTCAGCGGGTCACATGATGGAGAAGCGCTGTCGCGGTGCAAAGCGATTTTCTTCTCACTTAAGAACACACGATGGGGAAGCTTCAGAAGACTTACATTTATTCACAAATCAGAAGACATCCGTCATTAATTGAAGTAATCGGCGAAGCGCGTCTGCACAGGTTTGCCTTGCAGCGAGTCAATAAATTTCGCATGCAGTTTGCAAAGCATAGTAGCGCGCGGCGAAGTCCAGCGCCAATGCTCTCTAAAGATGATGGCAATGATTGCGTCTTCGCTGCTACCCTCTGCACCGAGAAAGAAGGAACGTCTCCACGTGGAGAGAAGCAGATCGGCATTAGAGAAAGAGCCGAGAAAGAGCCAACTCTATGCGACAGCTTTTTTTTTTTCTCTCTCTCCCCGTGCACGGCCTTGAAAGGAAAAGGGTCTCTACGTGCAGAGACGGAAAAGGGAGAAGCGTAACACAACCCTGTCGCAGATCGGCATTTGAGAGAGAGCAAACAATTCGCCACACTCTTTTCCTTCCTTTTCTTCTTTTCCTTCTTCGTGCGCAGCGTTGAGAGGTGACGCTGCGGGACTGGGCACGGTGCTGAGAACATTTTTGGAACGCGGTACGTTCGAATTAACTGTCGCAAAAGCTTGCGCGCTCGAATCACAGGGCGTTTTCGTCCATTGGAATACATATAGCTTTGACAAGACCACAGCATGAGTTCGAATTGACCGTGTTCTAATTAATGAGACTCGACTGTGCTTATTTTCCGTCGCATGCGTGGTCGCGAAGCGGCACATCGGGCCGCGAGGTGGTTTCCTTCTTTGCATGCTTATAGTTGTGTATCCATCTGAGCGTACATTGCACCAAACTGTTATAATCGATATAACGAAATAATGTATATAACAAAATAATTGTGGCTCCCCTTCAACTTCGTCATAACGAGGTTTGAGTGTAGTGCATCACACATGTCCATAGGTGATAGATAGACTGGTAACTACAGAGAGCATGCCAATTGATCTTCTCTCTGCGGTTACTGGTAATTGCTGTATTCATGGGAAGTTGGAAATGATTGGAATCTGAACTTGGCTACATTCAACGCTAGAACACTATCTAGTGAGGCTAGTCTAGTTGTCTTATCTGAAGAATTAAAGGGTGCTCAATGGGATATAATAGGGCTCAGTGAAGTCGGGAGGACATGTGAGGCTTATACAGTGCTGGAGAACGGACATGTCCTATGCTACCGTGGATTAGTTGACAGAAAAGAACTAGGGGTGGGGTTTCTTATACACAAGAGTATTGCTGGCAAGTCTCATAATCAAGTTTAACAAGAGGTACACGATGAAGGTGGTACAGGCCTACATCGAGCCTTGATGATAATTTGGTTGAACGCTTCTACGAAGACGTAGAGTCAGCTATTAATAAAGTCACAGTATACTTAGAAGTGTGGCAGCTTGGGCTAGTTGGTATGGCATGACGATAGTTATAGTGCGTCCTCCTTGTCTCTGTGTCGTCGTTTTGTTCTCGCGCTATAACTACCGTCACAGTATACTATTGACCCCATGCAAAATTGCTGCCATCTGCTAGCCGTCGTGGGCATACCGCCATGTTAGAGGCTCAGTGCAGCACAGTACGCACACCACATACGTTTACGTATATGCATGCTTAAGATGTATCAACATGAGGCGCCTATTGGCCGAAACCGCAATGCTGACATATTGCTGCGTCCCTTGCTGCACAGAGCGAGGAACTCAAAATGCTTAAATAAAAAAGGTAAACCGTAAACATTGCTTCTTATTTTTTGAAAATAAGGACGCTAAACCCCAAAAATTATTATAAAAAGAAACGCAAAAAAAGTTGACCAGCGCCTTGCATACTGGTCAGTGGCAGAAAAACTATGGGAGTATGTCAACAAAGGGGAACTAGCAGCACTTGCATTTTTCTTGAACTGGTGCCAGAAGTTGTGTCATGGCCCATCCTGCACACCCCTGGGCACATTAACTACTAGCTGGGAACAAAGCCCTCGGTTTAAGTGCATACTTCGAGACGCCATAAAAAAAGGGAAGCCGAGGTGGGAGAATAAGAAGTGACGCCACTATCACAACCAATGCAGTCACTCCAGAGGAAAGGACTGAATGGGTCCCAAAACGTTGGGTTCATTTACAAAACTGTGGCTGGAGACATTTCCTCTTCTAGGATCAGACAGACCTTCTAGTCACACAGATCTATTTCATAATGTTACATTTCTAGTAGGCTTGTGTGATTAGTAGGTTTTAGGAGCTTTGCTCAGCAAGCTTCTTATGCTTGCACTCTGTCCGGCAATGCCTGCATGTACACCTGTGTTGCCAGTGTAAACTTCTCAATGATTCTAACAATGCTCACTAGATGGCGTGCCGCCAACCAAGGTGTCGGTTTTCAATAACCCGTGCGCTCGTGTCCTCGAGACTACGTTCACTTCGTTTTCGTCACTTCGTAGGCACAGCAGCATGTGACAAGTTGCTACGATGAGTGTTGTGCATGGGTACTAATATTCTCCGAAGCCCCCTCACCTGCCTGCTTAGTTCAAAGGAAGTAAAAACAACCTCGAATACTAGTAGCAAAATTTTGGTAGAATGCCAGTCACATATGCTATGTTTTAAAATTGACTATACTTTCAGAATGTAGGCTGGTATAACAAGCTTTTAAATTTCAAAAATGATTAATCGATGAGAGGGCAATATGTTCATTTACCTTCAAAGGGGCTTTCACAGCAGTGCAATTTCCCCTAAATGTTTTCACGTTATTTCACCACTACACTGCAGTGAAACCAGCTTTACAAGGGTCACACTCGAACTACAGTCTACTTTTGTTAATTCAAACTCAAAGGGACCTCTGAATTTTGTTTGAATTATCAAGAAATTTGAATTATCAGAAGTTCCCAGGTAGATGACTCTGGGTGAGATAACACCACACATTATTATTAGGCATTGATTTTATCCCATTTAAAAATATTTTAAGTGTCTTTAAGCTCGAAATGCATGCAATGAACAAAAAGCAGAGAAATAAGGTCCACAAGTTTATTGGCCATTTACTGCTGAACAGACCTTTTAAAGAAATTGTGAATTGCCAACTGCTTAATTGCTATAAGTATGTGACTTCAGCACAAAGCTCTCTATACCACTTGAGAAGTGTCGTGGTTTACCATGCGTGTGCTTTGTTTCAAGCATTTGTTTACTAGCAAAGCCTTTTTCCTTTAGTTACTCAGGTGCCTATCTTTCACTTTTAGACTGTTAGGATTATATAAGCACGCAAATTTTTAAATAGTGGTGGGAAAGCAGCAGATATTTTTCGATATGAAACTGCAAAAAGTATGAATTAACCGAATGATGAAGTTTGATAAGCGGCTTTTAAATACATTGAAAAAATAGAGGGCCAACCAAAAAATGTAATTTTGTTTGAATTAACCGATAGTTTAAATTATCAGAGTTGGTATTATCGAGAGTCTACAGTAATATATTATGGGAAAGCCAATGACACGACCTTTAGGGGACCATGCAAAACTGTCGAATAATACTGGCATTGTACAATAAAAAAAAAAAACTAACAATATATGCAGCGACAGTCAGCCTTGCCCAAAAAGAGGGTACAGACTGCCTAAATAAGCCCATGGCACGACTTTGTGCTTCCCCCCCAAAAAAAGGTTGACTAAAACATTATTGCCAGCGGCAGCATTACTTGGTTGAAGGAGGTGCGAGCGAGTCTTTATTCTGAATTTTAAAAAATTGAACCCAACATGCATCTTTCCCCAATAAATAGAGTCCAAAAATTGCCTGCGCACGAACCTAAAACCATGTTCTAACAGGCTCCCATCAGGAGAGTTACAAAGCTCCCATCAGGAGAGTTACAAAAAGTTTCATCAAGAATGCCTTCATGTTCGACTGAGCTGTGCGCGTTGTAGTTGATTTGTTGCCTTATGAAGCGCAACTAGTGATGTCCACTTGTTATAATGAAGGTTGACATCATGTGAAAGTTATTTTGCACGGTGAAAACAGCTGCATCACGCCATTTTGTGTGCTCAAGCTTGTGACTATGAGTGCCACAAACAAAGGCAGGAGATCAGCTTAATGTCAATGAGGAAAAGCTTTCACTAACCGAGGACGTGAAAATATCAAGATATTGAATGCGAACTTTTCAGCCAAAAGGAGCTCCTCTGTGTGGATAGAGCTTCTGTAGGTAAATGATTCTATGTACACATGCGATCAAGGCATATGCATATCCTGTCCCAATCTCTCAATATCTAATCAACCAAGGAGAATGCAAGTTCATATTTTGCACTAGTGAATATCTTGTCTACATTCGATGCGAGTAAAGGTGTTTTTTTTTTAAAGGTTGGACAGAATCGGGAAGTCATTGTAAAGATACAGGATTGGTGCAAAACTGTGTCGTATAACGAAAGTTTTTAATACATTACTTCTGATCCGTCATAAAAAGCAGATTGTCGCAAAACCAGGGGACATATTAAAAGTTTCACTATACATCAATTCATTCATTTCGAATACTTCAAAGTTTCCAATAATATAAAATTGAGTTGAATATGAAAATACTGTAATATTCGTTTGAATATTCGGAGCACTCGAATATTCGCACAAGCCTCAAATGCTTAGTGACATACAGAGAGCTCGTCAAAAGCAAGAAGTGTAGCCTCACCTTCCAGCCTCACCACAAGAGGAACAGTGAGGTTTATTGAGCGGCATGCACTCGTGATTCCGTTTGCAATGGTAGCACAGTTGACAATGCCTCCAAAGATGTTCACAAGGACAGCTTTGACCTGCAATGATGCATGCATGTACTGCACTATTCTTAATCATAAGTACAGTTCATAACAACAACACTGAAACACATATGAAAGAGTGAAGTACTTCACAGAATACAACCGGCATTAACATTGTTCTTCACCCCAACTGATCACATTGGCAGCGTGAAAATTTTCGTCAATCAGCCATTGGTTGTGAGCTCTACAGCCAGGGACTAGCTGTAGAATTGTTTTTTTATGATGCATGTGCTGACGCTATCTTTGATACAGTCATGAGCGGGTGGCCTACCTTTGGATCATCGGTAATTATCTTGAAGGCTTCTGTGACTTGGTCTTCTTTGACTGAGCCACCAACATCCAAGAAGTTGGCTGGTGTACCGCCATAAAGCTGGATAATGTCCATGGTGGCCATGGCCAGGCCTGCACCATTGACTGCCACAGGGGAGAAAAACATAGTCATCTCAGTAATCTACAGTTAAATCCTGATTTTTCAGACATGCTCGATAATTCGGACATCTTCGCGGCACCGTCACGAGCCCCATAGAATCAATGTATAAGGAAGTCTGAAATTTCAGCCGCTCGAACCCCCCGGAGTCTAATTTTTCGGACTTTTTGGCGCGACGGAAGGTCGGAAACCAGGAAACCACCACAACTGCGTCACACGTGATTACGATCGCATGAATGAGCGCGCCGGTCTACTGTGGCGGCATCTGTTGCTTGGACTCGATCGTTAGCGGAGAAACACACATGGCCTCCGAGATTCCTAACACTGGCTGTGTTTGTCGTGCAAGGGTGCTTCGCTGACAATCGAAACTATCCACCCGGAAATTTTCGGCGCCAATGAAGTTCTTTTGCTTTAGCGCTTGTGCGTGCCACTCTGGCTTTCCGCGCAGCGCTTTCGCGAAGCGTTTCACCACTTCGAACTAAAACTAACCGTCACACACCGATTTGGTCTGGCCACGCTGGCTATCTTGAATGTTTACCAGCGCCACCTCCAAAGTACCGTCGCGCCGTTTTGTTTACGCAGCCCACATGGTGTTTGGCTAGCCTAGTGCGTGGTTGTGCGATCGTATGAAGTGCGCTCTGCAACGCTAAGCCTAGGTGCTTCGACGCTCGTCAGCAAACTCCTTTGTTCACATTTCGCTTGCCTGCGATGGCCCCCACTCTGCCTTCGTCGTCCTCGCCGATGGCATCGAATCGCAGAAAACAGTACCGTCGGATAATGATGGAGAAGAAAACCGCCCTTATTAAGTTAGTGAAGAGTGGCCGATCGCTGGCTGACGTGAGCAAAGAGTTCAGCACTGATGACGCTGTCATCAGTGTACAGTGATGACATGACCCTTGCTCAGATCGAGGCGAATGTGATCACATGCAAGGGGCACGCCGTTCAAACAAGGATCAACAAGTTTTTCAAGCCACTGCAGCTCTAACACCGGCTGCCCTAAGGGTACCTGCTTTCGGCTGCATGCATTTTTTTTTCAACGGCTCTTTTCAGAGCCACCCCACTTATGCTTTGGCAGAGTTCTGGAAGCGTGGTACTTCGACTTTAATCCTGTTGATTCAAGAAATATCAATAAAAACGGTGCGTTTTTTGCTTGCATTGAAAGATATTAGCAAAATGGTGCGCTTTTTTTTGCTTGCATTGAAAATTGTCAGTAAAATAATGCGTTTTTTTCTTTGCTTGCATTCATTTTTTTGGTCTGCCCGAATTTTCGGACGGTTTTTCGCTCCCTAGAGGGTCCGAAAAAACGTCAGTTGACTGTATTTAGCTGTCTCAGCCTTACATGGACACGTACAGCGGTGGCCACGTCTGTGAAGAGCAGCTGGTTTTGCTCTGCGGGGTGACACGTCGAGGCATCACATGGTGAGCCTGACTACTAGGCTCGTGAAATTACAGCCCGAAACTACCTCGCCTCACAAAGCTAAAAACGACAACTTGCGTGCTCTACACAGATGTAGCCGTTTAAAACTGAGGGGAAAATGCCGGGCACATTGCAATGCAAGTTTTCCCTAAAGTGTGGAACAGCCTGTACATTAACAAAGGAAAATAATCTAACCTTTAATAGCTTAAAGGGATACTGTACAAAATATTTGCCACCAAAATTCTGAGCTAAACTAAAAGAGTGGCTGCTGAAATCTGTAGACAAAACCTTCATTTCAGACAGAGACTATCATAAAATAATGCATTTAGTGCGTTTTCCACAAATTGCCACGTTTTGCGAACTAGAGCAGGTGACACCACTGGAAATGGGCATGCCAGCTATGCCAGCCATTGTTCACATCTGCCAACCCACTCAGCCCCACTACAGTTCCTAGAACCACTACAAACAACAATGCTTCTGGGTGGGGTAAAGCCCCAAAACAGGAGGCAGCGTCTTAGTGAAGGAGTGGGATACAAAGGAGAGGTGGAGAAAGGGGAAACACATGGACACTTTATCTGCGCGGTGACAAGAGAAGTCCAATAACATTGTCAACTGTTTAAAAATATGAGAATTGAGCTCTCTTTTCATCGGAACAGCCGTGCCTTTCCAGCAGAATTTCAATGTTTTTGTAATTTTTATGATTTTTGTTCAATATTCCTTTGATGAGAAATAATTAGGGGTGCGCGAATATTCGAAACTTCAAATATTTTTTTAATAGTGTTTGCTATCCGAATTGATTTGCACTAGAAATTTACTCATTGTTGGGTAGTGCACAAATTGAAGAAACACAAAAGAATTTTACTATTCGAAACTATTCAAACTTCCTAAAAACACATACTATCGATCTCCAATGACAGTGGCCCCTTCAGACTTTTAACATGCCTCACTCCAACACACTTGTACTGCGGCAATGCTGTCTTTCAGGCTCTGCTATGATCACAAATGAAGATAATAGATTTTGCAGAGGTGGGGGCTCAATCAATGCTGCTCGGACCTGAAATTTGGGCAGGAAGTTAGAAAAATCAAACACCGAAAGGTTTTATAGCATCCAAAATTTTAGATGTTCTTATATAATGACATCCAGAAAAAATACTTGGAACTCCGGACTCGAAGGGAGCACACCCTAGTCCACCACACCCGTTGGGCTTCCACAAAAGTTGGAAGAGGAGGAGTGGCAGAGAAAATAGCATCTTTGCCTTTCACGTGCAAAATGTTGTTGGCAACACTCTGGTTGCACGGCACCATCCACATAAATACAGTTTGGCCTCTGCATTGCCTCACTCTTGATAAGACGACTATGAAACACCACCCCACCAGCACTTCATCAACCTAGCCAAAATAAACACTTTATATTGCTATCTCATTAGAATATACTTTGAAATCCTCTTGAACTTTTTTTCTTCAACATTGCTTCAAAGTACACTCAAACCTCATTATAACAAACTTGCATCTTACATGAAAATAAGTTCGTTTTATCCAAAAATTCGTTATAAAGGTTTGTTTGTTTATTTTTAACACTATATCTGTTGCAACACTATTTTTCATTTATTTCGTTATAACCAATATTTCACTATACCTGGTTTCATTATAACGAGGTTTGAGTGTAATGAAAAAATATTTGACCAATACAGCAATACCCCATTAACTCGAACTCACATATCCCGAAAAATCGGCCGAGTTAAAATTTTTTGCAGCACCGAACATTTTCCTATACGTCCCATGTATATCTCTACAGTCAAACATTGTTATAAGGAAGCTAAAGGGAAAGATGAATTACTTCGTTATAACCATTAGTTCATTATAGCCAATATCCATTTCTAATAACAATTAGCCAGCAAAAGAGAATGTACTCACTACCCAATCACAGCAGCCCACCATGCAGAGAAAAACGGCTGTCGGAAAAAAAAACTAGCAAAATGATAAATAACAGTGCACTTTTATTTCTACCAAATTCAGCACACCAGCTAGCAGATCACATCGAAGAGAAATAGTCCTTAATAGACTTTTACAGACTCTTCTTCACGCGGATGACTGCAATCTTTCAGCTCTAGCAGTTATTTCGAGTTTGTCCTTGTCATCATCGTAAGCACAAAAGAAACGGTGCAGCAGGTTTGTCGCATTCAGCTTTGCGCGGGCCTTGGTACGTCGGGTTCGCCAATATTAGGCTCCGTGGTGTCGACACATTCGTCACTGTCGTCATGCACCCCAGTCACTGAGCGCACTATTTCCGCATCTGACAACTCTTTCGTCACCGTGTCAGCATCAGCACTGACGTACGTGCAGGAAGTGTCACAGTTAGGTACAACGCCGGTGTCAAGGAGAGCAGCCCACAACGTGTGGGCCTGGACACCCGCGGCATCCTCGATCACTGGCGACATTGACGAAATCTCCGACAACTTTTTTTTTTTTTCCTCGATGCCGGACTCAACGACTTTCATCGTCGATCCGATTTCTGCTCGATTGTTATATTTTTGCTCTTACGTGTGTCGCTGCTGTTGTCCATCTCGTGTATTGTGGCAGAAACTAATAGAGGCAGTGTTGCTCTTCCACAGCGAACGACAAAGAACAAAGCCACAATTTGCGCCGTCCCAGCGCTGAGCTGAAAAGGACAAGGAGGTCAGGTGCGCGGGTGGGTGAACGAGTTCTACAGGGGAGGGAAGGCCGGATGACGCGCACGCTCGCTCAAGTTGCTGCGCAGGCAAGTCCATTAGTTCCTGAGGAAAGGGGAGGCAGGGAGACTCACACCAACGTGCGTGTTGGGAGGCGACTCCCGGCAAGCGCAAGGCACAATTTTTGAATAACCGCAGCTGCGATGAGACGTAAACAGTCGCACGCTATAAAATATTGAATTGATGTATACCAAAATGATCAGTAATGCTATTATGGGCAGTACCAGCGCACAAACTCACAGGACGAAGAGAAGAGACACAAACAAGCGCTTATTTGTGTCTCTTCTCTTCGTCCCGTGAGTTTGTGCGCTGGTACTGCCCATAATGTATCACCAACTAGCCCAACTATCAGTCCTGCTTCAGTAAATGCTAGTTCTGGACAAAGGATGGTTTGTTATATTCATTCTGAGAAAATTTTTGCTTCGTTAAAACGAAGTTTTAGATAAATGTGCATCTATGGGAATTTCAAGAATTAAAATTGCTTCGTTATATCCATTAGTTCATTATATCCCACTTCGTTATACAGTAGCTCGTTAATTCAAATTCCACGGGAACGCTGAGCAATTTCGAATTAAACAAAATTCGAAATAATGAAAGTGAGCGAAAATGGGTGGATTTCGGGGGTGGGGGCACGAAAAATATTTATTGGCCAAAAAAGTCTGTGATGACCATCTGCTTCTTTCCTCTGAATGCCACAGCTGTGGCTCCCTGTTCCAGCGCGCGGACGCGCGCAGGGAATCCTCTTCACCCTCTTCAAAGCTGAAGAAGAGACGCGCCACATTAAGTGCCTCCATCACCGCAGAAGCTGACGGGCGCACAGGCGCTTCGTCATTTTCGTCTTCCTCACCTTCTGGCTCTTCAGCATCAGGCTGCGCATCGGCTACTTGAGCGATAATGTCCTCATCAGTCAGGGCACCACACACCGATGCACCGGTGTCAACTTCAACATAATCGGCAAAACGTAAGCCCCGAAGAGTGTCACGCAACGCCGCTGGCATGAGCTCCTCAGCCCCATCCACGTCGACGTCACAACTATCCTGCGCACTTCCAGCTGCAAATCCACTGTGGCTGAAACAGTTTGCGATTGTGGTCGCGATCACCTGTTCCCATGCGCGCACCAACATGTGCATGGCAGTGAGCAGCGTAATGCCGAAGTCCTTCCTGTCGCCCGCGCACAAAATCATTCTCTCCAGCACGTGACGCCTATAAAAGCACTTAATGTTCCTTATCACACCCTGGTCCATTGGCTGTAGGGCCGCAGTCGTATTTGCCGGAAGGAACACCAACTTAGTTGCTCTCAGCTCAACGTCGACTTTGTGCGCCGAACAGTTGTCAACGACAAGAAGAACGCGTCTGCCGCCCAGTTCCATTCGCCTGTCGAATTTCAGTAGCCACTTCCTGAATAGGTCACCTGTCATCCAGGCTTTCTTGTTTGCGGCGTACTTTGTCAGCAGTGAGCGAATGTTTTTGAAGCACCGTGGCTTGAGTGCTTTGCCAATCACAAAAAGGGGGACCTTTTCCGTACCGGTCATATTTGCGGCAACCAGAACAGTGACACGCTCTTTGCTGCGCTTGCGCCCGCACAGCTGTCTCCCTTGTAGGTGATCGTCTTGTCTGGCTGCAACTTGAAAAATAACGCTGTCTCGTCAGCGTTAAACACATCCTGTGGTGAGTAGCTCTCCAAGTACTGCTGCAGGGTGTCGCTTCTCCAAGTAGCGCATGTTTCGGCGTTTACTTCCTTTGCCTCGCCGGATAACGTGCGAAATACGAGATTGTGCCGCTCCCTGAAACGATGAAACCATCCCTCGGAAGCGACAAAGTCTTCAATGTCCAAGCGCAGGGCGAAATCGGCTGCCTTGGCCACGATGATAGGGCCGCTCAATGCGATACTCAGGGCTCTCATTTCTTTAAACCAGATGATCAAAGCTGACTCCAGTTCCGGGAACTTCGCTGTCCTTAGCCTTTTTCGACTGGCACCAAAATCCTCGGCTTCATAGGCGTTTTCAATGGCCGTCTTGTTGCATATGTAGGTTGACAACGTGTTCGGAGGTATGCCGTGCTTTCTCGCAATTTCGTATTTGCTCGAGTTCCCTTGGTCAACCTTTCGCAAAATCTCCACCTTCTCCTTGTCCTTGACAGTCTTCGCGCAGTAGTTTCCCCGTGGCATCTTGCAACTTCGATGCGAAATAAGACGGCTTGACGGCGTGAACGAACAACGTGCTCCAGGAACAAAGTGACGCTGCCGGGAGCGGCCTAGGACTGCTAGGACTACTCCGCCGACTCCTCAGCGTCCCGTGGGTCCCGCGTACAAGTGGCAGCAGGCGCTGAGATAGCGGGAGGGCTACGAAAAAAAAAAAATTGCTCCCTGAATTTTGGAGGCCATACTTTGCTCGCCCTTCGCTCGGAGGCCACTTGAAGCTCGAAAAAACTGGTCGTGCCACCTATTGTTCGACCGTAAAAGCTTCCACTAGTGTTTGACGATGATGACGCCCGGCGGCGCGCGCTTCGAATTATCCGTAGAGGCAGCAATTTCTGTTCGAATTAAAGAATCGTTTTACACATGGTCTCTCCTATGCACTGCGGACCGGACTGCTGCGACCATTTCGAATTACCCAAAATTTCGAATTAATGAGGTGTGAATTAACGAGCTTTCACTGTAACAAGGTTCTACGATATTTCCTATACATACCATTATCTCGAAGTATTTTTAGGTCAGATTGCAGATAGCTCAAAATATTCCCTGGGAGTGGAACAAAAATTTCGCTGCCAGACCATTTGACATTATTCGCGCAGTGCTGCCACGCCTGAAGTCCGTCGATTTTTTTTTTCTTATTTAGCCGCGCCTGCCACTACGTCGATGCTTCCTGCAAATGCGAAGTGCATGAAGTCCCAGCCCAGCGACATATCAACTTTTTTAAACAACCCTGTTGCATGTCATTTGACACATGCGCGGAGCAGCGAGGTCCTCTGCCCATGCTTGGCGTAGTTTGTCTTGTTCGCTTTGCGTAGTGCACATCATTTTCCCTGAGGTCTGATTTCATTTCATTTCATTTTATTACCTTAAAGACCCCATTGAAGGGGTTTCCGTTTATCAGCCCAAAACACGTGGTATGGATTTCTCGCTGACTGTGAGAAGCGGCAACTTAGTGAGAGTGCAGCATGCATGGCATCAAAGCAATGCAAATCGCTAATGATGGAAAAAAAAAAGTTGCCCTAATTAAGGAAGTGGAGAAAGGAGCGGAGTGGTTCTTAAGAGAAAGGAAGAGAAAAGTGAGCCCCGTTATTGTCTGCTTCAGTGAGCGACACCGCCACAGAGCTCACAAAGGGATGGGGGTAAGGAGGGATAAAGGGTAGAGGTAAAGGTATAGGAAAGAGGAAGAAGAAGCAACAACAAACTGAGGGGATAGGAGAGACAGGAAAGATGGAAAACGGTCACTGGAGTCCGAGGACGGGGTACACTTGCGCGAGATGTTGTCGGCGTCTGTAGATGGCGTAGAGCAGGTCCAGTAGGTCAGAGCTGCGCTGTCACCGAAGACAGCCGGCGACAGGAGGTGACGTAGGGCCAGCCCAGTCGGCCAGAGCTACGATGACGCCGAAGGTCGCGAGCGCGCGGGCGCACAACCGGTCGCCACGAAATCCAGGGAGCGTCTCGACTTACGGAGCGAAACTGATTGGAGAAAGGAGACCGAACGAAACTGAGCATCGTGCAGGCATTCTGCATCTCCTCGTCTACGCTTGCGACGGTGCTGAAAAACAAGCAGGAAGTGCTGGATGGATTTCAGCAGAGACTGTGAGGCACTTTGCCAAGAGGTCACCAAGCTTACAGGTAACGGCGCCACCAAAAATGACGTGACTTTTCTGGAGTATGCGCTGTGTGAGCAGGATGCGGCAGTGACCAGGTAAATGACGGATGCTAAAATGCTTCAAATGGTCCCTAACGTAAGGGACGGCGGAGACAACGGCGATGATGAACCACCTCGAGAGGTGCCGACACCTTCCTAGACTAAAAATTTGCTTCGCTTGCTTCGAAGTAGGGTCGGCTGCAGGGGCGGGGAAGATGGACTAATGCGATGCGCAAAGCAGCTGGAGGACGCCTTCCTAGGCTCGAGTACGACAGCAAAGCAGATGAGCATTAGGCAGTTTTTCTCTGCTAAATAAAATAGCAGCGCGGCAAAACCTAGCTGGTCAAAGCCTCTTGTATGTTATTTTTTTCTCTTTTAAACCTGCACAAGAAGAAAGGTTAGCACCTTTCGCTGAAGAGCCGGTAAGTAGGAGTAATCTTTCTGAACAGCGCACACTTTTCCCGGCAATTAGCACAACTTTGCTTATCTCAAAAATCAGTTCATATTGAAATTTTCTCTGGTTTTTAAGACATTGAGTTAACGAGGTATTACTGTATATGAAAAATATTCAATTCGATTTGCATCCAAAATTTTGTTATTGGGACAGCTCTAGAAATAATTAAACTGCCATTACTGACAACAATATATAAAGAAATCATAGACACACATGCCTGCTGTGATGATCAGTTGCTTGTGAATAAAACTTTGATGTTTCAAATATTTTTACTAGCAATTGAAACATGCATCTGTTCAGCAATCACCAAACTGTAGATACCAAATCAGATTTTTCACAAGTGTTTAGAGATGTTATGGCCTTCCCACTGTACCCGAAAAGCCCTTTTAAAGACAAAATGATCAGTGCTTCAATGAAGAAATGGTGGCATCAAACATTTTTTGAAAAGACCTTTTGTATGTTTTTTAATGCCTATTGCCATAAAAAGCTTTCACAGTGCACTGAAAAACAACGTGCATGGACAAAGCCATCACATACCTACCTAAGCAGGCAATATTTCCATCCATGCCAATGTAGTTGAGGTGGTGCTTGGTTGCGAGCACCTCTCGAGGATCACTCTCAGATGTGTCTTCCTGAGCAAAAATAGCTTGCTGTCTGAAGGCCGCATTGTCATCGAAGTTTATCTTCGCATCAAAGCACACAACTGGTGCCCATGCAAAGAAAAAAGTACACATGAAACCAGCTAGATGAAATTTATACACATGTTGAAGCTCAGGCTCTTGCAAAGCATTTTTTTCAAAGGGGTACCAACACAAAATTTCGTGGCTGCGATAGCACGCAGGATCAATTCCCATGAACATCACCTTGTACACATCACCTTCAGCGACGATGTGTACAATTGACCTTTTGCATGTCTGAGTGGCCCCCTCTCGCAGACACTTCCAGAAACAAATCGCCGGGCATCGTGGCGAGCGAGCTTCTGCCACTGTCACCGCTCACTTTGATCCGGACTTGCTCTTACATATCCAAATATCGGAAGTGCAACCTTGCACAGCCTTCTGTGTGCATTGGATCCTCCTTCAATGGTTATAAAAAAAAAGAGAAAAGGAGCAATGCAGCGAGAGACGCAAAGAAACGCGTTGATGGAGAAACAGACATACGACATCCACGAACAGCGTCTGAGAGAAACAGCCACAAAGTGTAATTATCCGCTCGCATGAGATTCTACCGAGCTTCAGCAAAGCAACAAATTCACGCTTCCTCGAGTTCTCGGTGTAATTGCTTACTTATTAGCTCTACTGCATTTTTTAGTTAATAAACTGGTCATAATAACTTCCACTACCAGAACCAGATTGTTAGATAAATTCATTGGTTGCGCCGCCCGCACCACTCGCACCGCTCTCACCACCGATGCCACAGTGAAATTACAGAACGGCGCCCCGCAGATCATTTCCCAGAGCCGCCGCCAGGGGGCTGCACAGGAGCTGTATAGGCATGCAAAAGGTGGACTGTACACATCAACTTCAAAGGCACGTCAAGCACCGTGTCGCAGACAGTCAACAGTACCACGACAAAATGGTGCATGTCCATGCACGTCTCAACGGTGAAGCAGATGCCGAATACGCCACTTGGCCAATCGGATGCCTAGGTTTTGTCACGTGCCCCAAGCAGTCGACAGAATCGCGCGCTGATGCTTCTCGACAACGCGTTTTTGCTGAAATACCAATGAAAAAGGCAAGCCAGCAGTGGCGGGAAATTGATGATGAAGAACGACCCTTCCAAACGAGACCAACATGACCACGATAGCTCGTGCGTAACGGCAATGATATGGTGCGGAAAAAGCGAGATTTTAGCGTCTATTTGGGCTCACATTCATCTCACAGGGGTGTTAATTTATAAATTAATTTTGCGCCAGAATCACACAAAAAGCTAGACACTTCTCAGATGAGTTAAAAAATAGTGGCAGATTTCAAAATGCCAGCTTCAAAAAGTCGATTTTTTTGCGACTTTCGGCCTTCTAAAACCCGTGTCCCAGCTTGATAATCATATACACTGCACTCTATTTCCTTTCTTTTAAGCACCTGGTGCTTTCAGGTAATGAAAGGGACACAATCACTATATTAACAAGCAAGATGGATGATAACTACTGATTGGAGACAAGATATGTCTCCAGAGGTGCAAGCTTTTGTCGAGTGTAAAATGCTCTGAGCTGCTACAACTGGTATATAAAAACTATACAAGCAGAACAAGTGCTTGCCCTGCAGCTGCAATAACACTACTGCCTACAAAATGTTTAAAAGGCACTGACCTCTTCCGTCTGGTGTTTCTCCAAATGGGTTCACTTCAACCTGAGTGGCATCAACTTTGAGAAATAAGTTGTACAACCTCTCTATCTGTTCGGCTGCCTGCCAGCAAACAGAACATAAAGAGAATAAGCAGTGCAATAACAGTCATGCAATTTTCATTCACGGCCACTACAAAAAGTCAGGAAAATTTTATGCTGTAAGAATGATATAATCATCAAACAAGTTTATCTGAACATTTTTCACTAATGATTTTCATGTCATGTTTACTGATAACTAATAGCAAGTACTTCTTCTCAGTCTATGGTCACTTGTAATAAAAAAAAAAAAGATTACATTTGAGGCTAACGTGACCCACAGCACTGGGGACCATGGGCCACACCAGTGAGTCCTAAAATTTTATAGTGGCCACAGAACACTGCAACTGCACTACTGCAACAACACTGCAACTGCTGCACTTCTTTGTAAACAGGCACTCACAAGAATCTAGTAATTGTGACCTCAACAGCTTTTATTTGAAAGATGTTTTTATGAGAAATAGTTTACTCCAGATAAGCCCCAGTATACTGTATCAGGGATAATTGACATACATGATTGCAGAACCATGTCTCGAATAATAATAATAAGAAGAAGAAAAAGGAGAAAATCTCACACAGCTTGAATTATTACGTTTGTGATACCTTTCATGAAAAAAAAAAAGCCAGCGACTTTCTTGCTAACTTTACTAGTAGCAGCAGACTGAGTAAGCCTGTGCAAAAATAAAAGAAGAAATATCCTGCACAAAAAGATGCAAGATGACTTAGATTCAAGAAATATCTGCAAAATCACAAGCACAGAAATAATCGCACAGAGTTCAATGATAGTGAGCAACAGCTGCTTACTGCTAACCTGCAAATTTCACAGAACATTAAAAATATGAAGCTCCGAAATATCCACGAGTAACGGCCGTGTCACACAGGCCTTTGGAAGCCAATTGAAACGATGGTCTATTGACTCAACTGTCAAGCACAAGCTACCACATGGGCAGTTTTGACGGCCGTTGAGTCAATAGTCTATCGAGTCAACAGAGCACCTTACAACTGCATTAAAATATCAATGTCCAATCAGCAACAGAAGCCAAATGACGTAAACATGTCCTCTCGTTCACAGTGTGCTTATACATATGCTTAGAAAAAGGAATCTAACCAGTATGTTACAAAAGCAGTATATGCGAGTGTTGTGGATTTTTTAATGTGTGAAACGGACGAACTACACATACGACAACAGCCCTGTGCTGGTCTTTAGCGTGCTGTCTCGCTATCCGCCGCTTGCCACAGTTTTGTTGCTCAATAACATAAGTACCGTATAAACCGGACTATAGGTCGAGTGGGAATATAGGTCGACCCCCCAAGTTCAGGTTACCGAAAAAGAAAAAAAAGAAAAACAACCCAAAACTGCCGAACCACATTTATTTGCGAATTGGGCGCACCCTATCCCCATCGTCGGAGCACCCCTCTACCACCATCGCAACTGTCACATTGTCGCACCAACTGTAGCACCATCGCATTGTTTTGCGTTTGAAAATGACGAAGGACGGAAGCTTTCTACCATCTGCCGTGCATGCCAGCATGACGGTGAAGCGCGAGTGCTCGTTGCCAGTGGACAGCAGCTTCACATCCTTGGCGCCGTGCTGCATGATCGTGATCGACGAAGGCATGTCAAACCACACGGGGGTCTCATCGGCGTTGCCAATCTGCCCCATCATGTAGTCGTTCTGCTCCCGAAGCCGGTTTACAAAGCGCTGAAAGTTTATGAGCTTGTCCTCGAACTCCTCCGGCAACTTTTGACAGATGAATGTGCGCCGCTGGAGAGAAAATCCTTTGCGTCTCATGAATCGACGCACCCAAAAGTTCGGTGCACGAAACTCTTCTCTCGTGAGCCCAGCTTCCCGAGCGAGTTCCACGGCTTTCTTGCGAATGGTATCTACGGTCATTGGCAGCGAGCGCGCACGAACTTCCCGCACAAAGTTTGCTAGCTTATCCTCCAGCTGTGGATGAACGGCACTTCGTCCACGAAACGACATTTTTCGAGGATTGCACATCTGCAGCTTCCCTTTCTGCGCCCTCCAATAGCGCACGCTTTTTTCTGATACACCAAAGCGGCGCTGAGCAGCTATATTCCCGTTCACTTCTGCGAACTCAACAACATATAGTTTAAACGCAGCTGAGTACTGCCTCCTCGCACCGCTAGACATATTCAGTGAACGAAAAAAAAAAAAGGCTACTAAAAATGCAGCGCAATGTCAAGCGGAGCGAAAGCTGGGAATAGATCGGAAGCAAATCACCAACACAAAGAAAACAGACTGCGATTGGATTTGGATGTGGATATGGCCGCGTCTGGCTTCACAAGCACATGCAAGCCATATGTTGCCAGACAGCATCGCACTTTTGGCTAGACATCGCTATATAAGACGAGGGGCGACCTTAGCTTATTATTTTATTGAAAAAATCTCGACCTATATTCCGGTTTATACGGTAGGGGTGCACGAATATTGCAATCCTAATATTCATGTTCGGTTCGAAAACCACATATTTGAAGTCACTCGAATATTCGATGTTTTGGAATATTCGACCACACTAGTTACTGTAAAAAACTTTCAATTTTGCACCTTTACGATAAGTGCATCGACAGTAACCCATGCAGTCATTACTGCGACTTCGGCGCAAGCGCTGTCATGGCTGCACAAAAAACGCCAGGCATGCATAGAAGGGGCAGCACAGTCACAGCGAAAGCTAGAAGAGTGGCCTTTCAGAGCCTTTTCAAAGCCCTCATTGCTTAACTACTGTAAGCACACTTGCTTGATACCCGCTAGGGCATTAATAATAAACTTTTGGGTCGTAGGCCGGCATTTGCTATGCTATTTTTCGTCTTTCTTCTGAGAAGCGTGGTATTTACTTAACACTTGCAAAGAATTTCGTGCCAATTGTTCAAGCAGTGGCTGACGACGATGAGGAATAATGGCTGAAGTAATTATGTGCCACAGTTAATAGGGGAACAAGAACAAGCTTTTGTAATGGGTTGGAGCATTGTACGGCCCACTCGTTATGCTATTCGAATTGTGCGATGACTGATTGTTCTTTCGCTGTTTTAAAACGCTTTATAAGTCCTATTAACGCGATTGCTTTCCCAACATAAAGCCTGCCTAAGGCAAGTTCACCAACAAGCCACAAGCACCGGCGTAGATCAGTGGTAGAATACTGGGCTGGCACCCAGCAGACCTGGGTTTCAAGCCCCACTGTGTCTTTGGTGCTAGGATTTTCGTTTAATAATTTCGCTCAATGTGGTTACGGACACCAGCGGCGGCGGCAGACAACTGCGCGTGACTCGAGTTGTGATTTCATAACAGCTTTCACTGTAAAATGCATAAGAGCGTGGTGACTGGTATCGATGAATGCCCTGGCGCATCATTGCGATGAATCTACCAAGAACATCTCAAAGAATCCAGATCATAAAGTGCCTCCTCAGCCGTATGTGTGGCTCGGCAGTTTAGAGCTGTTACCGCTCACACATGCGTACTGTAAGCGTACCGATTGCGCGCTGTTCGCTGCCGCACCTTTGTGCGCGGAGGTGCTTCAATGAAGTGTGCATCACTCGTGTAAATCAAGGCAACTCGCCGCCGTTGCATTGGCCCGACAAAATACTCATTGCAGCTTTGCATGGTCCGGAGCTGATCCAACACAAAGAAGAAACGTCACTGACAAGGGCGAACGCACGCGTACATTACAGTGATCGACGCTGATGAAATGAGCTTAGTAGGTGACGCACTGCATGCAACTAGATAGAAATGCTTAGACAGAAAATGCAGCAGGCAACGCATAGCAAATATAGCTGCATTGGCTTCCGCTAATAGATCGCCACAAAAACTTAGGCACCCGCACCGACGAAAGCCTGACAAGTCACACGTCAGCTGAGCCGCTCTGTCAGCATGTACTTCTCGTCACAGTTCGGAAATGATTTGATGGTAGTGTGCGATTATGTGAATGAAATGAAGTGTTTTTCCAAAGAATGTCAAGCAAAGAAAAGGCCATGTACTTTCAGTAAGATTACAATGGCATCATCACATATATTAGTGGCTTACGGTGGCGCACGTAAGGCGATGCCGTAAGCCACTAATATATGTGATGTGTGGTGTAAAACAAACACACATATAAGATATCACAACAACATCTCACCTTATCTAATAGTGGCCCCTTGAAGTTGAGGTTTTTGGCAATGTTCTGTGCTTGTGTGCTAGTGATGCCCTCCAAGATGCTGACTGGCTCCTGTTACATACGAACAACACCATTTGTCAAGGCATCTCTTGAACAATCAGCACGTCCCCTAAACTCTGTCATTACTTTCGTAACTTGCACATGCCAGAAAGAAGCAATGATGCAATTTGTATTTCAAGACATGTTTATAAAACTCTGTTCCATCAGTTAATCATTTGATAACATTCCCCTCAATATAAAGATCATAACACAGTCACCTTCATTTCGCATGCCTCACAAAACATGGATTCCTAAGGTATGTGGAAGGGAATGAAATGAGAAAACTTCATTTTTCTTCTACAGAATGCTAATCATTAGAGTTGACAGAATGGGTGCAAATGAAGATGAACATTCCAACTAATCGGTGCCACTAGTACCATCTAATGAGAGAATAGCGATTGTGCCAATGGTCTGGTGAAGCTATGTGAGATCAAAAAGATGCAGAGGGAAACACTGGTCATGCACCTCACTAATCACATGGGAGGCATCTAGACATTGTGCTATTTACCTTAAAGATCAGGTGTGGCGTCTTCTCGGCAACATCTTCAATGTCCACGCCACCAGCTGGACTGGCCACCACTACAGGACCGTTGTACGAGCGGTCCATTAGGATGGCCAGGTAAGTCTCCCTTGCTATGTCCAGAGCCTCAGCAATCATCACCTTGGTAAAAACACGAACCAAAGAACATCTTCTAAATTTACAGACAACAAACAAGAAATCTGAAGCAGTAAGCTTATGATGCCTGCACCTTGCGAGGATGCAATCACCCTCTGTAAAGTTGTTTGCACCTCGTGGCGCATACGTGTCATGTGGATGGGCTGTATTTAGGTTATACCGCTGAGCCAGAGGTGACGTGCTCGCATGGGATCATGATCATCATTATTACCGTTAGTGCAGTAGCCCTGCAGTGCTACCCAGCAGCGAGACTAGATGGCCGCACAGAAAAGATTTGAGACTCTCTTTGGCATTTGGCAGCTAGCATGATGGTTGTCTCCTGCAGCGGTACGCAGGGGTACGCGACTGCGTGTTGTGTCCTGTGGATATCCATTGTGGTGAGTCGAACATCCCCAATGACGCCCTTCACAATACTTTGTGCTTGTTATGTTGAGAGTTTTGGAATACTGTACATGTTTTTAGCGTGTCACTAGTCAGGTATTTAATTTAGCTAACGATATCGGCGCTTGTAAAAGTAGATGAGCAAATGTGCAAGTGTTTGGTTTGTCTTAATCGCGTCGGCTGTGTCTGTTCACTTTGAGAATGTGCCTCATTTCAAGACTCCACAACCTAAGCAACTTAATTGTTCATTTATTATTTATAAATGTTATTGAACTTTAGATGGCCACATTTTTTAACAGCTCACCTCATCAGTCTTATGCCCTGCATTAGTACTGCCACAAAGACCAATGGTGAAGGGCAACGAAAATTGGAAAATGATGGAAATGGGCAAATAGATGTTCGAAACAAATAGTGGTTTTGTTGGATATCAAATTCATTGGCATATCTCGTATATTATAAAGAAAAATGAGCATTTTTGTCATAACCCTACTACCTTGCACAATATCATTAAGAAATTGAACTAAGTGTATGGAAATGTCACTTTTTGTTTCAAAGTAAAAGCAAATTCAAATAGTGGCAGGATTTGAATAGTAATAGGGCATAAGTTAGAAGCTTTAAAATATGTTACATTTTAAAATATGCTATACTTGGTGCATACAAGTCCATGTAACAAGCTTTTAAATTTTAAAAATAATTTATTGAGGTACAGGTGTAAGTACAGGAGTGTGGCTTCACTGCAGTGCTGATTTCCCCTAGATAGTAAATGGGTAATTTGGCGAAACTGGTTGATTATTAAAAGAGAAAATAAGATCAAGATTTCAAATGCTCTAATTTCATGTTGACCTCCGAGACACAATGTCAGTGCAATTTTCAAAGTGTTTTTTGACATTTGGGCTGCAAATGTGCCAAGTTTAATGTCTAGCATTATTAGGATACAAAGTAGCCAATTTTTGCTGATAAAAAGTGAAGTTCAAGTAAAAATACTGTAAAAATTTGTAATAACAGGTTAAGTTTGTGCAAGACCTGCCAAGGCAAAAGTGCCACTAGTGTTTCATTTTTTGCATTTTTTGGCTCGTTTTTCTTTCTGCATTATTTGAGTTATGTAGCCTTTTCTGCACCATAATCAGTCATTTGTTTGCCTTAGGACGATTTTTTTCTCTAGAAATCGCAATTTCGAAATTTGTGCGGCGGCCTGCCATGCCCTCATACTTACGTAGCAAGGGATTCCATGCAGTTAAACATCATAGCCATATGTAGAAGTTACAGTTTGCAAGCTGGAGTCATTTGGCACATTCAGAAAAGAATTTGCTCAAAACTGCGAAAACAAAAGAAAGCAGAGGCATCAAGCTTTCTGTCAGGAAATCTATAACTGGTCAGGGACGTCATAGTAGTGTCATCATTGGCAAGCACCAAAACTATAATCGTTGGGCCATCAAAAAAAAATATATATAGCGCCATCTTGGAAGAGGTACGAAAAGCTGCCCGGTTCACACATTTTCACATGGCATCAAAGGATACCAATCAACCCCCGCCTTTGCTCCAAGGCTTCAACTTGGTGTAAATTCAACAAAGCTTAATTGAATGATGAACCATACGTTCACCAAAAAAACAACTTCGAGCATCCGTTATTGAGGCTCTTAAGCCAAATTATCTGCAACTATATTATCCGGAATCACTTGCTGAATGCCCCCACGGAAAAACTCAAAACCATAACGAGTCATATAATTGTCTTTTGAGAGCGTGCTTCAAAAAATGTTTTCCTCAGACACCAAAAACTGAAAAACACTCTTGATGCCTGGCTGACTTTTAATGATCACAATATAGCCCATACGAATGTGCTGAACTATTTTGGAACTTTGCCAGGGCTCTGCACAATGCAGGGTCTACGCACCCTATATCTGTGTGGACAGTATACTTTGCTGACAGGGCTCCACAGTAGGCGACAAAGGAGGCTCACCAGGTAAAACATTTCAATAAAAAAAAAAAAAAAAAAAGAGGTGACGAGCATCTGGCTGGTGCCTATTAAAGGGGTTCGTCAATTTACTGTTATCTCATTGTAATTTTTAAATAATGCACATTTTTCACTTCAAATGGCAATTATCTCAAAGCATGCCTTTTTTGTACTTATTTTCCTTTATCTCAACAACTACAGTATCTAAAATCAACAGTTTTTGGCCAGTATTTAGATAATGTAATGGGGAATGTACAGAAGCATAATTATCATTGTGTGAAAAAGTGCTCTTCTGCAACATATCTAATAGTTATCATCAAGTGATAATTAGGTACCTGAAGTATAAGTTTATAAAAAACGAGTGTTATAATTTTCAGTGCTAAATCTGCTTTAGTAAGAAGAGGAATCAATCAAGATCACAATGATAGTAAAATATTTACTGTAGCTCTTATGGTTATGGAGAAAAAGGTACATAAACCTTGGCTAAAATACATGGCGGGTATAGAGCTTACTCAGTTCAGCATTCCTATTACTGAGTCCTGACTGGCAATACATTAAATGAATCTACATTAGCAAACTATGTTCATCTACATTAGTAAACCATGTTCATAATATGCTCACAATGTAATTGTGTTGTATACAGAGACATGTTATTCTAGAAAAAGTGTAGACATGTGGTAGTAATGCCTCCTTATACAGGTTGTGGCAACAACTTGTGTTGTAGTGGATGCTGGCCACTTCTAAAAGGTTGTTTTCCAACCACTGCTTTCAGACCAGTGTTTTGGCAAGTGAATAGCCATTGAAAAGATGAACAAGTACCTTGTTCACCAGGACGCCATCTTTTGGTGTCTGCTTTGTGACCAACTTATAGCCAAGCATCTTCTCCACAAGCTCTGGCACTTGGGCTGGGCTGAAAAACAGAAAGAGGATGAATGACAACAGGAAATACTATGCTATACCAGGTGCTTTACACAGTAGCGACACACATAACCTTGATTGATTTGATTGATATGTGGGGTTTAACGTCCCAAAACCACTATATGATTATGACAGACGTCGTAATGGAGGGCTCCGGAAATTTCGACCACCTGGGGTTATTCAACGTGCACCCAAATCTGAGTACATAGGCCTACAACATTTCCACCTCCATCGGAAATGCAGCCGCCGCAGCCGGGATTCGATCCCGCTACCTGCGAGTCAGCAGCCGAGTACCTTAGCCACTAGACCACCGCGGCGGGGCCACACATAACGTTGGACTGCATCCTTGTACTGTCACAAGTAGGCTTGTGCAAATAGTGAATTTTAGATTCGAAGCGAATCGTGATTTTCAAATCGAATTCGAACAGTATACGTCACATGTTATAAAGGAAAAGGGCATATTTGTCACAATCAAACTAACCTGCACGATACATAATGAAACAAAGCCTGTGCAAATGCTTTTCTTTTATCTTCTAAGAAAGTGGGAAATGTTTAAGATAGGAGACGAGGAGGCGAGTGAATGGAACGTTACGAAAGAGGGCTAAGATGGAAATTACTGAGAGGCACGACGAAGGCGACGATGACGAAGACGATGAAGACCCTGACAAATTGGACAGTGACCCCAGGAAGAAGCCCTGAGCCCCGACTCGAACAGCCAGCTCCGAGGCCCTCCACAACAAGTAGCAGGATTTCACTTTTGATAGAATGTAAGTGATAACCTGTCAAATATGTTACGTCTCAATATTTACTATACTGAGATCGTATAAGCAAATACAGCAAGCTTTCAAATGTCAAAAAATGTGTATATAAGCTAGGACGATATGTTCATTTAACCTTGAAGTGGGGCTTCACAGTAGTGCAGACTCGTAAATAGGTGTTATCACAGTTTAGCACCACTTAACTGCAGTGAAATCTCCTTTTCAAAAAGTTAAATACAAACGTTTTAACGCTTAGCACCCTTCTATTGCAGTGAAACCACCTTTACGGAAGTTACAGACGGACTGATATACACCTATTCATTCATAACGAATACTTCGAAATTTTCATTAACTTATGTTCGAATCAAAGCAAATTCTAATACTGTGATATTTGTTCATATATTTGAATCTTTTGAATATTCACACAAGCCTAGCCACAAGTATATGTTGTGCGCTAAGCAACTCTCTCGTTACTGCACAAATATGATTGTTTTTCATATGTCTCGAGAAGATCGTTTTTGCCAGTTTTGTTTAAAAGTACTCCAGCATCTTCTGCAGCATACCAAACTTTGCGCATTGAAATGCTCTTTCCAAAAATGATATGTTGTGGAGCAACAAAATATTTTAGAATGAATAAAAATGTGAAAAGTATGGAATTTTTCGTCGCCAGTTGGTCAACAGATACATAAGAAACACTATATATGCCAAAATATTCAAAACAAGAAAAACTCAGAATATACTTTTTGTAGCTAAATGCCCCAGGAACACTATAAAAAATAATAAATGTTCTACAAAATGTTTCTTTTCACATAGACAAAGAAAATCAGAACCGAGATGCTGCTTTGTTGCTTGTGTCACGCGGTAAAGCATTGCATAATTTTTCGTGAGATACAAGTGTACTCGTACACTTCACTGAGTAAATATTTGTTGTATTGCGATAAGAATCTCCAAGTGTTCCTATACAGACAGATACCTGTGGTGTGAATAATCCTTCTATAAATTAGATGTCAAACAAACTTCGCTATTTCATCAAGCGTCACCTCTTTCCTTGAGCCACCTCACTCTGCATAGGTGGCCGCTCCAATAGATGCATCCAAGCATATTTCCTTGAATTTTTGCACATATCGTATTGAAAAAAAAAAACAATATTGTATGCAGTTCTAAAACATTACGTGCTGCTCCATCATCAGTGCCAAGATCTGCTTTAGGGGCCTTATTGTCATTAGGAGAAGCTCTGCAACCAGCGCCATCACACCGTACCCCAGCGAAGTGGGGACCTCGCATGTAACCAGAGTAGCTATAAGCTTGGGCACAAAGGTCACTAGCTACGTACTAGTGGTGGAAAAGACAAGTTGAGGCCGTAAACAAGCAAACCGATGAATGGCTTCGAATGCCCCAGGCTGACGCAAAACATCGTCGCCACAAAACTTGAAGCTGGGGGTCTGTCATCCATGGATTTTAAGCTCATCCTCACTCAGTTTAGGTGGGGTTGCAAGACAGTTTCGAGCGGTGCATGTGCTTTGCAGTGCTGGTGCACCCCCATGCCCGCGTGACGATGACGCCATAGGAGCAACTAGTGACACTAGATGCGACCCTGTATTTCATATAATGATTCAAGCAAAACAAAAGCTGCTGGAAACTGTCAGAGAAGGCCACCTGGACATTTTGAATGTGTGGCAGACTTTCGTAAATATTTCTTATAGAACAAATTTTCTCTAACTCCTTGGAGCAGTTTTCTATTGAATATCTCGCATAAATTTCTGCTCAACACTGTCAAATTGCGAAGCTCACACTTTAATTTGATATTTGGCTGGCGAAGGTTAACTTGATTACAGACCATCGATGCTACTGTAGCATAATCCGGAGGGGCACGCACTTTTGTCAACTTTGCCAGCCTAGTGCATTTTCCCAACAACACATGCCCACTGGTCTGCGTGAGTCTTTCAAAAATCACTATGTCGTCATAACAGGCAAATTCAAATTGATTCCGAAAGTTGAGTCGCTGGACTAACTACTAAAAAGTGCTGGGTCCACGAGAAACAAATTTAACATGCCAAAATCGATAAGCCAAAAGCTTCGATTACTGATGACCAATTTGAATAGGCGTGGTAATGAAAAAGTTAAAGGGCCCCTCACCAGGTTTCACAATTTTGAGCCGAGCACAACGCATACATGGGGCGTACACGATCATGTGTGCCGAAATTTGCGAAGCTACGCAACGTGAGAATGGGCAAATTTTCAAAATGAATGCTGGTTGCCCTTCCTTTTGCAGGCGCGTGCCCAGAGAATGAGGGGATGACGTAGACGAGGTATTGCCCTACGTGGATGGTAGTGCTGTGACATCGCCAACAGTAGCATGTGGCATGGTGAAAATTACTTTACATGGCATGCGCAGTTCCTGTAATTTAATGCTTAAATAGATGAATAGAATAGAACTAGAGGTACATGATTACACACGAAGAAAATGTGTGCATCATATTTATTTTTTCATTTTTACGTCTACTCGCACGTATTCTGAAGCAGTGTCTTTCACACACCGCTTCATTGTTGATCAGATTGCTAATTACTTCTCCTGCTGTCATCCCTTTAAAAAAAAAAGTGAGCTTATTGTTTTATGAGCACTAGTGTAACTCATATTCGTGGTTCTATATGAAAAAGCGCTAAGAATACCACCGAATACACGACACATTAGTGTTACAGAGCATTGACATCATGGTCGCAAGATGATTATTTTTCGACCATGATGAAAAAGATGAGCAAGTCCAGTTGAAGAAAAATTTAGCGTGAGCCCGAGTGAGTCTGGCTCAGAAAACTTTTGGTGAGCCTGTGTCCGAGTGAGTCCTTCCTAAGCGCAAGATATATAAGCAAGTCTGAGTGAGCTCCACTAGTTATGCTGACCTATGGTGCTGTCTCTGTCTCATGCATCTGTCATGCATGCCGTACTAGCACTACACTGTGCAGTGGCAATCAAAATTTGGGAGACCACGGGAGCGCGTGGCGAACAGCAGCACGGCGCCTTCTCACGGGTACCAGAGAAGCCTGAGAGCACGCACTAGAGCACTAGAGCTTCTCTGAACAGCGTGCATTCTTTTCCAACATACCAGCCTGCACTTTTGCTTCCTTCAACTGAGTGCACACTGGAACACCAGAAAAATCGCTAGGTGTCACTGTCGCAGTCACCGCAGAGTCACCCAGCGATGATATCGTGACAAAAATATGTAACTTCTTGTATTGGCAGTGGCAGTGCTTGGAGCACGCCTCTTCTGTGCCTTGGTTCCAGATGCTCTGCAGTGGCAAGAACGTGCATATTGTGTAAGTTTCTTTTTAGTGAACACATGTGATAAGATTACTGAGCATTGATGCCTCTTGGCAAAACACGCCATATACATGTTTACGCCGCTGTGGAATGTCTGGAACCGAGCTGAAGAAGCGGCGCGCAGAGCCCTGTCACTACAAGCGTGTTTTTTTTTTTCCCGTCACAATATCATCACTTAGAGCTTCTGCGGTGGCTGCAAAAGTGATACATTGTGATTTTCTGGCGTGCGCGCAGTTCAAGATAGTGATAACGCAGGCTGGTAGATAGAAAAAGAAACGTGTGCGCAGTACACACATTCGAGCTTCTCTGGTAGCTGTGAAAAGGCAGTGCGATGCTGTTCGCCATGCGCTCCCCTGGTCTCTTAACTTTTGATCGTCACTTTGCGTAGTAATTCACCAACCAGTCTAACGATCAGTGACTGTGCTTGTTGCAAACACCTTTGTTTAATTACAATTACAGTCCCACATACTTCTTAACTGAAGGAGTACATAATACAAAATGCCAGCCAAGAAATTTCAGTATGAAGTTCCTTTGAGTGCCCGTGTGCATATTATACACAAGTTAGCTTAATTCACTAATACTACTAAAGTTCCAAGTCTGCGAAAGAAGCCTCATTACTCCTTGGTAAGCTTCACTCCACCCCGAAGGCCGCTGCTGAACGTCCCTTTTCCTCTGCCACCAGCAAGTATTTGTGCCTTGATGACAAATTCTGCAACATCTGCAAGCAGAAATCGATCAAATAACCTAAAGACGTGATTAAGAACAAATATGTCTGAAGCATATGCTCTTGTTACATTATTCTCAATAATTATTGCTTGAATATGGTTATTCTGGAGGCCCACTTTTTTTCCCCCCCAGCAATGTGACAGTACGAAAAAGGCAACACTTTATATGTCACACATTACAACAGTGCCCCAGTCAGTCTGTAGCACATTTCGCAGTGAACGATGCACAAATCCCTGCCTGTTGCAAGGCTAACTTGGGACAGACTGATGAAATCTGAAGGCGCTTCTTCAAGCTTGCAGCAATATGTGTGCTGCCCCAATGGTCGTTTAATCTGACTTCCTTTGCCCTCATATTGTGTTCATTGTAGGTACCATATCCTTTTTTTTTAAATTACCAGACCGTTTAAATAACGAGCTGTGGACCTGCGAACTGTTACGAAGGTCAACTTACCAAGTGTTCGAGCAATCTCTTGTGCTTCAGACACTTTGTCGGCGACTTTAAACCTCTGGACATTAATACCATTGTCAGCCATTAGCTGTTTGCTTTGGTATTCGTGCAGGTTTAAACATCTTGACGACGGAGGTGCTAAGCATGCCTGAAACGGAATTGTCGAACAACATTGCTGAAACAGAGCGCTTGACATGCCGCAAGCAAGTAAGCGCGGATTTTGGCCACGCAGAACACTGTACGGGTTGCAGCGCAAGCCGATAACACCACCCATTAGCCATTATGCGAAAATTAAAGATAAACAGGTGTATGCCGAACATAAGCTTGCTTAGCGTCGTGTAAACTGAAAGCACTGAAAACCGGAGGATCATTAGAAAGATTTTGACTCCCCAAAACTACTCAAACTACGTGAGATGCCGCATTAAAGATGCTCGTACAATTTCGACCATTTAGGATAGTTTAATGAGGCAGCACGCAGGAATCTAGCACTTTGCCTTCATAGAAATGTGCGGTCACATTTTGGTGAAGTAAAATTCAAGGACACTCGTAGTTAGATTTGAGTGCACCTTACTGTTGACAACAAGACTATGCTTATGCATCAATACTCTCCGTTTTCGTCTTTACATCAGCGAACTAGGGCGATGTATTTGACCTAAGCAGCTGAACGGAATTGTAAGGACCACCGCTCGGAAAAAAAGTGCCGAAAGACCCACGGCGCTCACACACATGTAACTGAATTTCTAAGTATATGAATTAACCAGCATTCGTTGACAGAATTGACAGGCAGTTATTCTCACCTGTTTCGTCCAAAGTCGACCTATGCGCAACGCACGTGACAATCGTACAACCTCCATGTTTCCTTGAGACGACGGAGAGAAAAAATCGAAGGGCAGTCTGGTAGCGAGAGTTATCGGACTTATCTGTGGTTTAGTAGTCGCGCTAGCTGTCGGCTGTTTCGGCTTATCGGCTGCATGTGTGAACTCGCAGCAGCTTCTTCTTTACGGCGGTAAGCACCGCTCGTCTTTTCGCATTTGCCACCTCGCCGACTTCACTGAGGTCGCTTCTACCAAGGTTCGCAAACGCTGTTTTAAAATAAGCGCTCCGGGCTGTGGCAGCCGCCATTTTCCATCATCCTGGCATTTTCTCAGATTCCCGGATAATCCGCGGGTTCACCAGTCCCCACGTTGCTAGGCAACTGCATCAGCGATAAACGTTGACATGATGTGCGCTACGTAAACATAGCCAAAACGCTGTCGAAAGATGCCTAAATTCTACCACAAAGCTCCAGTGCTTGTGAGCACTGGAGCGCCCGTCACTCAAGCGGTCCTCCATAAACGGAGTAAGAAGCTCCCGCGCTCGCAAGGAAAAAAAAAAAATTCCTATGCCTCCACGTGAGGTCTGTTGTCAACAGAAACCGTGGCAATCTCTTATTTCGGGATGCCCATACCAAGGCGAACTAGACTGGGCAGTGAGTGTGCGTGAGAGAAAGCTAAGCGAGGTTTCCACGTCTGTTGACACTCTGAACAATCATTTGCTGCTCGCTCTTTTTTATCAAGGTTACGTATCGCCATGCCACAAAACACTTCATAAAAGTCTCCTACAAGGCGAATTGAGTGGTGCAGTATGTCTGCGTTGCTAAATTACCGCGTTCAGTTGCTTGTGCTCTGTATTCGCATACACGCATGGCAAAGCGATGCCAGGCATGTATCGGGCCGTGTAAAGATTTGATGTAATAACACATTTTTCTGTCATTCCCTGCTATGATTAGTGAAATTCACTCGCATGTTTTGTTCCACCGTAGGTGATGGACCCGATCCGTGTGGCGACGGTGGGCGTTCAAGCCGACATGCTTGATAGCCCCGACGACGTTTCAGATGAGGAAATCTCTGTTGGACCTATTGGATCGCCGTGTCACGGTTCACTTGTGATGGATGGCTGCGAAACAGCGTACCTTAGCGATAATAGCATCGAAGAGGAGGTGGTCGTGGTGGCTGACAATACCAGTAAGCAACACTTGTTTTTAAGCAACCACTTTCTCTTTTTCTGGTTGGCGTGTCGCTCACTCCGAGTTGCTCAGACGCGCTGTGCCTTTGCCTAGGCTTCAAAAGTGTCTTGTATTCATCTGAGCCAGGGAGAGGTGGTGAGGGTATGTTCCTTGTATGCTGTGAATACAATTAAAACTTTCAATTGTCTTCAGTTTAGTCACTTCATGTAATCACTGTCCAGAGTTGTTCATATTGGAAAAAGTGCTCATATGCCTTGGTAGATTAAAAACTAAAATACACAAATAGCTGACCATTGCCAGTGATTTTGCAGCAGGGCATTTTGTGGACGCTGCAAAGAGGCAGCACTACTTCAGGAAATGCTTGGAGCAGCCAACAACTGTAAAGTAACTTCGAGTAATTCAGTAATGGTGCATATATGTTTAGAATAATACGTGGCTGAGTTATCAAGTATTCATTCTCAAGGACAGGGCATGCAAACACGGACACCAGAAAAAAAAAGCCACATTGGAGCCTTGTGGTGTTGCGACTTCTTTCCTGTGTCCATGTTTGCACGCCATCTTTTTTAAAACATATACATTGTCTTTAATTCTATTTCTCGTTATAGTGGGATTGCTAATAGAAACATTCTAGAGATACTGTAACATTTATTTCATCACACTGCTGAATGATCTAGGCAACGAGCCACTGTGCGCTTGTTTCCCACCATTTATTTGTGGTGCAAAGATGCTAGATACGAGTTTTATCATTAAAGTACGTAAGGCATGTGTACTCAGTCACAAGAGAACAGACAACACAGACAGAATTTACGTATGTGTTGTCTTGTCATTTGTGTTCTTTTATGATTTGTTATTACCAAGCAGCTCAGCTAAGTGCAATGCTACGAGTTTAAGCTGTACTTGAAGTGAAGTCTCTAGTAATCGATGTTACACCAGTAAATTTTTGCTGTTTGTGAGTATATTTTCTAATATGGGCATGACAGGGGGGGGGGGGGGGGGTATTGGATCTTGTTTAAGCTCAAGCAGGGTATGCCCCATGATCATCTTATGTTATTGGTGTATATGTACAATCCTTCCTTATATGAAACTTTTATTAGCTGCTATTACAAAACAAATGCTAATTGATGTGCAATGTCTGCTGTCCTATCAGAGACAATAATTACCATACTCGTTGTTCACTGAAATGTTGCAACGATATTTACAACTTGTTTGCAGTGGGAAATAGACCAGCAGTGAAGATGGCGGCTGTTGTTTTTTCCGAGCACCAACACATCATCGTCCTCTTCTTTGCACTGCACATCATAGTCATAGCTGCAACATTCGTTTCACACATGCAAACACCCTTTAATGGTAGCATGGTGTTACTGAACATTTGTGTTGACGTAATAGCATAACAGGTGTAACCTTAAGAGACAGGAAGAGAGCTGAATGGGTCAGGGAACAAACGGGGGTCAAGGATATCGTAGCTGAAATCAAGAAGAAGTGGACATGGGCTGGGCACGTAGGCAGGATAATTACTGCTCATCAAGGGTAAACTGACTGGATTCCAGGAGAAGGTAAATGCGGGAGAGGGAGACAAAGTTGGGTTGGCCAATGAGATTAAGAAGTTGGCGGCTATACGTGGCAGCAGCAAGCACAGAACCGGGTATATTCGCAGAACCTCGGAGGGGCCTTTGCCTGGCAGTGGGTGTAGTCAAGATGCTGATTAATAAATTAACATTAGAGAATTGAAAACTGGTTTTGTAGCATTTGTGTTGTTGGGGTATGCATGCTATTAAATGTAGCGCACATACCAAAAGGTTAGTGTATGACGCATGTGCAGTGGCTAGAAACTCTAGTGCAAAGCTTTACATATCCTATTCCAAAACTAGTAATAATGAGCTCTAATAAACAATCATGCCAAGGAAAGTATAAAAGATGTTTTAGAAGCAATTGTTATTTAAATGTGAGAAACAAAAGTGGACGAAAAGACAACTTGCCGTGCGAAGAGACCGAACCTGCGACCTTCGAATAATGAATCCGATGCTCTACCAACTGAGCTACCAGAGTGGCTAACCCTCCGTCCACTTTATAGGCGAATACGAAACAGGTGTCACTCTATTTATTTATTTATTTATTCATGATACCTTACAGGGCCCGATAGGGCATTGAGTAAGGGGAGCAAGTACGAAACAAAAAATATCAGTGATAAATGCATTATTAAATACAGGGAAACAAAATTGAAAAAAAAGAAAAAAAGGGTACAGTGTAGTTACACATTTTTACACATGGCAAAAAAACAGCAATTAATTGAAAAAAAAAAAGAAAAAAAGGGTACAGTGTAGTTACACATTTTTACTCGTCAGGCTACTTGTCATTCCAAGTTTATATACGCATCATAGAGCCCTTAAACTGGTCAATTTTTAATTCTGCTGGTCCAGAGATCTGTCTTCTTACGTACATAAGTAAAAAAAAAAAAAAAAAAGAGGGGGTCCTGACTGCCTGAGCAAAAACACAGAAAATAAAATATTTGGTAAACGTTATGAACATTTCCTTAGAAGCATCGCTAGAGCATCCTTATATTCACTCTGTGCAGCCAGGTGGCTTAGTGATTGTATTTTTTTCCTTGTAGTTCAGCATTTAAAAAATTTATACTTGTACCGCTGAAGTTAGGCTTATGCATCAGTATGGTATCTTTTGGCTTGACTCTGGTGTTAAAAACACTCACAATATACCATATACACTTGCGTAAAAGCCACTCTTTTTTTTTTTCCCGTAATTTTGATGGGGTGCAGCTCTTCCGCGAAAGTACGAAATTTTCGTTCAACTTTCGATCCATGTATGGAAAAATTTGTTTATTCGTGCCATATATACCTAATGATGTGATATATAACACCTAGCTGCAGGCATCCTTGCCAGACTCGTCAAAATGAATGGCAGCACAAATGGTAGATGGAACTGGCGAGAAAAACGACAAGACCTCCCAAATAGTGTCACGTGCTCGAAGCTCACAGATAGCGCCGCATGACGAAACTGCAGGAGAGCTATTGTCAACTGGTTGCTCCTGCGACATGCACCGTATGCGAGACACGACGAAGCTGCCATTCACAAGCGAGATTTTTTTTTTTTTATTTCAAAATGTGGATTGCCATGTTGGGGGCTTTGCACTGGTGCAGCCCATAGTTGAGTGTATGCAGTAGTTCCATTCAAGTTGAGCAGTAATGCTATGATTATGAACTGTATGCTAATGTAGCAAGATAGTGCTGTTCTTCCCTTGCTGCTCCACTTGTATCGAGTCTGCCCATAATGGTGTGTTCGACGATGCCATCTACCGGACTTTTGTGCGAATGAGTTTTTTCCTTTAATGAACTGTCCTTTATCCTGAAAACTTTTTTAGAACTGATGTGCCATAATGATACATAAAGCTATGTTTTGATCACAGAGTCTACCAGTATCATGAGCATCAGACATTCACACAGTGGGGCTAGGCAGCATGCATGGGAAAGGTGGATTCTGTCTTACAGTGCCATTTTAGTTTTACTTATAGCATTTGTATCTTGTTGAGCATACAGATTTAAGACAGAAAGCATTACATGAGTGGTGGTTTTACTTGTTCTGTAGTCATTAACCTTGCAGTGGTATTCGTTAACCTACACACGCCGTGCATGCTATCAAGGCAAGCTTATTATCCTGATTTTCAGGCTTTACAACAAATTACAGCACTTGTGGATTGAAAACATCAAACTTTTCGGGGCTGCAGTTTGTATGCTTGAGATGACCACGTCATGTTGCTATGAGTCTGGCTGCTAAAAGTAGTGTTGGCTTTAATGTTAGTGTTCCACTTGATATTATGCTGGCATGACACAAACTAAAGGCAGTGGGTATGAAAGTATGTGCCCTACATTGTCTCATTTCACTATGAGCACCCTATGTCGAGTGAGCTGACAATGCAAATTAATGGTTTAATGAAGTGGTTTGATAGGAATGGCCAGTTTTAAAAGGAGTTCTAGCCTTGCCTTGCATATTTTCACGCTGCATCCATCTGTTGACAGGCGACTCACTGTCAGCCATGGACAGTCTCGATTCACCAGGCAGCAGCAGCAGTCAGGAGATGGCTCCTTCCTACTTCTTGGCTTCGTGCGGCCCCGAAGAGAAGCGGCTCACCTTTTCTCAGCAGCCAACACTCTTTCTGGCAGCTCAGGGTGAGTACCCCGTATCCACTGAGAGTAATGTTGACGAGTCCTGAAATGATTTTTTTGCGTGTGTTGATTGCGATCAGTCTTGGCTAATGAAATCCATTTCCTTAATAACTGTGAGCACATAGAATAAGTAGGAGGTCATTTCATTTAGTATTACTGCTTCCATAGCTGCTTATGCTTGTCACTTGTGGCATAGCTGAAATGAAAAGTACCTTATTAGGCACTGATGCAAGGCACATGTAGTGCAGAATACAGAAGTGAGCCGGTTGTATGATGGTGATTGAACGCTAAGAAACGCACGCAACCCGTGAGGGAACACCGTGCAGTGTCATCGTGGGAGGAGAAGGGAAGCAAATGCAGATAGTGGAAAAAGAAAACCACCTTCTCTGGAAGTATGTGCACTTCCAAGTGCCAAGTTATGGTACCTCTCTTCTTTTTGCAAAAAGAAAAGGTTTTGGATGGCCTGTGCTACTAGGCATTGAACCCATTGCCTCACACATTGCTGGTTGGTGCTCTACGACTGCACTAACACTGAACTCTATGGGTTATAGAAAAGATTGTTGACAACCACTCGTTTGTAACATGAAGCCATGCAGCTCCAGAAATTCATATGGATTCCATATAGAAATATGCGGAAATCCTCTTAGAACTCGTTTTGCAGTAGTCTGTGTCCATGAACTTCGAGCTTTTTTACTGATTCGGATTCCATATAGAAATATGCGGAAATCCTCTTAGAACTCGTTTTGCAGTAGTCTGTGTCCATGAACTTCGAGCTTTTTTACTAATTCGTCCTCTAGCATCCTGGATAGCTCAATTGGTAGAGTGGCTGCCCTGGAAAGGCATTGGTTTTGGGTTCGATCCCTGGATCAGGATGGCTTTTTCTTTAGCTAACAAGCTTTCATCTCAGAAAAAATTTGTATGAATTTTCATGTGGTTCGATGCTACCAATAGGTGGTGGTCGATTATCTCTTTCATAACCCTTCTACTAGCCGGCAGGATTCCACTGAACTCGTCTTGCAACGGCATTGTTCAAAGATGTTGACTGACCACACCCACCATGCAGTGCAATACCAGCAAGCCCAAAGGAGTGCTTCATTGATGATTCCATTGTAATTATTTTGCATTGATCTAGCTGTGTTGTGTGCATCCAGTCTGTTTCAAGTGCCGTCTTGCATTTCATTGCTGGTCTCTTGCTTTCAGGTGAAAGCAGCAACCGGTCACTGGATCCAGGTATTCCTCTCGTCAACCTTAATGAGGTAAGCGTGAGGTACGGTTCTTTGCCTTGCTACCTGCCAGTCATAGCAGCGTGAGGTGTGGTTGTGCTAAAGTTTAAAGTTCTTGCTTATATTCAGTCCGAGAAGCAGACTGCATAAATAAATGCGCCATCTTTTCAACGCCTAAGTTGACTCGGCCTCAAACATTGTTGAGGCTGTCAAGATATTCATTTTTGCTTATTAGCTGTTGCGACGCTAACAGAATGAATACATTTGTGAGCTGCTACGTCCTCCTCTTATGTTTCATCCAATCTGCCTTTTCCACGACGCCACGGGGTATACAGTCTTACCCTAGCTGGAGGCTTTTGTTTTTGCTATACCAGTTCTCCCAGCCCCTACCAACAACACACCATAGGGCAGCACAGAAAAATGGAAAAGGTGAATGGGGACAACAAGAGGGGGATGAGGAGGGCCTTTGCTAGAACTCTACGTTTGTGCATCATGCAGCCTGTTCATCCTTTGGGCACGCATTCACGGCAGCCCATTCGGCACGCCTTCCTCCCTGTCTGTTGACAATGCCCACGCCTGTATACATTGCAATGCAAAAGCTGTTTGGTTTCGCATCCACTTAATCTATCTTGTTGATGATCTTGGCTGCCTGAAAAGAGCATGTCATGAAATTCTTGCAGATATGTGTACCATTACAGGCTGCTACAATTAGTATGACCTCTGGCAGAGGTGCTCATGTAGATAAACTGGTCATCGATAACAAATGTTTTATTTAGGCCATCATTTGTTTAACATATAAAGCATACTAGGTTCATATTTCTGTAACTTGAGCATACAATTTAGTAAAGTAAAGCACAAGTTCAAGTGAAGATGCAGGCATGCATACACTTGAGCAGGGAGTGTCACTGGAGACAATGTTTCAACCATGTGATCTTGTCATCTTCAAGGCACTAACTCTGCTTTGCCAAGAAAAACGATATAGCGTGAAGTTCTAAAACGTTTCGTGCTACTTCGTAGTCGGGGCCAAGATGTGCTCCTGTAGCCTCCTTGTTCTTGGGAGAAGTTCTGCATCTGGTGCCAGCACGCCGCACCCCAGCAAAGTGGGGACCTCGCATGTAACCAGAGTAGCTATAAGCTTGGGCACAAAGGTAACTAGCTACATGTGGTGGAAAAGACAAGTCGAGGCCGTAAACAAAACAAACCGATGAATGGCTCTGAATGTCCCAGGCTGACGCAAAACATCGTCGCCAAAAAACTTGTAGCTGGGGTTCTGTCATCACTGACTCTAAATTTGTCCTCGCTCAGTTAAGGTGGGGTTGCAAGACAGTTTAGAGCGATGCGTGTGTGTTGCAGTGCTGGTGCTCAACCATACGCGCGTGACGATGACGTCATAGGAGCGACTAGTGACATTAGATGCAACCCTATGTCGCATATAACGATACACGCAAAACCAAAGTGGCTGGAAACTGGCTGTGTGAGCCACCTGCACATTTTTTATGCATGCGGCAGACCTTCGGAAATATTTTTGTAAAATAAATATTGCCTGACTTTCAGCTACAGCTTTTTATGGAATAGCTGGCATAAATTTCTGGCTATTATTACTTCTCAACACTGTCAAATTTCAAAGCTGACACTTTAATTTGATATTTGGCTTAGAAAGTTTTATTTGATTACAAACCTTCGATGCTACTGCAGCATAATCACGAGGGGCACGCACTTTTGTCAACTTCGCCTGTCTAGTACATTTTCCCAACAACACACGCACATTGGTTTGTGCAAACATCTTTCAAAAATCACCATGTTGCCAAAATGGGCAAATTCAAATTGATTCTAAAAGTTTAGTCACTGGAGTAACTACTTGAAAGTGCTGGGTCCACGTGGAACAAATCTACCATGCCAAAATCAACAAGCCAAAGTGTCGATCACTGGTGATCAGTTTGAGTAGGCGTAGTAACGAAAGTGTTAAGGTGGGAAGTTCATATTTCTCCTGGGTTAGGAAACGTTTCCATAGATTTTTTTATTATATAATAAAGATATTGAAATTTAAACAAGCTATTTGCATTTTCCTACCTTGGAAAAAATTGACAAAATTAGGGGCACATTGAAAAAATTAGCAAAATTTGTGTTTTGAGAAAAAGTTTTAAAGTTAAAAATGAATATTTGTTTATGAAAGATGTCATTAAATGGGATGAAATTTGTGCGCAGGAAAGAACAATCCTTCTTGAATTGGCCACTGTCACTAAAATGCGCCAGCACCATAAGTTTGTCCTTATGGCCCTTTCGAGCTTACTTCTCACAGACATTTCGCTCACGGACAGGGCCATGAAACGCTTTCCAAGCTTCTTCCACTCCATTGGGGCACATTGGAGCCTTGTGCTGACTGCTAGCTAGCAGAAGTTTGAACGGACTTTGAAATCTAATTAAAGTAGGGTGTCTAGAGACACAACAATGCCGACGCCATTGTGGCTCTTGTGGTTGTGTTTGTGCCACGTAGCGTCGTACATAATGGCAATGTCGTCCCTGCTAACTTCCCTCACTGTGAGCTCCCTCGACCTTGTAAGATTGACGCAGATGGCATTCATTGCCGTATCACGGGACTTTCCGGCTAATGGCTGTGAATGACTTATGATGCGTTGGCTTTTGCAAGCTGAGAATTGCCGCTAATTGGACCAGCTCCTCATAGCCCATGTCTCCAGAGTGCTCTGCCTATACAGCTTTCACATTGACAGCCTAGCTATTGCACGAGCTAGGGCTTTTTTCATCCATAATGTTGATAAACTTACGAGAAAAGCGTTGTTCAGCTGCTCTGCTTGACAAAACATGAACCTTGCAAATAAGCTTCACAGCGCACACAGGCACGCAGCGGCCAATGGCAGTCACCGATCCATACAATGGGTTTTAAAAGCCAGGTGCGGCGCCTGTAGAACACAGCAAAAGCATTATTATTTCTGGCACTGATGAAGCACGAAACCCATCGTTATTTGAAGAGTGAGGCTCGGCTCTTTTCCCCATGCGATCGACAATAGTGAGCGGAGGCGCATTATCAGCGGCAAGGTGCTTGAAGACCACACTTTCGGCCTTTTAACAGCCACTTTGTGCTCTTCAGACGCAATTTTAAAGCATTTCCAGTTGAGTCTCGACATAGATTTCTTCTCAGAACAGTAGACTTACTGATCTTAACAAAACTTGTGAAAACAATAAATCGTCAATTTTTTAGAAAACTTGCGTTTTTCGACCCACATCTCCCCTAAATGATAGACTTTGTGCCTCAGTGATAAATTTACTGATTCTGTATTATGTATGTGAGTTTAAATGTCAATTTTGTCTCTAACTTGGGAGAGTGATAGTTAGGGCTTGTTGCTGTTCTGAGTCTATAGTATTCTTTACTTGCTAGTCATGAAACTGAGTTAATAGAATTTACTGGGACAAGCAGTTGTATATTGCAAGTAATGCTGTTTTGGCCATATGTTTGCATAACTATTTTACATTACTCCACATTGGCCTTGTGATTTGTCTGTGGGCATCCTTCCTGATGCCAAGATGCATTTGGTAATATGGAGGCAAAACTTGATTTTTTTTTTACAGGATTTGTCCCAGCCCACCACGACAACGTCTGTGACTGATGTCAACCAGAACTGGTTTACTACAAAAGCGATTAAGAATAATCTGCATATCAAAGGTTAAAGTCCTTTAGCTTTCCAGCAATAGAATTGTCATGATTCAATCTATACTACTTTCAGGCCACTCCTGGAAACAAGGCATGTTCTCCAAAGAAGAGACAGAAATCCTTGAAAGCAATATACAGAAGTACTGTGAGGTAGGCCATGCCTATTTTTGAAAGTTTTATGGTATGATTATGTGCAGGAAGTTGCTGTCATGATTTACCACGGGAGCACTTGATTTACTGCGGAAGGGTTGGATTGAGAGAAACTCGAGCCAGCGGTAACAGGGCAAACCCATTCCAATATTACGCAAAATGGGAAAAATCTGAACAAACCATAAACCGCGAAACATGAACACACACAATAACAGTCTATGCATTGAAACTGGAACTAACTTCGATCCAAGTCAAGCTTGATCCTTAGCCTTAACCTGTCTATAGCCAAGAACGCTTCTTGGTCGCTACTCTCATGCGGTCCCGCAATAGTAGAACATTCTTACTGTTTCGATGCCACTTCTAGAACTACGACAAAGTGGTACCGTCATCGAAGTTGTCCTGGAAGACGTCACTGAACGAGCTGCTCGTCTTCATTGCCGATGCCCCGGTCTTATTCGTCATCTTCAGCCTGCTTGATTAAAGCCAACTCATCCATGGCCTCATTCATGACACACTCCAATGACTGTTGTGAGGCACATTTGTTTTTGCTCGAAGCGGAAGAGCTGTTGTTCCCCCACGAACTGCTATGCAAGGCTGTGGCAAGTCCAGGCATCCTCACTTTGGACCTCCGAAGTTGACAACCACTTCCTGAGCCCCTTATGCCGACATCTGTCCGCAGGGGTGCAACAGCTGTGCCAATTGTGCCGATTCGATACAATTCTCTAGTGTGCCGAGCTGCGCCGAAACCATGAAATTTGTTGAAATGGCACTATGCTGTGCCAAAATACTCGACCAGCCTCAAAATTATCTCAGGTGCGTTAATTTCAGTGAGAAATCAAACCAAGTGTGCAGACCGTAACCTCGAACCACGGTGATTATATACTCGTTATATGAGGACACTGATGCAATTGACCAGATAAAGTATATAATGAGGTAACAATGCTGCTCGCCCATTGGTCTGCTGATCACAGCGGATACCTATCGGTGGGACGATGGAACTTCATGAAAGAAAAAAAAAAAAGAAAATATCTTGCCATAGCCACCAATGCTTCGCGGAAAATATGAATTTTCTAGTAGGCAATGTGGTTATGGCATGTTAGGAATGTATGTTGCGTTTTCTGTGTGCGAACGAGGTCGATGTGCGAAAACATCATCGTTGCAAACCACCACCACGTTGGTTGCCATAGCAGCAGCAGCACATAACACAATTTTCTGGCTTGAAAATGCGTCGTGGTGATGGATATCCGGCGCAGCGCCAGGTAAACGGTCGCGTGCCGTTGTTACTTTGATCTCGTCGAACGCACCTTGCAAGCAAACCGAGTTGTGTCCCACCAAGAAAGAAAAAAAAAGTGGGGCAGGGTTGGGGGGTAGCATCTCGAAAATTGCTTGTCGCTTGTCATTGTTCTAACCTGCGCAGGATGGTGTGTAAGCTACCTCTGCCACAGTACACCAGTGCCTTGCAGAAAAGTCTATATGATTTGGAACGGGCTGTCAGCGCTAGTCAGGGGACACAGCAGATATTGTTCAATTACTCATGCGTGTATGTGCCGTGTAATTGAGTACTAATATAATCGCTGACGTCTAAAAAAGGAATGGCATTCATTTGGAGCAGCAAATGTCATATTGTGTGTCAGTTTTTTTTTCTCTCTCTCTTTTTTTTTTTTTGCTACCTCTACTCCTCGGTTTTACGAATATCCCAGATTTCGAGGTCGCCAGCTTGGCAGAGCCACATTTGAATTCGCAGAGACGGTTAAAGGATTCAGCCGGCTTGGCACATGCTAATGTAGACTTCATTATTATTTGCTTAATGAGGTAATCACGGCGAACAGTGGAAGTGCCTCAGACAGGCTGGCCGACGTATCGATAGGAAGAACTGTCTTTGTCAAAGGCACCTTGTCATCCTTGGCGTGTTAGTTTTAAGGGGGTTAGTAGTGATGTCATCTCCTGGTGGTGGCGTGTTTCCCTGTTGGTAATCGCCGTCTGAAAAAAAAATTATAAAGCAGAAGAGTGCAGCCTTCGATTTATGGCAAGCTAGGTTGCAATGTTACAAAGTGTTCTCTTCTATGAGGTTGGAGGAAGGAGAAGCAAATAAAAAAAAGTAAAAAAAAAAGAGGGTGGAATGCAAAGTAGGAGCGGCGTTCTACAATGCGGTGGCCGCTGCAGACACCAATGAAGGAAAGAGCATGAAATACTTCAAAACCAGCAGATGGGCGCCACGTCTAGCCACTGTAGAAGGTTGCCGACGATAGCGCCGTACGCCTATTCCAGAACACCTATGAATGGGAAGGACAACAAGGAAGCAGTTACGACAAGGGTAGAAGCAGGCGGCGTACTTTTCAAATGTCAAAATGTCGACATACCGGTGGGGTCTGAAGAGAATGTGTCTAATGAAAAAGATCATTGGCAAAAAAAAAAAAAAAGTTTTCCAAGTGCTTTCGCACGTAGCTCGCCCAGTGGAGTTGCCCCAAGAATTTGACGGCATGTTGGCTAAGGAAAAGAAAAATCGAGAATGCAAAGAAAATGAACAAGGATAAAAAAAAGAAAACGAAAAAAAGAAAAGGCGGCACAGGGGAAAGTAGGACGTTGGTATAGGCAGACTGGAAAAAAGCCACAGAGAACTTTCTGGATTGGCTATGACTTCGACAATGCGCAGTAAAAGTAGTTTTAGAAGGTTTTAGAAACATTATAATTAAGGAGGCTGATAAGGAAGGAAGCATAGTCATCTGGCCTATATAAAAGTACAAGTACGAAGCTTACAGACAACTGGACAACCCTGAACTCTACTGTAAATTAGACAATGATTCAACAGAACAATACACACTCACAATTACCAGCCGGCTTAGATCCCTTTTAGCGGATAAGTAGGTAACTCCATCGGAGTTTGAATTTTTGCAACGAAACAGCAAAGCAGCAGGGTGGTTTTACCTCCTTCCCAAAATTCACAAAAATCATCTACAGAATTATATAGTGCCAATATTCCAGGGTGCCCAATAGTATCCAACACCACCCCAACCAAGAACCTCTCCATATTCCTAAACCACTTTCTAGGTGTCATTCTAAACTCATTACCGTCATTTGTACAAGATACACCCCACGTACTCATAATAATAGAGGAAATTAATAACATGGTACTCTACCCTAAGATGTCATTCTCATCACATTAGATGTTACCGCTTTATATACGAATATTCCTATCCATGAGGGCTTCTTCAGGTTAGCTAACCTCATCCCGACAAAGCGTACAACATTGTACTGGAGTATATTTAACACTACTGGAACTAGTACTGTCACATAACTACTTCAAATTTGAGGAAAACTTCCCTTCAAATACAGGGAACAAGCTTGGGTATCCCATTTGCCCTGACCTATGCAAATATATTCATGGGAATTCTGGAAACCGAATTCCTGTCTCGTGAGAAGAAACCTCACGCATATCTTCAGTACATAGATGACATATCTACAATATGGGGATATGGGAGAGACAATCTAGCTAAATTCACTTCGCTCCTAAACCCATTTCATAAGATAATAAAGCTCGCCTCCAACACCTCGGCTCAGCACATCAACTCTCTAGACGTCACCGTATATCTTGAAAATGGCGTATTAAATACAACTGTGTATAAGAAGCCATTTGAAAAATGACAATACCTAGATTATACAAGCTACCACCCGAGACATTGCAAAGAGGGCATTTTTAACAGTCGAAAAACAAGGCTACGCAGCATATGCATAAAAAACTAGGATTACGTAAACAGACATACTGACCTAAAAGGAACACTATCAGACAGAAACTATCCTAACACATCCCTTGACAAAGCCTTTACGGATGAACTGGAACTGGACCGCAATGAGGCACTCAAACAACGCCCCAAAATCACAACAACAATAACACCACTTTTCACTACCAAGTTCTTTAATGCACTTCCGAACATAAAAACATTCTCACAACATACTATTCAATTCTAACAACCAACCATAACCTTAAGAAAATCTTTCCCGAACCGCCTAAGGTCGTCTAAAGATGCAACGCTAACTTTAAAGGCATATTTGTTCAGGCAAAACTCAAAGCAAAGACTAGGACCTCTGGCCCCTGTGGCCCATCCAGATGCTCCACCTGCAAACATATACAGCCTTTTACCAGCGTTTTTAAAAAGCACATCTGATTACATTCACAAGGTTACATTGAGCTTCACTTGCAATTCAAACAACCTAATATACTGTCTTCAGTGTGCCACCTGTAGGAAACAATATATAGGCAAAACTGGGCAGCCAATTCATGTAAGACTGAACGGCCACAGTGCAGACGCAAAGCACAATTTACCAAAAACAGTAGCCGGTCACTTCAATCAACAGGACCACAATTTTGACTAAGCCAAGCTTTACATTCTACAAACAAATTTCTGGTCACCACGGGAGAGAAAATACGTGGAATCATATTTGATACACAAATTTAACTCTCTGCCCCCTTTAGGAATCAATGTAGCACGTGGAAATTTGGAATCACTAAAAGCCATAGCATAATTGTGGCAGTAATGACAGACATAAGATACGTTGAACCTTCAAATAGACATAACTGGTATTACATAGAATCACTCCTAGTCTACATATCATGCTATTACTTTATAATTTTGTAAAAATTTTAATTATAGATATGCATGTGTCTATATATCACTACAAAAAGTTTATTTTTTAGAACCTTCGAACCACTGCTTCCTTTCATCTTTCCCCGCTTCCAAAAGCACTTATTCTGTGAATTTTTAAGGTCATTGCCTATCCAGAAAGTCCCGTGCGTTTTTTTTTTCCGTCTGTCTACACCAACATCCCACTTTCCCCTGCACCGCCTTTTCTTTCCTTTTTCTTTCCTTCCCTTTCTTTCTTTTTTTTTCTCCTTGTTCATTTTCTTTGCATTCTCGATTTCTCTTTTCCTTGGGCAACATGTCGTCAAATTTTTGAGGCAACTCCACTGGGCGAGCTACGTGCGAAAGCACTTGAAAACATTTTTTTTTTTTTTTTTGCCGATGATCTTTTCTGTTAGACACGTTCTCTTCAGACCACACCGGTATGTTGACATCTTTACATTTGAAAAGTATGCCGCCTGCTTCTACCCCTGTCGTAACTACTTCCTTGTTGTCCTTCCCATTCATAGGTGTTTTAAAATTGGCATACGGTGCTATCGTCTGCAACCTTCTAAGGTGGCTAGACGTAGCGCCCATCGCCTGGTTCTGAAGTATTTCATGCTCTTTCCTTCGTTAGTGTCTGCAATGGCCACCGCTTTGTAGAACACCATTCTTACTTTGTTTTTTGTTTTTTTCACTTCCTCCAACCTCCGAGAACTCTTTGCAACATTGCAACTTAGCTTGCAATGAAGCGAGGGCTGCACTCTTCTGCTTTATAGATTTTCTCTTTTCAGATGGCGATTACCAACAGAGACACACACACGCCACCTCCTATCGAAACGTCGGCCAGCCTGTCTGAGGCACCTCCACTGTTCACCCTGATTACCCAACTACGTGTTCCTATCTGTCGGCTCCCAGCTTGATTTTGGATTTGCTCAGTGAGGTAATTCAGAATACTGCTTTTACTGAAATAGCAGTGCTCATGTTCACTCTGCACTATTTAGGTGGATTGAATGTTTTGTACATATATTTTCTTTCTAAATGTTAGCATTCCCTTTTATAGTGCTCCAAATTTGATCTTTCATGACAAAAATTAGTTTTTTTCCTGTAACCTGCTCTAAATTTGGGTTTTAGTGCTCCAAAAGGGACATTTTGTTACTCCGATAATTGCTTCAAATTCTACTTTAGCTGTTGTACCCCTGCCTCTGAACCGAGTGACTCTACTGCTTCCGTCATGGTAGTGACACTGACCTTCCTGCCTTCGCAGTTCGAAGCTCCATAGCACAGTGACAGCTCATCCTCCGGAGCTCCCCATGACAGCTCAAATTGTGTGCCACGAGCCTTCTTGTCCTATCTCTTACGTGAACGTGGCGCTTCTGCCCACCCTCGAGGTCTCGCGCACATGCCTCGTGCCTTCTTACTCATAGCACTGTGGCGAAATCCTGCTATTTGTTCTATGCCATTTCTTGTAACTCGGAGCAATTTGATAAACTTGGTGGTTTACCTGAACTGCTTACAGTTGCATTTGCTTATAACAGTTTACATGACGGGAATGAATGGTATGACATAAGTAGGTGATTCAACTGTAAGCTTCCAGAGAGGGGGATGCAGGAAAATTAGTTTAAAGTGCTTTTAACACTGAAGCTATTCTAGCCAAGGATTATATCATGACCAAAAACTATTATCATCATTAACGGGTTTGCACACTGAATTTGGGCTACAGATGGATAGCGTATAGCAAGCGGGTGATCGAAAGACAGGGAAAGAGAGAAAATCTTGGCTAACAGAATTCTTGACGAGGCAGCGAGAATCTAACTTGCGTATTCACAATCCAGAAGCATGCATCCTAACCTGTTGGTTATCCAGGCACACTGACAGAACATGGCATAGCTTTGTATAGAAGTGTAGCTAAGGAGTAAGAAAGGGAAGTGAGGGTGGGGAGAAAGCATAGCATATAAAAAATGAGAGAAAGAAATGCAGGAAGGAAGGCATAGGGAAAGGGGGAAAAGAGGAAGCAAGCGAGAATTACAGTAGACTCTCAATAAACGGAAATCTGTCAAACGGAACTACTGCTTAAATGGAACTATTGTTTCTGCAATGCTTTGTTTTGGGCTTGTATTCTGCCCCTATGTTCACCTCTCACTAAACGAATTTCCTGATTTTCCTGGTCCCTTCAGGTTTAGTTTATTGAGAGTCTACTGTATATTGAGTGAGACAAATAAAGGAAAGAAAGAAAAAGAAAGCAACACTGTATACTCCCTTTAAGACGAACTCGAAGGGAACACGATCATGTGTTCGTCTTAATAGAAGTGCCCCCAGAAATAAAATGCTAGCATGCCAAGTACGTCCAAATATGTTACTTTAAAACACTGAATGGAGTATACGTGCAATGGGGAGGAGAGGAACAAGAAAAGCATTTATTTGGCTCAGCTTGATAAAAACCATGTTTTAAAGTAGGGCATTCACACTAATCAAAGGAGTACTCGATTTCGTGCGTTCATAATAAATATGCTGATGTATAAATTGCCGCCACATTTTAACAATAAAACCCTAAGCATGACCCTATTTTCAGAATTAGAAAAAGATAAAAAGGGCGAGACAAGCACAATTTTCTTCAAGGAATGAGAAATTTATTCTTCTGGCTGGTCTTTTTCTGAGAGGCTGTTCTTACCGGCTTTGCTATTACTTTTGGATACGCCTGCATTGCATACCTCTACATTGACTAAGCCAGTATACGCCAAGTTGCTTATGAAAGTCTGCAAGCTTTTCTTTGAGGTTCGTATATTTTGTTATTTTCAGCCCACAGTAGCTTTTTCTGAATGTAAGAAGCTGATAGTCTCCATTTACACTACTCACGATATCAAGCCTCAGGCACACAGAAAAGACATGACGCAGTTATATTTAGTGTGCAAAATGACCTTCCTTTGTTGTGCGCTTTCATAATGAAAGTGGTGCATCACAATTTGCTGCATTTCACTGGGAACAGATAGAAAGCACATAGCCCCTATAGTAAACAACGCAAACTGGTAGCTGGCGTGCTATCTCATGCCCCTGTCGTCTGCCGGAACCTTGATCCCGATCTGACAGCCGCTAGCGGTGCCTTTGCGGATGAACTTTGGCTGCTATCCAAGTAAGCAGTGCACCGTTTAGCGGCCAGGCGGGGGAGCTTTCCGAAGGCCACGATGCCGAGAGCGAACTCATGACGGCGACGCATGCGGCGGTTGCTGCGGTCCTGAGAAGGCGTGATACCAGACTCCCCCCCCTTTGGGAGAATCCGAACCGCTTTCAGCAGCGAAGAGCTACTGAAGGCTCAGCAAAGTGATTCGTTTCGAGTCTTGGAGAGATGGAGCGCCGTATAGTATGCTGCTTGCTCTGCAGTGGGCGTGAAAAGTGGGCTAGAAACAGTGTGTGTGAGTCCCCGGCATATTCATTTTGCTGGACCATGACGGGCTCCTGCTGAACTACATAGCCACCGTCGATAAGTCTGCGTATCCGTGTAAGGTGGCTATGCCCAAAAAATCTGAGGGCTGCTCTGTTGCGATTCTATCACAACGAACTCATGGCTGGTCACCTAAGTGGCTCGAAAGTTTTCGCAAACTGAGCAACATTGTGACCTGGTCCGGCATAAAGCGTGACATTTATCGCTATTGCCGTGCCTGCCACATCTGACAAACAGTGACACTGAGGGTCGGCAAGCCGCCCGGTGTTATGAACCGATTGTCAGTGAGCCTCCATGGCACGAAGTTGCTGAAAGATCCCCTTTTTGGGAAAACTCGGCCGTGCCCACATCGCAGACCAGAAACCCTTTGTCATGGTCTGACGAGCTCGTGCCAGCACCCAGCGGCACTTCGTGCAAGCAACGGGGCAGACCCGGGGCGGCGGACCACATTTGGACCCCACAACGGTATAAGCTGAGGAGGCAATCACCTTTGTGATTTTGAGCTGGATGGCGTACTTTTTCCACAACTGAAGGCCCTCAGTTTACTGTCTAGCCTCAGTATAGGTTAGCTTCTTTACGGCCTTTTCACGTAAAGAAGTTCACCCCACCCAGTTTTTTAAAGTGTTCCTTTGTATATTATGTTTTTATGTTTTTTTGGCCAGATATTGAGTGTAATTTTTGCTCTGTTTAACACTCTTTGTGCTGTATTTCGTCTACTGGCGAAGGGGGCTGTGAACTTGAACATTGGTGCTTATGCATGGTGAGAGGAACGAAGAATACTTTGTGCCTTCGCTCACGCGCAAGCTCTGGAGGGGTGTGTGCGTGCGTGCTTTTGTGCTTGTGTACATTCATGGCGCTTCTGTGCGTGCCCGGGAAGTGTGTGTCTCGTGTTTTCGTCCCATCAATGTCGACACCAGATGTTCGGGGCACTGACCTGCTGACGTCAGACAGTCCGGCTGTGCCCTACTCTCGGCCATCACCGCTCTCTGCGATCACCGAGAAGCCCTGCTGCCCCTTCCACTTTGGCTCCTGCGAGAGGCTAGCTAACAGCAGCTATATGATTGCTGCCTGCCAACACCAGGACACCTGGCAGCCAATTTCAGTTTGGCCTCCTTGATCTCTGGAGAGGCCCGACTTCTCAGTGACGTATCCCCGTTATCCATTGGGAAATTCGGGACCTCTGAGCTGCCACCGAAGTGGCCTTCGTCGGACCTGCAGCCCTATCATCGTTGTGAGCTACCAGTCAGCGCCTTCCGTGCCTCTGACCTTGCACACGGGCATCGCACTCAGTAAACATCACGCTTTGCAGCCCCTCCACACGGTGGACGCTATCCCGCCTCAGCACCACGAACACTAGCCTTACTTCTGTTTTGCAAACATGTTATAGTGTCATGTGCTTATTTTGTTATTAATGTTTCTCCTTCGACATCATTTCTTTTAGCAGTAGTTACAGGGCTGGACTGAGGTTAGCTGTTGCTCATAGAAGTGTCATTTTAACTGCATGGGTGACGTCTGGCTGCCTTTGCAGACTGGTAAAGGGCAAATTTAGATGAGAGGGTATAGGAATTGAGGCTAGCCCGCCACCATTGAGCGGGCTTTGCCACCTATTCCTGCCGTTCTCATGTCCAAACATGACTCTCCCTTCCTCCGCGATCTGTCGCACTGGGGGAACGGAGTGAGTTCTAACCCCTCTCACCCGGTAGTAAATGTCGACTGTGGCGCCATGCGCAAAGTTTCTCTGAACGTTTCGTGCACATGCGTCAGCAGTGAGAGATCTCTCCGGGACAGCTTAGGGTGAGCACTCATTTCTTTTCCGTTCGTCGGTGTTTACTATTTGGGGCTTGTCGGACTTCCCCAACGGTGCCTTGTGCCCGCGGCGAACGCTCACTTTTTGTGGTCCCTTTGAACGCTAGACCGAAGAGTGGTGCGGTGTCCTAGTGTGTGGTCAAACTACGCCGATCCGTACCTTTCGGAAGCCAGCGCGAGCAGAGTTTTTGCCTTCACACGAGCGACCAGGTCGTTTGTCCCATTGTCACTGTGAATCACTTTTAATCACGGAGACGTGTTCGCGGCATCCTGTGTAGTACTTCTCACCCGTGGCACGGATAAGCCCATTTGCTTTCCCGCCGCCCCTGTTGAAACGGGCTCTGTACTGCGTTTTCGGGGTTGCCGCAGGCAATAAAGTGTTGTGACCTTGAGCAGTACCGTGTTCTCACCACGGCGACAGTTAACGCTTGCCCTTCGGCTCGCTAAAACCGGACTTACGCGAGTGGCCATACTCCTCCGGGATATGTGTACACTACAAGGTAAAGATTGGACACATCTGACAACGCACTACAATTTTCATGAGTGTGATTCGTGCGTGAATAAGATGCAGGTTATCAGCAGAAGCGGGGACACCACGGCTTGAGAATTGTTGGAGGCATTCCTCATAAAACCACAAGCTTCCTCATGTATCAGTGATAGGTCAGTGTCTCTCTCGTGGGCAGAGAGAAAGTTTGTAGTTCACAGGTTTTGATTAGGGTGGCTTGCACTTGATGTGTGCCTAGTTTTTAGTGCATGTTTGTGCTTATAATAGTGATGCGATAGCTGTGCCAAAACGGGAAACCTGCTACCTTTCGCTACATTTCCTCCTTTCTGTGCCAAAACTGCACCTAATTACAAAATACTACTGAAAAACGGGCGCAGCGTGCCGCCGGCGACAATTCGAGGTTATTGGTGGCCCGTCCTGGGGGGGGGGGGGGGGGGGATATGGCCGGACGCTGCTTTATGGAAAGGCGCAGACAATTGGTTGGGCCCAGACTGGTGTAAATTAGCGTGACCCCCCCCCCCCCCCCCAAAATGCACCTTGGACGGAACGGCTTGCTGCAAGCCGGTGTCTGAAGTTCCGAGCTAATCGTGTTCGGCAGGTGGATAGAAGACAGTAGTTCAAAACAGCTGAAAGCTAGAAGGGCGGTGAACTAGCAAACCAGCTTTAAACTTCTTTGTAACTTATTATCAACAGTCAACTCAGGTGTAGCACAAATATTAAGGTGACACGCGGTTTTGTATCGCGAAAAATGGCAAAAAAAAAAAAAAGATTTCTCAATATTAAGTTTTAAGTTTCTGCAACCCAAACCGTGCAGAAGTGCTTTGGAAAATTCGTTTCACCCTTCTAGGTAGTGAAAATATTTCTGTAAATCATGAAAAAACAGTTATTTTCAAGAAATTATAGCTTTGCAATGGCGCGGCTGCAAACCGGCTTTGTGGGCTCATCAAAAAGAGTATTTCTGTGTTCAAATTGCTCGCCTCAGCTGGCTCCTTCCTTTAAAAAACAAGAGCACAAAAAGCAAATGTTTTATTGTCGTTTTGAGGCCCCTGATTGATTGTGGCCGCTGTGTTGTCCCAGCTCGCCTCGCCATTGGCCCTATGCTCGCTCTGGGTGATTGTAATCTGCTGCTTGTGCGTTGAGAGGACATGGCTGTCGAGAGTCACTACTTTATGACGTGTTCACGGCTTGACGATCACTTAGAATATAATTATGCTTTAGTTAGGAACTGTAAGCGAATGCTCGATCAGATTACTATGAGCACAGTGCGTCACCGGAGTCGTCTTTAGGCCTAATTTTGCTGATGCAAGACGAACTTTGCGGGCGAGAACAACATGCTAGCGCACTCGTGGAAACATGCTTCTTCGTAGACAACGAAGCAGATCACTCACTAGCTCCTCGGAACCTCGGACGGGCATTTTATGTATTGGCAGCGAACCCCACAGTCAAGCTCGTCAACCCCCCCCCCCCCCACTCCGCATCACTGCTAAGATTGCTCAGAACAGCGGCTAGCAGTTTCGTGCGATGGCACTCAAAAATACGATACCAAGCACAGTGCACGCCTATTTCTTTGTCATCGTAGCTACGCATTTCGCGCATGTCACCGAAAGCGGCCGCCAAGTGCATCCACGCCGGCTGTACTGTTCACGCGGCCGCGCACTTCACGGTCATATGGAATGCTGTCAATAAGCTTTCGTGATGCGATTTAGATGTGCTTGGAGCCGTGCTTGGTATCGCCGCGAGCCTCTGTGAATGTTCTGACACAATGAAAGCCTCGTAGATCAGCGTTTCCACGACCCCTAAATACTGAAGCTTTTCTGGCGACTGCCGTGCTCACACCACGTACTGGATTGAGACTCGAGCGCATCAGTAGTGCCAGTCTTTGCTTGGTGAACGAAAAATACGACTCTCTGCAGCCCTTGACAAGATGTCAGGCAAGAAGACAACCAACTAGACAACAAATCTTCTGCAATAAAAAAAATTAGTGTTGCTAGTCTTCAATAAAAAATTCTATGGTGATTTATTTGTTCTTCAAATAATAAATGCTCTTCTGCATTATTTCAGCAGCCAGAATGTTGCACTAATTCGTAGTTGGTTGTATCCCATATTAAAAAATGTACTGGAAGGTTTGAGATTAGTTTGGGGTTATATACTGTGATGTCATACAAACATCTCCAAACATCCATTATTGCACAGACCTTCTTTATTCGAAAGGGTTACTCCTTAGTTCACTGCTGTGCTTCACACAGTCAGTGTCCCATTTGGTAGTGAGCCTTAAGCTGCTCCAAAAGTCGTTTTTCTCCCATCAAAATGCATTTTCAGCAGCTCCTAAATAACCTTTTCCTGCTCCAAAATGCAGTTTTTGTTGCTCCAAAAATCTGCTCCAAAACAGCTCAAGTCAATCACATCACTGTTATAAACAGTCTAAATTTTGCACCCCTACTGACCTGTTTTCTCATTTTTTTTAGTTGCACAAGAACAGCCATGTTTTCGTGGTCTATGTAGAATCATGAGCCGATTAGCCCAGTAAAGTACTTCTATACGAAGGCCATGTGAACCGTTCTGCAGTTAACATGTGAATGTTGCTGCCCGTGATTTGGCTAGATTGGCTGCACTATAGGCTCGCTTTATTAGTGGCTTTCAGTGACCCAAGAACATGAATGTTCACCGAGAAGCGACAGTGGCAGCAGGTATTTTCAGGTGCACACAAGCAAACAAGTATGACATAACCAAATTTATGCAGAGAGCAGTTTGAATTTGGTGGCATTAAGGCATATTGAAGACTTAATTGGCCAAGCAAAAGCTTGCAATGTGAATCAACCAAAAATCTGATTTATCACTAGTGCACTTAATTCAAGACATATAAATTTTCTATGTTTTAAACAATGTCTAGCTGTACCAACTATTACGATGTTTCTTTATTCATGAAATATCAACCAACATCAATAGAGCAGTCACTTTTAATTAATAAGCAGAAACCTCACATTACGATTTATAGTGGCTCAGTAAACAGAATGACTGCTTTCAGTAGCTTAACTTTGTTTGATTACCTGTACTAAGTATTTCTGCCATTATTGCTAGAGTAAAGTACGGTTAAACTTCTTGCAAGTTTTTAGCATCATTAATGCCTATAAAACTCATAAAGTGGCTTTCCACAGTTGTGTAACACTGAAACGCAGTGAATTTGGGCATTTGTGAAGTTGGGCCATTGTAGTTACTGAGTTGTGTCTGTTGAATGCTGTGTGTTTAATAATAGGCACATGAGATAAGGGCATGATGCATACCTCACTAATTAGGTGCACTAAATAAACATTGTCTTTTTAGGAGCGCGATATCAGCAGCCCAGCCACTGTGATATTTTCAATGACCAAAGACGAGCGTAAGGATTTCTACCGCACTGTGGCCAAGGGCTTGAACCGGCCCCTGTTCTCGGTGTATCGCCGTGTCATCCGCATGTATGACAACAAGAACCACATTGGCAAATACAGCTCTGAAGAACTGGACCAAATCAAAGAGTATGTGGGCTTATTTTGATTTCTGCTTACTCCAAATAGTGTGCTGAGACGAGTGGTCTCTTAAAGGAGGACGCTGCTCCTCAAGGTTCTTCAAATTTTATATTGATGTTGATGAAGCCTGCTGAGTTCGTGTATATGTCAGTGCTGATTTCGAATAAGCAACCATTTTTTTCTGGTACAATATCTAGTTAAAAGTGCATTTATTGGTCGGCTGTGATAATCAATGACCTTTTCTTAATTAAAAATTATTTCACGTACTTGTCCACAGCTTTTTCTTGTACAGTCGATCTCTGATATGTTAAGCTCAAATTTGTCGGCTTATTGGCAATGCCGAACATTTGTGAAATCTCTTTGAACATCCAAAAACGAATGTCAAAATGAACATCACAATGTGAAATGTGCTCACATAGAAGCACTTGATCCATCTGTGTTGTCTTTACTTAGTTTCCATCGCACAAGCATACATAATGAAGGATAGAAGGGGAGTCTTTAAGGGCTCATTTTGCTTTGTTCAGCCCAATGTTAAGGAGAAATCAAGCCAAGGAAAGTGTAGTGGATGTCATTTGTGGTTATTATATATAAATCATGTAGGAACGTGCAAATATTCGAAATGCTTTTTGAATAGTTGCTATTTCATTTGATTCACACTGGAATTTCACTATTCAAACTTGCCAAAGACAAATACAGTCAATGTCAGATTAACAGAAGCCCCTTCAGATTTTTTGTTTGTTTGCTCCGATCTATCACATCTCGCATTATAGTGAAGCTGCCTTTCAGACTCTGCTGTGGACGCAAATGTATTGACTCAAGAAAATGCTGGTTCCAATATCGAGATGACAGGCTCAGCGAAACAGGAAGTTCATTTAATTGACAGTAGCCCCTTCAGATTTTTTGTTTGTTTGCTTCAATCTATCACATCTCGCATTATAGTGAAGCTGCCTTTCAGACTCTGCTGTGGACGCAAATGTATTGACTCAAGAAAATGCTGGTTCCAATATGGAGATGACAGGCTCAGTGAAACAGGAGGTTCATTTAATGTCATTTTTTGTTTGAAATCTGGGCAGAAAGTCTAAAAAATCGGAAGCCAAAGATTTTGATCACAAATGTTCTTTTATGTTGACGTCCTTAAGGAAGGTTAAACACTGAACTCAAAGGGAGCACACCCTTGTCTGCCAAATCAATTGGGCCTCCACTGAAGTTGAAGCAGAGGAGAGATGGAGGAAATAGTGTCTTTTCCTTTTACATTAAGGTGTTGTGACAATGCATCGGTTGCTCCAAACCACGTAAATAAATACAATTTGGCCTCTACATTGCCTCATTCTTGATAAAACAGCTATGGAGCACCATCCCTCCAGCACTTCACCAACCTAGCCAAGAGAAACACTATCATGTTCCTATCTCATAAAAAAAGTGAAAGATTCTCTGCAACCTTTTTTGTGTAATTTAACTTTGAAGTAAACGAAAAATAAACAAATATTTGAAAACTTGTCAAAAAATATTTTATCCGATTCACACTCAGACTTAATTTTTCAATTCACTGTGCTCCAAAAATTTTGCTATTTGCTCAGCTTTACAGAAATATGAAAAAATCGAAGTGGGCACGATGACAACTTGTCGTTGTGAGGGACCATACCTGCAACCTTCATATGAAATCTCAGATTATTAGTTGGCTGTTAGCTTGGCCAAAGATCCTGTGCTGCGCAGTGCCAACAAGCAAAAAAAAATGTTCCCAGTTTTCCTGCTGGAAAAGCAAAGCGAAAAAGAGTTTTGCTTGCTTTGCAGCTTGTTTTTTGCTTAGTCGCCATCTTGGCTTCAAGCACTGCTGATTAACACTCCCAGGTTCGAATGCACAGATAGATCCTATATAGTGTACAGGCCGCACCAATGACTACATGGTTAGAGTGTCCACTTTCAATTCGGGAGGTACATGGTGCGATTCCCAGTGCCGACCGGAACACACCGACCTGGCGCTCTGTTGTTTCTGTGTACTCATCTCGAAAAGTAGCCCCATAACGTTCTGCGAAGGCTCCTGGAAGGCTCCTGGGCGTATATTAATCCACCGCAGCCTTGGTGAAATAGTTGAGCATCCGCCGCTGCTGTGGGAGGAAGAGAATTGCTGCCACCAGGCACCTGTATAGGTACAAGCACACTTCTGGCCTGGTGCTCGGCAGAAGAGAAGCTCACAGTCGTTTGGAAGAGCACCCACCCTGTATGAAATTGGCAGCATGGAACCGCCAGACCTGAAATTAGGGTCATCCTCCTTTTTTTTCCTACTGATGCCGTAGCTCAATCAATACAGCATTGGACATGTTTTTCAAAGGTTGCAGGTTCATTTCCTGTTGGCAATTTGTTTTTTTTGTCCACTTGAATTTGTTCACAATAATATTGCTACAAATAATATCACCTATAATTTCCTTGGCTTGTCTATTCTCATTAACATTAACAACGTAAGGAAGAAAACTGGCTGACTGGGCTTTGCAACTCGTTTCTCCTGGCATTGCACTACATTGCATGTTTTTTATGCAGGGAAGTTCACATGCAGGGCATTGCAGTGGGGCTAGGGTTGTGTTTTTCATTCCAGTAGCAGTTATATTGCCACAGGAAATTACCATTGCTCCGCGCAACGCGGATGTCGGGAACCAGAGAAACGCTAACGGCTAGACTACGAGCGACGAAGCCAGCCGCAATGCACGAGCCGGCCCTGCATGCGCACGGCACTTCATTGAACAGCCAACACGTGTGAAGAAGAAGAGAACGAGGGTGCTCAAGGCAGAGGCTCACGAGGACTACCGACCTTGGATCTTCTTGATTGCTGTGCGTCTTTCACTTTGGGCACAAGTTCGCCCTTAATAAACCGTGTAAATAGAACATCCTTGTTGTGAGGCTGCTACATTCGTTACATTTTCTGGTGGAGGTGCGGGGTAGATGATTCCAAATCCCACGAGAGAGCTAAGTCCAAGCCCTGACCATCCGCAAGCCGTGGAGCTTACGCTGGTGCACCAACGTACCAGTCGCCGTATTTGAGGGGATTCACCAGAATTTGGATCACTTCCCCCTGTGCCAAGGGCATCAGCGGCGGAGACAAGAAACGCTACCACCATGACTAGCCAAATTGTACCATCACAGCTCATTGTCAGCCAACCTGTCATACCAAAGGTGTTCCATGGTGACCCGTTCGAGGACGCCGAAGACTGGCTGGATCATTTCGAGAGGGTGGCGAACATAAACCAATGGAACGAAGCAGGCAAGTTGCGCAACGTATACGTCTCTTTGGAAGACGCAGCACGAGTGTGGTACGAAAACCAAGACTCATCTTTGACGTCCTGGGAAGAGTTCCGGCGGCAGCTACTGTGTACCTTTGACAACAATGATCGCCGGGAAAAAGCAGAAGCAGCTCTTCGTGCACCGAATCAACGCACAAACGAGACTGTCGCTATGTACATAGAAGACATGCCCAGCCTGTTCAAGCGAGCTGATCCCAACATGACAGAAGACAAGAAGGTGCGTCATCTCATACATGGGGTAAAACAAGAGCTGTTCGCGGAACTCGTTCGCAATCTGCCGCGCACTGTTGCTGAGTTTCGGTCGGAAGCAACAACAATAGAAACGACGCTGCAACAGAGAGCCCGGCAATACAATCGTGACGTAGCCTGTACATCAGCAGGGGTCTTCTCGGCAAACGTTGTCGATAATCTTGACACTCTGCAGGAGCTCGTCCGGTCGGTTGTCAGGGGGGAACTACGCAAGCTGCAGCCACCCGCTTCACCGGAACTGTCTATTGCGGATGTTGTCCGAGAAGAAATTCGGCAGGCCATAAGGTAGTCGCATAGGGATGCACCACCGATATGACGCGCGGTAACTTATTCTGAGGTGCTCAGGCGGTCTGCTGTCCACTGTGCGCCTATCGAGACACCTGGTACTTACGCACCGACAACACGCAGCCCGCGCCATATCGTAGAGGCAACTCGCAGCGCACCTCTTTCGACAGAGACAAGACCTCGGAAAAGCAAAGTATGCCGAGATGCGGAACGTAGGTCCTTGTGCTTCTACCGTGGAGAGGCTGGCCATCTGTACCGGTTTTGCCGATATCGTCAAGCTGGTCTTCGAGGACTTGCGGTCAACGCACCGTGTCCGCGAAACGGCGGAAGGCCGTCCGACATTGAGGAATACTTGTGCTCACGTCAGAGCTTCGACCTGCATCGTTGTCATCAACCGCAGTCACCATTTCCTCTACGTTAGCGCTCGCCAAGCCCACGTTCCTTTCCAAACGCACCTAGGCATCGTTCGCCTAGTCCAAACCCGGGAAACTGAAGCGGGCGACCTGTGGAGGCGAGGCCGCTGGTGATTCGAAATACAAAGATCCTCCACTGCGACACCAGCGTGACGACAACGACAACTGTCTCCAGGTAAAGAAGTGCAGTAATGAGAAGATAACTTCAGACTTGCCGTTGGTAATTGACGGGCTAGAGCTCATGGCTTTAATCGATACCGGTGCGGATTACTTTGTGATAAGCTACGATTTAACGAAGTGCCTCAGGAAAGTTCTGACCGAATGGAGTGGACCTCAAGTATGTACGGCAGGCGGTCACCTTATTATGCCTCCCGGCAAATGCGCTGCAAGAGTTGAAATAGGTGGTTTTGCTTAAGCTGGTGACTTTGTTGTCCTGCCCGTATGTTTGAGAGAAGTTATACTCGGAAAGGATTTTCTGCTAGGAAATGGTGCCATTATTAATTTGCAGAGGTCCAGCGCATCATTTTCGACGGAACAAGCTATAAAGGTAGCTCGAGCAGACGAGCAATACACCACTCCACTGCGCATCGTCGATGATGATGTGACTGTACCGCCGCAGAGCAGTGTAATGGTTCTAGTCAGAAATGATACGTTTGGTGACTACGAAGGTGTGGCAGACAGCAACATGGATGTTTTCCTGAAAAGAGGTGTTTGTTTGGCACGAGGGATTATCCAGCTATGAAACGGGTACGCAGACATCCTCCTAACAAATTGTGGGAACGAATTCCAGCACATCGCAAAGGGGACAGCCATAGTCTTTCTTCATGAGGTTTGTGAAGCCACAGAAATATGCAGCCTTGAAACAACGTCAACGGATATGAAACCAACATCTGATGTCTTCGACGTAATATCCGTAAATCCTAACCTTTCAGTGATCCAACGTCAAGAGCTATAGGACCTTGTACGGGAATTTGGCAGCTGTTTCTCCAATAGTTCAAAGGTACGACGCACGACCATTGCAAAACACAGGATCGTAACAGACGAGACAACCAGGCCGGTACGCCAGCAACCGTACCGCGTTTCATTAAAAGAAAGGGAAGTTATCAAGAATCAAGTACAGGGGATGCTTGAAGATATGTTATTCAACCTTCTAGCAGTCCGTGGGCATCTCCTGTAGTACTTGTCAAGAAGAAGGATAGCACGCTAAGGTTTTGCGTCGACTACCGGAAATTAAATGCTGTGACTAGACGGGATGTATATCCCCTCCCGCGTATTGAAGACACATTAGGCAGACTTCGGTGTGCCAAGTTCTTCTCATCACTAGATCTGAAAAGTGGATACTGGCAGATCGAAGTTGATGAACATGATCGCGAGAAGACTGCTTTTGTTACCCCGAACGGACTCTATGAATTTAAGGCTCTCCCTTTTGGTCTCTGTTGTGCGCCGGCAACGTTCTAACGCATGATGGCCACTGTACCTTCCGGATTGAAGTGGCAGTGTTGCTTAGTGTACCTTGACTATGTGGTCATCTTCGCCGCTACATTCGAGGAGCATATCAAGTGCCTGCGAACAGTGTTAGAAGCAATCCGTTCGGCAGATTTAACCATCAAGCCAGAGAAGTGCCAATTCGGTTTCGAAGAGCTTTGATTCCTTGGGCACGTTGTCAGCACCCATGGTGTGCACCTTGATCCCGAAAAGACAGCCGCCGTTGCAAGGTTCCCGGTGCCAGCAGACAAAAAGTCAGTACGAAGATTCCTAGGTCTCTGTGCTTACTATAGACGATTTGTCAGAAATTTCTCGCAGATTGCAGAACCCTTGACGAAACTTACGAGAGCAGATGTACCTTTCCAGTGGGAAACCGACCAACAAAGCGCCTTCAACGAATTAAGAAAACGGTTGCAAGAGCCCCCAATTCTTTCTCATTTCGATGAAACAGCTGACACAGAAATACACACAGACGCCAGTAACATCGGCCTATGATGCATCCTAATACAGTGGCAGAATGGCGAAGAAAAAGTGATAGCATACGCCAGCTGGATTATACGCCAGCTGGAGCAGGCGGAGACCAATTATTCCGCCACAGAGAAAGAATGCCTAGCCGTCGTCTGGGCCATCAGTAAGTTTCGGCCTTACTTGTATGGTAGACCATTCAAGGCAGTCAGCGATCACCATGCCCTTTGCTGGCTCGCCAACCTCAAGGACCCGTCCGGACGACTAGGAAGGTGGAGCCTCAGACTGCAAGAATTTGACATAACTGTGGTATACCGATCTGGCAGGAAACATACCGACACCGACTGTTTGTCAAGGGCACCTGCAGACACAGCACTATCAGATGAAGAGGACTTTTCATTCGTGGCTGTTGTCGAGACTTCTCAGATAGCCGAATTTCAACATGCGGACGAAGAATTGCTCCCGCTCATCAAACACCTGAAAGGAGCTGACGTACAAGTACCTCGTATATTTTCTCGAAGCCTCGCATCGTTCTGCCTCCGAGGAAATGTCCTCTACAAGAGAAACTTTAAGCCCAACCGTGAAAAGTTTGTGCTTGTCGTTCTCGCAACTATGCGGCAAGAAATATTACAAGCGTGCCACGATGAGCCTACGTCTGGACATTTGGGGGTCACTCGAACGCTTGCACAAATCAGTCTGCACTATTATTGGCCCGAGCTATTGTCTTCAGTACAGCGCTATGTTAGAACATGCCGCGAGTGCCAAAGGCGGAAAGCGTCTTGTGCTAAGCCAGCGGGCCTTCTGCACCCGATAGACCCACCGAAAGCACCTTTCCAACAAATGGGAATGGACCTCCTTGGACCATTCCCGATATCTTTACTTGACAAGAAGTGGATCGTTGTAGCGACTGATTATTTGACGAGATACGCGGAAACAGACTCCTTGCATCGAGGAACGGCAGCTGAGGTCGCCAAATTCTTTGTACAGAGCATAGTGCTACGACATGGCGCTACGTCTGTTGTAATCACCGATCGCGGACCGGCTTTCACAGCAAAACTCATGGAATGCCAGCTGAACATGACCCACACTGTTGACAGGAAAACTACCGCATATCACCCTCAAAGCAACAGCCTGACTGAACGCCTTAACAGAACTCTAGCTGACATGATATCTATGTATGTGGACATGGAACACAAAAAGTGGGACGAAATTTTACCATACGTCACCTTCGCCTATAACACCGCCGTACAAGAGACTACCAAGATTGCCCTGTTTCAACTAGTTTACGGTCGTGTAGTTACCACAGCACTGGATGCTATGTTACCTATAGATCAACATGACTACCCTTCTGATCTCGATGACTATATAGAGAGAGCGGAAGAGGTCCGCCAATTAGCAAGGTACCTAATATGTCACCAACAACGAATCGATGCTGATCGCTACAACCGAGGAAGACGTGAAACACGGTATGAAATTGGTGACAAAGTGTGGATATGGACCCCAGTACGATGACGAGGCCTGTCTGAAAAACTCATTTGTCGATATTTCGGTTTTTACGAGGTAGTACAGCAACTCAGCGACCTCGTTTATGAAGTCAAGCCTACAGAACATGGGCATTCCAAACGACGCAACCCCACCGAACGTGTACACATTGTGCGCATGAAACCGTACTATGACTGGTACGAAGACTAGCCACCCCACTTGCTTGCTGTACAACCATTTCACTCTTGCCAACCTTCCGAGACGGGAACGCTGCATACATTATCATCGAAAGCATCGGGGCGATGCCTCTTGAGAGGGGGGATAATGCCACAGGAAATTACCATTGCTTCGCGCAACGGGGAGGTCGGGAACCAGAGAAACGCTAACGGCACTACTACGAGCGACGAAGCCAGCCGCAATGCACGAGCCAGCCCTGCATGCGCACAGCACTTCATTGAACAGCCAACACGTGTGAAGAAGAAGAGAACGAGGGTGCTCAAGGCAGAGGCTCACGAGGACTACCGACCTTGGATCTTCTTGATTGCTGTGCGTCGTTCACTTTGGGCACAAGTTCGCCCTTAATGAACCGTCTAAATAGAACATCCTTGTTGTGAGGCTGCTACATTCGTTACAATATGAACATTCCAGGCTTATCATCACGAATGGTATTGGCATTGCTGTAAGGCTCTGTAAAAAGTGCTGGAGTGATAACATCACTTTATGTTTACCATAAGGATGTTTACCATAAAGAAACTACTAACAGAAAAATTGTTCACAGCATACACTAGTTTTCAGTCATAAAACAGGGCACATAAAATAGATGAAGTTTGTGCCACCAGGTGGTGCCACAGGCTATTTTTCGCAATTTTTTATGAAGAAATAAAATTATAACTGCACTTTTCACGAGAGAATAGGGTTGGCTTGAGTCACCGTAAGGGACAATCTTTTCATTCATGCAGTCATCCAATTTCATGTTGTAGGCAATTGCCGGTCTCTTTAAAGTTAATGCTAGTAGATTGGAAGAAAGGCCTTTATGTGCGGAAATGAGGAATTGGTTCTTAGGTAGCTACTGTTTTCTAAAGTGCCCTTCATATGTGATGCTAACTAAAAGCGTGGCACTGCCAACGCAAAAGTAGTTTTCTTTTTTTGTTTTTGCACCCGTGCATGCCCATGGCGGCAAGAATGGCGGCAAGAATGGCGGCAACACCAGCTCATGAGGCGCAGGCCCGCCTGCCCGCCTCGCGGTCACCCTTGGCTAATCACAAGCGCTCGCTCTCGCCTGCTGCTTCGTATGCGCTGCCGCCGCTTCGCGCTTCATCATCGGGGGGGGGGGGGGGGGGGGGGGGAGAACTTGTGGAAAATGCATGCTCGCACCGAAATCCAAGGCGAAATTCCTAGATTGTCTGTGGAAAAAATTCCTTATATCGAAGTTGTCTTCCTCTGTTACTTTGTAACATAGAGGTCACAAGTACATGTGCTTTTATGGAGCAACGACTGTGAATAGAGAAACTTCGTTACATTGAGGAGTTTATTATCTGGAGGTTCGTTATAAGCAAGTTTAAGTGTACAATTTCTAGACATTTTTCTTACATTTTAGAACCACGTTTGCTGGCACTGTTTTTCAAGATCTTTAAAACCACTGCACTCAAACCTTGTTATAACGTAACGGGATATGACGAAATAGTGGATATAACAAAGTAAGTGAAATTCTCTTTGAAAGCTCCATTGAGAATCATGCAACTTAAACTCGTTGTAACGAAGTAAAATTGACTGGTAGATGAATATAACGAACCGAATTAGTCGATCAAATAGTCTATTAAAAAAAACTACCATTGTGTTAAGTATATAGTTTTCTGCTGAGTTTTACGCTCGTTTGGTGCGGCTCTTTCAAAACTCCCACGCCGACCTTACAGCCACGCCACATGCGGCCGAGAGAGTCGTCCTTCTCATACAGCCAGTGGAGAGGATTGAGGAAGCGCTCAGTAGGTCTTTTCACGGAGAAGCGCCGCCGCCGTGCAAAGCGATTTCCCTCTCACTTAAGAAAACACATGACGGGGAAGCTTCAGAAGGCTGTTTGCCTTGCAGCGAGTCAATCGATTTCGCAGGCAGTTTGCAAAGCATAGTAGGGCGTGGCTAAGTCCAGCGCCAACACTCTCTAAAGACGGCGACAACAAATGCGTCTCCACTGCCTCCCTCGGCACTGAGAAAGGAGGAGCGTCTCCACGCAGAGAAAAGCAGATCGGCATTAGAGAGAGAGCCAACTTTCTGCGATAGCTTTCTTTTTTTAGGGGCGAAGTTCCTTAGGGCGTGGGCTGTGCGTCCCCTGTAGCCTGTATGTAGCCACCTCTAGTTTAGTTCTTGCAGTGTTCACTAGATGGCGGTACCGTCCCCTGTATGTAGCCACCTCTCGTTTAGTTCTTGTAGTGTTTACTAGATGGTGGTACTTGTAGCTGATGATGAAAAGATGCAAGATGTTATAAACTAGAAAGCGGTACTTGTAGTTGATGAAAGACGCGAGATCTTATAAAGTAGGAATGATGTCACATATGGCGCGTGTCATTGGTTGAAGGCAATCGTTCGATTTAGTGCGGCGACGTACGCTAGGGGGAGCGATGTAATAAAATTGAGTGGGCAAAATGTACAGAGGATTCATGGTTTACCAGGTTTACCTCCGGAGCTTCGCCCACTCATCATCATTCACTTCGTGGATATGGCGGAATTTTTTTCTCTCTCTCTCTGCGTGCGGCCTTGAAAGGAGAAGGGTCTATTACGTGCAGAGACAGAAAAGGGAGAAGCGTGGCACAGGCGCATCGCGGGTAGGCATTTGAGAGAAAGCAAACAATCCCCCCCAGTCTTTTTTTCCCTTTTCTTCTTTTCCTTCTTCGCCCATAGTGTTGAGAGGTGCCGCCGTGGGATTGGGCATGGTGCTGAGAGCATTTTTGAAGAGTGGTATAATCGAATTAATCGTCGCAAGTGCTTGCTCGTTTCAATTACAGGGCATTTTCGCCCATTGGAATACACATAGCTTCGATGGGACCACATCGTGAGTTCGAATTAACCGGAAGTTCGAATTAAGCGTGTTTGAATTAATGAGATTTGACTGTGTTTACTTTCTGTCGCACGCGTGGTCGCATAGTGGTACATCGGGCCGCAGGGCGTTTTCCTTCTTTGCATGCTCATAGGTGTGCGCTCATCTGAGCATACATAGCCACAAACTCTTATAATCGATATAACAAAATAATGTATATAATAAAATAATTGTGGTTTCCCTTCAACTTCATTATAACGAGGTTTGACTGTATTAAATTTCTTGTCAGAACACTCGAAGGTTGTAAAAAACAGTATAACCATGTCTTGCCTAAAGTCGGCCCTCACAAAGTCCTGTGAGCACAAAGTGAGTGATAGCTTTAGCATGCAGGTTATGCGTCTTTAGGTTATCTTTTTGATGTAGTGGTCACTGTCGCTGAATGGTTAAAGAAATTCGTTAGGTTAAGCCCGAGCATGGTTGCAGGAAGAGAGAGGAGGAAACGTACCGTAGGTATACCAGACATTCATTGCATTTTCGTAGGCTAAAGAAAGTAGGAAATGGATACGGCCTTATTGTTGCTTTTGTGGCTGTCAATAAGCTAGCAAAGATTTGTATTTTGCATAGGCATGTGCAAATAAGTTTTTGTGTCGTCCTTCTTTTCTGCCTTCGTGCGCGCCTGACTTTCTTCTTCTGTGCATGTTTGCAGGCCCTGTCTTTCAAAAATGAATACGTGAAGATTTTATGTTATATCTGCACCACAGTTATATCACGATATCGCATCACTTTATGCTGGGTGATATTAAAAGGGTTTGGGGGCATTTGTCTTATTCATCTTCATATACCACGTATCCACATTTATTTGCACAAACTTTTACTTCCCTGCAGGCTACGAGCAGCCCACGGGAATGACTGGAGATTTATTGGAAGTAAATTGGGTCGGAGTGCAGCATCTATAAAGGACAGGTGCCGACTCATGAAAGAGAACTGTCGTCAAGGTAATGCATTGCAAGTCACATTTACTTGCACTCCGATGTTTAATGCAAAAGAAGCCTGTTACTGCTTGTGTAAGTACTATTCCCCTCCTGAATTTGGGTCTGTTAACGTAAGTGAAAAAACAAAACAAAATCACAGCATATTCATGGAGTGAATGACGATAAGTGGGGCAAAGCGTGGAGGGTTTCATTGCTAAACCGTGAATCATACCTGAATATCGCCCACTTCATCATCAAAGACGTGACAAACAATGTATATATTTATACAAAAAATTTTAATATTCGTAAGTGGTAGCTATACGTCGCTTCCGTTCCCCCTTCATTATAACGGCTTTAGGGTCCGTGATGGGGTGGATCGGTGATGGGGTGTAGTGTTTACAAGGTTGAAGTAGTGGACAGTTTGCAAAGGTGGAACTATAGGCGATCACGTACAAATAAGGGATAAACAGACCCACGCCTTTAGGAGCTTTGCCCCTAATATTAAACTTTTATTTGCGCTTTGACTGTCTTTTTTCACTGTACACTGTACACACTTGTATTGTTATTCCTTTCACTTTGTTTATTGCTTATACAGTCCATAGTTAGCGAAAACTTCTGAGGCTTGAAATGTTAGAATTGTCATATAGTATGTGTCCCAACCTCTCCCAGATTGTTATATTACATTTTTCTGGTTTCCCTCATTATTCTAAGCCTCTTCACCGCTTCCCAGTGTTAAATTATGGAAACATTATTTACTTTTTTTATTGTAAATAAATAAATAAACCAAATTTGGAAACAACTAATTACCTACCCCGACAATACTCTGGCTTCTATCTTCTCTGAAAATGGTTGGCGCCTCAGCTTCGTTGTTTTCCTTCGGCACTGTGCTGTTGCGTTCCCTAGCGAAGGCTGCCTAGAATTGCTAGACGAGTACGGCAACGTCTACGGCTCGCGGGTGAGCCAGCTGTTCTCGTGTACGACGGTCACAACTATCGGAAAGCAGTTTGTAGCCCACTCTACTCACCGGAGCTTGCCAAGTCAAGAATTAGACGTGCCTGACAGAATAAGGTGGTTTATTGCTAAATTATCGCTTTATGTTCACGTTTTGCGCGGAGTAACCTCATCTTTGGCCAACTTTTTTTCGCTACGGTCGCAGTCGGCCGACCCGCACTGCTGCAAAGGATACTCGTGCGCATGTATTCTCACGTTCCTTCCTTCAAGTTTTGTTATTGCCCCGTTACACTATGATCAGCGCAAACTGCGTCTACAGTGTTAGAGAAGCTTCGAGGCAGTAGTAGTTTTCTTAAGATTGCACCCACTTCGTGAACCTTTCAGATTATTCTGGAACTTGCATTGCTGCCAGCGATAACGCTAGAATGTTCGATGGCAAGTGTATAAATGCCTACATGCTTCGCTGCTTGTCAGTTGATCAACAGCCGACGACCTGCTCGCCACTATTAGTGCCAGCTTCTTGCTGTAATCTGACTTTCATTTTACGTGGCCACAAGTTCGGCCCTAAGTAACTGTTTATTTATTATTCGACCTGCAGTCTGCTTCCTTTGTTCATGTCACGACCCTGTGACAGTATTGTGACACACATGAAAATAATTACTCAGAGGTGCTTCATCTAGATAAATAGCGAGACAAATTAAAATTTCACTATTACATTATGTTCAGTACCCCAAACTTACCATATCTGCAGAAGAAAACAGCCTGTCGTCGTGATTATCCGGCCGATTCATGCCGTTGCTCTCGAATTCAGAGGATTAAACGTGAAGTGCAAAGCTGCAAGTGTATTATAGATTCACAATATGAACTGTAATGAGGCTGCAAATGGCACACAGGCGCTGTATAAGCAAGTATCTCAGCACGTTTGCTCATAATCGGCACAAAAGTTTTGCTTTTCCAGCTCGTCTATCATATGGAGGCCGTGATGTCGGCTGGCGCATCTGAAATGCCGCACTCGCACAACTCGCCTCCTTCTTGCTGGCACTCGTTGCGCATGTGCGAGCCGCCATAGCATCTCCACCGTTGTGAGGAGAACTGCTTTACTCTTCCATACTTTCAGCTTCACAAAATGTGACTTAATGGCCTCTTATTTCATGTACTATTCTCCTTTCAGCGGCCGTCAGAAGGAGAATAGTACATGAAATAACATTATGATAGTGGCAGATTACAGGTTGAGAAAACATGAAAGTGTGTACCTAAATTTATTGGAATTTCGCTCATTTACTATTTGTTCGGGCAATGCATTCCATACCTCAATAGCAGTTGGTAGGAAGGATTTGTTGAATGCTTTAGTGTTATCATGTAAGCACTGAACAGTGAGGTTATTAAACAGACGGTGTGAAGTGCGGTCGGGCGGAACAAAAATATTATCTCTGAGGTGAGGGAATTTATATTACAGTTTGTGAAAAAGAAATAGTTTTAAAATCTGACGGCAAATAGATAGATTGTTGAATGCTTTAGTGTTACCATGTAAGCGCTGAACAGTGAGGTTATTAAACAGACTGTGTGAAGTGCTGTCGGGCGGAACAAAAATATTATCTCTGAGGTGAGGGAATTTATATTACAGTTTGTGAAAAAGGAATAGTTTTAAAATCTGATGGCAAATAGATAGACTAGGTATGCTGAGAGAAGATTTTATGGTAGTGATACTAGTGTGCCAGTCATAGTTTGAAGTATTGAAACATGCCGCACGATTTTGTACTGCTTCAATAGAGTCAATAAGACAAGTCTGGTGAGGGTTCCGAATCACTGAGGCATGTTGAAGTTTTGTCCGAATGAATGTTTTGTGACTGAGTTTGCGCACAGGGATTAATGCTAGAAAGAATGACCGCTTGAGGAGGCCAAGTGATTCGGAGCAGTCTTTTATAAGATTTGTTATGTGCATAGTTCATGTGAGTTGATCAATAATTGTAACTCCGAGGTAATGGTAACAGGCGACTTGGGTGAGCACTGAAGATTTGAGAGAGTACTGGTAATTCAAGGTTGCGTGCTTCCAGGTAACACACATGTACTTGAATTTGGAAATGTTGAGGGACATAAGCCAGGCAGAACAACAATTTACAATTTTTTAAAGTCTTTCTTGAGGATAAGCTGGTCATTGGTGGAGGGTATACGCCGATAGAGGACGCAGTCATTAGCGAATAATTCAATGGATGCAGAAATGTTTGCAGGGATGTCAGTTATAAAGATCAGGAACAGGAGAGGTCCAAGCACATAGCCTTGTGGTACACCTTACAAGACAAAGCTACTTGATGACTGAATGTAACAATGACTGTATTATGAGCAGTTAGCGAGAAAATACTTAATCTAGGATAATACATGAGTATCAAGGTTGAGGCAAGCAAGTTTTGAAGATGGACCGAGGTGTCACTGCCGTGAGGTGTCACTGCCGGTGCTACCCCGCTAGAGTCACTCGAAAAATTTCAGAATACCGCATCTGTTTTCTGCGTACCGCCACCAATACTTTTTCGCATCACGTGACCTTGCGCCGCCATATCCCTTTCAAGCACTTTTCGGTGAGCGTGTGTCTTGAACGTGCAGTTCTGCTGCTGGGCTTTTAGCATGCGCACATTACCTAAAGGCATTTTGTCGCTTTTATAACGCACCATGCAGATGGGAGGAAGTATACCTAAGCATAAACTGAACGTGACCTAGAAGTATAGTTTATTTCCCCATTTTGTGCAGGAAAAAAAATGCCAAAGAAAGGCGTTCAAACATGACTGTATATAGAGTTGATCTCAAAAATTCTGCCCTTCGCAAGAAGAGTCGTCTCTGCAGTAAGCTACACGAAGTCTGCAGGAAACACTCGCATGCAACAATATTTTGCCTTGATTTCCCATTCGGTCTGGTCAGTGATTAATAGGCCCGTGTACTCAGATTTGGGTGCACGTTAAAGAACCCCAGGTGGTCAAAATTTCCGGAGCCCTCCACTACGGCGTCTCTCATAATCAAATGGTGGTTTTGAGACGTTAAACCCCACAAATCAATCAATGGTCAGTGATTAAAAATAAAACACTAAAAACTCTTCAATTTCCTCAGCTTTTATTTGTCTGTATCTTTTGAACAGACTGCACATGAATTTCGAGTAAGCACATCACGAAAAGAAATTTAAAAAAATTATTAAAATGATTGTTCACTGGTTAACCTTGACGTCAGTGACATTATTATTTGCCATATCGCAAAACATCACTGTGACTGATAGGAAGGTTGCACATAAAATTTGGGGATATAAAATGGTATTAGATATAAAACATATTTTTTACAAAAATTATGATGCTAACGTTGTATACTACCGAGCACACACTTACAATGCAGTTCAGTCAATAAAAAGGGTCACAATGCCCCGCCGCGGTGGTCTAGTGGCTAAGGTACTCGGCTGCTGACCCGCAGGGCGCGGGTTCGAATCCCGGCTGTGGCGGCTGCATTTCCGATGGAGGCGGAAATGTTGTAGGCCCGTGTGCTCAGATTTGGGTGCACGTTAAAGAACCCCAGGTGGTCTAAATTTCCGGAGCCCTCCACTACGGCGTCTCTCATAATCATATAGTGGTTTTGGGACGTTAAACCCCACATATCAATCAATCAAAAAGGGTCACAATAAAAACAAGTATGTATTTTGCAGTGGATTACAATCGTTCTTGGGCCAGTTGTAACAGCTGAATGAGTGGCATAAAAGTAGAACATGAATTTCGTGGTCTGAGCTTTTTTCCTTATCATAATAACCTCGTAAAGCCTTCTTATGTACTCCTACTGTTGAGATAAACATGTAACAGTGTGTCTTATAAAAATTTATAACTGGGCTTGTTGGTTCCGGCATAATACATATAAGTTTTTAACTGCGATACTGTGTTCCTTTAGCATATGCTTTAAAATTTTTGAATTATGCTACTTCTGACCAAAAATCTAGGAAAGTCGGTGGAGAAAAAACTGTAACAAGCGCGCATGATGAAAAAAAAAAAAAGTTGAAATTAAACCGAACCTCTCCACAACTTACAGGCTGCAGACGTTAACAAGGAAACTTTTATGCCGGAGCACAGCTAACTGTCAAGAGCACTCCTCATCTTGTGTTAACGAAGTGCTGTCGCTCAGATTTTAACTGCTTACTTTTCTATGAATTAGTTAGAAAATGACAACGCATTCGCAAACAAGATACGGTAGTATAGCAACCACGTGCCAATTGGCTCGTATGTGCGGCTGCTTGCATTCCAAACCGAGACATAACTACGTCACGCACATCTTCCAATTAGCGTTCACACACTACTCCTACTACATGTATCAATAAGCTGAGCAGCATGTAACGTGCGCGAGCAAGGTGTGATTAAGCTATTAATCGAATGACACAATTGAGTGCTGGGAAGTGAACCTGAACACCAACTGCACATTCAGCATATTGCAAAAGTCATCACAAATTCGAAAGTTTAACGTAGTGAAGAAGTAAATAGTAGCACCTTGCGAGAAATCACTGAACACATTCACCTCCCTACCTAGTGAATACAGCCGTGACACAAAACGCGACTGATGAAGCCATGAAGACTGTTAGTGAGCACATGGCGACACCCGCCACACGTTACGTTCACAATCTTACCGCTCACCGTGCTGTTCATTAAAAAATTAAAAAAAGATTACTAGAAATATCTTCTAATATTGTCTTCAAGAAACACACACATATTCCAGTTCGCCAGGAGCGACATAGCATGAGCTGTGACGTGAACCTCAATAGCGACTGCATATTCAGCATTCTATGTTAGCGCAAACATGCAATATTCACCTAGTGTATGAGCTAATGGCGTCTTGCGTGAAATCACTGAACACACACACACCCTTGTACCGATGAAAAACACCCGTTACAAGACGAGACGGATCAAGCTATGATGGCCATGAAGAAAGTTTGCGAGCACATGGCGACACCGCACGTCGCATTCACATCAAGCTGCTTACTCTGCAGTTCATTTGCGCAGTTCATTCATAATCATCGATGACTAGAAATCACTTCTAGTATCCTCTTTAATAAACACACATGCATATTCCCATTCAGGCGAGCGTAACACAGCATCAAGTCTGAAAGATCGGCCTGGTCTCATCCTTGCTACCAATCTTCTGGACAGCCTGGAAGGGAAATGGCCCCCACCGCTCAATGTTGCCCACATGCAGCCTACTTTTGTGGCACTTTGAAATTTTTGCAAGTGACTCTATACTGCGCTAACCATGATGATGATGGTGGTGGTGGTGGTAATGAATGCTTCCGAGCAAAATGCCATTTATGGCTCGATAGTTGTGAACCAGAAATGTGACCAATGCGCAAAACACGTGTGCGCTACGAGGCGCAAACAGCTTAATAGGTGGTGTTATCACCCCCACACCTTTGTTAGTTGTATAATAGAATAAGAACCTGCATCATAGACGAACTTCCTATTGTCAGTGAGAAGCTTGTCAAAACGGATCTTGAATCGAGAACCCATTTGCACACCAAACGTGTGAAGCTTCTTACTGGCTGCTCGCACGCGCGCAGAGTTATCTTCTCGAACAGCAAAAGAGCAGCCCTCACCTTTACAAGCAGCTTGAAGGATGGTGGTCTTGTCTTCAAACCATGTGAACTTAATAATAATCAGATGATTTTTGTTTTCATGGAACCGACCTAATCTGTGTGCGCATTATAAATCAGTCACTGCAATCAAAATGAAAAGCTTCTCTGACAAGAATGACATTACACGCAATTCAGACTTCACCCAGCTTTCATTGTTTGCATCTGGAATTCTCAAGAATAGTAATTTACAGCATCTTTGATGGTTTTCCACATTGTCACATTTTTCTGCTAGGACTTTTATTAGGGAAGCAAAATTAGTGACACAATCCCTTGAATCAGAAGAAGGTTGCGAGTGCAGCGACTTAACTTCAACTCTTTCTCTGAGATTTCAACTCGAGCAGCAAGTGTACGCAATTAAGCTTCATTGTTAGTTTGGGTACTACGGATCCGTGAAATTTCATTGAGCATGGTTGTTGGGTATAGGGGGTGCTGTCAATGACATCATCGGTATATAAGAGATTGCCATCAAAATAAGAGACAGGGTTTTCTCGGCAATGTATCATCTTGCCTTGTCATTCAGCGTTGTGTGATACTACAATCTGGCGCAGTCAGCGAAGCTACCAAGCTAACGACGAACTCTTTCCCTTAGCTAGCTCCCTGCCATTCCAAAGGGCATCTCCTACGTGATGGAATCAAACAGACTACCGCCATTACTGCCTTTTCTGGAGACTCCCAGAGATGCAACAATTTCATGGTTGCAGTGGCGTGATGATTTCACAAATTCCCTTGAAGCGACTGGGATGGACGCGCAACCGCCACAACGGAACAAGTCCATTCTGGTGCAAAGTCTTGAGGTCGAAGGACTCTGTGTTTTTCGCACACTGGCCGCAGAGCCGGCACGGACCCTAGACACGACAAAAGCCGGGCTGGAGGCAAGCAAGGCAGCTGTAGAAGACAAGACAGAGGCAAGTGGAAGGGATACACCGAGGTGTTTGGCCTATTGGAGCGGCAGTTCTCAAGCACTGTCAACGTACTGGTCGAGTGACGTCAATTCACGTTAGGTCGGCAACTGCCAAATGAGCCGATACGAGAGTACGTCAGTGCCCTTTGACAGTTGGCAAAGAGTTGTGAATTCGGGGATTTTTTGGAGGCAGCTTGGAGACCGGCTTGTTGACAGAATATAAAGCACTGAATTGCGACAGAAATTGTTCGTAAGGGGGTCACAACTTACGCTGGCAAAAGCCGTGCAAATGCTGCAGACGTATGAGCAGGCAGTGGAGGGCGCAGCTGTCTATGACGAAGGATCGCCACAAACGAACATAGTACAGCACCTTTTCCAAGGCAGGAGCCTAGATGGTGACTCCACAATGGCGTCTGTGCGCAGGTGTTACCGCTGCGGCTCTACAAGACACCTTGCTAAGTCACGAGAATGTAAGACACGTAGGAAACGTTGCTCCAAATGTCACAAGATTGGACATTTTCGGGCGGTCTGTGGCAGGTGGGCGGAGCGGGACGTAAGGACGGTCGGGAACGACGGCGCTACCGAAGAAGGCGTGATCACTGTGCTGGCAATCGGAGAGGTGGAACGAAGAATGTTCGCAGTTGATGTCGTTATTTAGAACAAGCTACTTCAGTTGCTGAGGGGTACTGTGTCGTCAGTATCTATTTTGCCAGACAATGTTTATCGAGCCAAGTTCGCCAACAGGTTCCCTTTGACTGCAGCTACAGCGACGCTGCGGGATTTTTCACAGAAGAAAATTCCAGTCTTGTGATGTTTCTATCTTGGTAAAAAGCGCAGCATTGATTATAAGGAACACACAACACAAATGCTTAACTTTAACTAAATGTTTATTGCAAACGTCAAAATATATAAAGGGGATGAAAGAGAAGAAATAATAAAAGGCAGAACAACAAAAAGCGTACATGCAGTGCCGTACATTACTCATCCGTTATTATCTATCACACCATCCAAAAAACGTTCTTTCTGCGTGAGCGCAGAAAGAACATTTAAGGAAGGTGTACTAACATTAAAGAAGGTGCACTAACACACTCAAAATCATCACGTGTCATTTCTGCTGCTTCTACAATCAAACAGGTTAATAAATCTCTGTCCCGATATAAAACGATATATAAAGTTTTATCAAAATACGGCACACAACGGCACTCCTTATAGTGGATTGCCAAGTTTGTTTTTGCTACCGCACATACAGGAGCCAAGCACTCATCGCTCTTCTCACTACTCCTCAGATTCTGGCATACTTCAATCTGGCTGCCCCTACGGAAATTCTGTACAGATGCAAGTGAACATGGCACTGGTGCAGTGCTGGCTCAGAAACAACATGGCCATGACTGCGTTAATGCATATGCCAGCCGCCTCCTATCTGCCCTGAACGTAACTATTTAATCACAGAGTATGAGTGCTTGGCTCTTGTATGGGCGGTGGCGAAATTTCAACCTTATCTATAGCCCATTTGGGTAGTTACCGACCACCACGTGCTCTGCTGGCTCAACTCTCTGAAAGATCCATCAGACCACCTTGGTCGCTGGGCTTTACGCCTGCAAGAGTTTTCCTATTCGGTGGTCTACAAATCTGGCTGCCTACACCATGATGCCGATTGCCTCTCCCGGTACCCTGTCGACGATCCTGAGGAACTGACGAGCCCACAGAGAACTCTATCTTGTCAGTGTCCAACTTCCTTAATATCGGGGAAGAACAGAAGCGCGATCCAGTGCTGCTTGACATCATCAGCCATACGGAATCCTCCCCAAATGATGCTTCCATCTGCTACTTTGTCATTCAAAAGGGCGTGCCGCAATTTCTGACCAGACGGGCCCGACCTTCTCATTGTTGTGCCTAAGCATTTGCGCCGCTGCGTTCTCACCGAACTTCACAACGCTCCCACGGCTGGACACCTTGGCGTATTCCGCACATACGAGCGCGTCCCGCGCCGTTTCTTCTTGGCCAGGCCTTGCTTGCTCGGTACGCCCATACGTCGCCACGTGTGACCTATGCCAACGTCGTAAAACACCGTCGCTGCTACCCGCTGGCCATCTTCAACCAATTGACATACCCGCAGAACCATTTTACCGTGTTGGGTTAGATCTGCTTGGTCCCTTTCCCACATCAATATGGGGAAACAAATGGATAGCCGTGTTTAGAGACTACGCTATTACGCGAGCTCTACCGACCAGCTTTGCAACCGACGTCGCTGACTTCTTGTTACGGGATGTTATATTGATTCACGGTGCTCCGAGACAGCTCCTCACAGACCGTGGCCGTACATTTCTATCCCAAGTCATCGCCGACATTCGGCGTTCTTGTTCCACGCAACACACACTGACAACCGCTTACCACCCTCAAACAAACGGCCTTACTGAACGATTTAACTGCACTCTTGCAAATATGCTCGCTATGTACGTGTCCCCCGACCACCGAGACTGGGACCTTGCCTTACCCTACGCAACTTTCGCGTATAATTCATCCCGTCACGACACAGCGGGCTTTTCGCCGTTCTACTTATTGTACGGAAGAGAGCCGACTTTACCACCGGACACAGTCATCTCAGCTCACACCTAGTCCACCAGCAAGTATGCCCGCGACGCGATTGCGCGAGCCGATCATGCCCGTGAGCTCGCTCACGCTCGGCTGATAGCGTCGCAAACCAACCAATGCCGTCAGTACAATGTGGAACATAAAGACGAACATTTCGATTCCTGTACCCTCGTTTTACTCTGGTCCCCTCATCGTCGGCTGGGCCTATCAGAAAAACTTCTGTCTCAATACACGGGACCCTACCGTATATTGCGTCAAGTAACACCTGTCACCTACGAGATCAGCCCCATTCATCCATCATCATCTGCTGTGCGGTCCAGTGATATATTGTACACGTCTCGCGGATCAAGCCCTATAAATATGCGTCAGATAACGACCCTTAAAGCACCGGGACGGTGCCTCTGCAGCTGGAGGTCATGCTACGTGCCAGTGCATGGAGTTGAAAAAGACAAAGCAGATAGAATGGCGCGAGCTAATCTCTGTGGCTGGCGCTACTCGTTTAACCGGCTGTAAATACATGTGTGACTACCCCTCCGAGTCGGTCTCCTCCTCGTAACAATATTGTTCTTTTTTTTTATACGATGTGCAGAAATACAAAGAAGTATGCTTGAATGCATTACACCAACCTATGTGGAGTGAAGTGGTTTATAGGAAGAGATGACGCTAGACAAAATAGTGAAGTGCATTGGACATGTGATTTATAAGGGATTATTAACATCATGGTTAGCGTCTATATTGGAACATCTGCAGGCTCACATCACCCAAAAAACAAATATTTACTGAGAAGAGTGTACGAGTTAACTTGTGTCTTTAAAAAAAAATACAATGCTTTATTGTATGGAACGAGCAACAAAGCCGTATCTGGGTTCCGATTTTCTTTGCCTATATGAATAGAAATCTTTTGTACAATTCCTGGGTCATTTCTTGGGTCATGTTCCTGGGGCATTTATTTTCAAAGCGTATATTCTGAATTGTCTTCGTTTTGAATATTTTGCTTGTACTATAGTTTTTTATTGCACTGTTTACTCGCTGGCAACCACAAATCACACACTTTTCTCATTTTTATTTATTTCAAAAGATTTGTGTTGCTCCACAACGTATATTTTGGAAAGGCTATTTCATTGTGCGAAATTTGGCATGCTGCAATGCATGCTAGAGTATTTTTCAAATTGGCAAACGCTGTTTTCCCGCGACATATGAAAAATAACCATTTTTGCGTGGTATTCAAAAGAGTTAAAGGGCAGTAAGGAAACCAAACAGTTGCTAATGGGGTAGAAAAGTGGCTCATTGGTTCTTTTTAAGGCGGCAATTCTTAAGGTATGTTTTGAATTTTGCGTGGTTTCGTGGGCCCTACTAGCTAGCACATTTCAAGTCTTGATGGTTTTGAAGCCAAAAGCTTCTTGGCTGTGTAACCTTCAGTGAAGTGATGAAGGAAAGGAAGTATGCTGACCAAATAAAAGATAAAAAAAAAACTGTGTTTGTTTCTTTTATTTTGTTGGCGTACTACCTTTCCTTCATTATGTTTTATTTCAACCAGAAGGGTTTCTGTTGAACTTCTGATTTCAGTTCAACTTTTTGTGAGCTGTTGAGTGCGATCACTCGAGGCACACCCACCCTGATTACTCACCCTGAATAAAGCTTTCTTTTTTTTTTTGCAGGGGTGTGGGTAACTGCAGAAGAACGGCGACTGGCCGAGGCTGTGTATGACCTCAGTGGAGCGTTGCCTGGAGAGATGGTGAGCGGTGGTTTGTCATGGACTGCTGTGGCAGAGCGTGTAGGCAGCCGTTCAGAGAAGCAGTGTCGGACAAAGTGGCTCAACTATCTCAACTGGAAGGAGGCTGGCGGCACCAACTGGACCCGCGAGGATGACCTCACACTCATCAGAACGTAAGGCGGCAGCTTGGTTGAGCCTCCAAGCCAGCTAAAGTAACATTCAGCAGACTTTAAAACAACTCCACATCATCGTGTAGTAAACCAACATTTGCTCAAGATTGCCTTTGAGCTTACTGTATTTTTCGGCTTAGTGAGAGAAAAAAAAATCTAAGATTTGGGGGTGCGATCATTACGCAACAAGAATCAAGTTGCTGCTTGAAATTTTCACAGTGCCTACTGTAAGCGTACCTAAAGGATGAGGCTGTAGAAGACCTATCTTTGGATTAAGGGAATATGTTCACTCAGCTTTATTGTGCGGCTCCACAAATATCACACAAAAATCATAAAAAATTATAGGGTAGAAGGGTATCATCAAACTGCCCTTATGGTCCTGTTCAATACTTTTATCTATGCTGACTTTGATCTGCACTATACACTGTCCAAGCACAAATGGCTAAAATTGTTCTGTGTCTGAAAAAGTAATTTAATCGGTGTAGACGATTTGAAGAGAGCTCAAAATCGGATAACAACCGGAATTCACAGAAGCATCACTTGCCTTTCCTGCCGCCTTGCACCATCATATTAGCAAGGTTCGAAAGCTAAGCTTCGTCTGCCAGATCCCACCCTCCTTACATAAAAAGAATGAGCCAAGAAGGGGGGGGGGGCTGAAAAAAATTATAAAGGCACGTTTGATGAATTTCGCAGTGTATGGGTGTCTCAGTTTGTGGTTACCAACACCATCAGTGAAGTGCTTGCCCGTAGGCCTCGAAAAAACTTCTCATCTGCTGTTGCCTTGTTAACTACATGATGGAAACATTGATGGTCATTTTCACAAGTTTGAAGTGGGTATATTTTTCGTCACTTATTGGGGCAGGGGCTAACATATGTAAAGGGGCTCTGTACGAAGGGTTCGGGGCTAGAGACCACATTGTGACTGCAAAACTGTAAATGGCACACCTTCATTATTTGGTGGCATCCATCCACATCTGTCCTCATGCATGAAAACCACGCAGAAAGCGTCACTGAACCGATATGCCTTTCGTACTGGTTTTCCTGCGTACTGAGAAGGCTGGTGCAGTCATGCATTAAAAGTATGGTTCGACTGCACATTCTTAGAACACCTGATGAGCAGCACGCTTATGAAGAACAAGACAAGAGCAGAGACCCAGCAGCTGTTCTGGCCTGCCTCTTCACAGCATGAAATGGCTTTAATTTTTTTCTTAGGTAGGCTCCAAGACGATCTCTTTTGAGTGCCCATATAACAGCTCTGGCTTTCTGGCACAAGGTCACTTGAAGGTCTTAAACAGGATCTAAGAGCATTCCATGCTTAATAGCGTTTAGATGTCTATGCTGCATTCACTAGCGGTACTGTTTCACCGTTCTGTGACGGGGGCCTTATGTAATTTTTGCATTGCTAAACTAACTAACTAACTAACTAACTCATATCACATGAAGAAATGGGGCTATTGATGGAATAACTTGCTGGAGCGGCAGGAATTTTGTTCACTTGCTTAATGATTAAGCATCCATGCAAAATTAACATTTCTGAAAGTGATCAATCCAGGTGGAGCATCCACTAGTCAACTTCATACCTCTTATACTTACCTCTGGGGACTTGCCTGGAGACTCTTTATACAAGTCTTTGTAACGTTGCATTGAATTTGCATAATTTTCTGTTTTTGGTGGGCAGCGGTAGTTATTATCTCGGCTTAACAAATTTTTCGTGTGGTGCACACATCACATGAATCACGTGTATGCATGTGTGTGCAAGGTCATATACTGTTTTCTTTTTCAGCTATGGTTTTGTATCTATCTTTTCTCACTCCAGTTGGTATTATGAGTTCATGGTGCATGTTTTTATTTACTAGTATGAGTGAAAGTTTCAGTACAAGTTACTATTCTCATGTAAATTGTGACTTCGTAACTTTGTTCATGCCAGCACTATTGGCACTAGTCTTCTGTAAGGAATACAACTCGGCTGCAAAGAGCTCAAGCCTTTGCTTGCTCGTAGAATATTTGATGTGGTAATATGTTCTGTCTATGTGGGCACTCTTTTGTGAATGAGCTCCGTAAGACATTCTTTTTATGGCAGGGTGTATGCACTGCAAGTTTCCGAGGAGAGCATGATTGACTGGGTGGAGTTTGCAAAGGACTGGACCAGGTAACATGTCTTCTGGTCATATTGCTCTCATGAGACATTCGTTCACTTATGTGGTGTCAAAAAATTTAATGCTTTGATCTCATAGATGCCATTTTTTTAGCCAGAAACATTATCCATGTATATAAACTTGGCTCCATAGATTGTTATTATATGGTTTTATTCTCACTAACACTAATGACTGTTTTTTTAGCCTTTTCGTTACCTGTTTTTGCTTTATACGCTTTTATTGTCGTTTTTGGTATCTTTCTTTTATAACCAATTATGATGTTGTATGTAACTAGTATAAATAAACAAATGCTCTGCGATTCTCCATTTTTATTGAACAGTTAAGTGGGCCATAGTGGATGCCGTTTGTTTCATAATTTCACGAGGTGATAGCACTAAAACCTTGATGGACCCTTCATGAGACCATATAGCAATGTTAGAACGTTATTGATCTGTTACAAGATGAGGTCAAAATTATTTTGAAATGGCACACAACCACAACCATGATGTAGGAAAGCCGCACACCCTTGCCACTTGCCCTGTCTAGCCCTCACCAGTCACATTCCTTCTCTGCGTTCTCAAATACTGCAGCCAGAGAATCACGCTACGCACACACCACGGTGTGTCGGTATGGCATAACCTCCGTAATTACTCGAATCTAACGCGCACCTTTTTTCCGGTTAAGCGGGTTCATAAATCGCATGCGCGTTAGAATCGAGTACGAACAAAAAAATTACGGTCAATCTATTGCCATCGGCAAATCCAAAATGGCCGCCCCCTACGTGCGTCGGCATGACGCATCGGCCATTTCTGCCTGTGTTTCCCATGTGCGGCACTTCGTACGTGTGCTGAGCAGTTCGTTATCTAGTAGTGCATTAGCATCGACGGCATGGAAGGGTTGACTCCGAAAACTCGAGTGCACCACGATGCCGCTTTTAAAAGAAAAGTCATCGCGTGTGCAGAAACGGACGGAAATCGGGCCGCATCGCGGTCGTTCGGAGTTCCCGAAACGTGCGTGCGGGACCGGCGGAAACAAAAGCAGAAGATTGTCGACAGCAAAGCTTCTCGCAAAGGCTTCAGTGGACCACAGCAGGGTCGGTTTCCGCAAATTAAGGAGCTGCTCGGCGAGTATGTGCTTGCGCAGCGAGCGGCACAGCGGCCCGTGACGACAGAACTGCTCCAAGTGCGGGCTATGCAATTAGTCTTAGAAAAAAGTCTAATGCGGAGCCAGTTTAAAGCGAGCAGGTGCTGGATAACTAACTTTATGAAGAGGAAAGGCTTTTTCCTCCGAAGGAGAACATGCATATGCGAAAAGTTTTGCGGAGGAATACGATGAAAAGCTTCACAGTTTTCAGAGGTTCGTCCTAAACTTGCGGCGCAACAACGGCTACCTGCTTGGGCAAATCGGGAATGCCGATCAGACACCTCTTTACTTCGACATGCCTGGCACCACAACCGTCGAGAAGAAGGGGACGAAGCAAGTTCATGTGCTGACATCGGTCCACGGTAAAACTACAGTGACGGCAATGCTCTGTTACACGTCAGATGAGCACAAGCTTCGCCCGTACCTCATATTTAAATGGAAGACGCTCACGAAAGGAGTCGTTTTTTCGAGTGGTGTGATCGTGCGGGCCAGCGAGAAAAATGGGTGCGCGTTGCAATCGATGTCTTACGTTTTTTTTTTTTTTTTTCGCGGTGGAAATCGGGTGCGCGTTACAATCGAGGGCGCGGTAGAATCGAGTAAATACGGTAATTTTTTGTATGCCAGCTGTACTAGAGTGCCGTAGTCCTTTCGCATCCCATGGAGCAGCGAGTGAAGAGCCTCTTTTTGCTGAGTGACGCTAGGGAGAAACACAATTTCCCTATTATTAGTAGATTACTCTTTTACAAGACCAAAATCTCCAGGCTTGCTGCAGAGGTAGACTTGGTAAGCGAGAAAATGCACAAAGAGAAAATGCGGCTGCCGAAGCCACCTTGACATTCCCGTAACAAACGATGTGACATCATATATTTGATAGCGTTTCCTAGGGCCTACGTAACTCGTAAGCGGTAAAAATTAATTAGATTGATCTCCAAGCGGTCATAGATTTAAAGGGCCAGTAAACAGCCCTGAGGTCAAAAAATTTTTAAAAAGAGATATATGTGCAGTTTTTTTTTGCAAACATGCTGCCGCAAGAATTTTGCGAATATGTGCTATATTAAGAAAGTTACGGGGGTTAGAACATTGGTCTAAGCTGGTTTCAAATTTTCGCACAGCCTGGTCCTCTTCTCCCTTCCATGAAGGGGAAGGCGTAACCCATCGTCGTGACTCCATCCACTTCGGCAGCATGACACCACGTCCGCGATTGACGTCATCGGTGAACTCTATCAGTCGCAGCGCACTTCCGCTTGCTGTGAAGCATGGTTGCTTGTTTACCATTTGCCGCACCAGCCGCGGGTCAGCCGTGTTAGCATCAGGTGTGAAGTGTTGAGCACAAACGATCAGGTCCCCGGCGTACGTCGTTGGATGGCCGATTTGCTTCAGCCATGCAGCGCGCAGTGCCCTATCGTGAGGCACCCGGTGACGATGCTTCTCCGCTGCCCAGCTGCTCGATTTGCAGCCGACGGCAGAGCAACGCTTTTTACCCGTGTGGCTCATGTCAAGGGCGAAGTACATTCGTACGTGCGCACAGGCACTGTAGTTGAGCGAAGAGTGGACACGAAGAGTGGAACTGCGAGGCTGGTTCTTTCACCGCAGTACCAAGAAATAAGGGGCAGTATCATAGCTGTGGGTGGGAACAAGAACTGACGTTGACTTCACTGATGTTTTTTCACACCTGATTTAGACCAATCGGCGAGCTGCGTGCTACATCACGTCGCCGATCGCCGAGTAGACGTCACTGTGCGTGCAAGGGGGTCGGTCAGGCGTAGGAAATATGTGCGGGAATTGTTTTTCGAAATAGAGGCTCTGCGCGGTGTGCAGCGGTGTAATATTCAGAAAATGTGATCGTTGCGCGGTCCAATCTATGAATTGCTGAGCTTGTATGGTGCGTGTAAAAAAAAAGTAGGAGCCTTTTTACTGGCCCTAAAGGAAGACCCTGTTTCGGAAAAACATTTTTTAAAGCAAATTTTTATGAAACTTTCACAGGTTATGTACCTTTGTGTGCTGATTTCAAACATGAAATTATTGTTTTAATATTATGTGTAGTTGTCAGAATGTTAAATAGGTTTTGTATGGTTTGGAGCAAGATTTATCATTGAACTGTGAGAGTAGTAAAACAAATCGGCTTATAGCAATAACGTGGAATAAATAACTTATCCAGTAAAACAAAAATGGATGTTTTAAACCAATTCGAACAAATGTTATTATAGTATGTAGAGCGTGTTTGAGTGAGTCTAATTGAACTAAGATATTGCTCATGAAAGTTCTGCACTACATAACTTTTGTGTAAATGGGCCTTACCACACAAGCTCCCCTCGCGTGAGTGCAGAATTAAAAAAATATGGATAGTAATGCCCCTTTAAAGACTAAGTCTGGCCTAAGGATGAGTGAATATTTGAGCGACTCGAATATTCGAATTGAAAAAGGGTTTATTGACGACTGTTGCGACGGTGGTCCTACGAAGAAACACGATCGTGCAAGAGCAACGGTCAAGCAGATGCCGGCGATGATCAGCACGAGCCGAGCGAGCCAAGCCCAGCACCCAGTACCCAAGCGGTGGCGATGTTGCTTGCCAACGATGCTCTTTCTTCTTCACAATTTGCCCCCGCCGAAAAAGAGCCATCCTGGCGACCTAAGAGTCTGGAGGCAGAGGACTATAATATGGCTTAAGGCGGGCGACGTGGACGATGTCACGTCCACGCCGGCGCATGTCGTCAGATGGGGAAAGTGGCTCGATGAGAAAATTCACCGGCGAGGTTTGCTCCAAAACGCGGTATGGGCCCTCGTACTTTGGAACGAGTTTTGAGGAAATGCCGGGGGTTTGGTAAGGAACAGCCAGCCATACAAGTGATCCCGGGGAATAGCTGGGGCTTTGTGAAGAGTCGACGTTGTTTTCTTTCTGGCGCTGTTGTTCTCGAGACGTAAAGGTGCGTGCGAGTTCACGGCACTCTTCCGCATTTCGGGCAGCTTCGGACACAGATGGGCATTCGGATGCGTCAGGACGGTATGGAAGGAGAGTATCGATGGTGTGGGATGGTTCGCGTCCATAAAGAAGAAAGAAAGGTGAAAATCCAGTGGTAGACTGTGCCGCGGTGTTATATGCGAACGTAATGAATGGAAGAATGCGATCCCAGTTAGTATGATTGGATGTCACATACATGGCGAGCATATCGCCAAGGGTGCGGTTAAATCTTTCCGTGAGCCCGTTAGTCTGCGAGTGGTATGCCGTGGTCTTGCGATGAACAACATGGCATTCAGAAAGCAGAGACGTGACGACTTCTGATAGGAAGGCTCGACCTCGGTCGCTTAGTAGTTCTCGAGGTGCACCATGTCGTAATATGAAGCGATGAAGGATGAAGGATGCTACATCCCGCGCAGTGGCACTTGGAAGGGCGGCGGTCTCAGCGTAGCGTGTTAAATGGTCCACAGCGACTATAATCCACCGATTTTCATCTGATGTTGTCGGTAGAGGGCCATAGAGATCAATTCCGATCCGATCGAAAGGTTTGGCAGGGCACGGAAGCGGTTGAAGCGCACCGGACGAGTGGAAAGGCGGTGATTTGCGACGTTGACAGTCAGGACAGCCCATAACGAATTTTCGAACGAAATTATACATTCCGCGCCAGCAGAAGCGATGATGAATGCGTTCGTAAGTTTTGAAAACTCCGGCATGACCACATTGGGGATCGTCGTGAAAGGAGGCGCAGATTTGTGATCGCAAGCTGCGCGGGACAACCAAGAGCCACTTACGACCTTCGGGGGCGTAGTTGCGTCGGTGTAGTAGCCGATCACGAATGGCGAAATGAGCAGCTTGACGTCGGAGAGATCGTGGTACCGTAGTGGTTGACGATCCAGAAAGACAGTTAAAAAGAGAAGCGATCCACGGGTCCTTGTGTTGTTCACTGGTAAAGGAGTCGAGGTCGAGAGATGCGACGGAGTTGGCACCAGTGGTTCCGCAGGCCGAGTCGGGAGGTAAAGGCGAACGCGACAGGGCGTCGGCGTCAGAATGCTTGCGTCCGCTGCGATAGATGACACGAATGTCGTACTCCTGGATTTGCAGTGCCCACCGAGCTAGGCGGCCAGAAGGGTCTTTCAATGTGGCGAGCCAACAAAGTGCATGGTGGTCCGTTACCAGGTCGAATGGGCGACCGTACAAATAAGGGCGGAACTTGCGAAGCGCCCACACTAGCGCCAAGCACTCTTTTTCAGTGACGCTGTAATTGGCCTCAGCTTTAGTAAGTGTGCGACTCGCATAAGCGACGACGTATTCGGAGTAGCCCGGCTTGCATTGGGCGAGGACGGCGCCTAGACCAACCCCACTAGCGTCTGTGTGAACTTCCGTTGCAGCTGTTGGGTCGAAATGCCGAAGAATTGGAGGAGATGTTAGCAGATTACGGAGCGTGGCAAACGCGACGTCGCAGTCAGAAGACCAGGATGAAAGGTCTGCATCACCGCGTAGGAGGTTGGTCAGTGGTGACATGATCGATGCAAAATTTCGCACGAAGCGCCGGAAGTACGAGCATAGTCCGACAAAACTGCGTAATTCTTTCAGTGTAGTAGGTTTCGGGAACTCAGCGACTGCTCGCAGTTTTGCAGGGTCGGGTCGAACACCATGCTTGGAGACGATGTGCCCTAAGATGGACAGCTCTCGCGCGGCGAAGCGGCACTTTTTAAGGTTCAGTTGGAGCCCAGCGGTGGTTAAACACGTCAGAACCAGTTGGAGCCGAAGCAGATGCGTAGGAAAATCGGCAGAGAAAACGACAATGTCGTCGAGGTAGCATAGACACACAGACCACTTCAGTCCATGCAGTGTGTTGTCCATGAGCCGTTCAAACGTGGCAGGAGCATTACAAAGACCAAATGGCATTACGTTAAATTCGTACAGGCCATCTGGTGTAAACGCAGTTTTCTGGCGATCAGGTTCTGCCATAGGAACCTGCCAGTATCCAGATCGTAAGTCTAAGGAGGAGAAGAATTCGGCTCCTTGGAGGCTGTCAAGGGCGTCATCTATGCGCGGTAATGGATAGACGTCTTTCCGCGTCACCTTGTTTAATCGCGGGTAGTCGACGCAAAATCGAATCGATCCATCTTTCTTTCGAACTAGAACGACAGGAGATGCCCAAGGACTGTGCGATGGTCGAATAACGCGACGGCGTAGCATCTCTTCGACCTGGTCGTTGATGACGTGACGTTCTGCAGCAGAGACACGGCTGACTCGTGGTGCGGCCCAAGGTGTCGAAAATGGGGTGGAGTGGGGAGCGACTGAAGACATGGGTGGCAAATGCTGCTGGCGGGGTCTGCTACGTACCACCTGGGCATACGTAAGAGGCGCGGCCACGGGCTGCATAGCCGGCGCATGGGCAACAGGCATGGCCACAGGCTGCTGGTGGGCAGCGACGGGAACAGCCTGAGCTACCTCTTCGGCAATAACGTCACGGAGTGGTGAGGGCAGACGAGAGGACGGCGGTGGCTGCGTGAAGGGAATCAACGACAGTTGCCGAGCTACTTCTTCACACACAAAGTCTTTAATCTCTTGCAGGGTTGGTGAGTGGTCGGGAACAGAAGTGAGACTGGAGAGCGAGTCGGCGTGTGAGGAAAATGGCCGAGTCAGGGCGCGCTGCTTCCTCAACTCGTCGAAACTTTGACACAAAGTGACAAGTTCCGCAACGGTGGCAGGATTACGGGCCAGGAGCAGCTGATATGCACCGTCATTTATCCCTTTGAGGATGTGTTGAATCTTCTCCGACTCGGGCATGGTGGCGTTCACACGGTTGCAAAGAGCAATAATGTCTTCGATGTAGCTGGTGAAAGATTCCGTTGGCTTTAGTGCGCGAGTCCGCAAGTGTTGTTCGGCTCTGGACTTGCGGACTGCGGGTCAGCCAAAAACGTCAGCAAACAAGGTTTTAAAGATGGACCACGTCGTGATGTCGTTTTTGTGGTTGTTATACCACATTTCGGCCACGTCAGTGAGGTAAAAGATGACGTTAGTCAATTTGTCCGCGTCATCCCACTTGTTGTTTGCGCTCACCAGTTCGTAGTTAGCGAACCAGTCTTCCACGTCGGTCTCATCAGCTCCGCTAAAGACCTTGGGCTCTCGCAAACGAAGAACGCCGGGGTTGCTGGGGGATGGAGTGGGAGAGCCAGGTTGCGCGTTGTTGGTAGCCATGATGGGAGGTAGCGTTCGGTTGCGCAGCTCCAGGTTCAGGCGACGGCGAATGGCAGCACCCAGGTTCAGGCGGCGGGGAATGTCAGCACCCTCCACCAATTGAAAAAGGGTTTATTGACGACTGTTGCGACGGTGGTCCTACGAAGAAACACGATCGTGCAAGAGCAACGGTCAAGCAGATGCCGGCGATGATCAGCACGAGCCGAGCGAGCCAAGCCCAGCACCCAGTACCCAAGCGGTGGCGACGTTGCTTGCCAACGATGCTCTTCCTTCTTCACAGAATGAATACTTCAGTAGTCGAATTCGGTTCAACACTAATCTGAATTGTTTGAAATTCCGAAGCATTCAAAATTAACTAATGAAGTAATATTAAGCCACATGTGACCCACCTGAAAAGGTGGTTTTACTGCAGCGTTGCCTTGAAGCCTCACGTGAAGGTAATAGTATACAGTTAAACCCCTTTATAAAAGGCATATTCTGGGCAGCAGTTGTCTTTTACATGAATTACATTTGCTTTTGCATGTTTGAAATGTATATATTTTCGTTGCGTAGACAGAACTGTATTTCAACACTGCCTTGTGTACCCAGGCACTTTGAAGCTGCATTTTTCGCTGTTTTTAACCTGGGGCGACCCCCAACAATAGTTGGAAATAAACTTTTTTGGTCTTGATATGAGATGTCTCTCATAAGCAGGGTAGTTCATATGCAGTTTCTTATTCACCCGTATTTTGCTATAGCCACACTGGTGTCTCTTATATCCATTGGTCTCTTATATCAGTGTCTCTTATAAAGGTGCTCGACTGTAATTTTTCAGTTACAAACCACTGTATGATTACAAGGGATGCCATACTGGAGGGCTCCGGAAATTTCATCCACCCGAGGTTCTTGTGAGGTGCTCGTAAATCGAAGTACACGGGCCTCGATCATTTTCGCCTCTATCGAAAATTCCGCTGCTGTCAGCAGTTGAGCACTATAATCACTAGACCCCTTTGGCAGGCCACATGTTCAATGTAGTTATGTGTGCTAAGTATAGCAGATTTAAACTGTGACATATTAAAAAGCTTGCACCCTATTACTGCACAAGACCTGCCCCCATTCAAATTTGCTTCCACTTCGGACCAAAAAGTGAGATTTGCAATCACCTAGTTCTAATTCCTAAAGGTATTGTAAAAATTAGCTGGGTCACGACAAAACCGCTCGTTTTTTTTTAAGCATGTCATACATACTTTTAGAACTACTTACTATTCTGCCTGAAATTATTTAACAGCATCTTTATTTGCTTAGAATTTGTTTTCAACTTTTAATTTACTATTTGTTCATCTTCTTGTGGCCATTTTAAAATGTCCAGATGAACGCTTGATCATGATCATGTCTGCCGAAAGTTACATAGCTGTGCACTGCAAAAAGAGTTCAGATTTCAAACTGAATTGTGTTCTTTTTCCACAAGCGTTGCATTCAACATGGGGTGCGGTGATAAAAGGGACACTAAAGTAAAACAATGATTAGGTTTTGATCTATCTTTGAAAACTCTTACGTCGTTAATTTTGTCAACATAAGTTCATTGACAGAGCAGAATATCAAAATCCAAGTTATAAAATTTTGTGTCGAAATTTTCACGTGTGAAGTCACGAATTGCGAAGTGCATTCGTCGCGTTTTGGCGACATTAGCACAACGAAATTTCCTGAAACTTGCTATTAAGGGGCCTTCTCACACAATTTTCTATCATAATCAGTCCCTTGGGCTTAATCTTTGTGCGTTCACAAGTACACTGGCAATATTACAATACATTTGGTCGAGCACTTAATTATTGAATAACCTATAAACAAGTCAGCAGCTTAAAAGTTGGGGTGCACTCGCGAGCCGTGACATAACGAGTAGCTTGCTGGGTGAGCGTCTGCCTTCGGAGAACGACATTGTTCCATGGTGAGCTGCTCGTAAAATCGAGATATTTTAGTTTCTTCAGCTTGGCACTTGACATGACGTCACATACACCATGGCAAAATAGCGGTATTTGAGGTTTATGGCCAGTCACTTCTAAGCTTTTTTGCACTGAATAATTCTTTTAAAGTCTATTTTTCATATATGTATAGGCATAATAGACACTTTACTATTTTTTCTGAAAACCACGAATCGGTGGGTTGTCCCTTAACATGTGAATTTAGTGCACCCTTCACATGTTAAAGGGACACTAAAGGCAACTACTAAGTCGATGTTGATTGTTGAAATAGCGGTACAGAAACCTCGTAGTGTTACTTTTGTGCCAAGGAAAGGCCTATTTTGAAATAAAATCACGTTTTAATAGTCCGCATCGGGTTAGTGCACTTCAAATTACCCGCCTAAAAAAGTGAACTAACCATACCGACTCAAGTCACTGTTGCCGTGCACAACGTTGCCCGGCTTTACTGCGCTAGTAGCAGCAGACCGAAAGCAGCGGGAGCCACAGCAGCAAACACGATCATTGATCAATTTCCAACCATTGGCTCCGAGACAGCAGACGTTTTTTTATTCAACTGCGCTCCGCTAGATGGCACCACCTGTCCAGTGTAACTACACAATAATTGAATTTTTGAACCACTCGCACCATTCTCCATAGTAAGGTCCAGCGGTTCTTTCTTTCTATGAATCAAACAGAAACGAACAGGCAGCGTTTTATTGCGTCTCTTAATGCACGGAAGGTTCTTTATTTAGTACAGCTAGATCGATCACTAGTGATTAATTGTAGGCGGTCTGTCTGATGTCATCGGGATCATTTTGAGAATTTCCTACTGTGGCGCATGTGTTTTTGTGCATTTTTCTAATTTATCGATAAGTAGGGCACTGTTGATAATATTGTCGTTTTAGATGTTGTTATACATTGAGCTTTTGCTCTGACGTAAATTGTTATTTGACATTAAAGTCCCTTTAAGGGGCCATGGCATGATTGAAGATCTTGTGGTCCAGCTCTTTAATACCGATGACGTAGAGCTCATGACAAACGATAGTGAAGAGCCATGATAAACTTTTCAGTGCGCTGCTTTTTGCAATCATATGCATAAATCCCATTTTATTTATGTGCCAAGATAGCTGATGCAGCAGCAAACCTAAGAACATTGCGAAATAAAAACTGCTTAGCCTACCTTCATCCGAATGCACGATCGTTGGAAAATAAACAAGATGCTACAGATGCGCTCATTGATTCTCCTGCTGTTTACATTAATGCAATAATGCTCTCAGAAATTTGGTATACACAACATAACGTTTCATTTACGTGTATTGGTTATCAAACATTCATATTCTACCATCCATAACGGTGGATGGTGGCGTGTTACTGCTGGTTAGTCGTGCTCACGAAGTGCAAACTCTAGAGGAATTCACTATTTCAACCGATAATTATCAGATATTAACAGCACAAAATGGCCCAGAGAATATTTCTGTGTTCTACCATCCTTCAAATGCTCAATGTCAACTATTGCTTCATTTTTTAAAGAAAATAGCCCCGCCGCAGTGGTCTAGTGGCTAAGGTACTCGTCTGCTGACCCGCAGGTCGCGGGATCGAATCCCGGCTGGGGGGCTGCATTTACGATGGAGGCGGAAATGATGTAGGCTTGTGTGCTCAGATTTGGGTGCACGTTAAAGAACCCCAGGTGGTCGAAATTTCCGGAGCCCTCCACTACGGCGTCTCTCATAATCATATGGTGGTTTTTGGACGTTAAACCCCACATATCGATCGAAGAAAATAATGGAATTTGTATCACAAAATAAATATGTATTGTTTCTCAGTGGTGACCTGAACATAGACACGTTGTCTATTTGCACTATTAGTAGTGGTTTTCAGTCAATCCTAAGATCTTGTGTTTTTGTCAGTGTTATTAATGAGCCAACCTGTGGAGTTGTTAATAAGCCCTGTGATTATTGAGCCCTGTGAAGTAGTTTCAAATCAAATCCTTCTGTGCGATATTAGGGACCACCTTCATATTTTTGCTTTTATTTCTTTGGGAAATAAAGGAAAGCGCGGGTGTACCAATTGTGCGCTTGTGCAAAATATCACAGATAGTTGGCTACAACGTTTTCATTTTTAATGTTCAGAATCATGACTGAAGTCATATTTTATCGTGACCGATGCAGATAGCATGTATTGAGCATTTATTATAGATTTTAAATCTATCTATCAGAAACATTTTTCAAGATCATAGTCTCAAAATCTAAGAAATCTGAAAGGCCTGGGATAACTGTTTACACCTTCACAAGCAGATAATCTTGAAAAACCGCATGTACTGGGAATTTGTAAAAAGTAGAGATACCGATAAGTTTAAGGCTTTCAAAGTGTTTAGAAATAAGCTCAATGCCAAGCGAAAAACTGTGAGGGAACAGTATTATCAAGCTTATTTTAATGATGTGGTAAGCAAATATACCTTGTTGTGGAAACGGCTGAACAACCTTATTAGACAAACTGATATAACTAACGTTGACAGCATGCTTGTGAACAACTGCACGCGGCAGCTTTCTGAAATATTCTAAATGATCATTTTATAGATGTTGGAGAGCCGAGAAATTATAACACAATAAGCATTCTCTCGATCCATAACACAGCAAACTTTGCTGACTACATAATGTTCTTTCCCACAACTGAAAATGAAGTTAAAAATGTGTTTCACAGCCTAAATCATTCAAAGTCACGTGATGCTAATGATGTGTAAAGTAGGCCAATTAAATTTTTTATACACATACGTGGTACCGATTTTAGCTGAAATTTATAACTTATGCATAGGACAGAGCTGCTTTTCAAAGGAAATACAAATTGCAGAGGTTCCGTATTTACTCATGTAATGAACACACTTTTTTTTTTCTGGAAAAATCAGAGCAAAGTTGGAGGTGTGTTTATTATGTAGGACAAACTTTATGAAAATTTTTTTGGTATGAGCAAAAAAATGTGGTAATGAAAAAAGAAGTTAGGTCACTCAGCTCCTTTGTTGCACTTCACTCATCTTTGGTGGTTGAAGACGCTATCTTCTACAAGCTGTTTTCGCACCGCTCGTGCATGCCATTGAAGCATTTCGCGGCTATCTTTTCTCACAATCGTTTAACCGCAACAGTGGTATCTGCTGTAACCTCTTGGGGCGCCCAGAAGCATGCGCTGTGACGCAACGACTCACTTTGCTAACTTCGTGACAACCTCGCACGATGACGGCGACGATGCTGTTTAGATTGTAGCAAGCAACCAACATTGCAGCAAGCTACCACCAAAGCATCAAAACAAATCGCCGATAACAAGATTAACAACAGAATACGACTGCCGCCTCGCTTGCAACCGAAGTGAGAATAGGGGAACATGTTGCGGAAGTAGTCACGATTTTTTCTGGTTTTCCAAAACCTGCGACGCGATGGCGACGAACGGCCCTTCGCAACAACCATAGTGACAGCAAATCCTGTGATCGCTGTAAAATTGTGTGCATGTGCTAGGGCCTTAAAGTTTCGAATTTGCAGGCAGCGACCTTCAGTTGGGGCGCGGGAAGTTTCGTGACCTTCGCTTACTGTGTGCTTGTCAGCTGCGATGTCTCTACACTGGCGTCATTCGCGTAACCCGCTGTGGCGCATAGATATTTGAAAGTGACTGGGTATGTGCCGTGCACAGATAAAAAGAAAAAGGATGTGGTGCGTTGAAGCAGTGAAAGGAGGGGAGAGAGAGAGCCGAGGTGACCGAGGGGGGTCAGCATAATAATAAAAAAAAGGAAGAGATCCAACGGGCAAGAAGGCGCTAGGTGTCGGTTTCGGGACTGCAGTGGACATATGTAGGGAGTGCATTTATTACGCAGGGAAAAAAAAAATCCAAGTTTTTACTACTGAAGTTGGGGGTGCGTTTATTGTGCGAATACGTTCATTATGTGCGTAAATATAGTAGTTGCAATTCACAAAGGGTGGAACAAAAACGACCTTAACAATTTTAGGCCTATTTTCATTCTAGCTGCTTTTTCAAAGGGCTTGGAAAAAGTTATGCACAAGCAATTATGTGGTTTCCTAGACAAAGACTCACTCATCTTGACATTACAATATGGTTTTCTCGAAGGAAGACCGACACAATTGTCTTTATTGACTCAAGAGGAGTTTATAAGTACTGCACTTGATTCGAAGGAACTGGTCATGGGTATATTTTTAGATCCCTCAAAAGCATTTCATACCGTTCACCATATCACACTTTTAGCTAAGCTTGAACAGCACCGAATACATGGTCCCGCAAACAAGTTCTTGTCTTTGTATCTTCATAATAGGTGTCAGTACGTTAACGACAATCACTCAAACAAAAAAATAAAACCTATTCCACATAGTGTACCACAAGGGAGTATTCTGGGGCCACTTCTTTTCGTTGTTCACATGAGTGATCTTTTTTTGACCTCTAAAAGTTTAAAATGGATTGCTTATGCCCATGACACTGCACTTTTCTTTAGGGGCACAAATTCAGACACACTCACAAATTGTGCGAACACTGTACTCTAGGACATCAAAAGTTGGTGTGATGGAAACTATGTAAAAATTAATGCTAAAAAAACACACGTGATCATGTTTTACCCAAAGCATAAGGCCCTAAATTTGACAAGAAGGCTGTATTTAGACAATGAAGAAATTAAAATTTCAAACGAGGGAAAACAATTTGAGGTAAAAAACCGAAAATTTGCTTTGGAGCAAAAACAGGTTGATTGTCTTTGCACAAAGTTAAACAAAATAACTTAATTATTACAAAGACACCGTCATGTTTTGCCCATGATTGTGAAACATACTGTGTATAACTCCCTATTTCTTTCTACAATAAATTACTGCCGCCTAGTTCGAGGTACAACATCAAAGCAAAACATTACTAAGCTAAAATTAACAAGTCATTCAGGCTGTAGGATATCTTGCTTTCAAAGAACACATGTCTAAATATTTTTACATACACAAAATAATGCTATTTGAGTTCATATACTTATTTGCTCTGGCTTGTATGTATTGAAATGCCTTGCGAAATGGAAATGTTAGTATGAATTTTTTTAACTTACATCGACGCGAAACTTTATATAGCACAAGACATGCAGTTTTTTGGTTACCACATTTTTGTCATACTAACTATGGGCAGCAATCTGTATCCTATCGTATTGCTGAAATTTTAAACACCTTAAATACACATGTAATAAACCTGGACAACACGTTTCCTCGCTTCTTATTCACGCATTTCATATCGCTCGATCCCGCCATGTAATTAAATCAGAGCATCAATATTTGTGCATATACCAATTATATATATGTTTTCGCCTGTTTATATAGAGTTTGTTGTGACCATTACGTTTTCTTTCTCTTATTTGGTTGTGATTATTCGTTGCCACATATTATTTTCTCAAATGTTTAGTGCATATTTTATTGCTGTAGTGGCATAGCGTTGCTACATTTATGGATGAAAAAAAAAAGTCAGCTCACTTTATGCATCCTTATGCTATTGTATTTATACTTTTGCAAAGTGCCTTCCTTGGCTTATTGTTAGCATGCCATGTACCTATAGTCGGTGCTGCATACTGTCAGACTGTAACACAAGGAGCCAGGCTGAGTCAAGCTGCAGTAAGGCAGGGTTTTTCTGCAACCCCCTTTCTCCTTGCTGAGATGAAATCAAACAAAAAAGTATCTCCTTTAGAACCTAATATCACCTGTATAGTTATTACGAACCTAAAGTATGCAATTAGTATAAATTGAGAATTCTAAGAATTTTTACATCACAATTTTGCTTGCCCATCAGAATGTTCTATGTGTACTTTCTTGATAGTTATCTACATTCTACAGCTAATGTGGAGTAAAATAAGCCATTAATGGCTCAGAATCACAAATTTTTGGCCCAAAACGTTTGTCCCTAACAAACTATACTTCTCCACACTCTCATGACACGAAAAAAAACTGTGCATATTACTATAAAACTAATTACATATTTAAAGTCAGCATTAGGCCTATTTATACAGCAGAAAATTTCATTATCCTAGGCTGCAGATTATATTTTTTTTTCAGAATGCATCTTTTTAAAGTGGGGCCCATCATCAGGTTTCATAATTTTGAGCTGATAAGTGCCATGCATTAAAGCGGCGTTTATGATCACATATGCCGAAATTTGCAACATTGTCCGCTGCATAAATGGGTCTAATTTCAAGCTCAATACCGCTCGCCCTTCTTCTCACATGCTTGCGCCCAGAGAATGAGGGCGTGAAATAGACGTAGAAATTGCCCTACGTAGACGGTAATGCTGTGACGTCGGTCCACTACATAGACGGCTGTGCTCTGACGTTGCCAACAGTAGCACGTGACATGGCGAAAATAATTGACGTGACATGTCGTTTGTGCAAATTATTGCTTGAATAGATGAATAAAACTTGACAGAAATATAGACACACACAAAGGGAATGTGTGTATTTTTTTTACTTTTTTTGGTGAATTGCAGCAACATGCGGGGCTAGTGTGCCTCTGTTTTGCATGCGTTTGTGTTCCCACGATGCCCCGCAGTTAATACATTGAGCAGTCGCCAACCCTGGAAACGAAAGTAATGTTTTAATGCATTCAAGCACTCATTACGCTCATTTGTTTTACCACGCTCAAGTAAATGTTAATGCGGCACTAGCTCATGGTACCGCCACTCTTGTGCCGGTGAAATGTGGCAGTTTTCGTGCTCGGTAATGCGGAGCAAGCGGCAAGGGTTTCAAGCTCACCTCCTTACATCATAGTTTGACGCTGCTTGAAATTACCCGTTCTCTCGGCTCGTAACAAACCGATTGAAAAAATACCTGTGGCATCGGACACACAGCAACTGTCATGGTCTAACTAAAATTCGTTATGGGGCCTAGTGAGGGGTCTCTTAACTTGGACAGCATTTATTCACTGTGGTGCCTTCTTGTTTTCTAGTGTTCGATCTCCACAGTGGTTACGTGGGAAGTGGTGGAGTTTGAAGAGGTCCGTCCCAAATGCTGGCAAACTAGCATTTCGAGGTACGTCCCTGTAAAAGTTTCGTTCACACTGCAAAGAAACGAAGTATTGGCTGCATGTGTATCTGCACATGACTTTGCCGCACTGTCAGCAACTTTTATCTGTTTTACGCGTAAGTGTACGTGACATGTCAGTGAAATTGGTAAGATTATGTTCTGGGGGGAGCTTTGCAACCAAGGAGGAATGATTCATACGCACTATAAGGAATCGTCGAAGATGCAGATGCTTTTGTCATGCAAGCTTGCTGTTTTGGAAACTGGCAAGATTATGTTGGACACTGTGAGAGAAGCAACTGCCTCATGAGGTAGAGCGCACCAGAAGGTATGGAGAAGTTCTCAAAAGGGGGGTGAGGAGGCATGGCCATACAAGAGGGAAGTTTCATAAAAAGAGACGATATGTAAATAGGGCAGCACACAAGGAAGAGAGACAAAGCTATGTATGTCTCGTCTCTCTCGCTTGTGTCCTTTTTGTGCTTATCGTCTTTTTTTTGTAAACAATTCACCAACTAGCCCCTCTCTCACCAGTTATTACTAGAGGCGAGACACGGCACTTGCACACAATGCGGCTCCCCTCAAGTCCGGCCGTTGCAAAAAGTATACCAGGTTTACCTTCTTTGGTAATTCTAATGGATATTGTGTGTGTCTTAGATCTACCACTTTCATGTAGTGGGTAGGCATGCCGAAGCCTCTAGAAGGGTATTTGAAACTGAATAACCCCAACACTTACACAAAATCGAATCATTTCTAATACATTTTATGTGCAGTGAAAAAGAAAAAAAGAATAACACTCAAATGTTTGTGCATAACCCATCTTCTTTATAAGCGACACTGACGTAAGAGACAAATGAAGTAGTGGTTCATATGACAATGCATACGTGCTACTGCCATATAAAATATTTCTCCCTGGTGCAATGTCTCATATAAGGAGGTTCAACTGTAATTGTTTATGCTTATTGTATTATGTTTTGTGCGATTTGAAACTTAGTACTATGATTTACACCTTTGTTGTATATTTGCGCTGTAATTTTTCTCCATTGCTAATTTTTTCCCCACTTGTAACCCCTACAATTTATTAAGCAAGAGTCACTGAAAGCATGTTGTTTACCAATGTTACAGTCATTGGGTCTCATTTCATTCGTTAATTTTTAACAATCGGTTCGCTTCGAACTGTATGAGGCCTGTGCCAAGGTCACATGTATGCCACTCTCATCAAGCTAAGCTAGCAGCAGTCTCTTGCTTGTGCAGCTCTCTCCCTTGTCAACACCTTGGCGTGCCTGATGATCTTAGCCTATTGACTCCATTTTTTCCTGCAGAGATCTGCAGTTACTTGTATGAAAACTATTGCCCAAAGATGGAGCTGCAGGATGAAGGGGCGACCAGCTCGCAAACAACGCTCGACGAGCTCTCGCAGCAGCATACGAAAATTGTTGTACCTGGCGCACCTCTCAGGATTCTTAAGGCTGCTGCACCACCACAAATGCCAGGGATAACAACTCTTCCCATTGGCAAGTTTTTATTTACTTTTTGGTACAGTATGTTTATTGAACACAGGAACCCTTGCAAATAACCACTTGTTTCTATCCAACTGGCACTGAACGTCAATGAATGTTCTTTTACAACCTCTTCAGTCCCGAGAAGGAAATCCCAACTCAATTTATGTATAACTTATTAATTTTGTTCTTCTGCATACAAAAAAAGTGGAAAAATATTCATTCGCATGAACAATGAAAAATTGGCAAAATTTAAATATTTGTCTAAATAAGTTTAATTAATAAAATGTATTTGACCTGTTAAACAGCTGTTAGCCACAATTTACCATATACATTGTGCATAAAAGTTTATTACAGGTTCATTGGAGGCTCTTCATTACTAGTTCTATCACACATCTACATAGAAATAAACCGCAGAAATGTCTACAAGGATGAAATAGTTGACATTTGCAGGGAAATGCTATTTTCAAACCTGGCGTGCACACAGATGCCTGAAATGAAGTGCCATCTCATTGAGACGGGACACCACTTGAATGTTTTTTTTTATTATTTATGGGTAAATTTTGATCAAACTTCCATCCTTTGTGTATTTTGACATGCTGATTTCAAGTATGCAATTACTTTTTCTGTGCAACAAGTACTTTTAAAAACATTGAGAAATTCATGTTTTTTGCATTGATTCATTTAGAGGTGAGTTTTTTATTGAATGCTGGTAGTGATAAAAGACAGTGGCATATGAAAATGGTGTTGTATGGTCAAAGCTTGCAGTGCTACAAGAATGAATGCTCTAGACTGATTTGGGCCAAAGTTACAACATGTCAAACTTTTGTAAGCAAAATGCTTGAGTAACACCTATGAGAAATTATTACTTTTTGAAAATATCTCTCATGTTATTCATTCAAACTTTATACCTACTGCACTCCCCATATGTCCCCTTTTCTAACAAAACAAGAATCACTGCAATAGGATAAGTAACCCCAGAGGTATCGTCACTTCTAAACTACACTATAATCAAAAACACAGTTTTGGAAAATGAGAAAAAACATTTCAGGAGAAGTTAGAAATAATTATGGAAACCTCTTGAACACTACAGTGATTGAGGATAATGTACGGGTTAAATCAGGCAAGAATGAATATTTTACTACAATCTCGAAAATTAGGACATCTGAAAATTTTTTTGTAAAACCCAATAATAACTTCAAAAAAATGATTTTATAAATTTTGTTTGATAATGTGTAACTATTTACTAATCCTGCTGCGCTTCTAAATTCACCACCTTGCTGACAAAAAAAATTATTGAGACTGGTTGAGTAGAACCAGAGATATTGTTGCTCCATCTCTTTAACTCTTTAACTGAATACCACGTAGTAAGTGATTCACAGTACGACTTCAAGAAAAGGAAATCTACGGAAATGGCGCTATTGCAAATTAAAAATAAAATTCTGAACAACATAGAAAACAAACTTTTTACTGTTGGCTTATTCATAGATTTAAGGAAAGCATTTGACTGTGTGAATCATTATATTCTGAAGTCTAAACTACACGACTATCGTATTTGCGGCACTGCTCTTGAACTCGTGAAAAGTTATCTCTGTAACAGAAAGCAGTGTGTGAACGTCGGTGAACTGGCATCTCCAACTTCTATTGTGAAATACGGGGTGCTCCAGGGCTCCATTCTAGAACCTTTGTTTTTCATACTTTACATAAATGATTTATGTCATGTGCCTGACTCACTGAAACTGGTCATGTACGCTTATGACACCAACATATTATTTTCCGTGCAAACTTTAAGTAACTCAAAACACTTCAATAAATAATTACTTAATTAAGCTTTGCAAATGGCTGGACTTTAACAGATTGTTTAAATATTAAGAAAAATAAATATATTACATTTAAACCATTCAACAAAAAATGTGACTGTGAACTCACTCTTAATTTTCAAGGAACAGCCCTTCAGCACGTTTCATCAGAAAAGTTTCTATGTGTCTGGTTTAACGACACTATGTCATGGAACACGCATGTTAACAAGCTATCAATTGAATTGGGCAAAGCAGTTGGATGCCGCTACAAAATTAGAGACTAAATTTTACTAGGGCTAAAAAGTGTCATATATTATGCAAATTTTTACTCGCATTGTTCATACTGTACCCTCTGGGGCACAACAACAACCACATACTTTAATAAACTAGAACAGCTCCAAAATAAGGTAATTTGTTTGAAAATTTTACCGGGCACCCAGGCCTGCTCCCCTATTAATTAAACATAATACGTTGAAAGCCTCCAAGTTACACAATTATAAACTCTCCCTTTATATGCATAGAAACAAGCTTCCAAAACATGAAGAACACACTCGTCATGACTACAGCATACGTAACAGGCAAACACCAGTACCCCATACATGCACTAACTACAGTAGAGCTAGACTAGAGTATTGCATACCAACTCTTTACAATTTCTTAAAATCTAATATAAATTTCAGTGCCCCTTTCAGTGTGCTCAAAATCCCATATAAATTTCAGTGCCCCTTTCAGTGTGCTCAAATCAGATGTGCGTGATTACTTTATGAAGATATATTTTTTTTCATGGCGTGTACATCATGTTGTACCAGTGCTCTGATGTTTCTTATACGTTTTTAGATTTTCCTCATATTTTGCTCTTTGTTTTTGTTGACAGTGTTTACAGCTATGTAGAATCCGCTACATGTGCTGCCCTCTGTATGCCCCCAGGTCCCGTCAAGCTGTTTGCACAGCTTTTTGCCTGGGGGACCCCCAACTAATCTGCTGGAGATATAGTGGATTCTTGATTCTGCAATATGAAACCATCAGAAATGCCACTTTGGCCATTCAAATAAACAAAAATTGTTGTTGGAACATTTTATTGTGCAGCACCCGCCGCGACAGTCCCATTAACGCGAAAATATTGTTCATGAATGTCTGGCCATTCCCACTACAGAGCATTGCACGCGTAGATAAAATGCTTATCTCAAATTTATTGCACAACTTTACACCATCGACTCTGTGCGAGTTCCGTGCCGTCATCACTTTGCCACAACGATTGCACTTCACTATCAGTTTCTTAGAGAGGCAGTAGTCGCAGTCACCCGTGACTAGTTTAGTACACCCGCCACATACTTTCCACCACACTTTGCACCGTAGGGAATCAGCCAGAAGCCCGTTCAGGATCTCCAAGTAGGCCATCAAATATGAAGCTGCAGTGTCCGTGGCGGAGGCCAATGACACGGCATTTGCATCGGCGAAAATTGCAGTCTTTCGTGCTGTCCCAGGTGTCGACTCAAGTCGTTCAGGCATGACCTGCTCACAAGCACTCACTTGGGCTATGTTGCTGCTCATGACAGCTTCAGCAACGACGCTCGCTTGCTGATCGCTTCCATTATCACGTTTTCTTTTTGTTTTGTATTTTAGATCACCTTCGGTCGATCTTATACACTGAGTAGAACTTTCTTGGTCCTGCAGGCACGTTCATCGTAGGATCATAACCGAAGCCAAAATGGCGCCTCAACTAGCCAGGTTTTCAAATGCAGCGTCCTTAGCCAATCAGACGACGCCATTTTAGCAACATGTTTGGAAGTGGCCAATGACGTTTTATGCTTACTTTCTTTTTCCTTTTTATTTGATAAAGTGGTAAGCTCAGTGTTGCCTGACTGAGCAATAAAAAAAATTTTAACCTGAGAGCTTTTCAACAATACCAAAATGGCAGCGTTAGAGTGTGCCGTTCAAGAGTTACAAGAAGCCGAAATAAGCGCGATTTGTCTACAATTTAAAGGGCTTTGGGCGTGCCATCGCATCATTGATTTACTGTTACGCCGCTAATACGCGAGATTTTGAAATGAGAACTTGCACACTGGTGCGCAATGGCAGAAAGAATATGAAAATAACATTTTTGAAAATTCAATTTTTGGCCAAATTTTTGGGTCCTAAGAGCTGTGTCTCCCTTTAAGTGAAGTATAGCTCTGTATGCAAGTAATTCAACTTGAAGGCAAAAAATATTGTTCTTTCAGAATTAGCTTCGCTTGCTCGAAGCAGTGACCCTAATTGAGATCTCTGGGGCTGAAGAGAATAACTTTTGCCTGGAGTTCCTTTTGTAGACCAGCAAATGGGATTACATTGAAGGATTGTTTGAAATATACACTTGTTTCGTCTCGTTTAGGGGATTTGGAAACCCACTTGAACGCCTTCACCTTTGTAGTGAAGATTTCTTGCTGTTTTTCTTCAATTTTCTTGCACTGCTGCCGTTGTTGTTTTGATGAATAATTCACGCTCCTTTGTTTACTACATTTACTGGTAGGCTGGCCTTGTTTTGTATGACATTATGTTGCAGTACAACAAAGCACTAATAATACCTTGGGTTTGAGTTCTGTTCAGTTCTGACGGAGGTGCTACCCACCCAGGCAACTCATAACTGTAGCGCATACAAAGGTGTAAAATGATTTAGAGGGGTGTAGTGAGGAAGTTCTCACTCCTGTTTCTGGCTGGCCGCACCCATGATAATGTTCATGAAATAGTTAGGGGGGCAGCTTTATTGATTAGTCTGTCATGCATTTTGGTTTATTATTGCAAGGAATATCTGCATCTTCAAGTGATCCAACTTAAAAAGTTTAGATTGTTTATATTTTGTGAACTAAAGCAAAACCTCCTGGTGTATGTGCCGCTGTTCTAGTTGGAGCAATTTATGTGTTTAGGCAGCGGTTTTAAAGTGCAGCTTGTTAACCAAACATTAGCCACCTGAAGCAGACTGGTGCAAGGCATGTCTGTTATATTATATTATAGAAAAATTAGAATGGAATATCTGCAAACATATGACTGGGATTTTCAGTTTTCTCTCTCTCTTTTTGTCTGAATAGCCGCACAAGCATTATTTTAAGGTCTATTTGATGAGGTGTTGTCTCATTGATGTTGCTTACACCTCAGTGTGCATTATTGCAGCTGTTGCCTCGGGTCTCACGGGAACAACATTGCAGCCAGCGGCTCCCTTAACCCTGACAACAACGACAGATGGCGTCTTGGAAGTTATTCCACAGAATTTTCAGCTTCCATCAGCCCCTCCGCAAGCCATCTTGCTCACCACGCCAGGCCCAGGCAGTATTCCTATTGCCACTTTACCTCCAGGGCAGATCATCATACAGACACTTCCTGTGAGTCGTGTGCTTGATTTTATGTATTGCACAAGAGGAGCTAGAAGCCGGGTGGCATATACAAGGCCCTTTTAAGTTTTAATCTTTATACTGCTATTACATGGGCACTGAAAATAGCATTAACTTCCCATTGCCGTAAGATGCAAGGTACCACACAGGCAAGTAAAGTGGGTCCCTCCTTTGTGGTGTCCTTTTTTATTTGGCGCAATTTTTCCTGCATAGAATGAACCAACTAGCCCTTCAAGACGTCCTGATCAAGTAAAGTGGCACTTGCCTTAATGCCATTTGTAAAAAAAAAGTTATACTACATGACTTTTCAATATATGTATTTCAATTTCACAGCTTCTTCTGATTAAAAAAGTAGTTGTAGATGTGGCATTTTAGACTACCTCAAAAAATTTCCTTCCTTTAAAGTGTATGAAGTGTATAAAAGTGTAAAGAAGGTGTTTTTTATCAAGGGCTTGAGAGTGCGGTGGTCAATTCCCCTGGTGAACTGCTAATGAATCGCCGCCTCAGAACTGATCTTCCCGACTTTAATCCACCTGGCAGCCGAAAAGTCACAAAGGGGCCTCAACGGGGTGCACCGAAGAGAACGCTTTCAAGACTTCGGCCAAGTGACATCGTTCGCCTGAAAGATGAGAAGGGATGGTCGAGAAAAGCGACGGTGCTTGAGCAGGTTGCACCTCGTTCTTACAGAGTACTCTCTGAGGACAGTGAGCAAGCAGTGCAGGCGAAATAGACAGCATCTACGACCCCCGTCGGAAGCCTTCAGTTTTAGGAACCTATCCGATGATGGGATGACAAAAGATGTGCAGCCAACCTGCGATTCGGAAGTGCCTCGAATGAATGACCAGGATTATGATGACGGTGCTGGTTCATTTACTCCTGTGACTGACCCAGTAGAACCAGACATCGCCGCAGACAGCACTTCCAACACACAGCCTGTTCGAAGATCTCTGAGAACATGTCGACCACTGAAGTTCCTATCCTACGACAAGCAGTTCAAGCAGACCTTCAAGATGCAGTGTTGACCAACACATCATTGCCAAGAAAGGGAAACCTTCAGTGATTGCCTCCGCACACGCTGGGAGACAGTGCTGCACAACTCTGCCCATGATGACCAACTTTGGGCTGTCCAGCGGGCTGTGGAAGCCGCTATGATCATGAACTCGTGACCTTCACCTAAACAGAATCTTCTGCCTGTTGCAATAACTTGCAAGACATTTCAATAGTTGCCCCGCCGCTAACCCGCAGGTCGCGGGATCGAATCCCGGCTGCGGCGGCTGCATTTGCGGTGGAGGCGGAAATGTTGTAGGCCCGTGTGCTCAGATTTGGGTGCACGTTAAAGAACCCCAGGTGGTCGAAATTTTCGGAGCCCTCCACTACGGCGTCTTTCATAATCATATGGTGGTTTTGGGACGTTAAACCCCACATATCGATCGAAGAAAATAATGGAATTTGTCTCACAAAATAAATGTGTATTGTTTTTCAGTGGTGACCTGAACATAGACACGTTGTCTACTTGCACTATTAGTAGTGGTTTTCAGTCAATCCTAAGATCTGGTGTTTTTATTAGTGTTATTAGTGTCACTACGGCGTCTCTCATATACATATGGTGGTTTTGGGACATTAAACCCCACATATCAATCAATCATTTCAATAGTTATTTGTACGTATGTTGTGCTATCTCGTGCAATTTCAATAGTTATTTGTATGTATGTTGTGCTATCTCGTGCAGAACGCTGCTTAAGCTATCTTTGTCGCAGTACGCTGGTGCAGTGCGAAAAAGCATATTGTGATTTAGAAGGGGTTGTTAACAATATGAAGTGTGGGGGTGCTAACACCCCCTGTAATGTTGTTTGCGCCTCGTGGCGTGTGTGTCTCGCACATTGGCCGCATTTCGGGTTCACAACTACCGAGCTGTAGGTGGCGTTGTGCTCGGGGGCGTGTATCACCACCATCATCATCATGGTTAGAATGGTAGCGCCGGTGGCGGCGCCTGGCAGCAAGCCTGCGTGGCGGCACAGGAAAAAGAAGCGGATCTCTTTGTGGTGGCAGTTGGCGTGTGTCTCTAGTGGTGGGTTCCCGGTGCGCAGCACCGCGGGTTGCGCACCGAGGCCTTTGTGGTGAGTCAGGCATTGGCGAAGTCGCCTTGTGTGTGTTCTTGTGTTTTTTATGTTTTGGAGTGTTGTGTAATATTGTGTAAGGTTGTTTTAGTGTGTTGTTCATAATTGATGTATATTAATTTAGCTAATGATATCATCCGTCTAAAAGCAGTTAAATAAATGTGTATTGTTTGGTTCGTTCTGACCACGTCTGCTGTGTCCGTTCACTCCAAGAGCGTAGTGCTCGCCATATCGAGACCCCACAGTAGTCATAAGACACAGTACATTTTGTTCCTCGTGCGTTTATTCGCCACATAATTGTGGATACTATTATGATCACTGACATCTAAAAATGTTACTGGCAATCATTTGTAGTAGTGTAAGACAAATATCTAAGAAACAACAACAAAAAAAACTTATGCTACAGTCGAACCCCTTTATAAGAGGCACTGATGTAAGAGACAAATGGGTAGTAGAGGAACCAGTGGGCCTACATAGAAATAGTGGTTCATAAAAAAAACACATAAGTGGTACCCTTCTTATAAGAGACCCCTCATGTAAAAAACGAGAATTGCTGCCTGCTGCATGTCTCCTATAAAGGGGTTCAACTGTATTTATTTTTTTTGCAACCTCACTCGTTATTGGTTTACGAATACCCAAAATTTCAAGGTCGCTGGCTTAGAAGACACATTTGAACTTGCAGAGTTTGTCAAAAGATTTGACAGGGGCTACAAATCCTAATGTAGACTTCATCATTGCTTGCACTGTGGGGTGGTTTCAAGTACTCCTTTGTTATAATATCAGTGCTCACGAGCACTGTGAACAATTTAGGTGATGCTGAATGGTTTCTACATATTTTTGTTTTCTAGAAACAAGCATTGTTTGTTATGCTGCTGGAAATTTGGAATTTTGTGATTAAAAATGGATGTTTTTTTTTTCTGTAACCTGCTCCCAATTTAATTCCATGCTCCAAATGTGATATTTTGCTGCTCCGAAAATTGTTTCGAATCTTATTTCAGCTGTTGCACCCCTGTAGGGAAGGAAAGTGGCCTTATACTAGGTATAATGCCAAATTTTGGTCCCGACTCATTGCAGATATTTTTGTTAGCATGGGCATTCTATTCACTCATTGTTTTGTTAATGAAAACTGTGTATATACTTTAACAGACTGAGCCCCGTCAGGCTGCTGAAAGCGTCCTCGTGCAGATGCACTTGCCACCTGCTGTTCCTCCTGCAGAACTTGTTGTCAACAGCAACACTAGTCTTGCGCCTGCAGAGCCATCATCTCCTCAACCTGACACTGTTTCCCTGGACACATCAGACGTAGATAGTTCAAGCTCATATGCCATGTGTTGCATTGATGGAGAGGAATTTCAAGTACAGGTCAGTCCCATAAGCAATGTGTTAAGTTCACTACAGGACATAAGCCTCTGCAAAGGGCCACTGAACAACTCCGAGGTCTGTAATCTGTGAAAAGACATACGAGGTGAATCTGCTACTGCAGGAATATTGTAAATTAATGTGGTAATAAGGAAGCTACAAGAGATGCAACGACTCTTCTGTGGCTGCTTTGGTTCCTCCCTCGACCTTCCGACCCATTTCTGTCGCGGAAGGAAGTCGATGTAGTTCATTGTCGGGCTTACACCCAATTTAGCAAGGAACAAGGTGTCGGCAGTTTACATAATCAGAGTGCATCCAATGGCTTTGGCCACATGTTACTGAGGTCAGTTGCTTACAGCTGGCATGGTAATGTAGCATGGCATAAGGCACTGACGAGGTAAACAAAAATGCAGTCTGCACACAACTGGCGTGTTGCAGAAAGCACCATGCTTATATTAGATGCGAAGCAGCTCTTTGACTAGCCTGTGTAACGCTGTCTCTCCGTGTCTTCATGCCGATGCGCTGCATTCTCCCCACTCCAGTTGTTGGAACGATGCCAAGTAGGTCAAGTCGCAGCTGCGCAATGACGTCACTATCTCTCTCACCCGTAGCAGCTGCCGGTTCCTCCCAACACACCTAGGTCTCACTTCACCCACTCCGCCGCCCGCAATGCTTGACTGCACGTCAAGTGAAAACACTCTTTCAGCTTATTTATCTGCGATGAAACTTACCCGAAACCCAACCCACCTCCCGTGTCCTTGCGTTTCAAAGAAGTGTTTACTTGAGCAAAGGCTACACTGAGTTTCGCTTCAAACCGTTCTTCCAGCACCTGCGTTGACGCCCTTTTCAGCCAGGTCAACAGCATGCGCACCGCTGCTGTTCGCATCCTATCGTGGTTTCCTTTGGGGAGATGGTCCATAATTTTTCTTGCTATTGCTTAGTTGCTATTGCTTGCTATTGCTATTGCATAAGAGCAGTAATTCTGGGCTTAGAAAATGTATAATAAATAGCTTATAGTTATCATCATAGTAATTAGCTATTAGTGTTATCCAGAGAAACATGTATGCTGGTGACTCCATCCAGCAATGAACAAAATTTACAAGGGGGGTCAAAAGTTCCCAGGTCACTATTCAGTATATTCCTATGAAAGCGTGCCCTTCCCCCCCCCCTTGTACCTGGTAGAAAGGAGAGCTGGTTGGTTTTGTGTTGTTATACTTGATGAAAATAGTGTTATGAATGCAGACATAAGTTTAGGCACAAGGACCGTACAGGTTGTGCTTTCAAAATCTGAGTTTTCTTTCTTGTTGCCTGAACCTTTTGTCTGCATGTACCTGCATGTATTGGGTTGACAGCATGAGCAGCTCTCGCCTTAGAAAAGAAAGGAAGATTGCATGCTTCTTCTTCGATCGAGAGCGAGCCGCGACGGATACGCTTTTCGAGAGCTGGCTACATTTTCATTAAGTAAATGACTTCTGAAGTCTTGTGACAAACTGGTTGCTGGGTAGTCCTCACGGATGGTGCAGACGCCTCCAGAGAGTCACCCTGTGAGCCCAGTCCCAGTCATCACTCCCACTAGCCGCCGAATCAGAAGATTGCCTCCGGAAGTCAACAATGGGGATCCCACCATTGCGACAGGTATTACAAGCGCTTCAGTTCACACAGCTTCAACCAGCACGGGAACTATGATGCAAAACCGGTATACCTTGGAGAACCCATGGGTTACGGCGACGTTCCATGGCACAGAGTGCGAGGACGTTGAAGATAGGATGGCCGATATTGAGCGCGTAGCGGTTTGAACCAATGGGACGACGCAGCGAAAATGGGACTTGTCTACTACCTGGAGGATGGTGCGCATACATGGTAACAGAATCTCAAGGAGCACCGTACGTCGTGGTGCGAGATCTGTCATAGGCTTCTGGAGGCCTATACAGTGCCGGTCACCAAGAACGAGTGATTCAAGTTCGTGTCCAGTTGCTAAATGAAACGATCACCATATATATTGAAGACATGACATGCCTCTTCTGATGAGCTGACCCAAGAATAAATAGCACAGTATGAGAAGTTGTGTCATCAGGTGTGCAGGGTAAAAGAGCAGCTCTTTGCCTGCCTCGTGCAGAGCTCTCCGAAGATGGTTGTGGTGTTCTTGACCGAGCCTATGGCGCAAGTTCTGTCGAGTGGCGCAAGTTCTGTCGTAGGCTTCTAAGGACTTACACCAGTGTCGATCGTCAAAAACGAGCGAAACGAGTGATTCAGGCCCAAGTACAGTTGCGAAATGAAACAGTTACCACTTACGTGGAAAACATGACTCACCTCTTCCGATGAGCTGACCCACGAATGGCGAAGAATAAAAAGTTGCGCCATCTGATGCGTGGCATTAAAGAGGAGCTCTTTGTCGGCCTCGGGCAGAGCCCTCCTTGGATCATTGCGGAGCTCTTGACCGAGGCTTTGACAATTGAAAAGATGCTGCAGTAACATTCCAGTCTGTAGAAAGACAAGTCAACGGCATGTCCACTGCTGACATTTTCGCCACAACTGGAAACAATGACTGCTTATGAGAACTCATTTGTTCCATGGTGCGCAAGGAGCTGCAAAATACTGGCGTGACATTTCATCCTACATCTGGCTCTATTGCAGTGGTTATGAGAGAGAAGCTACACCAGGCATCACGGGGCACCTCGCCTCCTAACGGCGTTGCGCCAGTTCCGACTGAATACCGCCACGAGATGACCTACATGGAAGCCTTATAGCAGCCTGTTGCCTCTCCGCCACTGTAGTCCGTGCTCCTCCCATCGTGTCGCTCCAGACAGCGCAGCCAATACAGTACTACGACGATAGGTATAGGTCGCAATCTTTTGTATGTACCGCTCCAGTCAGCCATGATTTGGAGCAGCCAGTGCATTACATCAACGATAGGCATATGTCCTTTTGTAAGTTAGATATTTGGCGTACACCCGACCACCGGATTCAGTGGTTTCACTGCAGTGAAGCTGATCACTTGTACTGCCAGTGCCCATACCGCTGCCGCAGCTTCTCTGCGCACTCGCCACCGCCCCGGTTTGGCTAGCGGGCCCGCAACAACAAAAACTACCTCTCCCAGCAGTATGTGCCACCATCTGCCAGTTACACTCGCCGTCGCCGAGGTGATTTCCGCCGCTGCGCCAGCAGTATTCTACCGCACGTTCTCCCAGTCCTCGCCATAAAACTAACTGCAGCGACTTCTGGGGGTGGGGTCATTGAACGTCGAAGTGCTGAGATCTCCGATAGATGCAGAGATGCAATAATACTGATCTGTCATCACCTATTGTTGCACAGTACGACTGGCTTTCACTTGACAAACCAGTGATGATTGATGGTTACATGGTTGATGTGTTAGTAGACATTGGCGTAGACTACTGTATATTAAGCGGGAAACTGGCCTTGCAGCTAAAGAAAGTAATCACGTTGCAGCACAACGTGCAGATATGGATGGCTGGTGGCCATGTCGGTACTCTTCGGGGCATTTGTGCTACTAGAGTTCAGATACAAGGATATACGTTTGTTGCAAGCTGCCTTGTCCTATGCGAGTGCTCCCGTGACGTTATTCTGACGAATATGTATAGCGCTATTATTGACCGGCAAGAGCGTCGTGTCACTTCTGCAGCCAAGCGAGATGTACAGGACGATGAACAGCGTCTTGACGTACTTCGTGTTTCTGCGGACAGCATCACGCCTGCTCCTCGAGCAAGTGTAATGATCATCACATGCTATAATTTGGGCAATTGCAAAGCGGTGGCCAAAACGAATTTTGAGCCCCTATCGAAACAAGACATTTGTGTAGCTATAAGTGTCATGCAGCTTTGTGATGGCCGATTGCAGTTGCTTGTTACCAACTTCAGCAACGAGAATTGACACCTCTTTCACGGCACTTCAATCGCTTTTGTCAACGAAATAGAAGAGGTTAGCAACTGTCTCACGTTGGAGGCCGCCGATAGCATGGACACGGACCAAGATATGCTTGACGATGGTGTGATCAAACCATCCAACAGTCTGTGGTCATCTCCTGTCGCCCTTGTCAAAAAGAAAGACAGCACACTGCGCATCTGTGTCGACTACGGGAAGCTTAACAATGTGACCAAAAAGGACGTGTACCCGTTGCCGCATATTGACGACTTGTTGGATATACTTTGGTATGCTTACTATTTCTCTTCTCTCGATCTGAGAAGTGGGTACTGGCACATCGAGGTAAATGAGCAAGACCGCAAGAAAACAGCCTTTGTGACTCCAGATGGCCTCTACTGGTTTTGAGTGCATCCTTTTGGGTTGTGTTCAGTGCTGGCAACCTTCCAGCAAATGATGGACACTGTCCTCACAGGGCTGAAGTGGCGGACTTGTCTTGTCTACCTTGATGATGTGGTGGTCCGATCTGCCACGTTCGAGCAGCATCTTCACTGCCTGCGCAATGTGTTGGAGGCTATTCGATCCGCACACTTTAAACTAAAGCCACAGGAGTGCCATTTCGGTTATGAGGAAGTCAAATTTTTTGGACATGTAGTTAGCGCCACAGGGGTCCAGCCCGATCCAGACAAGCTTGTTGCTATTGCCGAATTACCAGCTCTTGTCAACAAGAACACCGTCCGGCGCTTCCTTGGTTTGTGTGCCTATTATCGCTGGTTCATTCACGGCTTTTCACAGATAGCAGAACCCCTTACTTGGCTTACAAGGGACGACACACCATTTGTCTGGGAAAGTGAGCAACAAGCAGCTTTTGCTAAACTGTAACAGTGCATGCAATCAGCGCCCGTTCTCGCTCATTTCGACGGTGATCGCCAGTAACTACGGCCTTGGTGCAGTGCTCATTCAGTGTCAAGATGGCATCGAAAGAGTCATAGCCTACGCCAGCCGCTCCCTATCCCGTGCCGAGGCGAATTATTCCACTACGGAGAAAGAATGTCTTGCAGTCGTTTGGGCAATCACCAAGTTTTGCCCATATTTTTATGGTCGTCCCTTCAAGATAGTCACGGACCACTATGCTCTCTGTTGATTGGCAAACTTTGTCGACCCTTCGGGACGACTAGCACAGTGGAGCTTGCAGCTGCAGGAATTTGATGTCACCATCAGTTTATAAGGCCAGCCGTAAGCGTAAAGATGCTGACACACTGTCGCGCGCACCCCTTCGTCTCGTCAGCCACAGAGCAGAGGATGACCAAGGTTTCCCGACCGCCATTACCTCTGCCTACTTGACCAGACGACTGCAAGCTGACGAAGTGATTTGACCAATAATTGATCATTTAGAGGGCCACGGCACAATCATACCATGTCATCTGTCCCGCTCGTTGATGTCATTCTGCCTGCAAGACAGCATGCTGTACAAGAAGAACGCTCATTCGAACGACTGTGGTTACCTACCGGTGGTTGCTCGAGACATGCGAGACAACGTCCTCCTCGCTTTCTACAACGAAGCCACATCTGGTCTTTTGGGCTACGCATGGACACTTGCCAGAGTAAGCGAAAGATACTATTGGTGCGGACTTTCAGCAAGCATCAAACGGTACGTCAAAGGTTGTCGGGAATACCAGCTCCGAAAGCAACCATCTGTTAAGCCAGTTGGCTCACTTCAGCCAATTGATGCACCTTGAAAATTGTTTGACCAGGTCGGCATGAATATCCTCGGACCATTTTTCCTGTCTGCTGACGGCAGCAAATGGGTGATCGTGGCGACCGACTATTTAACACGCTACACTGAGACGCAGGCGATTCCATGAGCCATGGCCTCTGAAGTAGCGCAATTTTTCATGCGCCACTTCGTGTTGTGTAACGGTGCACCTTTTAGCATAAGAATGGACAGAAGCACAGCATTCACAGCTTATGGATAAAGTTTTTTTTCTAAGCAACACTAGACACCGAAAGACAACCACGCGGCATCTGCAAACCAATGGGCTTACCGAGCGACTGAATAAGACGCTTGGAGACATGATCGCAGTGTACATTGATGTACAGCACAAAACATAGGACTGGATTTTGCCTTGCATAACCTTCGCGGATAACACCGTCGTGCAAGAGACCACGCGATTCACGCCATTTCAGATTTTATATGGCCGCGAAGTGTAGACCATGCAAGACTCTATGCTACCGTGTCAAGACTACGACAAGTTGGCACCTGACGCCAAGGAATTTGCAGAGCGTGCCGAGGAAGCTTGACAGCCCGCATGACTGCACGTCGGCCAGCAGCAGCAGGCAGACGCACTACGCTATAATACCTGCCGCAGGTAAGTGGCCTACAACCCCAGAGCGCAAGTTTGGGTATGGATGCCCGTTCGCCGCTGGGGCCTCAGTGAAAAGTTACTTAGCCGTATCTTGGCCCGTACAAAGTGCTACGCCCCATCAATGACGTGAGCTATAATGTGGTCCCAGATTCAACACCGCAGACACGGACCAGGACACGACCGTGCGTGGACATAGTTCTTGTTGTGCGCATGAAACCGTTCAGTACGTGTTCGTAACTTTTCATCGTTCACAGGTCTTTGTGTTTTTATTTATTTTTGCGAACTTGCTTGTTTGTTCATTGACTTTTTTCTTATTGTCATGCTTCTTATCTTATGCTTTCCCTTTGTTAGGGTTTTTATCTCCTTTTTCTTCACGTGCCTATATTATAGCATCGGGGCGGCTCTATGTCTTATTCTTTTTCTCTCCTTTGATTTTAGTCTTTCCTGCTTTTTTTGCGGAAGGGGAATAATGCCACCTGCATGTAATTGGTTGGGAGCAAGAGCGGCTCTTGCCCTAGAAAAAAAAAAGATTGCATGCTTGTTTTTCACTCGAGAGCCAGCTGCGATGGACGCACTTTTCGAGAGCTGGCTTCATCTTGTTTAATTAAAAGACCCCTGCACTTCTGAAGTCTCGTGACAATATATAGCAGGCCGAAGTCTTATGTATAACACAGAAATAGCCTTCAATGTTCAGCACTATGCTTGCGTGCCCTTTCATTGTGCTGTGGAACCCTTAATGGTACCTCAAGCATGTGTTCCTGTGATGGTCCAGTGCTGCATTGCTCTATTTGTAGTCAGTTAATTTTATACATTTAATTGGCTAATTATGCAGTGTTGCAGTGCACATCTTGGTGAAAATATTTTTAAAAGCTGCTTGTACTTTTTGTATTTTCAGGAGATTCATGACACCTCTTGTCTTGGTGAGGTGGATGATCCATCTCTTGTGGCTAGTCAAATGAGTGAACACAGAGCAGAGAGTGTCATATTATCAGGTGAGCAAGATCATAGATACTCTATTTCTCCTGCAAACCCTGTGTGTCTTTGCCATATTAGTTAACATAAATAAACTTAATGTTGTAACAGCCTAATTTGTCCTATCTTGTTCAGATCCAATGCTAGCTGGAAGCCCTGGTTTGTTGGGATCTTCGTTGGACATCGACAGCGATAAATCGCATGTTGTGGATGGTCTGGAAGATACCTGAGTCATTATCGCAAGCCATTACTTGGAGCTGTGGTGTTAGAAAAGCATTTCTTACGCCACTCTCACAAACTTATTTATGAATAGTGCTGATAAATAAAATTATGCTTTTCAATGACATCACTGTGTCGATTATGATGCACTTGCTTACTGAACTTCATGCATGTGTTGTTTGCACCCTAGACATGATAACGTGAAAAATCAATGAAAGAAATAAGGATAATTGGTTGTGGCACTTATTAGACACTATCATGCGAGGCCAATAGTAAAAAGCTTTAGTTTGTCAGTAAGTCTCAACATTTCTGGACAGCAGGTACCAATGTTTTGGTGGCAGTAAACCTGGTAATGGCATTTTGTGGGTGTTTTGTCAAACTACAATGCATTCAATTTTGTTTTTTGTCACATCAGTGCTTTCAGAAAAATGGTGATTTTTTTTGCTGGGCATTAGTGATTATCTGACTGTCAATGCCCACGCACCAGCAGTGAAATTAAAAAAAAAAAAAAAGCCATTGCAATGAAGTAAAGAAACAAAGATAAGTACAGTAGACTCCCAGTAAGAAGGAAGATTGAAGGAGGAAGGACAGGGAGGTTAGCCATTTCTCAGTTTAAATGAAATGAGTGCTCTTGACGAGATTGATTTCGTTCTTGTATTCTGCACCCTTCTTCATTTCTTAGTAAATGGAACTCCTGTTAATTGTAACTTATTTCTTTTTTGTCCCTTTAGGTTCCATTTAATGCGAGTCTACTTATATCAGAATCTTGTGTCTCTGGTTAAACTTTGCATCGTGAGTGTTGCCTATCATGTATACTTCTGTCAATCCATAGAACGCAAATGGTAAGAAGTCTACAGACAAACAAAATTCTCAAATACCAAGGGGAGACAAGGACCAGGATTGTGAACCACGCTGCCATCACCAGTAAGCTGCATGCCAACTCAGCAGCTCAAGGCTTCTAACACAAACACAACTGGGTATTCCTTACATTGACTGCTGAGGACTTGGAGCCAATCAATTTATAGCATGCAGCAATACTGAATTGTCACAGAAGAAGTCGTCTGAGTATCCACCACCTTGTCAAAAGCAGAAAAAGTGTGCGTTGGGTAAATTCAATAGGAGCTGCAATTTAAGCTAGAAGCAGCCAAAGTAGCCATTTCATTTAAGTTCATCGCCACATGTACAGCCAAACATAACAAAAGTGGTGTTATGACTGGAGATATTTTAATTATTTTACAATAAATATGATTTCAAATATGCAAGAACATGGAATTGTGTGCACAATTTTACAGCCCTGATTTGTCTTTGAGCTGCATGCAAGTTTCAAAAAAATTATTTATTTATTTATTCATTCATTCTCGAGGCCAATGTCGTGAGATAGTGTTGTATCACCTTCCAACACCACAGATAAGACAACGGAATAACGCACAATCAAAGATGCCACATAATACAGTGAGTAAAAAAAATGTACAGACTTACTGCCTCATGAAAATTATAATTATCTCTGCTTCCCTGGTGAAGAAGGTGATTTCAATTATTTCGTGTGTGCAGTAAAAAAAACGCTTTGGGTTTTACAAAATTGAATATGTACCTCGTAGTAATAACCAAAGAATTGTGGCATAAAGTGTGGTGATAAAACAGAGATGTTGTGAAGAAAGCTACGGTAAGTTCAAGTGGCTGTTGTTAAAGACTGAGGAGAAAGGCTGGACTTTGTGGCAGTAATGCTAAAGGCGACTGCAGCTTGAAAGACTGCAACATTCTTCTCGGTGATTACATGATATATGACCATATAAATATTCATAACAAGTGACGAGGTTCTTATGCAATGCTATACAAAATGTAAATAAGCAGGCTGTTTCTGTTCCGGATAGCAGAGATAGCCTTGCATTTTCGACCACACTTTTTAACAGGTAACATAGCAACTACATTGAAATAGTTAATATAAATTTATTGTGCCTTTAAATACTTCATGTTAGGCTGAGTTTTTACCAGAGAGAAAGCAGCTTTGTGCCATTCAAGCTAGTAAGTCGGAGGGAACATTAAACCTTGAAAAAGTTTTTTCATGAAGAGACGGTTTTTGAAGTTTTTCATGGTCGGAAAACATTGCCGATTGGTAGTCGACGCTTCTGAGAACATGTGAATCAAGTATTATGGTGGAACATTTCGCTGGGAAGTTAAAATAATTCTCCAACGGAGCTAGAAATCTTACCCTGTTCTCTCGACGAATGATGCCATAAACCCAAATGACCACGCCATAAACCCCGAGTCCACGGTAATTGGCTGATTTGAGCGATCGCGGTGACAGCGGGGTATGCCGCGCCATGCTCGCGCGCCACGCTCTTGATCACACTGATGCGTGTTCAAAAAAAAAAAAAAAACAGACTAAGAAAAAAGGGTGCTCATGGTCATGACGCACACTGATAAACGGGAGTAGAGGAAGTATGTTCTTGCCCTCTTGTCAGCCCCCCTCCCCCCTCCAATGCTTTTAGCGACACATTAAAAAACTGTGCTTGTAGTACGTAAGTAGAGGGAGGGTTGGTTGGTTGCGAAACTTTATTGAGGTCCTGCAAGGCGCGCGTCAGCGCGCAGCGGGCGACTCCCACGTCGGGACCGTTAGGCCAAGCCTATCGGCCGCTCCGCGGGCCTGCTGGACGGCCCAAAGTTGGTCGGCCAGGAGGGAGCTGCGTAGGGCCGCCTCCCACCTGACCGATGTAGTGTTGGGGTTAGTGTACATTGCCTTGCACTCCCAGAGCATGTGCGCCAGCGTGGATACACCCCCACATGCGGCGCAAGCGTCGTTGGGGAACACGTCAGGATAAATAGCGTGAAGGGATCTCAGGTTAGGGTACGTGTCGGTCTGCAGTAGTCTGAGCGTAAGGGCCTGTGGCCTATAAAGACGTGGATGAGGGAGTGGATATAGTCTCCGCGCGAGGTAAAAATATTTTGTTATTTCATTGTACGTGGCAGGCGCGTCCCTGTTTTCCGCAACCCCGTTGGCCCCGAATCGTTGCCCGGAACCCGCGCGGTCGGAAGAGCTAAAGTCCCTGAATAAAAGAGCTAAGGAATCTTAGGAAAAGCGAGTTCAGCGTGGATATCTACCATAGCCCTGAAAAAAAAAAAAAAAAGAACTCCTCCACGGAAGGAAAAAAATGCTCCCAGTGCTCTGCACAAAACGCAACAGTTGGCCGAGGTGCTCACCAAACTACTATTGGAGTGGTTCAAGGTATTTTATAAACAAAATTGTTTGGTATCGTCATTTCACAGTATTCAGTGATTCGAAAGTAGAACAGCTCCTGCATAGAGCCAAACCGCTATTGCTATCATGGCTCTGCACAATAGCCGCATAGTCATAGCCATCCATAGCCGTGCGCGTGAAAGCTACAAGGTCCGCGATTCCGCGTGTAACGGGCAAAATTTTGGCGTGTGACAGCCGCGTGCTTTCTGTGTAGTAGTATACTTTGTAGCAATTACAGAGACAGCGTCTGAACATGGCGGAGCTTGTTCAGAAAAACATCGAGGGCTTCATTCCCGAATTGGAGCAAATGGAAAGGACCGGTCTAGTCACGAGAGAGCAAGTGAGGCAAGTGCTCTTCGAGCTGGCTGAAGCACGTTGTAAATCTCAGTTGCTGTCGGAGACGGCTTGAAAGTTGTACCCATATTCACGTGCAGTTATCTGAAGTTATAATAATCAGTGATGCATTGACTTGCAGAGAAATTCTTAGACGCAGGAAACGGTTCGAATATCGCCTGCGTCGAAGGAAGAAGTCCAAAGAAGACTACTTGACCTACATACAGGTATTACAGTGTTTATTGTGAAAGCGATGAATGATGCGGGATCGCTTTAGCGTATTCAGTGCTTGACGGAATCGAGTCAAGTGCGAGAGGAGACTGTAATGCGAATCGCAATGTGTCAACTATGCGGTTCTTGTGTTCTCAGCGCACTTGTTACTCAAGCTGCCCGTGTTCGTCGATTTGTTCTTGGATGGTGCTTATTTCTGAACTGTGGCTGCTTGAATGGAAACAAACGTTTGGTTAAAAACAAATAGACCTAGAATGTATAACTAAAAACGAGCAAGTGCGTTGACCGGTGGTGGTACCGCCTACTATTAAAAACATAAGTTAGAGAGCGACATATGTAGGTTCATAGGCATGGGATTAAAAGAAACTGTAAAAATATCCAGTTACCTTTACTGCAGCTCGTGTGACGTGCCTCCTCTGTACATTAAACCGTGAAGCAATCAAATTAATGTGCACACAAGCCACAGTGAAGAAGTACACCTCCTGCCTTTGTAAACGAGATAACATCTCAGCTAGGTTTACTGCTCTTTCAAGCCAATGTGAGTAGATTGATGATGGACTCTGCACTGGTCACCATGAATTGGGAAAGAGCAATGTTAAATTAATAGTACGGATTGCACTAACAACAGAACTCATTCTGCTTCTATCAGCTCCTGAAAAAGCTACCTCAACCTTATATCTAGATGGTCTCAATGACCACCGCCTCATTCAGATATGTGTTAGTTTACCTGCATCCAAGCCTTGTGTCTCTCCAAGGCCAATACTTGGCTATAAAAGAGGTGACTATTCATCCATAAATTAGAGTTTAGAAGACTTCTCTCGCTGATTTGTGACCTTCTTCTTCAATCGGTCAGTCAATGAAAATTGGTGCCTTTATAAAGAAAAATTGTTGAGCCTGGTGCATCAACTTATCTCTCGTTTGACAATTCACGTTAATATATCTAAACCATGGTATACTCATACACTTCACACCATTTGAAATAGAAAGAAGCGTCTTTTCAGAAAAGCAAGGTTATTGCAATCTTCAGTAGCATGGGCACAGCATCGTGTTTATAAGGTTTGTTGTCATGCTGTGCGTCGAGCGAAACACAAGTTCTTCTCGCATGACCAACAGTCAGTCGTGTTTAATAATTACTTCATTTCAGTTTCTACAAAAGAAAATTACACTAACATGCATCTGCCATGTACATATGAGTATCGCTTTATGGATATTATAGTCATTATTCCTGCAGGTATCTCTTCCCTAATTACTAATCTTAAGACGTCAACATGCTCAGGTGTCGATAGCATAAACTTGAAAATCTTAACGCAGACCACTGTTCCGTCTAGTACCATTCTCGGTTACATCTTTCAGCAATCGCTACAAACTGGCGAGATTCCATATTACTGGAAAATTGCTAAGGTCATTCCGGTCTTCAAATCTAGGGATAAATGCCTGCCCAGTAATTATTGTTTGATATCCTTAATGAGAATCCTATGTAAGCTACTTCAGCACATTATTTCTTCACATGTTGCATCACACTTAGAGCAAAACCAATTCTTTATTAAGAAGTCAGAACAGCTTTTGCAAGGGGCTTTTTTGTGCTTCACAGCTAATTAAATTCATGCATGAGATCTTCGGTGAAAATTTACCAACAGACAGCATATTCATCTACTTTTCTAAGGCCTTTGACTGCATAGCGCATCGTCGTTTAACAACTAAAGTATCATCTTTCAACTTAGATTCACTTACATGTTCTTGGATTAGAAACTTTGTGTTTTTGCAAACAGTGTACTGTGATTGATAACATGTCTTCCTCTCTCTCAGAGGTGACATCTGGTGTCCCTCAGGAAAGTGTTATTGGCCGTTTGTTATCTTTAATTTTTATCAATGATCTTCCCTCAGAAATCACGTCATAAATTCGCATCTTTGCGAAGACTGCGTTAATTGCAAAATCGCTTCACCATCAGATCATACAGCTTTGCGGCAGGACCTTGATCGTGTAACCACATGGTGCTCAGATTGTCTAATGACTTAATCGTTGATAAGTTTAATGAAGTGACCTTCACTAGAAAGTGCTCACTTTTAACAGTTCTGTATTTCCTTCATGGTAGCCCTCTATGACATACATCATCTTATAAGTATCTAGGCATCCATTTGACATCGAACCTTTCTTGGTCTAGTCATATCAACAAGATTACAGCTGATGCATCATGAACGCTTGGTTACATAAAACGCAACCTTCATAATGCTCCTCCTTCCACGTGCAAGCTCGCTTACCAAATACTAGTATGCACATTTTTCATATGGTCACCTGATCAAGGTTATCTATGGCGAAGCCTGGAATCTGTTCAAAACTGCGCCGCTCGCTTTATCATCAGTAACTACAGCAGGCATTCTAGCGTAACAAAGATCAAGCAGTCGTTCTCTCTTTTCTTCTTCGCATCCCGCAGAATCTTTTCTCTTTTGCGTCTGTTACACAGGATTGCCTACAGCAAGCACCGTTTTTCCTTGCCATTTCTCAAACCTCATCGATATTCCCATCGTTTGCAGCATAGCCTCAGTTGTCAGCGTCCATATGGGCACACAAACGCCTTTAATTAATCTGCATTACCACGTGCCATAGTACTTTGGAAAAATCTTCCTGAACATATAGCAAACGTCATAGAATTTGAGATCTTTAGAAGCCTGCTTGGAAAAACTGCCTCTTGAACCCTAGTAGTGTGTGTCTTACCTAATGTGCTCCTGCTAGTTTCTCATTCTTAACATGGTCACCTATAACATTGTAACATTTTATCACCATTTGTATTATATGCTTATCTATTATTGTTTTGAATTGTTTAACGCTATTGTTTACTGTTTCTTTTATCTGTTTCTATTTTGCGCAGCAAAGTATTTTTTCTGGCTTTCATAGAAAAATATTTCACATTTGTATTATGTACTTATGTACTATCATTCTAAATTATATAATGTTACTATTTACTACACTTTTTGTTCTTTTCTATTTTTGTGCAGTTAAGACTTTGCATATGGAAAGTATACATTTGCATACTTTGTATAAGGAAAGTATACATTTTTTTTTTCATTGTTGTTTGTAAATCAAAATGTCCTCCTGCAGTCTCCTCTTGACCTCCTGCAAATGTCCTCCTGCAATGTTCCCTCGTGGAACCCGTGAGGCACTTGTATAAATAAATAAATAAGTAAATAAATAAATAAACTATCTATAATTTGCAAGAATCACAGGTTCACTTGTGTCATTGGGTCCGTTAACCTGCCATACATACTGCCCTTGCAGTTTTTACTATTATGCTGGCATCACTAGTCTTGAGGGGGAGAGTGTATTTGCACCTTCACAGCTCTGGTTTGGGTGGCCTTAACACACGTCTCATATAACGGGCACCTTGTTGTTGACCCTGGCTCGGGCAGTAGTGATGCTAGCATGAAGTGGCACAGTGTATGTAGGTTACTGTGCTGGCAGGTGACCATGTTGTTCTTCTATCCCCTGTTTTGTTAACAAGCGTGCTAAAATAGTAAAATGGATTACGAGCACTCCCAGGCCTACGCTCTGTAGGTTGCTGACTCTTCCCTTGAAGGAGTCTAACAAGTGCCACTGGCAAAGTAGGGATACTTGCTCAACTTTGCCAGTCATTGCATATATATTTTTACTTGCCACATTCAATGTCTGCACACACTGCAGTGCATATAACATTGTTCATTGAAAAATATCATTCTAGTGGTGTGCAGAACATACCTGCAGAGTCTCCCAGATTGGCATGGAGACTCCCGGATGTTGACCATTTTTTCCGGATGAAAATCTCCCGGCAATTGAAATTTCTGTGCCTGATCTGGCCGCATTGACAAAAAAGCAGCTAAATCCGCTCTAGGCTTTTCGAACCCTACCCCATTTTATTATGAGTTTAAGAGGCATTCATGTTAACGTACAGTATAATCTCAATGATGTGAAACCGCGGCAGATACGAATTCTTAAATTCCCCAGCCAAATTTTACTATGTTCATTGGGCCTCAATTCGAATGTTCTGAACACATTTCCTATTCGCTGCGGGTGATACGAACTTCAGTACGAAAACCGTCGAACGAAGGCCAAGAGCAGCGTACTCGAAGCTTCGGAAGTACGCCTGCGACCTGCGCACTACAGTGAGTGTGATTGTCATTGCCACAACCGCTGAGGACGAAACCGCGGTCACTCTTGACATGATCATGTGTGGCGATGACGCAACTGAGAGAACCCCGAAAGTATGCGCTCAACCAGTCAAAGCAACGCTGCTTTCCATAAACTCTGCGGACAAACCTGCGGCAGATGCTATCGTAGATGGCATAAAGCGACTTAGTTTTGATGGTGGATGCGCAGCGAAGCGCATTGGGATTGTAAAATGAACTACCGTTTGCCGCAACCAGCTAGCGCAAAACCGTGGTTTTGGCAATGCGATAGCGATCTACGAGCTCTGAGGGCACACAGCGGTAGGTTAAAAGCAGTAAATACGTAAAAATAAAAAAAAGTTACAGTTTCGCCGCAAGGGCGAAGCAATAAATGGGACAGCAACAACTTGTAATGTAACGCTGAGAACAGCAAGCAGATCGATACGTGCAGCGCGCCGCTCACACATAAATGACGCTGGAAAACGATACTCGCAGGATGAGTGCAAACTAACAGCGTTTACCACTCGACACGTAACGCGTTGTTTAAACAAAAACAATGCACGATACGTAATCACAGGTACAGATGAGTACAAACTAACAAGTGTCCATGTTGTTATACCTCTCTGTGTATGAAAAGCGCGCTGTTTTTTCAAAAGGGGCCTGTGCAGAGACCGACGTGACCTTTGTGGGCCCGGCAACTAACGCTTTCGTTTCAGTGAAAGCCGAAGGCGCACAATTCCCCACCAAAGGATAAGTGTGCATGCACATGCATCCATCCATGGGGCAAAGTACACGTGAGAGACAAGCACGCATCGCGACGAGCTCGGCGCTGAACGCGGGCGGCTTTTTCGGGGCAAAGCTCCTTAAAGCAGCACCCATTCGTCCCTCATCATAGTGCGTAACCAGTCTTACGTTTTGACCTGCAAGGTAGTGCCGGTGGGAAATTTCTCCTGTACGTCGTTGAACAATAAAAAATTCGCAGCGTGCGCGTTAACTAAAATCGGAATTCTCAGTTTCTCATTCCCCATTAGCAGCCATTGGCATGTACATTGAGCACTATCTGACAAGAAAGGGTTGCTACGTTATACTCCCTGGGCATAACCTCCTTGGTTTTAGAAAGGTTTAGCGAGCATTGGGCCGCAGTGCCATGAATACAATGAACTAGTATATACTGTGAACTCGAGGTGGTTAAAGGTGGGAAGTAGACACGAAGCGCAAGCCGTAAGAAAGGGTGCGTGTGCCACCTCTCGTTTAGTCCTTGGAATGTCCGGTGGATGGTGGTGCTTTTATATGCGGAATATATGATGAAAATATGCGAGATGGTGGTACTTAGAGTGTTGACTAGATGGACGAACGGACACACGGACAGATGTATGGACGGACCCACGGTAGGCTGCACGGACGCATGGACGGATGCAGGGCCGGACACACGGATGGACGTGCGGACACACGAACAAATGCACGGCCGGGCGGATGGTCGTACGGACGGTCACACGGACGGACGAACGTATGCTTCGCCCCACTCTCCATCATTCACACTGTGGATATGCTGCTATTTTTTTTTCATTGAGTGTTCATAGATATAGATACATATACGGTGAAGAACAGCGATGGTGGCGACGGCAAAAAAAAAAAAAAAAAAAAGACGGCCTTGACTGTTCATATAATTGCTGTCTCAATGAAAAGGGGCCAGACCCGTTCTGGCGTTCCTGTCAAAAGATTCCAGCAGTGAGCAATGCTTTGACCCGCGCTTTTGCGCCAGCCAACTGCGCCGTCCCGTCTGTTCACGTTCACGTGTGTCCCAGGAAGACACACGCGAGTTGTTTTGACTGAAATAGATTCTGCTAGTTGTGTTGATCCTTTGAGACTTTCACCTTAGTGAAAAACTCTACCCTCGTGTGTTCGGCTACTCCTAGCCACTATAAGACTACAACGCTGATGTTGGCGCAATCAAGACCCTCCTCCCACCCTTTTGTTTTTCATGATGTTTTTTGTTTGTTTGTTCTTGTTTCTTTAATGACCCCTCCCCCCCTGTTGCGGAAATCTCCCGGATTCAAAATCCTTGAACTTGGCAGGTATGGCAGAATGTTTGCTGGATAATGCCATGTACAGAAAATATACATATATACACACATACACAACATATTTTCTTTTTCTTTTTTCTGATTTAGTATGAGCTGAACTTGTACGAGCTGCTCCAGAAGCGGAGAGCGGTAAGAGCTGCTATTCAAACCCATTTACTGAAAACTGTGCATTGTACAGTGCTTGTTCACTGTTGCTGCTTTTTTTCTTCCCAGAGGCTTAGCATAACAGACAAGAGAACAGAGATCGACCAGATGATTGCAAGAAGAATCAACAAGCTGTTTAAGGCAAGTCATATTGGTTTCTATTTCGAAAAATTGGCGGTCTTTTTTTATTTACATTGTATCCACTGTTGTCTTTCAATGCAGAAGGCTGTGCTCTTGTTCAGTGGTGACTCAAAGCTGTGGCTGTCGCACATTGATTTTTGTGTGCGCATGGTGAGTGTATCTTTTGCTTTATATAAAAAGTTGCTAAGGTTAGATGCCTTTACAGAATCCAAATTTGTGAAGGATATAGTTTTTTTAACATGACAGTGTTTTATGCTGATGTCCACCACGGCTCCGCTGACGTACTTTCTTCACAAAAGTAAAGTTGAAAATTATATACTAAGAGATTGCATAAAAAAAAAAAAAAAACAGAAGGCAAACATCTATCACACGAAATTGAACCAGCAGCCTCTCGATTCTCAGAGCGTGGCACAAACCACCATGCTACAGAGCGCACATTGTCTGCAATGCTAATGACAAGACATTTATTTACATCATACACCGTTTGGCAGTCCTCAGAGCTTCAAAACTTTAGTGCATTTTTGTTATCACTGGTGAGATGGCATGACAGCTTGCGTTGGGCGTGCTCTAAAGGTCGTCACCTCCGTGAAGCGCTGCCTTTGCAGAGCATGGTCTGCGCGTGTTTATCAGACTCGTAATTCGGGAGAGGACGACAGTCACTTCGCATGTTGCCACGGTCGCGTTTACGAAAGGAGCGCACTGATGACACACGATGCAGAAAGAATGGTGACAGTTGTTCGCGCTTGTCCTGTGTATACTTGTGCACTCGTTTTGTGCTTCTTTCTGTTAGAACAGTGCGCTTTAAGTGTCAAGCTGTGGCAGTTGTTAGTCCACGCTCGTCCTGTGTGTGCTGATTTCATGCATGCTTTCTGCTTGAGGTGTGCGCTACAAATTTCGAGCTGCTTATTGTTCCTAATGTGACTGAAATTTGTTGCTGTTGCTGAAACAATGCAGAATAAACGGTACCTCAGTGAGGGCACGTTTCACTTTTGTGTTTTACCGATTCCTATATAGGGGATTGGCCACGTTTTTTTTTTTAACGGAAGTGTAGTCAACGTCACTTATGCCGCATGTCGTGCTACTCTTGCAGCAGATTGGTTGACAGGGCAAGGTTTCATTAAATTTTGACAATACATCATCATGATAGTTTATATAGATTTCAGGTGACTAAAGCAGAACCGTTTCTCATTTTCCTCCCCCTTCTGTAGGGCTGGAACCATGTCGTGGGAACGCTTTATACCCGCATGCTAAATCTTCACAGTCACAGGCCAGGTGAGTGGTCTTCGTGTTTCGACTGTTGCAATATGTTATACAGCTGTACTTTGATCACATAGCGTGTTTACATGCTTCTGATGCTGCCTTCATTACCCGCGGCGGTGGTCTAGTGGCTAGGGTACTCGACTGCTGACCAGCAGGATTGATTCCTGGCCACGACAGCTGCATTTTTGATGCAGGCAAAAATGCTCGAGGCCTGTGTACTTAGATTCAAGTGCATGCTAAAGAACACCAGATAGTCGAAATTTCTGGAGCCTTTCACTACGTCGTCTCTCATAATCATATTGTGGTTTTCTAAATGGTAAACCCCATAAATTATTATTAATGCTCCCTTTATTGTAGTATAAATTATTATTAATGCTGCCTTTATTGTAGTGTACACCCAATTTTCATGGCCAGAAACCCTGTTGGTTCACCATTCTTTTTGTGGTAGAAAAGATGATGATGACAACTTTCATCTACTGAGAAAGCTTATTGCATCCCAGCTTCAGCACATGGAGTATATACAACTTGCATCTGAGCTCAAGGAAGCAGCTTCTGAATGTGGTGGTGAAACTGGGGAAAAATTGCCATTGGGCTGGCAAGAATGCCTCTATGCATGAATAATAAAAGAACCTGCATATGTTGCTTTGATAACATTAATGCCATGTCCCAAGCTTCACATCCCCAGATGCCGGTGCTGCAACATGGAAATTTAAGGGACGTCAATGCAAGCCATCTATAGCATGCTGTCGCTCTTGCAGGCTTTCTTTTTTCTGTGAACGTCCTAGTGCATTTAATATTTAGGACCCTCCCTGGATTTTCACGTGGTACATTCAAATGCCTCGCAAACCATGGCAGCTTAGTGACCTTGGAGCAGGTACAGACCTACCTCACTATTTCCAGCTGAAGTGAAATCTGAGGGATCAGATTCAGTGACAGAAATTTTTAATGCTATTGATTTTCACTCAAATCGTAATTGTACACAATGCTTCTTCTTTTTTTGAGAAAGAGACTCACCATGGTGGTTATTGTGCTCGACTGCCGACCGGCAGGATCGAATCGTATCGACACTACTCGTAATATATCTGAATGTTGCACCCTCCTAGTAACTATGGTACCCTATAACACTGCTGGGCATTTCTTTCCCAGAAAACTATTCATTATTGGCTGGGAACAGCTACAAGCATTGTAGAACCAAGTTTGAAGTGAGCGTTGACACAAGGCTGCTGTTTTTGTTCTGCCAGAGATCTGGGTGGCAGCTGCGAAGTGGCAGCTTGAGTGCAACTCCTCTCCAGAAATGGCACGCAAGCTCCTTCAAAGGGGGTTGCTTTTCAACAACAAGTCGTCCCTGCTCTGGCACGAGGTACGGCAGCCCATTCTTGAGTCTTTGCCGTAGCAAAGCTTCAGGTCGGGTTAGTTGGTATGGCATTGCAAAATAGATGTGCTGAACAAAATGCACGAATGATTAACGGAACAGTGTTGTGCCCCACTTGTCCTGTCTTCTTGTTTTCTTCGTTCAGCACAACTACATTACGCCACTGTTGGTTTAGCAGGTTTCTGATTGCTTTCTTTTGTTACATGGTTGCAGTACTTCCGAATGGAGCTGATTTTTGTTGACAAGGTGAGTCTGGCAGTCTGTTTCCAATGTTGTTGGGGATAGAAATGCTGCGTTAAACTGTGCAAAGACATGCTGCACCCAGCAGGTATTTTTTGCATATGCGGTTGAACCCACTTATAACAATACTCAAGTGTCACAAAAATTTCATGGTTATAACCGATAATTGCTATAATAAGTTGCACGACAAAAACCAAAATAGGGGGAGAACTGGCTGTAGTAAGAAAACAATAATATTCGATGAAATATGCCAACAGACATCAGTAATAAGGATGATAAAGCTACCAATTTTTTGTACATACTTGAAAATTAGGAGACTTTCACGGGACCTTCACAAGCCCCATAAAGCTAATGTATGAAGTTTCAAATTCTGTAGCCCTTAGAAGTCACAACTTTTACTCAAATAGCACGTCCAAAGGTGCATTCACCGCCACTCCGATGTCATAGCGGAGTTCAAAAGTCAGCTTTGTTGCAATGCCCCACCGCCGTGCTGCGGTGCAGCATACCACGAGTCTGAAGGGGTGCTCGGGGGGGTTGGGGTTCAGCACCTTGCAACTTCTCGTTTTCTTCTTTTTTTTTTCAAGGACTTCTCGTTCCGTACCTTTCAATGTGGTCACACAACAGCCATAATTCGTTGTTATAACCGATAATTTGGCATGTGGGCATTGCTAAGCAAGTTATTTAATCATAGAAAATATGTAGAAGTTGACAGTGCAGTAGCTTCTCATTGTTAAAATTGGTATTTTTATAAGTGGGTTTGACTGCATTGGGCCAGTGCCTCCTCAGCAGTGTGGTAAGCTCCACTGCTGTGTCATTTCACGGTAGCTGCACCACATGTGAAATTGTAATAGTTCTATAACGGCAACTGCTCTGTCCTAGTTGCCGTGCCAGCAGCCACTGTTTGTGCTTGGGCACTTCAGCGGCACAGCTTTACAATGGAGTGTCCACTTTTCTGTATGGGTGGATGGCAAAAGTGCCCGTGCACTTTGATTTAGTCGCACATTAAGAAACCCGGGTAGTGGACTACGGCGTGCTTTATAGTCTCATCAGTATTTTAGCATGTAACAACCTCCACTTGATTGAGTTTGCTTTCAGAAGAGGAAATACTTGATTTTAAATAGTGTATTCTTTCTTTTTTTGTTCCTTAGATGAGAAAAAGAAAGATAGTGCTTGGCATTGAGGAGAAAGAGGTAAGTGGATCTGGAGTGTGGGTATTCATGTAAATCTGATGTAGAAATTAGTTTATTTACAGCACCTCTGAACAGGTGAATCCGGGTCACCCAAGCAAGAACAAAAATAAGCTATTTGGCTTGCTAGAATGTAATTGTTATCTTCGACCCCATAATAAAAAGAATAATTTACTCTCACAATAAAACACATGCCACACAAGCTGTATACTCAAACGCCACACAGGCTGAACTTCACGAGTGTCACTCCCTCAACCTCATCGTCTTTCTTCACTAGCTGCCTCAGATCACGTGCATTTCTAACAGAATACAGTTGACTTCCATTATAAAGGCATGTTCTGGGCAGCAGTTCTTGTGTTTTATATGTGATGTCTACTATAAGCAAGTTACCACGCATGCATTTCCTTACCAACCCGTATTTTACTGTAGGTACACAGGTCTTTCTTATACCCATTTGTCTCTTATATCAGTGTTTCTTTAAAGGGGTTTGACTGTAACCACATTTATCATAAAACTGGCACGGTTGTTCTGTTGTCTATCACTAATTATGAAGCCTTTTATTGTGCATCAACAGTTTCTAGAAAGTGTGAGAGTAAAATGGAAAGTGCACTATAGTACATTTATCGGGACACTCACCGTAGTGATTAGGTGAATGGCCTGCATTGTTGCAGGTTGAGAAAGCAAAACTGTGATTGCAGGGGGGTTTCAGGGGAAATTGTTTGTTTCAGTAAAACTTAAATTGAACATTGTTGCGGTAAAACATAGGTATTGCCGTATTGATCATGAGTAGGTGAAAAAAAGATAGAAATGTGTATTTTACAGTGCGTATTATGTACAAAGCCGACTGCTTCTTGTGAAACGTTTGCTTCTCTGTCCCTCCGAGCTACTTGAACAGCCCATTTGTGCACCAGTACCATATTTGGTCGATAGTTTAGCAACTACGATTGTGATGTGGGGGGTGAGTTTTAATCGTGTCCTGGAAAAAAAGAATAAAACGAAAATAAACTAATGGTGTGTATTAATGCACTTTTTAGACAACTTGAATTTAGGCATTCGCACGGCTAAATTTTTGGTTGCCAAAACCTAGAAAAAAAGCTGATGTTACGTTTCAGTAAATACTAGAGCTTGTGAAGAGCAAAATTTTGGGTGCGAGGAAAATTCGATTATTGAATTCTGAGTGCGAATCAAATTGAATAATTTTAGAATATTGCTTGAATATTCATTTAATACTTCAAAGCAAAATTGCAGAAAAAAAAATTGGAGAGGATTTTTAAGCATGTTTTTGCGAGATATGTGAGGTCTCGCTGGTGGTGAGTGTTCCAGGCTCTTGGAGTGAATGGACACAGCAGACGCGGTTGGTCCAAACCAAACCAAACACATATTTATCTACTTTTGAACGACGATATCGTCAGCTGAATTATTATACATCAATCGTGATGAACCCTCTAAGACATCCTTACACAATATTACTCAGCACATTGCAACATAACAACTACAAGAGCACACAAAAGGCGGCGTCGCCAACGCTTGACTCACCGCGCGGGCCCCCGGCAGACGGCCCGTGGTTCCGTGCACCGTGGACACGCCGCGAGAGCAACTGTTCACGCCAAACGCCACCTGCTGAAGAGACTCGCTCAACTCTCTCGCCCGGCAACAAGGCTTGCCTTCCGCCAGGGGTCACCGCCGGTGCTACCACTCTACCAACCATGATGATGATAGCGGTGATCACCGCTCGCGAACACAACGCCACCTATCGCTCAATTATTGCCCCCCCCCCCCCCAAACAAGGCTTATGTGCGAGACATGTGGGCCACGCGGTGCAAAAACTCTACAGGGGTGTCAGCACCCCCACATCTTTTCAACCTTAATTCAAACCATATCCCGGAAACAAAAAAAAGTCAGCTACACAAGCTCTCACAAAAAAAAAAAAAAAAACACATGTCCCTTCACAATGTCCGTGCACGATGACATCGCTGCAGGTCGACACTGCTGCACTGTCCAGCTCGACGACTTCACCTCAGTACTGCTCCCGCAACAGCAACGTTGCCATCGGCGCGATGACCCGTCACTCGTGCCGACACGTCTTACGGTTCTGACCAGCACTCACGAGGGCGCCGGACTGCAGGCAGTTGCGCAAGTCCCAGGCGTGTCCATCGCCCGACCTTACGACCGCATTCCTGGCCAGCGGCGCTGACAATGTGCAGAAGACAGCCAGCCGCGGGTCACATTACTCCCGCTACATACATTCCAAAGCACAACCGGCACAACAACCGGCATCCACCCAGCACCCAGCCTAGGTGCAGAAAAGGCAGCCGCAAGGAGACATCCACTCTGTAAGGTGGCCCTATTGCTCGCCGCACAGATAGCAGCGTGAGAGTGTTTCGTTCGGCTAAGTTGATGAAGCACTGGCAGGGTGGTGTTCCATAATTGTCTTATAAAGGCAATGCAAAGGCAGAATTGTATGTGTACAGTAAAACCGCGTAAATTCGAACTCTATTATTTCCATGGTCCCGTACTTTGCAATGCAAGTCTCAGCAGATAATTAGAAGGGGTGGTCAGCACCAGTCTCGTTAATTCGAAAACTTTGGGTGCCATGCGCTACTTCCCGATCTTGATTTTACCGCAAACCCGTGGAAATGACGGCCCTTAAGAGCCACAAGGTAATGCAACGTAGCGATACTAATGAGTGGCTGCGAAAGCACCTGAGGTTCGCTACTCCCAGCGAAAAAGAACAAAAAAATTGTGTCATGGTCAACTAAAATGTGCACCTGTGGAAAACAAGATGTGCCTCACTGCAATACAGTGGTGACGCGCGAGCAGCATATTGCATGCTTTTCGCAACGTCAGCACATCATGATTTACGCATTCTTTCTGGGAATATAAACAAATTAATAAAGGGTAGTTTGGCAGAATTCACGATGTATGCAAACCTCTGATATCCGGTTTCTCTTGCAATTCGCGCACTTGCACTGCTGGCGGAGTTCTTGCCTGCAACGCCTACTTCGAAAACTAAGTTCGGAAGCTTCAATCATCATGTTTTCCAGCCAAAAGATATCACGAATTTCGTCACACTGGCCATTATTACATTTTTTATTTCCCCAGAAAGAATGGGCGAACGGTTGCATCATGATGGGCTGAAGCAGCAAAGAGCAGGTGACATGCTGTCAGCGTGTCACTACTGTGTTGCAGTGAAGCACATCTTGTTTTCCGCAGAAGTAATTTTGAAAGGGAAAAAGAAAAATAAACGCGGTGCCGTTACTGTTTCTTTCTATGGAGGACACCACCACAACACCGCGCAGGGATGATGTGGGAGTAAAGGGGATAGGCAGGAAAAAGGTAAAAGGGATAAAAAAAATAAAATAAAGGATTTGCTCTGCCTTTCACAGCGCGCGCCCTAACCTCACCGCGAGGGCCTGCAACCGTCCGGAAAAGCCGCCAAAAAGGCCAGGGAAAAAATATTCGCTAAAGAAGAAGTCGATGAGTTGAAGAGGCGCATTATAAGACAGGTGTGCGTGAAACACTCGCCTGGGCATGTAGCCCAGGCACAGAAAAATTGAAAGTTCGGGTGTACTCATGGGGGAGAGTGCTGATGGCCTCGATGTGGTAATCCAGCTGTCTAACTTGCCGGGCGATGTCTTCATGCGCAGTGAGAGCCGCGGCACACAATCCACGCTCCGGAGAATACGCCGGCAGAAGCACATTCACTGCGTGAATTGCTGCCACAACTACGCTAATCACCGCGTCCTACAGGTCGACCTCGGGGGGCCGCAATATCCAGAGGAGGGGGTGATGGGGTTGTCGGGCTCGTAGAGGCAGGAGGCACACTCGTAGCAGGGCGAGGGGCGGATGCCAGCACTGATCGGTCACCACCAGCGACAACGTCCCGAAAGGAGCGGCCCTTCACGATTGTCGCGCTGCCACGCTTGTCGATGTTGTTGACAGCTGTCCTGGCCTTCTCCAGCGCTTGGCGGCGTGTCACGGGGCAATACGAAGAAGCAATAATGATGGCGGCCTTGTGGTGAATCTGCCAAGAAGGGCAGCGCGGCTTGTTAGCTGGATGGGTGCCGCTGCAGTTGATGCAGCGAGGGTGCTCCGCGGGGCACGGAGCTTTCACATGGCTGCCACCGCAGCGAAGGCAGTGTTTCCTTACGAGCAGGGTGCTGTGGCGTGGTCGATGTGACCCCAGCGGGCACTTTGAAGGGGCCGTGGCTGTCTAGGGCGGACCGGCTTCTGGAGTTTGAACAGGGACACACACCACCGGCTGTACCGGGGTGCTCTGAAAGGTGATCGCGAGGCATCTGTCTCGTCGGATACAGGAGACGACAGGGACGGCAGAATCGAAGTTGGCCGCGATGTCGCCAGAGCCGAGGGTTGCGTCAACGCCTTAGACGGGGCCACGCAGCTGTTCTGCATGAGTTCTCCCCATACGTGGATCTTGCAGAGCCGGCTGACCTGGAGAAGAAGTGCAGGATCCACGAGGGGATGGTTGTCCACTGCGGCCACGTTGCGCCAAAAGTTGGCGCGGCTGGTAAGCCGGACAGGAAGTCCCCGATGGCTTCGTGAGTTGTTGTGAGGTTGTTGGCCTTCTTGCCAGCTGGAGGATACAGAATTGTGCCGCTTAGCTCTACCACTGCTGCAGGAGGTGCCGGGGGCTTTGTCACTGGCTCTGATTGTGGGTTGGTATCTGGTTGTGCTGGGAGGCGAGTTGAGGTGCTGAAACGCAAGCTGGGGGCGACAGTTTCTTCCCATGGTCGTATCCAGGTTGTGTGGAGACAACGACAATGGTGTTTGTTGTTTCCATGAGGAAATAGAGGCGGATGATTCTTCCGTCTTCGGGGGTTCTGCTTGAGTTGGCACGTTCTTGACGGAGTGTTCTTCCTCGCACACGCCGAGGAAGAACACTCGCACACTGGAGGAGTGAAAAGAAAAAAAATGCAAGTGTCCCGGTTGAAAGCTCAACCAAGCCTACTTGTTTTCCGCAGGTGTGCATTTCATTTGATCACAACAGCGTTTTTTGTTATTGTTGTTTTTTCGGTGTCAGTAGTGAGGCCCACCGTTCTTCCGTCTTTGTGGCAAAATTAAGACCAAGTATTGTGGGAAAACACAATCCTTGGAGCTGCAATTTAGCCGGCACAGCGAATTATCAGCCCTGATTGCTTCGAATAATTTCTAGTTCCTTGCATCTCACTCTCTGTATGTTCTATTAATTCTAAAACCTACTCGATCCGAAGATTTCTCGCGGCCCCAGTGACTTTGAATTGCCGAGCTTTTACTGTACATGATTTGGTACACTCAAAGTGTTGCCGACAATACTTTACGCGTGAAAGGTAGAGATGCTATTTCCCCAGCCTCTCCTCCTCTTTTAACCTCTGTGGAAACTCAACCAATGTGGTGGCGGAGAAGGGTGTGTTTCATTTGAGTCCGGAGTTTCAAATCTTGCTTTTACATGGTATTATATATTCAAAAATCTGAAATTTTGGATGCTAAAAATTTTTGTCCTCCGATTTTTTTTTTACTTCCTGCCAAAATTTCAAGTTTAAAACAGCATTAATTGAGCCATAACCTTTACCCCATCTATTGTCTCCTGGTTGAAACCAGCATTTTCCCAAGTCAATGCATTTGCCCCCGTAGCAGAGCCTGAAAGGCATCTGTGCAGCGTTACAAGAGTGATGGGGTGAAGCTTATTAAAGTTTTAAAGGTGCCATTGTCAATTGGATGATGACCATTTGTCTTTGGGATGCTTGAATAGTAAAATTCCAGTCCGAATCGAATCTTGTAGCACACACTACTCGCAAAATATCTAAATGGCGGACTTTCGCACACTCCTAGTAAATACGATACTTTACAAACATCACATATGTGGTGTCTGGAAACGTGTAGTTATCGTCTGCAATGTTTTTCTTACTGTGTAGGATGGTGCAGAAGCTGAAGATGCTGTCCTCAAGGTGAAAATTCCTTCCCTCGTATATGGTGCTGCTGTCAAGTCCATTCCAGGTGCTTCATTTGTTTCAGTAATATTCCGTGGTTTTGCATTTCTTGACAGCTTCTGGGTGGTACTTTAGTTACTTCTCACCCAGTAATGCAACTATCAGAAAGTTGCTACAGCCAGGAGACTGCATCGTGTTGTATCGTAGCTCACGGGTCCTTAAAGTGTTTTCCTTTTTTTTTTTTTTTTTCTGTTTTTGTATAAGTGCCTAGTCTACAACATTGGCTAGTCATTCTCGCAATAGTTTGAGTATAACACCTTGTATCAAGGAAGGTGCTATCAAGGAAACTTGACCAATGTGGTCCTGGTACTAAGTTTGGTTACATGCACAATTACTTTTGTGACTAAGTAGCAGAGCTATTCACAGAAGCTACTGTAATTATGTTGCTACTATCGATACTGGTTCTGAGCAAAGGTTTTTACTGTATTTTCTCTCTGACTCCTGATAGACATTGAGTTCGCCTTGTCCTTCCTGCCTATCTGTGATGCCTTTGACTTTGCTCACCACTTGGCAGAGCAGATACTGCAAGAGTGAGTACACATTTGCATTTGGTCGATTGTTTCGATTGAGATTTCATAGGGACGGTGCCCAGGATATTTCTTCTTGGAGGGGGGTAGGCACCCAGGATAAGTGAGTTTCTTCAAGGGGGCATTGAGACGGGGAACTTCTGCATTTTTTTTTATTATGTTTGCTCTTGGGGGGGGGGGGGGGGGGCAAAAGGGACAGACGAAAATTTACCCCCCCTCTCCCGCTGGTGCCATTTCTTAGACTTAGGAATTTTCATTCAACAAATATGGATGTGCGGACCCAGATATATTGAGCTCTAAGAGAATCAGAAAATAGTAAACATATAAGTACGTAATTCAAGGAATTAAATTTCCAGCTGACTCTGCTCTATGAAGTTTATAATTACTATCACAACTACAAGCTGTCTAGCCCACGATGCAGCGGGAGGTTAGGCCTCCCCGTCCCGACATGGGAGCGGCCAACAGCATTGCTCTAAAGGAGTAGCATTTCTCAGGGCCCAATAATGTTTTGTGTCTGACAATTAGGCAAAAGAAAGCAAATCGAAATAAATGAAAGTGGACAAGAAATCATCTTCCAGTCTGATCTGGACCCACAACTTTTGAATTGTTTGTTCAGTGCTCTTAGATGCCTAATTACATGAGCTCAGCAAATTTCGTCAAAATTGATAATAAAAATTTAAAAAGGTTGATTTGTTTTCATCCATTTTTGACTTGAAGGTCAGCTTGGGTCTGTAGTTGTTCTTTTTTTAGTGCTTCGCTCTTTATTAGCCACGAACCAGTATGAACTGGCCAAGTTTTTCTTCATCTTGACTGTAAAACTTCAAGCAGTAAAGGAATTACTTGACCTTACTGCTACTACTACTGGCTTCGCTAATGCACTGCAGATGACTGTCCTTGACTGAATAACTCTTTGTACTGAAGTGTGCAGGCTCGGCATCCTAATCAAGAAAGAATGTGGGATGCTGTGGCAAGGAGGCAGCTCTTAAGCAAGCACGGAACCTTGAGTCTTGTTGAAAATGGTAAGTTGTTTATTGTCACCTGTACATTGCACTGTGTAGCCATTTTGAATCTTGTAATTAAGGGGGGACATGGCAATGAAAATTATCTTTGTTATTTACGAAGCCAAAGAATTGAAATTCGGCATGCTCATGTCATTTGTTGTGCTGATACCATAAATGAAATTGTTTTTGAGCTATCTAAAATAACTTTTGAGTTACAACACTTGATAGGCTCTCATTGTCATCCCAAAATTATTTAGCTAATTAGACACAAGTTCGTCAAAATATTTGCGTAAGGATATTCACAAAGGTCCATTTTATGCCGTAATGCTATTGGTTTTTTTTTTAATATTTAAATAAACACACTAAAATTTTTTGAAATGTCGAGGACATATTGTCTTATGACCAACTTTTACAAAAAGCCAATTACAAAAGTCTGCATGATGTGCACACAAATATGGACAGCTTTATGGCACTCATCAATGTCTCACAATTTAAGTGCAAAAAAAAAAAAAGAAAAAAAAAACGGAATGGCTGTAGCTTAATTTGCTGTGAAATGGCAGAGGGACGACCGACAAGTGCTCCAAAAATGAAAGCTGAGAAAATTAAGCTCAAAGAAATTGGAGCTAGAGCTGATATTATGGAAGTCGGAAAAAAGCTGGCTTTATTTTTCATTTTCATCGGAGTAATGCAGTATTGATTCTGTCTTGAGCTCCACTCTGTCCTCTCTATGATGATGCCAATATGGTGGCACTGTGCCAAGGGAAAGCTCCAAATTTGCATTTTTCTATGCCCAATTTTCACGTAGCTTTTGATGACAGCCCACCAGTAAAATGCTTGTTTCTCAACTTCTTATTTTGGTCTGAAATCACACTATGATGTGAAACATGGTCTCAGGATTACAGAAAAAAATACTTGAAAAACTGAACATTTTGACCAAATTTACTATTCCCATTGCCACGTCCCCCCTTAATCACTTGGTTTAGCAGTGTTTACTTATGCTTAAGGGGAGATGCTACTAGAAGACACTTTATTTCGTATTCACTGTAGAGCAATGAAACTTGAGCTGTTTATAGAAATTTTTGTGCTGATTTCAAATATATAACACCATATTTACTCGCAATAATAGGCGCAACCCAAGTTTGGTCGCGAGAAATCAGATTTTTTTTATTTTCACGCATAATAGGCACACCCAAAACTTTCCCGTGATGAGTAGTTCTGTACCGTATTTGCATGGATGCAATTCGACGCCTTTTTATGTTAACTGACGCGAAGAAAAAATAAACAAAAAATGGCCACAACAGCGCTGCTCGATAGCGTAACTATGGAAGCAATAAACAAGGAAAGAAAAGAGCACTGACTTTCAATCTCTCAAGGTTGAAAGTCACCGTACAAGGACTTTCAAGGCTGAAAGTTGGCGTTATTTTGTGTCCTTGTTTATTGCTTCAATAATTATGCTGTAACTACTCCTAGGTTACGCTTTACTACATATATTCAGTTATGTCCTACCAACTTGCCCAAGTTTCCACGGTTCATAACAGTACGAGAACTAATTAGGAATGCATTTCGCCTCTAGAATAGAATGAAAATACCAGTTTAAAAACGTTCGTTGCATCATTCCACATCTGACATCTGAATCATCTGCGAAGTGCCTCCCTGATTTTTACATCTGCAGCAATTTGCATTTCGTATTACTTGTGGATGGCGCTTTTTCTTTTTTGTCCTTTCTGCCTCGCATCATGCTATCTTTAGTACATTTAAACACTGAAACCATAGAATAGTAACGGAAATGCCACCACTTAAGCATGAAATTTCTATATTGCTACCGGTTTTGTTTGCTGCTTGCCAACTTCATTCTCTTGATATTCTACAGTTTTTTTTAATCAGGAGAGCATCATAAAATAATATTGCCGGTAATAGGACATCCCTCAGTTGGTGCTCATGCTTCAGTATTGAAGCATGAAGTGAGCTGAACAAGCTTTGCGGCAGAACGCAATGCAAGCAATACCATGATAAAGTGCGCCTACAAAAATGTTTCTGATATTACTGAGAAATTAGTACTGACATTTTTCCAACATGACAGAAGGCGTTGCTTGTGATTACGCACAGCCAGCAATGTGAAGATTGTGTGTACGTTATTTACGATTTTGCTCATATTCATCCGCCTAATTGGCTACTTGACATTTATTTGTTTAATATAGTATGTTAGTGCTTCCCTACTTTCACAAAAACATAAATCGAAGCATACTGAAGCATGAATTTTACTCTTCGCCAGACGTGTACTTTCCGGTACCGTCTCTCTTGAGGCAATCATCTCAACGACCGCCATGTTGGATGTACAGTTGCACCACCTATTAGGTCATGAACGTTGCGAATTGCGATTTTGTATGGAATCAACATAACTCTTTTCGATGGCTCTGCGTAAAAAAAAGGGAGCTTGGGTGGCGTTTGTAACACTGAAATGGTAGTTCGCGATTTGATTGCAATGCCTCAGATATGGGGTGCAAGCCCGTGAAATAGAACGACCGGTACTGTTCAGCACGCAATCTATGTGGCCTGAATGATATGGCGCTTTCTTCTCGTATTTTTTTTGGTGTTCATTTTGTTGGCAACGTGAGTCTCTTAATGTTAATTTTTGTAAATTTTAATGCACACCGCCTCACATACCCTGATTCTCAGACAGGCGAGATTGCATGCTCAACACATCTTGCGCTAGTGTAACTTATGAATAAAGTTGTCTCAGCTGTAGTGTGCGCATTCGTGAGTTAAATGACGTAGTATACGTTATCCGTCGTCTATACTAGTTGGAAATAAAATTTTTGGAAATTTTACCCCGCGTATTAGGTGCACCCCGAACTTGGAGCAGGATTTTCTGGGAAAGAAGTGCGCCTATTGTGCGAGTAAATACGGTAGCTTTCTTGCAAGTTGTATACATTTAGTTCTGCAACATGACAAGGTGAAAACCTTAAGCCTTCCCCCCCCCCCCTCTTTCCATCACTAACCTTCCATAATTTTTTGCCTTAGATAGTTCATAATGTTTCAATTAAAGTGTAGAATGCAGAAAACTAATAGGAAGTGCATACAAAATATGTCATAGATGTGAAAAATAATAAACATCAGGAAGTCCATATTATTCCTACCCTAGTAAAAGTTTACATAGAATATTTTATCATATAAGGAAAATACCAAAATTTAAGTGAAGTAATTGCATTTCTCATATTTTAGAGAAAATTTGGCCAAATTTCATGCAGATCTGAGCTCCAGAAGTACCCGCAAAAAGAGGGACCCATTGAATACACGCAGAAAGAGGCGCACATTGAAGAAAATGGCAAAATTAATGTTTAGAGAGAAAACGAGTTCAAAGGTTAACATTGAATGTTTAAATTTGTGAAAAATATCATTAAATGCGATGAAATTTGCACACAAAAAGAAGAATCCTTCTAATAGAAGCAACCGCCATCACTGCCAGTTTGTCCCTCTCAGCTCTCTTGAACTGATCCCTCGCAGACATTTCGCTCACAGACAGGGCCATGAAATGCTTGCCAAACTTCTTCTGCTCCACTGGGCAGAGCATATTGCTGACTGCTAGCTAGGCTGAAGTTTTAACGGACTTCAAAATCTAATTAAAGTCTAGTGTCAAGAGACACAACATTGGCGACGCCATTGTGGCTCTTGGGGCCGCGTTTGTGCCACGTAGCATCGTACATAATGGCAATGTCGTCCCTGCTAACTTTCCTCACTGTGAGCTCCCTCGACCACGTAAGATGGGCGTAGACGGCATCCATTGCTGTATCACGGACTTTCAAGCTGACGGCTGTGAATCACTTATGATGTATTGGCTTTTGCAAGCTAAGAATTGTTGCTAATCGGACCAGTTGCTTGTAGCCTATGCCTCCAGAGTGCTCTGCCTAAACAACTTTCACATTGACAGCGTAGCTATTTTGTGAGCTATGGCTTTCTTCATCCACAATGGAGATAAGCACATGAGAAAAGCATTGTTCAGCTGCTCTGCTCGACGAGACATGAACCCAGCAAGTAGGCTCCACAGCGCACACAGGCGCGCAGCGGCCAATGGCGGTCGCCGATCCATACCACTTGATTTAAAAGCCAGACGCGGTGCCTGAAAAAAGCGGGCTTCTTTTTATTACAGTAGACTCTCAGTAAACGGAAGTCTGTCAAACGAAACTGCTGTTTAAACGGAACAGCTGCCTCCAGCATGATTGGTTTCATACTTGGATTCTCCATCCTGATTCATCTCTCAATGAAAAAAACTCCTGTTAAACGGAACAGATTTTTCTGGTCCCTTCAAGTTCCATTTAACGAGAGTCTGCTGCATTTCTTGCGCTGATGAAATGCGAGAACCGTCGTTTGAAGAGTGAGGCTCGGCTTTTTGTCTCGTGTGATTGACAATAGTGAGCGGGGGCGCAATATCAGCGTCAAGGTGCTCAAAGTGTGCTCACTTCTGGCCTTTGAACAGCGACCTTATTGTCTTTAGATGCAATTTTAAAGCATTTCCAGTTGAGTCTTGACATAGATATTTTTTTTTCCAGAACAGTTAAATGAATGAATGAATAAACTTTATTTAGAATCTGGCAGCTTTCTTTGGGAGAGGCGGGGGTAAGAGGGGATACCCTTATCCCTTCTCTCCCTTCGTCGGTGATGATGGCGGTGCCTCAGATGAATGCTTGAAGTCTTTGAACCCGGATGGCATCTTTGGCTTGCTGGACGGCCCAGCTACTTATCTTATCAAAACAGGTGACAACAGAAAATTGGTAATTAAAAAAAAAACACGTTCTTAGACCCGCATCTCTTCTTTATGTACCATCTGCTTTTGTTACGATGATTCATATTACAACATCCTTTCGGATATAAGAAACCATTCTATACAGTCGAACCTCTTTACAAGAGACACTGATATAAGAGACAAATGGGTATAAGAGACACCAGTGTACGTACAGTGAAATATGGGTTGGTAAGAAAATGCATACAAGGTACCCTGCCTACAAGAGACATCTCATATAAAAGACAGGAATTGCTGCCCGGAGCATGCCTCTTATAAAAGGGCTCAACTATATTATTCATGCAACATCAAACTGTATGTTAGTGCTACAGAATTTACTTATCAAATTATTATTCAGAAAAATAATTTCGACTTGTGGAATCGAAGGGGCAATCTCTCACTTCCTAGTGCGCGGCGATAGCGATTCACCAGAGTGCACATCCTCTGCCGTAGTAGGGGCGAGCATATTATATATGCAAATGATCGCTGGCGATATGCCGATCTCGGGTGACATATCGGTATATTCTCAGCCTTTCTAGCTAGATTGCGCAAAGGCGCTTGTGTATGGTGCGTAGTTCCCCCCTGCATCGCGCACTCTCTTATCTTGCGGTGACAGAGAATTGTATGTCTGGGGTTTTCACCAGAATGCTTCTATTATAGTTACTTGGCGCACAAAGGTCACTTTTTCGCTGTGGTCTCTATATGTGCGAAAAGAGCGCGCTTTCCAAACACAGCGAACTAACAACTCTGACACTAGTTAGTTCACGCTCATTTTTTTGTGTACTTGTGGGTATACGTTTTGTGCATCCTTTGAATTTGAGCAGGGTGTTGAATGTTGAACTGTTAACATTGTTAACTAGCACTTGTCTTGTTTGTGTTTTTATTGTGTGGTCTTTCTTCTTGAGGCAGCGCGCTGCACTTTTCGATATGGTTGCTGCTCATCCTGTGACATTCCAATTTGTTGCTATCTCATTCATTTCTTCACCTTTGCGGCGAAACTATGCCTTTCTTTTCATTTGATTCAGTGCTTGGACCTAATTTATTGTAGTGAGTTTGACCCTCTCTTGACGATATTAGTCTTAACAATATGTTAGTTTTAACAACGAGAAGCTACTGCACTGTCAACTTTTATTCATTTTCTGGGGTGAAATGGCTCTCTTACAACAATGCTCCAATGCTGTGGGATTGGTTATGTAACAACCAATTCTGGTAGCTTGATGTCCGTGCCAAAAGGTAGTGGAAGGCGAAATCATTGAAAAGAAGGAAAATTATAAATTTAAGTGGCTGTTCCTCCCCCGACCACTTCAGCGGCCACCAAGCTGCCATACAACAGGACCTGTGGTGTAGTCATGTCAGTATTGCCAACCATGCGTGCCCCCTAGTGTCGCTCTTTCGAATCTCCGAACATTAATAAGGTACTCCACGTCCCGCCAAGGTGGTGTTGTCCTGTGCCCCGACTGTAAACCCTTTGGATACACAGCATGCTTGTTGCACAGCGCTTTCGCATTACAGCGAAGCTGATTTGAAATCTGCTACGGCCGCAAGTGGATTGACACACGACAGCGCTAGTTCGAGCCTAGGAGATGATTGACATGGCAGTAGTGGTGACTTCAGTTATTGTGGTTTCAGGTACGCACTCTGAGCACAGTCAGAAAAATTAAACTACAAAGATTTTCACTGTCAGAAATTTCAGATGTTTTTATACAGTATCTTTATGGGGCTTAAGGCAGTCCCGTACAAGCGTCTCAATTTCAAAAAATGTCTTAAAAAATTTGAAGCTGTGTTGTCCTTATTACTGATGCATGTTTGGCATATCCCATCCGACATTATAGTTGGTTCGAAACAGCATGCCGCCACCCCCCCCCCCCCCTACCCATTTTGCTTTTCTTTTTGAAACCTATATATAACAGTGGTCAATTGGATCAAAGGAACTTTTGCGGCACTTGAGTATTGTTATGTGTTTCAAATGAGGATGTCATTACATGATACAAAATACTCAAGATATGAACTGTTAGAACCCAAGTGCACTAGCATTTGTTTTCAATGAAGCCTGTAAAACCTCAATGCTGTGCTGCCTCATCAGAGTTGTTTTGCCTTGAGCAACTTTCTTCTAGTGCTGCAGAAAACTTCAGTGGCAAGCAGAAGTAATAATAACGGTGGAAAGTGGTTCCAGAACTGACAAAATGGTACATTGAGACTGTTGTAGTATTGCAAACTCTTTTGGGACAGATCCACTTCAAGCAACGCTATAGCCGCCAAACATCAATAGACATTGTGCAAGCTGTCGTATACCAGTGTAGAATAACTGTTTAACTACTGTTGTAAAAACATGTTTTACTTTCTCATTATAAGAATTTCGATGATGGGGGTATCAACCATATTTTAGCTATATTAAGGTTTTGTGACGTTTTATAGAAGCCTAATTTTTCTTGCACTGGAAGTTCTTTTTTAGTTGTGCCAACACACAATTTCTACCCCTTATGTATGCTTGTGGGAGCGCACGTATCTGTACTCATATATATATTATGCAGACCACTTATTATGTAACTACTTATAGCGCAGGACTGCTTGTAAGGCGGTCTTTTTCAACTCCTGTTTTCCTTCCTATAGAACCTCATATGTAGGCATACTGTTTTTTGTTCAGTACCTTGAAATAGAAGACCAGTTATTATGCAGTTGCTGGAAAGTCTTTCTGACAAACGCAGCTGCGAGTGTGCTTCGTAAAGGAGGAGCATCGCTGGGGAGAGAGTGACAAGGTTGTTACGAAGGGCAAGGTGACCGCGTATCAACAAACAAGGGGTGAGGAAAGGGAAAAAAAAAAAAAGGGAAATGACCGCAGCAGCGCCGCGTGAACTCGCAAAGTGAGGAAGGGAGGCGGCTGCCTAGGCAATGGAGAAGCCTTATGTGCTGGCCCCAGCGTGGCTCTGGCCGCTTGCCGGGTGCGTGAGGTATTGTACGAAACTTGCGATTGCGTACTCATTAAGTGCATTTTGAGTTTTCTGTCAGGAGAAGCGTCATTGTTATTGAGCTTGCTACAGATATCGTGTTTGCTACCTTGTCTCCAAATTTAAAAGTTTTACTACGGAAGCTAGCACCTTAACTACAGAAATCGACACGGCAGAAGAAACAGCGATAGCAGTCTCAACCTGTACTGACACAATAGCAATTCTAACCGATTCGCAATCAAGCCTTAGAAATTCTTGCCACTGCAGCAAAAATGAATCTACCTGACACGTACATCGTTTGTACTCCAGGACACCAGTCCCTGATGGGAAATGAGGCAGCCAATGCTTTCTCCCTAGCGCATGTTCACCGGGCCAACTCACAAGAAGCACTAAAGAGGAAAGAAGGTGTACCTAGAAAGTACAACGACATACTGCAGCAGCACTACAGGCTGAACAGAAGACTTTATCCACCAATTTATCCCAGCCTGACTCGGGGAAAAAGCAGTAACCCTCAGGAAGCTGCAAACTAACACCTACGTTCACGGTACGCTGCTTCACCGCATCTCACCAAACGAGTGCTTATACAGCTGCAAGCACTGTGATGTCCCAGAAACCCTATTCCATCTGGTATGGGGATGCAGACAAAGCCCTGGAGGCACTACACTAACCAAAGAGCAGTGGCAGACCAAGTTATCAGACCAAGGCCTGAAGAATCAGCGCAGCATACGCACGAGAGATGGTGAAGGCCCGCGGTTACCTGGAATAAAAAGGCCGCCCACTTTGAGCGCATAATTTGTTTGCTCAAATAAAAGTTCATTCTCTCTCTGCATTATGATGCAGCTCTGCCTTTGCTGCCAGCGCGTGAACTTACACAAACTTGGCGGTGTCATTATTTTTTTTTTCGTTGATCTTTTGTTCGCGAACCCAAACTACGTGTCAAGCATGCTTCTCTTGGGTCAGTGCTTGAGTACCACCTTCTCAACGCCTGATCTTCATATTGTCTTGGACAAACTTCCCGCAACAACATGCTGAGCGACAGGCTGGGCCTAATTATTGATAGTTGCTTTTTGGTAGTGGTCGGATACGATCAGAGTTGTTCTTAGGTACAGAATCAGTGACACTCCTTGTGGGGACAGCACTTGAAGGAAAGAGAAATTATATTGTTAATGGAACATTCTAATAGTGGTTCGGGGTTTTATTGCAATGTCTTGAACATCGGGTGCCTGCCAGCGAAATCAAGCGATCAGCATCATTCAACATGCGAAGCTTCGGTCATGACTCAACATAGTTTCTGTGTAATCAAGGCGGTCTGAAACATAGCTGGCGAATTTCTACAGTGGCGTTGCCTTTCTTTCTTACTTTTTTCTCTTGTTCATTTCATTGGCAACGCGGGTCTTTGGATGCTCATTTTCGAACATTTGGAAATTTTAGTGGTTGTAAGCCACCGACATTCCATGTCTCAATTTTCGGTCATTCGAGGCAGCATTTTTCATACGTTTTACGCAAGCATACCCTTTGAAGAAGGTTGTTTTGGTTAAAGTGCGGTACCACTTATAATGCGGATATTTGTTACTCCGGTGACTTAAGTTGTAAGCCGTCTATGCTGTATATGACATACATACTCATAAAAATGTAAAAATTTCGGAACGCTTGAATGCTTTTCTGGCCATGGCCAATGCTTTCTAACCTTTTCTTTTTTTTTTCACTGTTTCCTAAATGAAACCTTATAAACATGAGTGTGGCGAAAGATTAAAACACATTTCTCACAGCATTGAAGGGGATTTTTTTACATTACCACTGTTGAATTGGGCCCGCATACTTCCTATTTTGTTGTCATCTTTCACTTTATATCTATCTTTCCATCGTTATGTTGCAAGTACCAGAAAACTGTTGAATGAGGCATTTCCCTGTAAAAATTTTCCGACTTGGTTGTGTTCTCTCTTCTTTGCTATTATCACTCGAGAACAAAAGTGCATGCCTGCCAAGTATTTCAGATTTTTTAGGAGACTCTCGAATTTCGACCAGTTCTTATGTTTGTAAGGTTGTCCTGAAAATCTCTCGGAAATCGAAATTTCTGTGCGTGATCTGGCTACATTGGCAAACATGTAGCCCAGTCCGATCCAGGCTTTGTGCGAACTTATTGCTTATTTTGTGAACCAATTTAGGAGACATTCATATAATCGTACAGTAGAATCTCAATGATGCGAGTTCGACAGACAAGAATTTTGAAATTTCTCACCCAAGTTTCACAACGTTCATTGGGCCAAGATTCGGATGTTCCGAAAACTTTTCCTCATTGCGGCAGGTCGTATGAACCTTAGTACCGTAACCGTCGAACAAAAGCTAAGAGCAGTGTGCTCGAAGCTTCGAAATGATGTGCGTAGCCAGTGCACGGACTGTCAGAGCTGTGGTTATCGTTTGCCATAACTGCTGTGGATGAAACTGCGGTCGTTCTTGACACAATCATGTATGGCAATGACATAACTGACAACTCCGAAAGTGCATGTGCGTTCATCGCCCGACCAGTAAAGGACATTGCCTTCCACAAACGCTGCGTACAAAACTGTGGCAGCTACTTGGTTTTTAAAGCAATATGCGCAGCCAGTGCACGCGGATTCAAGACAGAACTATCGTTTTCCACAGCCGCCACACGTGAAACTGCAATCTCGGCGATGTGATCATCAATAGCGACTACTAGTTAACACAGGCAATAAAACACGCGGCTAACACAGGCAATAAAAACGTAAAAAAATGCTAGAAGCGTTTTGGCATTCCTGTCCAAAGAATATGTTAACGTTGTTCCTATCGATCTGCTATATTTTTTGACATTCAGTTTTCGGTTGGCCGCAAGTGAAGCTTCGACCCGCACTTTCCTAGCAGCTGACTTTGCCATCCCATCCGTTAACGTGTGTCCCAAGAATACATCTGCGAGCTCTTTGGACAGATAAAGATTTTGCTAATTGTTTTGATGACGTGCAATTTAAAGAGACGTGAATATTTGCGCACCCCCTTTCAGACTACGCACTTTCTACTGTAGTTGAAAAACCCTACCCTTGTGTGCTCAGCCATTCCAAACCGTTGAAGAATGCAAGGCTGATGTATACAAACTTCCTCACTCCTTCATTTTTTCCGCATTTTGTTTTTTTTATTATTTTTCTGCCAAACAAAGGAGGCAAATAAATTGGCGCGATGCCCCCCCCCCCCCCTCTGAGTTGGGGAAATCTCCCAGATTCAGAATCCTTGAACTTGGAAGGTATGATAATACTGATACCAATAAAACCTTCACCTTAGCTCGTTTTCCCTGCATGTGTGCTCCATGTATATTAACAGCTGTTTGCTTCTTTGCAGTTGTATGCAGTGATAAAAAAGGTGCTGCAGCAGCTAGGGCCATTTTTGAACAAGCTCTTGTACGGCTCCCAACAGGTTAGTGATCTGGTACCATTAAGTGCGGAAGTTTATGAACATGATGCGGGACATTGTTGTGTAAATAATGTGCATGAGGTGAGAGCAAGGTTCTGGCAGGACGCTGTAAAATTGTGGATGCACAGGTACGTTTGGTCAAAATTCCTAGCCAATTCATTACTTCCTTCGTACGTGAGACAAGCAGCTCATGTTTGAAAAAGTTCTGACATGAAAATTTTCAGTTGTATGTGTTGAATGACAGGTGAAGCTCTCAAGGGCCTGGAAATTGCACTGCTAAGCTTGAGTGCACCTTGAAAAAATTATTGCAGCATGTTTCTAAAAAGTAGGTTTGGTTTCTGCTGTACATTGACATCACAACATGGTATGAGCTTCTTGAAACATGTTCACGCTAGATATCGGGACATTTCTACACCCGTTCCTCACAGTGGCTCTATCGGTGACTCACCAGCAGTCATTGTATTAATGAGACTTAGCAGACAATCGTGCCAAAGAAAGTATAGGGGATGTTATTACAAGTATTGCAACGTAAATGCTAACAAAGAAAGGTGGATGAAAAGAGCTTGCCGTGGTTAGGGACTGAACCTATGACTTTTGAATGATGCGTCTAATGCTCTACCAACTGAGCTGCCACAATGGCTGTCATCCTGTCAACGTTATGTGGTATATATGTGCATTTAAACGTGAGAGCGTCAGTCAGCACTGCTAGTGGCGATAACGGCGGATGTGGAACACTCTTTATCAACCTGTTTGGCTTCACATAGCACGTAAAATCATTACGAGCGGGCAGCTGACAAATAATCTCTCGTATATTACCTGAAGGCACAAGTGTGCCGGAACAAGACCCTCGCTACGAATAAAAGAAATCAATACATATATTAAAGACTCGTTTTCTTTGTTAGACACAATATTGATGAGAAACAACAGACAATCATGGCAAGGAATGTTACCCACTTCTCTTTTTTAACATTCACATTACAATTACTTCTAATAACATCCCTTATACTTTTCTTGGCTTGATTATCTGTTAGGCCTCATTATTAATATGTCTAACAAAAAAAATTAGCCTTTAATAGGTATATTTATTTCCTTCATTTGCAGCCATTTTGCAAGTTGTGGTACCTGATGTCGTCACAGCTAGTGAGAGTGCTGCATAAGAATTTACTATGTACCCTGACATCAGGCTAGCATCGATGCTGATAGATGCGCCATGGGACAGTCAATCTTAATCTCAAGATGAAGTATCCTATCACTGCTTGCTGAGCTTCACACTTGCTCAGACCTGTCTATGTATGCAGGAGATTCTTATGGGGGAGTACCGTAATTACTCGAATCTAACGCGCACCTTTTTTCCGGTTAAGTGAGTTCATAAATCGCATGCGCGTTAGAATCGAGTACGAACAAAAAAATTACGGCCAATCTATTGCCATCGGCAAATCTAAAATGGCCGCCCCCTACGTGCGTCGGCATGGCGCGTCGTCCATTTCTGCCTATGTGTTTCTCATGTGCGGCACTTCGTACGTGTGCTAAGGAATTCGTCATCTAGTAGTGCATTAGCATCGACGGCGTGGAATGGCCGACTCCAAAAACTCGAGTGCACCATGATGCCGCTTTTAAAAGAAAAGTCATCGCGTGTGCAGAAACGGACGGAAATCGGGCCGCATCGCGGTCGTTTGGAGTTCCCGAAACGTGCGTGCGGGACCGGCGGAAACAAAAGCAGAAGATTTTCGACAGCAAAGCTCTACGCAAAGGCTTCAGTGGACCACAGCAGGGTCGGTTTCCGCAAATTAAAGAGCTGCTCGGCGAGTATGTGCTTTAGCAGCGAGCAGCACAGCGGCCCGTGACGGCAGAACTGCTCCAAGTGCGGGCTATGCAATTAGTCTTAGAAAAGTGTCTAATGCGGAGCCAGTTTTAAGCGAGCAGGTGCTGGCTCACTAACTTTATGAAGAGGAAAGGCTTTTCCCTCCGAAGGGGAACATGCATATGCGAAAAGTTTTGCGGAGGAGTACGATGAAAAGCTTCACAGTTTTCAGAGGTTCGTCCTAAACTTGCGGCGCAACAACGACTACCTGCTTGGGCAAATCGGGAATGCCGATCAGGCGCCTCTTTACTTCGACATGCCTGGCACCACAACCGTCGAGAAGAAGGGGGCGAAGCAAGTTCGCGTGCTGACATCGGTCCACGGTAAAACTACAGTGACGGCAATGCTCTGTTACACGTCAGATGGGCACAAGCTTCGCCCGTACCTCATATTTAAATGGAAGACGCTCCCGAAAGGAGTCGTTTTTTCGAGTGGTGTGATCATGCGGGCCAGCGAGAAAAAATGGGTGCGCGTTGCAATCGATGTCTTACGTTTTTTTTTTTTTTTTTCGCGGTGGAAATCGGGTGCGCGTTACAATCGAGGGCGCGGTAGAATCGAGTAAATACGGTAAACATGCTAGGAAAATGGGCAGTACCCTTTTATATTATAATGGCCAGAACATATTTGTCACATATTTCTTCTGGTGCATGCTGTCAGCAATAGCATAGTCTTTAAGATTGGTGTCTGTTGCTAAGGCCCTAATTGTGAACACTTGTGCAAAGTTGTGGGCAGCATGGTTGGGCTCTCGTGGTGTTTTCAGACTTTACTTTTGACATGACTACGTTGTGAAACTCGAAAGTGCTCTTCGGTCCTAGTGAAAGAGGACAGGTTAGCTGCTATTAAGTGCTGTTCTGGGAGATATTCTCGCAGGTTTCATGTTCAGAGTTATGAAAAAAATAAAAATTAGTGCAGCTTGCATTCGGTCATGTAAAGCTGGATGACAGCAGAGCTGGTGAGTCCTGGCGCAGCTAACCTTTTACCTGCCTCTTTCCCACCCCCTGATATGCTATACTAGTGTACGTCCCAGCCCTTGCTAATCTTTCCCACTCCTTGCTGTGCAATACAGTACATCCTGTCCCGTACTATGCTATACCGTATATCCCACCCCGTAATCTCACTCTTTGACACGCAATACTCTACGTCACACCCCTTGCTATGCTATGGTATACGTGGCTCGCACGGTTGCAGCTGTAAAGAAACATTTTTTTTTTTACATTAATAGGTGTTGTCTTGCTCTCTGTCGCAGAGACAATGTGGAAACTCTATATTCAGTTCCAGTTGGAACTTCTGGAGCAGTCTAGTAGTGAAAAGCAAGCAGCAAAGGTAATAATCGCATGCTTTGTTTATTTGGGATACATGTGATGGGCTTTCTATTGTTTGTTGTCTGTGTAAGGACATCATTATACAGAGTCAATTACTCACACTGTGTTAAAATTTGTGAGATGGGGGGGGGGGGGGGGTTGCTTGTGAAGAAAGGTAGAAACCTATCACCTGATAGTTAAGGGGGCAGACTCATTATAGACACTCTTTTTTTTTTTTTTTCAGTGATCTTGATGAAACTGCACAGGCTTTTGCAGTTTTTTATACTGATTTAAAATATGCAATTACTTTTCCTGTGACTCATCTTATTCCCAAGATGATGCAAGTCGACAAGATTGTCGTGTACTGCAAGTCGACAGATTGTCGTGTACTCATCTTATTCCCAAAATGACAAGGTTGTCATGTACTTCAGGCCATTTTTTAGGGACCTCTCAGAAAGGAGCACAGCTGCCTGAACTTCCATTTCGCCATCTTTTTTTTTGTACTATGTTTTTGGCACATATGGCTGTCTTGCCAAGCTTGATATGCCGGGTCGTCTTCCTTCGGTCTACGCTCGCACCCGGCACAGTAGTTACTCAAAACCACATAGTCCATCACTAGGCCATTCAAGAGCTGGATCACTGCCCCCACGCATATGTGGGATGAGTGCCCGCGCGTCATCCACGAGCCGTCATACGAGACTGCAATACTGTCGGCATAGTCAATATGCAGCTCCTTGTACAGCTTGCAAACTGCGCTCGCGCACTCGCCCATAACTTTTTCGGACACGCGACTAGCTGCAGGTGTCAATTTCTGCTTCACATATCCCTGTCACGTTTTCTCGTGAAGTCTGCGATGAGATATATTCATGGTCGAAAATATATCGTTCCATAGCTGCTTGACTGTTCACAGTAGCCTGCATGGCTCGAGCGGTGAGAATATAGACGGTGAAGGGGTTCACTTTCTCGGTGCCACCCACTCGCGGAGAACTCCATGCTTGCGCGATGTCCCCACAGTTCACGCAACGCGCACACATTTTCACGGCAAGGCCATATTGCCTGTCCTGAGTAAATACTGACGCTTTCGTTGCAACTTTTACATTTCATGGAATCGAGCAGTTGACCGATGCAGCCAAGATCGGCGCTCAAAAAACTTGCCTCCTCTTCGCTTGGTCGTTCTACAAAAACTCATATTTTCTCTTCGACGCGGCAGTCGACGCCAGTTCCTGCAGCCTTGAATCGGCCTTTGTGCTCTTTACCTGCAGCTGCGATTCCGTTAGCAAGGTTGTGTCACAACGAACGCAGCCGCTGCTTTGCCAAGCGTCTGTGGCTGGCGAACCCACTAGGCCTAACTCCCCGTCGACTGTCTCGGGCGCCTCGGCGATTCTTTCGCTGTCCGTGGACGAGATGGGGGTTGTGGAGTCTCGATGTGGGCAATGTTCATCTGCACGTTCCAGTGATAGATGTGCTGGCAATGCGTCAGGTTTGGGAATATCGCAGGCTGGCGAGGCCGTCAGGCATGCGTTGGCGGCATCGGCGGGCGACCCATCTCGTTTTTCATTGACGCTACTCACCAAAAGAAGCGCCTTAAAGTTGTTCGCCTGAGCCTTCTTTCTTTCTTTACCGAACTTATGACGGGAATGAAATTTTCGTGATGATCCAGGCATTGCAACAACTTCGATCACGAGCATGCTAGTCAAAGCACAGGCAGTATGGCAGCACAACACGTTGTTGATGCGCGAGCAGACAATGCGAGCCCAATCAGCCAATGAAGTAGCCACCTCGTGGTCACGTGCGCTCAACTTCCAATAGTGTCGCGTACTTTGCTTTTTTTTGGTTTTTTTGGCAATCAATGAGCAGAGAGAGTATTTGAGTGGGAATTGTAAGATGGAGAAACGCGCTTTCAAATGAGACCAAGATTGTGGCTATGGCATTCGGCAAACGGTATCTCTGCGTTGTGAAAAAAGTGGTGTTTTTTCGCCAGATTCTGCGCAAATCGAGCCCTCGAGACCTCTTTGTAATGATATAACAAGTAAATTATCGCTTTCTGGAGTCTGAAAATTGGCAGGCAGGTGTAAAATTGCTTGCAGAATTCAAAAATGCCATTGAAAAAAAAAGTGTTTTGTAATTTTTCGGTCCCAAAGATTCATCCGCCCCCCTAACTAGGGTTCACAAGATGCTAGTTGGCCCAGTGAACACTTCGCAGCTCTATTTATTTCTATGTACAATACTGCTAGCCCCTACGTAGAGACCGTAGCAGGGTAACATTTTCTTTAGTGCAGAATATAGCGAAACAGTAAAAAAAGAGAGAGAGAGAAAATTTAAAGGATATGCATTGCTTCACATACTGCAGTAGACTCTCAGTAAACGAAACTCTCTTAAACAAAGTTGATGACTAAATGGAACAACTGCCTCTATTATGATTTGTTTCGTACTTGTATACTGCACCAGTATTCATTCCTTAGTAAACGAACCTCCTGTTAAACAAAACAATTATTGGCCCCTTCAGGTTTCATTGAACAGGAGTTTACTGTATTCTTAATGAACACCTCAAATTGGTGTATGTTGTCGACTTCAACCCTTGTACTATCGAGCTTGTTCCACTCGCCCACCAAGCGAGAGAAAAAAAAAAGAGAGCTCTTGAAAACATTGTTCCTCGCTGGAAAAGGCAAGATATTTATGTGCCTAATCATATGATATAACTTGCAGAAAGCAGGATGTATTTGTGAGTGTTGCTTTTTAATCTGCCTTTGACAACATTAATCAAGAACCGTAGGCATGCAGTTTTATTTCTGCACGGTAATGCCCGTAAACCTGCTCTACCTTTTAGTTCAGTAAAGGATATATAGTAACCTATTAATTACAGATAAACCTGACTGCATTACTTTGCACCCATATCAAATTATAGATAGCTGTCAAAGTGCAGACATGGTCGGATATTTTAGCGTAATTAGGATCTTGGCTTGTGTTCAAAAGGGGTCACACACATAGTAGCATGAAATGGCTGTTGCAGAGGCTACGCCAAGTGGTCAACTTGATGCAGAGGGCTTCAAGTGAAGAACTGCTGACGTTTGAACACCACCAAGAATGGGTGAGCCTAGTCCTTTCTTTCTTTACTGCCGAACTACTCCAAGTGAAGTACTGCTTTAGTAGCACTGTATGTTTGATGTGATGGACGACTGTTTTCGTCATTATGATGGTGTATGCTTTCAGTTGTATTGAGCTCCAGGAAATGTAAAAAATATACCGTTTTAATGACTGCAAATAAAAAGGAAAACAGAAATAAGGAAATCCCACCACACTTACAGGAATATTTTTTGCCTGTTTTGGAGCATTTTTTTTCCATAAACAAAATGTCACCAATATTTCAAATCAGTAGGTTTCCTTTATTCACAAGTACTGTAAAAAAATAGCTTGATGTTTCGTCACTGCACTGTCTGAATTACATCACACTGCTCAGATAATCATTTTCTACTTCCATTCAGAACTGTGCAGATTGGTTGCTCAAAGTGGGTTCCGCGTGCACCTCCTCGTGGTGCGCGAGCCACTGATAAGTTTCCTCTTGTTCCCCATTTGCACGGTCACTTAGGTGGTGAACCTGAGGTGTGATTGATCTAGAATACCTCTATTACTCTCGCGTAAGTGTCAACAAGCACATCTCTGTACATACCACAAATGCGCAATCTGCACAGCTAAACCTTCCAATAGCTTACAGCCAGCCAGACTCCAAAAACAGGCTGCAGGGTAAAGCTATTGCGTTTGTATCTAGGAGGCCTTATATTACCCCCATGTGCATTCCTCCTGTTGGAAGTGAGGTGCTGAATATGCCCGAGATAAGGCTTTGAACTGGCTGCAGCCATTTGCTACAAAATATGCTTGTGAGCGGACATTCTTTACACTAGCCTATCTGAAAAATAAGCACCGATTCGGCTGAATCCAGCAGCCCACGTGTGGCTGGCCCCAAGTGTTAATTAGCCTCGCATCGATTTGTTGGTGCAAGGAAAGTGAGTGTAATTGCATGTCCGTGAATAAATTTCTTATACAGTTAAATCTTTATATTATTAATTCTGCAATATAACAAAGTTTTATATTCCCTGCTGTTACTCCATAAAAGCACATGTATTTTCGACCTCTATGTAGCACAGTAACAGCAAGAGACATCTTTAATATAACGAATTTTTCCCATGGATGAATTTTGCCTCTAATTTCGTCACTTCGGCACGAGCAAGCATCTGCCACTCACTGATGCCCCGCCACTGATGGAGTGCGAAGGGGTGGCGGCGTGCACAGCTCTCCTGGCCCCAGTGAACTTCAGGTGGAAGCGAGCGCTCGTTATGCGCGCAGGTGTGTGACAGGCGGACAGGCCCCACGAGTCGGCATTGTCATCGTTCTTGCCGCCGCGAGCGCATGCACAGATGTGCCCTCCCCTCCTTTCTCCAAACCAAAAACAGCAACAAAAAAACCCCAAACTTCCCGAAGAGAATTGGGAGGAAATGCGAATGCATTGCGTAGTCTTTATAACGGTGTTTCGCAAGTGAGAACCCAGCATTAGAAAAATAATGTTTTCTTCTTTTTCTTACACCGTGCACCCAATAGCGCCATTCGCCGCACATGCCATTTTCTTGTTGCGAGAAGCTCGGTGGGCATTTCCAGCTGTAGTAGCTAGCGTGCACTGTTAAAAAGTTATGAAGTAAACAAAACAAACAGCGCTCTCAACTCTGCGTTGGGCTTTCACAGCGGCGTCTCAAGCACACATTTCCGGATGTTCCTCAGAGGCGCCCAGCCAGCGAACAGTCGAGAGTCAGGCGTAAGCAGACGGGAAAGTGGACATAGAGAGAAGAGCGAACGACGAGAGAAGAAGCAGCAAAGCACTGCACCTACCTTCTCATATACTCTCTCGCACCGCATGCTCTGGTTGATAGGGGCGATGATAAGCGCGCGCGCAGCTGTTGCTCTAAGAGAGGGCAATAGACGGATCTTGACGCGGACGCCTGACATAGCGCGACTAAGAAATTAATTTGCATTTAAATTGGAATACTTGTGGGGCTGCACTGCATATGAAGGGCCCTTTAGCAAATAGTTTTTCGCAGCATTAGTGTCATTCACACTTTGTTTTCAACTCCGTGTGCACTTGCATGGTTTCACTGCGTGCGTATAGTGTGGCCCCCGATGACATACAGCTTTGCTCTTTTTCTTTCTTCTTTATTTTTAAATGCGGACAATTGTGTCGTCAGTACTGAGGGAATGTCAGGTTAGGCGCTGATGGAAATTCTTTGAGACCACGGCAGATCCTTGGAGGTCGACTCGTCACACGCTTCAATCTTGCGCCCCATGGCGAGTTCGCGGGATCGCAACCTTCGTGATTGGCCGATTAGATGTGGCAACAACACAACGGCGCGTTCAGTACTGCAATGAATGTGGTTGCAACAAATTGTAATGTTATATGAAGTAAGGCTAGTAGCCAACTCCTTTGGATGCAATATTGCGAAACTCCTAAAAAACACTCGTGTGAGCAAATACGGCCACTTTAGGGAGAAGTGCTCTTTTTACACAGTCTCTCCGCATTGAAAGCGCACTGATACTTGCCGAGATAGCACGCACACCAGCGATCATGACCGCGTAAGCACAATTTTAACAAAAAATATGCGCGCACAACTCTCGAGCAGAAATAAAAAAGCATTATACTAATGTACAAAAATAAATAAAAAAACTAAATAGCTTGTAGGGCCTCACAAGCCACATGTGGGAAGGGACAAAGAAAGAAAATCAAAACAATACATTTGATACAGAACCATATTATTCTTCTTGCTTCCTAATTCCGAATTTGAGGAGATCTATAGTAAAGGTATAGTCATTGAGGAGGTTAGGAATCTGAACAGCAAGTTTTTGTTCCCCGTAATTTGTTATGCTATGTTGTATAGACACAAAACTATTTCTGAAATAATAGCCTGTCTTTTTCACACTGTATTTACTCTGGAAGAATCGTTTGTCAGACTCAAATTGCCGCATAATTTCAAGGAATAGTTTATATGTGTAGAGTTTGGGTGCCTTTAATATTTTATTTTTGGAATAATATGTTTGGGTGCTTATCATCGTAGAGTTTCCTAAAATTAAATAGAGAGGACTCTGGCACTACGATCGTTCAGCGACCATGGAAATGATGGGTAGTACACAGATTTGCCTAGTCTTCGTACTTGCGGAAGACGAATCATACTTGCGGCTTCGTCTATTGCTGGTTTCGGTTTCATTTTGAAAGGAAGAGCGAACCCTTTTGAACTTTCCGATTCAAAATGGTAAGCCTAAAAGAATAAGGTAGTGAAGTGCAATTGCTAAACATTTGCTGATTTTTGTTTTGTGAGAAAATAGCTCCAAGCCACATGAACACACACTGAGCCAGAAGCAAGTTAGGAGTACGAAGATTAGACAAATCTGTGTACTACCCATCATTCCCACGCTCGATGAAGAACCGTGCGTGGCAGTACCCATATACACTAGCGCCAGCGTTCCCTCTGGTTTATATTAGGAAACTCTATGCTTATCATACGTCCTAAGTTTCTATTGCACTTAGCACACGGTTTTGAAGCATTTGATATGTACCTAAATTGTACTGTGTTGTAGTCGACCAGACTAGAAGACACTATGGTAAACGGGAATCTATAAGTGCATTATAGATATGGTGCTTCACGCTTGTTGGTAGTAAATATCGCAGCCTGTTTAATATACCTACAGGGCAGGCAAAAGTAGAGTCTCTACATATATGGTGACCAGGACATGTTCTCAAGGAATATAACTCCCCAGAATTTTGCCGTGTTTGACTGTTCATTATTTACTTTTTGAAACTTCAGCTGAGGATGACAAGCCGTGTTCGTTCCTTTAGATTTAAAGAGCAAGTCTTTTGTTTTACTTACGTTTAGTTGAAGTTTATTTGCATTAAGCCACATATATAATCTTTGCAGCCAGGTGTTGGCTTGTTCGAACTTGCTCTGCAATTCCCTTCTTGAGAAGAACATGCAAGTGTCATCGGCATATAGTATAATGTTAGTGTGGCCCTGTACCTGTAAAATATCATTTATATAAAACAAAAAGAGGACAGGTCCTATAACGGAGCCTTGGGGTATGCCGTAATTAATGGGCTGAATTTCAGAAGTAGCGCCATTGATCTTAGTGTACTGTGTTCTTGCCGTTAGGTAGCTATTTATTAAAGATAAAGCAACGCCATGAAAACCATAGTGAGGTAGTTTTTCGAAACGAATGTTGTGTTGCATGCAATCAAAAGCTTTTCTAAAATCAAAAAATAAACCAAGGGTTAGCATTCGGTTTTCAATATTATTGAACCTGCATATAACGAAACCATCTTTATAATAAATTTTTCCGGGACTTCTTCAATTTCATTATATCGAGGTTTTTCTGTATGCCCTTGCTTTTGAACTTATATTGCTTGTGAATGTACCAGAATGAATAGTGCTTGTAGAAAAAATAAAATATAAATAAATGTTTTTAAACAAAAGAATAGTGCTTGTATTAAAAAAAGCAGGGATTTCTTGGCACTTCATGGAGATAAACGTGGGGTTCCCTGAGACCATTATGCTTAAGGACTCCTGCCGTACAGTGTACGTGAGATGTCATTGAACACTTCATTTTATCTGCATTTTCATTCCCTTCTAACAATATCGCTGCCATGCTACATGCGGGGTTCTCAGAGGCAGTGATACGATGAAGGGAGAGCACCGACATGGACATGTATATCTCTAGTGACAGGAACTGCAACTAGTATACATACATTGACAAGTGCAATTGGCATACGTTCGCAGTGTGACAAATGTTTGTTCCTGACTATAGTCGTCATTGTTGACTGAATTTCATTACAACCATACTCATAACTTGTTTAAGGGTATTCCAAAAAGCTCACATTGTGTTATGCATAGTGGTACATAAAATGGTAAGTGTATTGTGTTCACCAGTCCTGACTTATGTTTGGAGCATCTAAATAGAGTGGCTGTAGTGGAATGAGGTGGGATGAGCAGCTGTGGAAGTATTTTTTTTTTAATCGTGTTCATCAAGGTTCCATAACCTTTTAGAGAGATGCAGCAGTAATTGACCACGTATCTAAACAAACTAAACCTGCCCCGTGGGCTAACTTACAGTTTGTTGTGCTTTTATCCAGGTCAAGCTCCTGCAAAACTGTAAAGAACATGACGCTGCTTTGGCCTGTGCTCAGGCAAGTGTCAAAAGGTGGGCGAAGTCGGTTGAAGCTTGGCTTCTGCTGCTTGAGCTGCTCATTGGAAGAGGGCCTGGGGCTGAAGATGCATTAAAGGCCTTTGAAGATGCCCTGTCTGCCATATCGAAACAGGTGAACTACTCATCCTTTACATAACTGTGCATACGTTTAGAACATCTGGGTAGGTGCTAGTTATGCGAAGTCAGTGGCTTGCTTCTCAAGTGTTTCTATTCTGTTCGAATAAATGTACCGTGGAACCCCCATTATACGACCATCAGGGGACCACACAATATTGTGGTATAACGTGGGCTTCATATAATCGAAAAACTAAGAATAACGGCAGTGGTACCCAGCCTTACCCTACAAAAAAACGGGTGCAGACCACTTGAATGAGCCGATGGCGCAACCTTGTGCTTCTCTAAGAAAGATAGATTAAGTTAGTTTTGAAATCAGCAGCTAATGGTAGCATTACTTAGCTGACAGGGACGTGAATCAATCTTTATTCTCAAAAAAAAAAAAAAATTGAATCGGATGCGCATTTTTCTTTCAATAAGTCGAGTTCAAAAATTGCCTGTGCATGCAAATAAAACCTAAACTGCATTGGCAACAACCTTCCGTCACGAGTCAGATGCAGTGTCTTTGCCATCACATAATGCCGACAGAGTGCAAGCTTGTGTCGTTCGCGTAGGATGCTTTTGTGCGCGTTGTAGTGTGTTGCCTTGTGAAGTGCGAGTGCTGACGTCCCACTGTTACGAACATTTACGTCAAGCAAAAGTTATTTTTCAAGGTGAAAATAGCTGTGTCGCATCCCTTTGTGTGTGTGCTCAAGGCGTGCTACTGCGAGTGTCGCAGACAAAGGCAAAAGATCAGCTATACATCAACCAGAGAAAGTTGCCAGGGATCGAAAACATGAAAACATCCGGATATCAAAGATGACCTTTTCGGCAAGCTGAAGCTACTTTGTGGATAGATGTTGTCTAGGTAATGACACTGGATATGCATGCGATCGAGGCGTATACAGAAGCACATGAACTTCCAGGAGAATAAGTCTTGCATTCTGAGACATGCTATCTCACTCTCTCTACTTTTCTTCTAATCATTAGGTGGTCTAGTGGCTAAAGTACTAGGCTGCTGACCTGCAGGTCGCGGGATCGAATTTCCTATGGAGGCAGAAATGCTGTAGGCCCATGTGCTCAGATTTGGGTGCTATTTTTTTCTACAAGGCTGAATGGGAAAGTTGTCCCAAGATGCAGTGTCGGCTTAAAAATGCATTCTATAACCAAGGTTTCTAATGCATTAGTTCTATGGGGACCGAACCGATGCATCTTAAAATGCGGGTCATCTCGAAACTGGTGGTTGTATAATCGACAGAGATTATAAGTGACGGAGATTTATCGAACGGAGAATGTTGGGGAAGCTGTTTCGACAAGTGACTTTGCTGAGGCGGCAATTGCCATCATTAGCTTATGAGTGCTCAACTCACTCCTCCCCAAACGAACGCACTGGTCCTCTCTCTGTAAAGGGTGATCAAGCTGAGTCATGTTTGCCCAAAAAGAGAATGGCATTTATGCAAGGGCATCAGTGTCACAGGTCCCGTTAATTCGGGAGGCGATCGCCGGGCTAATTCCAAGGGCCGAAGTATCGGCCCCCCGAACCGCACCACGAAAGCGTGGACAATTTAGAAGTGGTCCTATTTGGCGCGCCAGCGGACGCCGGCTGTGGCCCAAAGAACAAGTCGGAACTGAGAGTTAATAAACAAAACAAAATTATATTCTCAATTATGGCAGATCAAAACGATACACAAGTACACACACTCGACAATAGTTGAATACGATCTGTCACCAATCAAACAACGTACTACGCAGTACAATCAGCCACACTCGAAACAACGGACACAGACAACAATACGCACTACAATGCAGTCGCATGCATCGAACAGCCAAGACACTTAAAGACTAAAGAGTTAGAAAACTTATTCAGTCCAAAGTTCTTGGAACAAAAGTCTGGATGATACTCTTCCGAGAATCACTCAAAGTCCAGCGTTGTTGTCGTTTTGCTGCCCCTGAAGTTTCTCTTCCAGGAAACCTCGCGTGTTCAATTGGCCGCTCTCCAGGCTCCAAACTTCTTCGCCGGAAACACGTCGGCTTCACACACGCAGCTGTTGCCACGCGTCTTCGCTCGATAGCGGTAGACACACACTCTTGCCTGTAGCTCGAGTCTTCACCCCTCAGGTGGAAATCCTCTTCTTCTCCTCCTTTGTCACGGAAGACAAAAGGCTTCGCCCACAAGGCGGAACACCCTATGCACTCTGGCGCATACTTTCTTCTTGTCCTGCTTTGTCACTAAGGCACCGACAGACGCGGCGGAATAACCCCACGCACACTGGCGCTAACCTCCTTCTTCTCCTGATCTCCCATCTCTGCTGCTCGGTTAAGTACCTTCCGCGCGAGATTCCAGAAAATTCTCATCATTTCGTCGGCGCGATGCGCAGCGAAGGCTGGGGGAAAGCGCGAGACGGTTCGACGGCCGTCCGCGACGGATGACGCAACCCGGCATCACCACGCCCCTTTCCATCGAGAGATTTCCAGGGCTTGCTCGGCCGCCGATGTGAGGTGAGGAGGTTCGTCGGCGAACCTACGCTTCCGAGAGAGAAGAGGGACGCGCGCCCGGGGAGTCTTTGGATGCTTGTTTTCTTTTTTTATCGTTGACCTCGCGGCGTCGCTCCGGCGCGAGAATTTGGCGGCGCGCCCTTTTTGAGCGCTCGTTTTGTAACAATCAGTTTAGCACCAAGCAACAAAACCTAGCAAAGACTCTGTCTGCCATATGGCGAGAATGAAGAGGTGGTGTAATTGCATCAATGTAATGACATCAACAAAACTGAACAGCTAGGCTAATATGTGTACTTATCAAACCCAGCTTTGAATGTTATGCTGCAGTAGTAAAATTTTGTTAATATATTTAAATTTCATTCTCTGACAGTTTACTGTTCTGCTTCTAAATGTCACTTTGGTGATGCTTTTTGAATATGACTCCTGTATGTGCTTTATGCAAATCGTGTGCTACTTTTGAACATGTTGTGCTACTTTTGAACATGTTGAAGAGTCAACTCAGATGAGGCCATTCAGAAGTGGTGTAGAAGGTGCACCGTGAATGCCACTTGGTGAGGTTTATTTGTCCTGTGCCATCATGCTTCTGTGCAGGAGTCTCTGCCAGTTTGGAGGAGAGCCACTGAATTTCTGTCATCAGAGGTCCCAGAGGAAACAATTCCTTTTCTTGAGGTAAACACTGCTGCAATGCCTCTTGCTATTGATGATCATTTGATGCAAGTCATAACAAAGGAAAGGGGAACTAAAAACATTTTCGAGTTCTAGTTAAATAGGTTAATTTTGTCTAGAAATGTAGCCAACAGGTCACTTCTGGCTGAGAGAATTTTTTTGATGAACAAAACATTGGTGTGGAATTGAACAGCTGAAATCAAATGATGACAGATGTGGGGGTGCTAACACTCTCTGTAAAGTAGTTTGCGTCTTGTGGCGCATGTATTTCGTGCATAAGCCACATTTCGAGTTCACAACTACCGAGCAGTAGGTGGCGTTGTGCTCGTGAGCATTTGTTATCACCACCACCACCATCATCATCGTCATGGTTAGATCGGTAGTGCCGGCGGTAACCCCTGGCGGCAAGCTTTGGTGGCGGCACGGGAGAGTTGAGCGAGTCTCTTTTGCATGTGGCATTTTGCACAAAAGGATGTCTTTCGCAGTGGGACCCCGGTGCGCGGCACCGCGGGCTGTCTGCAGGGGGCCCTTGTGGTGAGTCAGGCGTTAGCAACACCGCCTTGTTTGTCATGTTGTTGAGTGTTGTGTAATATTGTTGAAGGTTGTTTAGCGTGTGGATCACAATTGATGTTATATTAATTCGTTTCACGATATCGTCATTCTAAAGAATGCTGCTTCGCTGTGGTGGTAGTGGCTAAGGTACTCGGCTGCGGACCCGCAGGTATCGGTTAAATAAATATGAGTTGTTTGGTTTGTTCCGATCGTGTCTACTGTGTCCGTTTGCTTCAAGAGCATGGCGCTCGCTCTCCATTTCGAGACCCAACACAGTGACTGTCCAAGTGACAGGCTGTTATGTCTTTTTTTTTGTAATTTGTTGGGATACTTTTTGTTTCAGCATGGTTCTGTTAAGTGGAAGTTGAGTTTAAAGGTCAGTTTGTTTTCTTTTTTTTTTGTTGTTACAGAAAGCATTGTTCTACCCAAATGATGTGTGCATCTGGGCAAAGGAGAAACTCCTCGAATTGAAGTGTTTGTACCATGGCTACAATGCAGCACGGAAGTTCTACAAAAGGTTTTGCAGCTTTCTTGTGTTCATTTTCTTAATTATTTGTTTTATGCTTTTTGTGTTTAGATTCAAACCCAGGGTTGGAGGGAAACCTGTCTGGTTGGGAAAATTCATGGCGGGAAATAGCAAGCACGATATACAAGTGCTATAACCTTGGCATGATGTAACACAGACTGTGTAAAACTAATCTAGTAATATACAACTTTGTCAAAGTAAGTGTGTCAAAGTATGAGTTTTGCTCTTAACCAGAGAAAAGTACAGGTGCCACATGCTATCATGTTTCCATTCTCTTGTGTGTCATCAAAAGCTGCATTATCTCAGATCATCAATCTTTTATCACTTTTCAGAATGCTAAATCTGAAACCTCTATCAGTGAACTTTTTCCAACGCATGATTGACTTGGAGAATTCCAGAGTGAGTTTCATGTGCTCTGTTACAATTTGTTGTGGTGATCCATCGTTTTAAAAAATCGATCCTTTGTTAATTTTGTCCAACTATATTGGCCCAGGTTCAACCGGATGCAGACAACTTGAGGAGCTACTTTGAACATGCAGTAGCTGAGTTTGGAGGATCAAATGTTGGTAAGTATCAGCCCGAGTGCACATACTGGTTCATTATTTCTAGGTGGCTTTTACGAATAATTTCAATTTTGTGCTCTGAAGGGAACTCACGGGTCTGAAAAGTTGCTGTGTCGTGCGCTCGTAAAGCAAGCAAATAAAAATCAAACGGGCTTGCTAGGAAACAATGAATGTTCTTAATGGCATACAAGGCTTTGCGACCAAAAACTGAGAAGCTGTCAGGGCTACATTCAATTGTACAAACAAGAGGAAGACGGGTGCTATAATTATATATTGCTGCATGCATGTTGACATTTTGTGGGACGACGCCCGTGTGTGCCTGACTAAGAGGATGAAGAGTGGTCAACCGGTCTCGCTGCTGCTGCTCGTTTGAAATACCGTATTTACTCGATTCTACCGCGCCCTCGATTGTAACGCGCACCCGATTTCCACCGCGAAAAAAAAAAAAAAACGTAAGACATCGATTGCAACGCGCACCCATTTTTTCTCGCTGGCCCGCATGATCACACCACTCGAAAAAACGACTCCTTTCGGGAGCGTCTTCCATTTAAATATGAGGTACGGGCGAAGCTTGTGCCCATCTGACGTGTAACAGAGCATTGCCGTCACTGTAGTTTTACCGTGGACCGATGTCAGCACGCGAACTTGCTTCGCCCCCTTCTTCTCGACGGTTGTGGTGCCAGGCATGTCGAAGTAAAGAGGCGCCTGATCGGCATTCCCGATTTGCCCAAGCAGGTAGTCGTTGTTGCGCCGCAAGTTTAGGACGAACCTCTGAAAACTGTGAAGCTTTTCATCGTACTCCTCCGCAAAACTTTTCGCATATGCATGTTCCCCTTCGGAGGGAAAAGCCTTTCCTCTTCATAAAGTTAGTGAGCCAGCACCTGCTCGCTTAAAACTGGCTCCGCATTAGACACTTTTCTAAGACTAATTGCATAGCCCGCACTTGGAGCAGTTCTGCCGTCACGGGCCGCTGTGCTGCTCGCTGCTAAAGCACATACTCGCCGAGCAGCTCTTTAATTTGCGGAAACCGACCCTGCTGTGGTCCACTGAAGCCTTTGCGTAGAGCTTTGCTGTCGAAAATCTTCTGCTTTTGTTTCCGCCGGTCCCGCACGCACGTTTCGGGAACTCCAAACGACCGCGATGCGGCCCGATTTCCGTCCGTTTCTGCACACGCGATGACTTTTCTTTTAAAAGCGGCATCATGGTGCACTCGAGTTTTTGGAGTCGGCCATTCCACGCCGTCGATGCTAATGCACTACTAGATGACGAATTCCTTAGCACACGTACGAAGTGCCGCACATGAGAAACACATAGGCAGAAATGGACGACGCGCCATGCCGACGCACGTAGGGGGCGGCCATTTTAGATTTGCCGATGGCAATAGATTGGCCGTAATTTTTTTGTTCGTACTCGATTCTAACGCGCATGCGATTTATGAACTCACTTAACCGGAAAAAAGGTGCGCGTTAGATTCGAGTAATTACGGTATATTTCATCCACAGCCTCGTCGATACGGCGTCTCTTCTCTCTAACAATATAAATTAAAATTCTTCATACAGGGTGTATTAATATTTGGATTGTTAATGCCATGATAGTTTATTGCAAAGGTCTCTTCATAGAGGCTGTAAGAATATTCGAATTATTTATGTTGTGATAGTTTACTGCAAAGGTTGACAACCCTGTGGCCCACAGGCAGTCTGCCAATCCTTGCAATAAAATAAAAGTACCTTTTTTTTTTCCTGAAACAACGGCGACTGTTTTTTGTGGGCAATGGGACACAGACATCCCACTTTTTCGGATACACTCATAGGGCATTGCAATTATGCTCTCTTTTATTCTTGAAAATGCTTAAAAGGACACTAAAAGCAACGATCAAGTCAACGTTAGTTGTTGAAATAGTGGTCCAGAAACCTCGTAGTGTTGCCTTTGTTCCAAGGAAGTGCTTATTTTGAAATAAAATAACGTTTTAGTGGTCTGCATTAGGTTAGCGCACTTCAAATTAGCCGCCTCAAGCAGAACGTCTCGCATTACTGTTGCCATGCACAATATTGCCCTGTCTTACTGCGCGGTGGCCACCGACAGTAGTAGCGGCAGAATGAGAGCAGCGGGAACCGCAGATGCAACAATGGCCATTAAATGATTTCCTACCATTGGCTTAGAGATGGCAGATGTGCTTGGTTCAACTGGGCCCTCTAGATGGCACGACCTGTCCAGTTTAACCAGGTAAAAATTGAACTTTTTAACCACTCCCCATAATAACGTCCGGCGTTTTTTTTTTTTTTTTTGATGCGAATGCATTCTTAATCAGGATAAGCTAGCGCATGCTCTTATCCTTGTCCCTAGCAACCGGAGCGTGTGGTGCGCGAGTGTAGGAGAGGGTAGGTGCAGTGCTTCGCCGCTCCTTCTCTCACCGTTCGCTCTCTCTCCTCGCTGCGCCCCACTTTCCCGCTCACTCGCGCCTCACTCTCGACGGTTTGCTGGCTGGGGGCCTCTCAAGAACATCCTGAAAGTGGGCTCGGGACTCCGCTGTGATACGCCACGCCATGCCAAGAACGCTGTTTGTCTTGTTTTGTTCACTTCATAGTATTTTTTAACCATGCACGCTAGCTACTACAGCTGAAAATGCATATCGCTTATGTTGCGACAGAAAAGCGTCACGTGAAGCGAACGACCCTATTGGCTGCACGGTTTGAAAAAAAAAAAGAACATTATTCTTCTAACGCTGAGTTCTCACGTGTGAAACGCCGTTATAAACTCTACGCAGTGCATTTGTATTTACTCACGGTTTCTTTCTCCCTGGGTGGGTAGGGAAATTTTTCTTTCCATGAATTAAACAGAAACAAACAAACAGCATTTCATTATGTTTCTTGATGCACGAAAAGTTCTTTATTAGTGCAGCTAGTTCAATTACTAGTCATTAATTGTAAGCTGTAACTCTGACATCATCAGGATCATCCTGCAAATGTCCTACTGCGGAGCGTGCGAGTCCGAGTGTGTCCGGTTGACGAAAATATTTATGCGTCTGAGTCCTAGCGAGTTTGCTTCAGCGAAATTTTGGATAGCATGGGTTAGCACCGCACAAGTTCGGCCCGCCGGTTTTCTTCTTTGGTTTGCTCAAAGTTGAATTGCATATCTTAGTTTCATGTCTATTGAACTCGCAAAAAAGACATTCAATGCGTCCTTGCCGCAACGCTGCCGATGCATGTAGGATTGATGACGGGTAGCTCAACATGCAAAAAACATAATTAGTGAGTGAGTCTGCATGAACTCCATTTATTTTACCGATCTGTGGTTACAATTATTTAGTCTCCATTTATGGCGTGCTTTGTAATCATGTATGCTCCGCTGTGTAAAGCCACAGAATTTATTTTCCAAAATATAAAGCTGCCCATTTATCCTCACCCTTGGAACTAATTGCAGTGGAGGTCTTCAGTAACAAAACCGCTTGTATCTTTGAATAAAACTATACAGTCTTCGCTTGTTACAGCAGACAGGCATACAATGAACTTTCGGATACAACAGACCATTATTCAGGCTAAGTTTTTTTTGTGTATCAAATTAACGGAGCAAAGTTTACTTTTAATGGACCACGATACAACGGACTATTGGCTACAGTGGACGAAATCAGCGACACTTTTTGACGAAATCGGGCGCATAAAGTGGACTTTTACCGTGTTGACGCAGGCTGATAACAGACTTCACCACGCCGCTCTCTTTGAGCTAAAACCATGGTAATTTTAAATGGCATTGGCAACATTAGTGGCTTCCGGCCTAGCCATGCCTCCAGCCAAGCCAGTCTGAGACCACAATGGCGCTGTTGGTCATGCACGGACATAGCTAGCTGATGCCATTTTGTCATTGTGTTCACGTGCTTGACTGTTCTGTCTGTTCGCAAGTTTTGAGGTAATGGCCTTCAGAAAGCAGAACTTTTCTGGAGGCCATTAGTCCGCTATCATGAGCGACAAGCTCAAGGTAGTGAACGCGGTCGCGCAAGGTGAGAAGTAGGCGGACATCGCAAGAGCAATGAAACTGTTCAAGCAGACCGTAACTTCAATGAACAATAAGAGTATCACTGGCAAGCAAGTTGTGGGGGCAATGAATCTCAAGCACTTCAGACTCTGCAAGGCGATGTACCCGGACGTTGAGTCCACACTTTTAATGTGGCTGCGTGATGCCCGATCTCGTGATGTTCCGGCCAACAGACTATTGCTGAGGAAGGGGGCCGAGCAGCTAGCTGTGATCCTCGGACATGACAGTGGCGTCACTTTCAGCCACGGATGAATAGAGCGTTTCAAGGTAAGGCACGGCACCACATTCATGCAAGTTTATGGTGAACGCAACAGCGTGAGTGTCGACACCGTCACCGAATGGCAGACCAGCAAGCTACCAGTGCTTCTTGCAAGGTACGACGAGAAGGACCTATTAATTGCAAACGAAAGTGGTTTATTTTATAAGGCTAAGGCCGAATAGGACGTACACAGTTTCTGGCTGCCAGTGCCATGGTGGTAGGCGCTCCAAGGAGTATTTGTCCATGTTATATTGTTGCAATATGAGCAGCTTCGAGAAACGAAAACTGTTGGTGATTGGGAAAGCCACAGCCTCGGAAAAAACATTCCAGTCGAATGGACTGCGAATACAAAGGCATGGATGACGAAAGACATGTTTAAGACCTAGTTATTGCAGTTCGACTGGGAGATGATAAAGCCTAAGAGAAAGATGCTGCTCTTCCTGCTCCAACCACGTGAAGTCACCCGAGCTGGCAGCAATTGAGCTGGCCTACTTGCCGCCAAATGCGACCTTGGTACTTCAGCCGATTGACCAAGTTATCCGTAAGGGCTGCCTACCGTGCTCACTTTGTTGAACGTTTGCTCTTCGACATTCGACATGCAAATTAATTGGGCGTCAAATATAGACATCATATTTACTGTCGAAGTGTTGGCGAGCGTTTGGCAACAACTGAAAGGGGAAGTAGTCAAAAATTGCTTCATGAAACCTGGTTTCCAACAAAATGATGGCATATCCAATGAAGAGTTGTTCGTCCCAGATGACGAAACATCAGACCCGGCTTTCGGGGCATACAGCTTCTCTGACATTGTCACATTTGACTACAACGTCATCGATAACAAGGAGCTACAATCTAAAGCTGTTTTGAGCTGTTATCAGACAGCGACAGTAAACACGAAGACGAGTACCTTGCTGTCGGGCTGACTTCGCAGCAGGTGATTGACCACATTGATGAAATGAAGGAATACTTCCAGAAGCAGCAAGATGACTGCAGTGTCGAAGTGTTGCAGCTGAGTGAAATGTGGCGCAAGGTGATAACAGCATTGCTCAAGGGTGCTCGCCAATCGCTGATGACTAATTTCTTTTCGAAGTAAGTGTAAGTAAACAGTTTGTGTTTTGCATTAGATGTTCATCACTCATTGCAGTAATATTGTTAGCACCGCAAACTATGTTTTGAAACCAAGATGTTCCAGTGCTTCGAGCAGGTGAATTCTGCTGTCAAATTAGGTTATTAATGTGAGAGTTGCCTTAGTGCCGCTCAGTTCAGACCTCTCAGACGAACTTGGGGCCATTTGGCGATTCTTAGAAGGGGGGGGGGGGGCTGCACTTTTGGCAATAGGCAGCCACACTTCAGCAGATACGCCTTCCCGTCCTCACAAATAAAAATTTATTCAAAGCCGATAAACAGGAGCGTATGAAAAACCTTAAAAGAAACGTTTTATCATCGGACGACTAAGTTTTGTTGCTGTGCAGGAGCTACATGACGTCCCTGCACTTACTGTAACGGCGCTGCATTGCATTTTTCATAACCCCTGCTAGTGATTAGGTCTTTTGTAAACGTGCTGGAAAATGCATTCAGGGCTCACCAGCAGAACTAGCCTGCCCCATACTGCTCTAACGATCGTCACACGGCAACGCGATTTCCCTCTGCGAAGTTTGGATTTTACGGACTTCGAATATAACGGACTCATTTTACTGGATTATGATGGTTCATTATAGTAGACTGTATTTACTGAATAACAACTATTATTACTTTTACTTAAAAAGTAATCAAATTGCACCACAAAAAGCACCAATCAAAGGAGATGACATTAAAATCCCAACATGGTTAAATAGTTAATACCATGCTAACACAAGGTATTCTGAAGTATTGATAGCACCCTACCTCTCGAATCTCATGCAGTGTATATTGCATACTTTAAGGCACACAGCTATTTGTAGCATTTTTAGCAGTGTAGTTGGTCATAGAGCTAACGCCTCTTGCGCAAGCGTGATTTATAAATTTAAAGTTTTAATTTCCAACGAGACATCACGAGTTCCTTCTCAAGGAACCCATAATTCTTGGTGATGTAATAGCGATTTTATATGCATTGCATTAGCTCCAAGTTTAGTGCCAATAGGTAATCCATTTATAGAATGCACCATTTCATAATTAATTGATATGTGGAGTTCAACGTCCCAAAACCACCGTTTGATTATGAGAGACGCCGTAGTGGAGGGCTTCGGAAATTCATTGCACTGCATTGTTTACCACTGTGATAATGTAATAATAAGATCAAGTGCGTACAGTTTTTAAAGAAGTTTACTGCAAGCTTTGACAATACGAATTATGGTTCTAATGGCGTCGAAGACGGGACTGCAAATGTTTTATTGGGCTTCAGGAATACCGAGCACAGCATATAATACCGAGAAAAATACACAAGACATGACACAAATACAGCCACAGCAGCACATCCCGCCAATGAATAACCTGAAAAAAGTAAAGCACCGTGTAACGCAAAGCATCAGGTATGATGCTATCGGTATGAGAATAAAGCTGAATGAGACTGTGACATCGTTGCTTCGTTCGCTTTCTATTGTAATGTTTCCCATTACAGTGGAGTTCCAGTATGATTGTGCACACAAGCAAATGGGCTTTAAGTGCATATTTTCATTGGGAACTTGCTCACATGCAAATTTCTTCACCCACAGCAACTACCATTTGGTAATGTGCCTTGCAACATAGGACCCTTCGGACGACGTAGGAGCGACCGCTGTGTTGTATATGCTGAAATAGCTCGATAACACATGGCACGTATTTTCCCGCATGGTCTGTAACTCAATGGTGCAGAAATGTTGATTGATATGTGGGGCTTAACGTCCCAAAACTATCATATGATTATGAGATACGCCGTAGTGGAGGGCTCCGAAAATTTTCACTACTTTGGGTTCTTTAACGTGCATGCAAATCTGAGCAAACTGGCCTACAACATTTCCGCCTCCATCGGAAATGCAGCCACCGCAGCCGGAATTCGATCCCGTGACCTGTGGGTTAGCAGCCGAGTACTTTAGCCACTAGACCACCGCGGCGGGGCTGCACCATTTTATAGCTTCAAGTTTGTCTAAGATGCAATAGCCGACTGTCTTCAAAGCTTTTTTGTATTCATGAATGCATAACTTTGCCATTATTATTGGGCAGGACTAGAATATTGTGGTGAGCTTATGTGGTCATCGAGCCGTGAACACGTCACGAAGTAGCGATTTTCGCGACGCACAAGCAGCAGGCGACGATCTCCCGGAGCGAGCATCGGGCCAATGGCGAGGCGAGCTGAGGCAACATGGCGGCCACAGCCAATCAAGGGCCTCAAAGCGACCTTCAAACATTTGCTTTTTGTGCACTTGTTTTTAAAGGGAGGAGCCAGCTGTGGCAGGAAAGTTAAACACGAGAAATGCTCTTTCCGATGAGCCCAAAAAGCCGGCTCCCGGCCCAGCCATCGTGAATCTATAATTTTTTAAAAATTGCTGTTTTCTCGCCGTTTCCAAAAAAAGTTTCACTATCTAGGTGAGTGAAACTAATTTTCCGAAGCACTTCTGCGCAGTTTTCAGTGTAGATATTTTGGAATCAGATAGAAAAAGGGTTCCAGAAACTGAAAACTTGATTTTCAGAAAATCGATTTTTTTGGCATTTTTCGCGATCCTAAAGCCGCGTCCCCCCTTAACTTGTTCCACAAGAAAAGTCACCCGAAATTCCTATTGGTTAGGACAGGTAATGCTAGTTTTTCTGACGTGGTGCTTGAGTGTGCTGTGTCATTTGAAATTGAATTTGTTTTTGATTAAAACCAGTGCTTCTATGTCTTGGTGCTGGTCACATGCTTTACTGGTTGCACATTTGAAGTGTCCTTTCTAAAGTGTTAATTCTCAAATTTTGCCTTATTCAGCAACAGGAAAGGTAGCAAGGCTCCCTTTCTATTTAAAAGCCAATTGCCATGAAACAAGCTTTAATGCCAGTGGTGTCCACGTGATTCATTTTGTACAATCTGCGGCTTTCCAGATGTCTGGATGAAGTACATCCTCTTTGAGCTGAAGCACCCAGAAGGAAAGCCTGAGCAAGCGGGTGTCCTCTACCACAGAGCTGTGAAGACACTTGATGATGACCTCACTAATCACTTCATTTCAGCCTACTCTTTGATGGACACCAGAAAATTGTAAACAAGTGGCTAGTGTGGTGATTTGAATTGTAATTTACTGCTTCACCTGCCAGATGTTGTTATGTTGCACATTTGATACTTCTTTTTAAACTTTCTTCTTTCATGGAGGGGCCCCCTTGGGGTGTCTACTACAAATACAGTTGCATGGCCCCTGCTGTGTCATTATCCATAATTATGTGGAAAAGTGAGGTGCCTGCTACACATTTGCAAGGCATTATGTGCACTTTGTTGGCCTGTTACTATGTGTGGGAAGCTCGTTATGCAATTTGCATTGTGTGATGCCTGGCTGTTATTTCACTCCTCTATTACATCTATTACCATAATTCTTTGCCCAGTATAGGGCCTTTTAAAAAAGGGGTTTCTAGCTTTGACATGGCTGTGTGGCAGGATGTTCACACAGAGCTCCTGGTTTCAAATCCCGTATGATTGTGGATTTTTTTTGTGCATGATAGCAGTTATGGTCACAGGCAGTAGCTGTAGCGGACAATTGCACTGCCAAAATTGGCTGTTGGTGTGATTTTGTAACAGCTTTCATTGTAATATCTCGTATTGAAAATGAATTGCTCCGGCCTACCCAAACTTGGCATCTGGCAAAGTGAAATCATGTGTGCCTCCTTAAGAATGAACAATTGTACGCTTGTCAGTGGGGTCACCATTGTTACTAAGCCGAAAAGTAATGCAAGAATCGCCTATAATGGGGGTGCCTTTCCACTGCTGGGTAAACAGCGACAAGCAAAGCTTTGCATATGTGCAGGACCAAGTACAATTTTTTTCTTTAATTCGCATTGTGCCATGATCCCCCAACTTTTAAAGGGGCCCTGCGACAACAAATTAATCATATTGTTTTCATGGCTTCTTTTTGAACTGTAGAGTGCACCAAACCTCGTTGGTGAGGGGAAATGCCAAAAACTAAGCTGTTGTAATTTTATTTCTATGGGAAAACACTTTTTTAGGACTAGAGTGACACACAGCAGCTAATTTTTTAATCAAGTAACGTTTCACCCCGTGGGAATGACAACACAGAATGCACGTTTTGATTATCCCGACACGCGTAATATTAATACATTCCTAGATAGAGCACACCGTTGTGCATTAAATAACGATAAAAGCACGGTTTATACTTCTTCATATACAAAAAGATTTCGCTTTTTAACATGAAAGTATGAGAACAGTTGCAAAACGATGCAAAAAGGCGCTGCACGATGACCACCACGATGCTTGTCGTATGCCACATCTGTGTGAGAGGGGCGTGGTGATTAGAAACAGCCTTTGATGTCAGTGGGAGAGTGACATGTTCAAGGGAACGTTTTTTTCGTTGTCTGGCGGGGCTCTGAAGTTTGAAGGCTAATAACATAGGTTACTGTAAAGTGATTTCAATCATTATTTTTGCGTTCGCCTCTGTATTCAGCACTATACGAGCTCCAGAAATCAGACGAAAAAACGACGGATGGCTCCTTTAAGTGCGGAGCATTTAGGCGGCCAGGCTGCCGTGGGCTTGTTCACACCGAAAGGGAAGTAACAAAGTGGGAAAGCGAGCTGTTCGAAGCAGTGAAAGCGCGCATCTGTTCAAACCTCATGCCTCCGCGTGGCAGAGGAGTCTGGGCATCCAGTGCTTTTGTGCACGTGTCGCTGTCACGTGTAAATGCTTCTCCCAAAGATAAGATACAGTAGCGCCTGCACCGCGTGGCGTTCTGATTAGCTGCAGTGAAGCGGCGACCTTGACCGATCTTGCCGCACTCCAGCAACCGCACTTGTGTGGCTTGTGGCAAGATTGGTCATTTTGAATCTGTCTGTATTCTCGTCTTCCAATTTCTCCCAACGCAGCCTACTTGTCTACTTCTAGTGCTGCGCAGACCAGCATGGTCATTGTCTTGAATGTGGATGAGCTCCACTAGCTCACAGAACTGTGCATTGCAGTTTCCATCGGTACTGTTTCATTTTCGTTTTTTGTCGACACCGGTGCATCTGTGTCATTATTCAGTGAGTGCCATTGTTCATTTACTGGCATTCAACTGGCATCTTCTTCCATTATCCTTCAATCGTATTCGAAAGGAATTATTGAACACTTTGCCCAATTTAAGTCCACCATTGCTTACTGGAGCGTCATGTCTCCGGTTGCATTCTACATCACTCGAAATGGCCAATTCCTTCTTTTTCTTTGAAAACATTGCCTTGTTCACCAGCACCTGCTGCAACGAACCTTCCTGCAACAGTGCCTGCTCCAAGGACATCTGCGTCAACCGTGCCAGAAGGGCACTGTACATGCCCTTCTGGCACGTACAGTGCCCTTCGTTGGCACTGTACGTGCTTCAACTGGTGGTGCGTCCAGCATATGGTCACCTCTTACTACTATGTTCGTTCAGAACACTCACGCAATCACAGTCACTGTTCCACCATGGTGAATGAGTACTACTTCTAGTTGACTGCTTACTGAATTCGGCTTCATCCATAGTGACACCTAGTAACTGACATAAATTAAGGGCCTTTACGTGCTCTCTTTGTCCTGCCTGTTCATTTAAGCTTAATTGGAATGTATCCGTATGTGTAATTAACATAATTCCGGACATATTTGTTTGTCGAAGTATGTGGGCATATTATTTTAATCAATATTGGAAGGTGACCACTATTTGTGGCCGATGTGATGGTGGACCCTGAGCTAGAAAAAGTCAGGTCTATCACAGAATGTGATAGGCCAGATAGATAAGTGGGGGATCGTAAATTCCCACACTGAATTATGATAACCGTTTGCCACAGGCATCGGATCTATAACGCCATGATATGTGGCGTGAGTTGAAATCTCTTGCGATTATTATATTTTTTTTGCACGCTGCTACTGCAGAATCAAATAAACTAGTATTTGAAATACCCTGTGAGAAAATAAACATTGACTACTGGAAAAGGTACACAACCAGGAATAGATAAATCTACTGCTAAAACTTCACTCTCTGTTCATGTGAACTGATATGTTGTTTTCACTCTATGGGCAAATCGTTAAACCCGCTCTACATGAACGTTGATCAAAGCGAATGCAGAGTTATTGCCTAAGATCAAAACTTTTTTCTGTAGATAATCATGTTTCTTGCGATAAAATAATTCAGGAGAAAATTCGGTTCAAAGATGTGAAAGACCAGTAGCTACAGCGAGCACTGAGCGACAGTTCCACTGAAGCACTTTCAATGATCCCATGTTAAATGTAAACCAGTGGCCTCAACTGCCTTCTGGATGACGTCTTAAGAAATCATCGTTCCTCAGCGAACTGCTGTCCTGGCACTATTTTTTACTTAAATCTATATAGAAGAGTGTATTTTGGGGAGTAATAGGTAGCCCGGCGTTTAGTGGCTCTACTGTCCAAATTCATATTTTCAACAATTTGTGAAGTGGTCTTAATCATTCTCACCGTCCTGTTCACAAGTAGTTTATTCTTCATTCTTTATTCATGAAATACCCCACAGCACCCGAGGGAGTTATAGGGGGCGGGGGGTTACATCAATGAATGATGTACATCATCGTACGCACACAAAATATATCAATACCTGAAGTACACCTTTGTTCACACACATAATACAGTTATTTTCACACGTAAATACATCTTCGTTCAGCTTACAGCATGGGATTACAGCATTGAATAAAATACATCTTCATTCTATAGTCAAGAGTCCGACGAAATCCCGTCTGGTCGGGGACAAACATAGTGCAAAATAACAAAAATGCCGACGAAGGTGAAATACACAAAAGTTAAAGAGACGTTTCGGCTCCCCACACGGGAGCCTTGCTCACAGTGCACTACGTACTTGATTTTCATTTAGCTTATTAAATCCGAAGCATTTTCTTGCGAACTTCAGTGACTTTGAGCGTATCTATCTATCTATCTGTCTGTCTGTCTATCTAGCCGCCTACGACTTTTAGCTCTTCTGGCCGTTTCGATAATGCTATATCTACCAAACTTGGTATGGCATAACATGATGGACTTGGTATGGCATAACTTGGTATGGCATAAACTTGGTATGGCATAACATGACTGTATGAAGAACATATTTGACTAGTCTTAGCATGAAAATCATGACGTATGTCATGAATGCCATGATTTACATTTAATGGTCCCGCAGCTCTTGCGGTGGTTTCAATCACGTGGCATGTTGCAAAATTGGTACGGTATGGCATGATTCCACGGCGAACACAAGCGACAGACTCTAACATCAAAATCATGAAATGCGTGTCATGTAACAACATGACTACATGCCACGCTCACGATGTGCTCGTGGCCGTTTCGCTAGCATCACATATACCAAATGTGTTATGGTACGTGAATAGATGACGAAGGTATGTGACTAATGCAAACATGATAATCATGAGATGCGTGTCATGTAACGACATGACTATATGCTACGCTCATGATGCGCTCGCGGCCGTTTCGATAGCTTCGCGTCGCAATCTACCCGCTTAAAGTCTATTTTGCCCTCCCGGTCCCTAAACCCCAGTGCTTTGAAAAACTCTGCGCCATCATTCTGAACTATAGGGTGAAGCCCTTTACAGAACATTATCAAGTGTTTGCAGTTTCTTCTTCCTCTCCACACGCACTGCATACTGTGTCTACCCCTTCGTATTTGGCCCGATATGTCTTGGTTCGCAGTACTCCCGTTCTGGCCTCAAACAGTAGAGAACTACCCCGAGTATTATCATAGATCCTTTCCTTGGCAATTTCCTGCTTAAAAGTTCGATAGATCTCTAGTGCGGACTTCTTAATCATGCCCATTCTCCACATGTCAGTCTCCGTTTCCTTCACTTTCTTCTTAACCGATAGTTCTTTTTGGTTTGGCCACCTGCTGTTTTCTAAGCATTTACCAGTCAATTTTCTGGTTCGCTTCCTCCATTTTGTATCGACATTCTTCATGTACAAGTAGCTGAAAATCTTCCTAGCCCAACGCTCCTCCTCCATTTCTCTCAATCGCTTCTCATATTTTATCTTGCTGCTAGCTTCCCTGCCCTCAAATGATGTCCATCCCATATCACCTTGTACTCACTGATTTGGTGTATTCCCGTAAGCTCCTAAAGCAAGCCTACCTATTCCACGTTGCTTAATTTCTAATCTTGCTTGAACTTCTGATCTCATGCACAAGACCGCATTGCCGAACGTCAGCCCAAGAACCATGACCCCTTTCTATATTCCTCTCACAACATCATACCTATTGTAATTCCACAGTGCCCGCCCCGCCGCGGTGGTCTAGTGGCTAAGGTACTCAGCTGCTGACCCGCAGGTCGCGGGTTCGAATCTCGGCTGCGGCGGCTGCATTTCCGATGGAGGCGGAAATGTAGGCCTGTGTGCTCAGATTTGGGTGCACGTTAAAGAACCCCAGGTGGTCGAAATTTCCGGAGCCCTCCACTACGGCGTTTCTCATAATCATATAGTGGTTTTGGGACGTTAAACCCCACATATCAATCAATCAATTCCACAGTGCCCTATTTTTCATCTACTGCTGCATTCCTGTTACCTTTAGTCGTCACGTATATTTCATGTTCCCTCAGGTACTCGGTCCCATTCTTTATTCATACGCCCAGATATTTGTATTTATCTGTTATCTCTAGCGTGACCTCCTGTATTCTAAGTTCACTACCTTCGTTGTCATTGAAAATCATGACTGCTGATTTTTCCTTACTGAATCTAAAATCTAACCTATCTCCCTCATTACCGCAAATGTCCATCAATCTCTGCAAATCTTCCTTGTTGTTCGCCATTAGCACTACATCATCTGCGTACATTAATGCTGGTAGTGCCTGATCAATGAGTTTTCCTTGTTTAACTAAAGAGAGGTTGAAGCCCAGTCCACTTCCCTCTAATTTGGCCTCTAACCCTTGTAGGTACATCATGAATAATAAGGGTGACAGGGGACACCCCTGCCTAAGCCCCCGTTTTACCTCTGCAGGCTTCGATACCTGTTTTTCCCACTTTATAACTACCTTGTTACCTTTATAGATATCCTTTAAAAGATTAGTGACTACATGTTCCATGCCTAGTGTGTCCAGTATTCCCCACAATTCCTCTTGAACCATGCTATCGTACGCTCCCTTGATATCCAAAAATGCTAGCCACAGGGGCCTGTGTTTCTTTTCTGCTATTTCGATGCACTGCGTCAGTGAGAACAGATTGTCTTCCAACCTCCTGTGTTTCCGAAACCCATTCTGCAGTTCCCCCAGCACCCTCTCATCCTCTATCCATGCCTGCAGTCTTTCCTTTATAATCTGCATCGCCAGCCTGTAGACCACTGATGTCACTGTTATAGGACGGTAGTTGTTTATGTCAGCTTTGTCCCCCTTTCCTTTATAGATCATGCTCATCCTGCTAAGTTTCCATCCATCGGGAACTTCACCATCGATTATTATTTTGCTCACTGCCTCTCTCAAAGTCTGCTTAGACTTCGGACCTAATGTCTTTATCAGCATAATTGGAATGCCATCTGGGCCTGTTGATGTACTACTAGGAACCCTTTTCTCAGCCCTTTTCCACTCTCGTTGTGAAAATGGAGCCATTGCACCACTTGATTCGTCCTTGTCTATTGTGGTGCATAAAGTACTTCTTTGTTGAAACTTTTCTGTAACCCTTGTTCTTATATATTCAATAGCTTCGTCCCCTTCTAGCCTAGCACCATGGACTGTAGTTATAAAACTCTGCTCTAGGCTCGTCTCATTTCTTAGGGAGTTTAGATGGTTCCAAAATTTCGCAGTTGCCTTTCTATCTTTTTTATGTACTTTTGCCAGCCACTGGGCTCCCTTTCTTCTAATCTTTTCATTGATCAGAAGGGATGCATCCCTTCTACAGCTTAGAAAGGTTTCCCATTTTCTTTCAACATCATCTGTCGGTTGACCCCGCTGCTTAGCATGTCTGTGTTCCCTAGAGACTTCCTGACGTTTTTCTATGGCTCTCTTAACTTCCTCATCCCACCAACTTTTGGGTTTGTGTCTTCTTTTCCGGGGTGACTTGTCATGCGTCTTAGCAAGCTCTAGCTCAAAGAGTCTAATTAGATTCGTGTATGTCCACACTGTCTTATTATCCTCCGTGATTGCTTTCTCAATTTGTTTAGTAGCTATTTTTATTTGCCTTTCTGAATAAAAATTTTCCTGTAGTTGCTGATCTTGTCTCCTTCCCACTTTCACTGCTCTTCCAAAATTTAGCTTGATACGTTTGTGATCACTACCCAGACTTCTGGAGCCACCTTCATCTATGTGCATTTCCCTGAGCTTATCATACATCCTATGTGACATCATTGCATAATCTATCGTCGACTGCAGCCTTCCTACCTCCCATGTTATTTGCCCTTCACACTTCTCGGTACTGTTGCAAATGATCAAATCAAGCCTTTCGCACATATCCATGATCATTTTGCCTGTCGGGTCGATATACCCATCTATATTTTCTATGTGTGCATTCATGTCTCCTAGTATAATTATCTCGCACTCTCTTCCTAACTCCTGAATGTCCTTTGATATACACTCTACCATTGCCTGGTTTTCCTCTCTGACTTTTGCTCCCGTCCACAAGTACACAAAACCAAGGAGTGTCATGTGACCTGCCACTTTCCCTTTTAGCCATAAATATTCCTTGCACTCCTGCTTGACCCTTTGCCGGTCTGTACTTTTATGAATGAATGCCCCAATACCACCCCCCTTCCTGCTGCCTTCTGTTCTATTACAATATTTCCATGCGTAGTCCGGATTGTTCGGAGGTTGTTCCATGTCCCCGAGATGTGTTTCTACAAAACCGTATACCATCGGCCTCTCTTCCCTTAGCTGTTCTTCTATCTCTTCCCACTTCAGCCTGTTCCTACCACCCTGCATGTTAATATACCCTATGTCTGAATTGGCTCGGCGCTCGTGGCTACGTCTATTTATGCCACGGACTCTACCTATCTTAGATATTGGTGCCACTTTGGAATCGTATCTGTCCATACCACCTGTCGAAGAGTCTCCCTGGTTGTTTTCCTCGTTACTAGCTATCCTGCACCCCGAATGGCTCGCTTGCCCCCCCAAAAAGCTACTGCGCGTCCTGCAAGTCGCCAACCCACCTTATGACCGAGCCGCCCATCGAAGTGAATTCTGTCTCGTTGAAAACCACCCCACCTATGCACCTCTCTGTTTATTTCCACCACCTCAAAGCCTTTCTTTCGACTCATCCGCCCTATCTTTTGGTTTGCGTTGACAACCGCTCTTTGCAGGTTGCTATCACGCACCGGTACCTCCGGTATCGTGCATATCACTACCTGTACCTTAGGAGAAGTGACGCGCATGTCATCGACGCCTTTCGCCAGTGTGGTTGTTAGTCCTGCTGTATCTTCATTTAAGACATCGTTTAAACCGCCTGAAATTATCACGAGGTTTCGTCTATCAGCTGTAGTTATGAGTTTTGCGCTGAAAACTACAACCGCTCGCGCCAACACAACGCCACCTACTGCCCGGTGGTTGTAACCCGAAATGCGGCTTTTAGGCGAGACACGTGCGCCACGCAGCGCAAACAACCTTACAGGGGGTGTCAGCACCCCCGCATCCCCAACCTTAATTCAAACCGTATTCAGAAAAACAAAAATCAGCTTCACAAGCTCTATAAAACAAATCGCAACACATGTTCCTTCATAATGTCCGTGCACAACGACGCCGCCGCCGGCCGACACTGCTGCACTGTCCAGCTCGACTTCACCTCAGTACCGGTCCCGCAACAGAAACGTTGCCGTCGGCGCGACGAACCGTCGCTAGCGCCGACACGTCTTCCCGTTGCGACCAGCACTCACGAGGGCGCCGGACTGCAGGTAGTTGCACAGGTCCCAGACATCTCCATCGACCGACCTCACGACCGGATTCCTGGCCAGTGGCGCTGACGATGTGCAGAAGACAGCTGCAGCTGTGGATTACAACACTCCCGCTGCGTAATTTCCGAAACACTCGACAGAAACAATGCAGCAAGCCAACGGGAAGGGGGCTTCTGGCTCCTCGCCCACGTGGTACGATGGTCAGTACTGCTAGCTAATACATTGGCGGCGGCCGAGACGCCCAGCTCAAAATATAACAAAGGTCACTTTTCCCAATTCGTGCACTGCAAGATAAAAGTGAGGAAAGCAGCGTGTAACGCCACGATCCACATAGTTTTGGCACGTGCGACAGGCGGCTGCGCAGAGCCTTAGGCCTAATGAGTCGCTTGGCAACAACCGGCAGCCGCAAGGAGACACCCACTCTGTAGGGTGGCACTATTGCTCGCCCCACACAGCAGCTTACCGAGCGATCGGCGTCCACCGCCCCAGACGGTGTTACGATGCCCCAGCGTCGAGCAGCAATACCAGACAGCAACGACGCCCGACTTCCCGAGCCCAAAAGAGTTGAAGCTACTTATAGAAAATCGGACCACCCACAAGGCTTCTGTACTCACTCGCTTGGCCTACAAACCACGTGCTCTAAGCCTTGTTCACCCCAGGATGCAGACTGCGTGGCTCTCGTCCCAAGTGAACAACGTATTTAAAAAAACCAACAAAAAAAAAACTTGCGAGCAGAAAAAAATAAATGCTCAGCGTGCCGACAATAAAACATGTCACTAATACTCATCTCGCTTCTCAACAAAGCACACCGCCGACGCTAGCAAAGAAGCCCCCCCCCTTTCCCCCCTAGGCCTACTCTTCCCCAGCTCAAACAAAAGCTTGCACCGAACCGCGAAAACTGTTGTCCGATTCTCCAAGAGCTCCACGTTGGGCAGCCAGTGTGGGGTCTCGTTGTGGCGAGCTTGCGCCACGCAACGCTCTTGGAGTGAAAAGACACTAGACACGGTTGGTACAAACCAAAGAACAACACACATTTATTTAACTAATTTACAACGACGATATCGTCCGCCAAATTACTGTACATCAGTGACCAACACGCTAAGACATCCTTGCACAATATTACCATACACTCCATGACAAACACAATAACACGCCCAAGGCGGCGTCGCCAATGCTTTACTTACCACGAGGGCCCCGACGCGCAGCCCGCGGTGCCGCGCACCGGGGACCCATGCTACAGACAAGCGTTCGCGGCAACCGCCACGCCACAGAACACCTACCACGCGCAGAAGAGACTCGTTCAACTCTCGCCCGTCACCAAGGCTTGCCTTCCGTCAGGGGTCACTGCCGGCGCTACCACTCTACCAATCATGATGGTGATAGTGGTGATGGATGGATGGATGGATATGGCTGTACCCTTTAGATCGGGCGGTGGCTAGCGCCACCAAGCCGTAATATATAATGAACCAAAAACTATATTTATTTTTTTTTCCTTAAAAAAGAGTTTGAGGATTCGTACTTTGCAGTGAAGAGTTTAATTTTCACTCGCGCCTTGACTTTAGCCACCAATCAGACAACCTCCTTCTAGTGAAGTCTACCCGCTTAAAGTTTATTTTGCCCTCCCGGTCCCTAAACCCCAGTGCTTTGAAAAACTCTGCGCCATCATCCTGAACTATAGGGTGAAGCCCTTTACAGAACATTATCAAGTGTTCGGCAGTTTCTTCTTCCTCTCCACACGCACTGCATACTGTGTCTACCCCTTCGTATTTGGCCCGATATGTCTTGGTTCGCAGTACTCCCGTTCTGGCCTCAAACAGTAGAGAACTACCCCGAGTATTATCATAGATCCTTTCCTTGGCAATTTCCTGCTTAAACGTTCGATAGACCTCTAGTGCGGACTTCTTAATCATGCCCATTCTCCACATGTCAGTCTCCGTTTCCTTCACTTTCTTCTTAACCGATAGTTCTTTTTGGTTTGGCCACCTGCTGTTTTCTAAGTATTTACCAGTCAACTTCCTGGTTCGCTTCCTCCATTTTGTATCGACATTCTTCATGTACAAGTAGCTGAAAACCTTCCTAGCCCAACGCTCTTCCCCCATTTCTCTCAATCGCTTCTCAAATTTTATCTTGCTGCTAGCTTCCCTGCCCTCAAATGATGTCCATCCCATATCACCTTGTACTCCCTGATTTGGTGTATTCCCGTGAGCTCCTAAAGCAAGCCTACCTATTCCACGTTGCTTAATTTCTAATCTTGCTTGAACTTCTGATCTCATGCACAAGACCGCATTGCCGAACGTCAGCCCAGGAACCATGACCCCTTTCCATATTCCTCTCACAACATCATACCTATTGTAATTCCACAGTGCCCTATTTTTCATGACTGCTGCATTCCTGTTACCTTTAGTCGTCACGTATATTTCGTGTTCCCTCAGATACTTGGTCCCATTGCTTATCCATACGCCCAGATATTTGTATTTATCTGTTATCTCTAGCGTGACCTCCTGTATTCTAAGCTCACTACCTTCGTTGTCATTGAAAATCATGACTGCTGATTTTTCCTTACTGAAGCTGAAATCTAACCTATCTCCCTCATTACCGCAGATGTCCATCAATCTCTGCAAATCTTCCTTGTTGTTGGCCATTAGCACTATATCATCTGCGTACATTAATGCTGGTAGTGCCTGATCAATAAGTTTTCCTTGTTTGACTAAAGAGAGGTTGAAGCCCAGTCCACTTACCTCTAATTTTGCCTCTAATCCTTGTAGGTACATCATGAATAATAAGGGTGACAGGGGGCACCCCTGCCTAAGCCCCCGTTTTACCTCTGCAGGCTTCGATACCTGTTTTTCCCACTTTATAACTACCTTGTTACCTTTATAGATACCCTTTAAAAGATTAGTGACTACATGTTCCACGCCTAGTGTGTCCAGTATTCCCCACAATTCCTCTTGAACTACGCTATCGTACGCTCCCTTGATATCCAAAAATGCTAGCCACAGGGGCCTGTGTTCCTTTTCTGCTATTTCGATGCACTGCGTCAGTGAGAACAGATTGTCTTCCAACCTCCTGTGTTTCCGAAATCCATTCTGCAGTTCCCCCAGCACCCCCTCATCCTCTATCCACGCCTGCAGTCTTTCCTTTATAATCTGCATCGCCAGCCTGTAGACCACTGATGCCACTGTTATAGGACGGTAGTTGTTTATGTCAGCTTTGTCCCCCTTTCCTTTATAGATCATGCTCATCCTGCTAAGTTTCCATCCATCGGGAACTTCACCATCGATTATTATTGTGCTCACTGCCTCTCTCAAAGCCTGCTTAGACTTCGGACCTAATGTCTTTATCAGCCTAATTGGAATGCCATCTGGGCCTGTTGATGTACTACTAGGAACCCTTTTCTCAGCCCTTACCCACTCTGATGGATGGATGGATATGGCTGTACCCTTTAGATCGGGCGGTGGCTAGCGCCACCAAGCCGTAACACCTAATGAACCAAAAACCATATTTATTTTTTTTTCCTTAAAAAAGTGAGTTTGAGGATTCGTACTTTGCAGTGAAGAATTTAATTTTCACTCGTGTCTTGACTTTAGCCACCAATCAGATAACCTCCTTCTGGTTAAGTCTACCCGCTTAAAGTTTATTTTGCCCTCAACGCGAACACAGCGCCACCTACCGCCTGGTGGTTGTAATCCGAAATTCGGCTTTTGGGCAAGACACGTGCGCCACGTAGCGCAAACAACTTTACAGGGAATGTTAGCACCCACACAATCTGGACCACTAGATTTACTCTCATCAACATCCTGCACTATTTTTTCAATTCCGTCAACACTAAGCTCAACAGAAGCATAGGCGAAATGCTCATAATAGTTGGTTGATAATCACAGCTGCGTTTGGGTAAGAACACCGAGGGGAAAAAGTTGTTTAGACATGTAGCTTTATCCCCGTCATCCGTAATTGGCTTGCCATTATAATTCAACTCTTGTATTCCAAAGGACTCGGAGCCACACTGTTTTAAGTACTTCCAAAACATTTTAGGATTTGATTTCATTTTGCCGCTCAGCTCAGTGAAGTAATCATATTTAGCTTTTTCTTTCTTTAGAATATATACGTGGGTAGTCGACTTCAGTTTTTCGAAGTGATTGGTTGATATGTGTGGTTTAACGTCCCAAAACCACCATATGATTATGAGAGACGCCGTAGTGGAGGGCTCCGAAAATTTCGACCACCTGGGGTTCTTTAACGTGCACCCGAATCTGAGCACACGGGCCTACAACATTTCCGCCTCCATCGGAAATGTAGCCGCCGCAACCGGGATTCGAACCCGCGACCTGCGGGTCAGCAGCCGAGTACCTTAGCCACTAGACCACCGCGTCGGGGCTTCAGTTTTTCGAAGTGAGTTGCTGATTTGCTTTTCTTGAATGCGCGAAACACCCTTTTTCTTTTGTTGATAAGTTTCAATATGGGCGCTGTTACCCATGGCTGTTTGTGCTCTTTTAGCTGTGAAGAATAAACACTAGGGATATGTGTATTTGTTAACTCAGATAGTATAGTCTTAAATTTGTCCCACATATTATGCACATTACCCTCCTCAAAAAGCATTCGAAAACAGGGAACGAATTACGAAGTTTTTCGGGAATAGCATGGTAGTCGCCCTTCTCGTAAAACTAGATCCTTCTACTCGTAGGTAGCTTCGCACACATTTTTTTCCCTTTTGGATACAAGCAACAACAACAAGATTTTCACTAATTTTTGGAATCACAGTCTCGTGGGTTTGAATCCCGGCTGCGGCGGCTGCATTACCGATGGAGGCGGAAATGTTGCAGGCCCGTGTGCTCAGATTTGGGTGCACGTTAAAGAACCCCATGTGGTCGAAATTTCCGTAGCCCTCCACTACGGCGTCTCTCATAATCATATGGTGGTTTTGGGACGTTAAACCCCACATATCAATGGAATCACAGTCAGGTTACTCACGAAATTAGGTGCGTTACAAAACAGCTAATCTAACTCAGCGTCATTGCGAGTAGGGGTGGTAACGTACTGCGCCAAATCAAACGTGTCGACGATATTTTTCATCGCAAGGTTGTTGTGCCCGCTCAAACTCATATATAGATCATTACCCCAAGATAAGCCAGGCAGATTAAAATTACCCTCGAGAAGTATCGTCTGGGCTGACGCTTCGGAAGGAATTACATATAGTATTCGCATTATGATAATATCTGAGCTCGGCGAGCGATAAGCCATTCCGACCAAGAACTTGAAGTTATCCGGCAAGATTATCTTGCACCGTATAGACTCCTGTGCGCCGCACTTATAATCAAGCTCCATTGACTGTAAAGAGGAGCGGACAAGCAAAAAGACGCCACCGCCTGCTGTGGGCCTATCTTTGCGATAGACGACGCAATTTTGCGGAAACACCTCACTATCAGCAATGGAGGGTTCTTCCGAAAATTCTGCTAAGGACTATGTCAGCGTCGACACTTTCAAGTAAGCCCGAGAGCTCAGCAGCTTTATTAACTACACTTTGGCAGTTCATAATAACCGCAACAAGTTCTTGACATTGGTATTTCTCTTTTTTTTCCTAGTTTGTCATTGCCAGCGTACTGGGACGACCTCTTTTTTTTCTTCCTCCCACCTGAAAGCCCTGCCATTAATGATCAGTTTGCCAAAATTTAGTTTCACTTCATTGTTCTTATCTTTTCTTTTTGTCTTAGCATATTCCCACAGCTTATTCCTGACACTTCTCGTCTCAGGCGAGTAATCCTCGCTAACGCTATACTGGGAATTCTTGAATCTTTTTTGGAATTAAAAAGCACTGCCTGGCGTTTTTTATAGAATGAGAATTTAACAATAATTGGCCTCTTTTTATTCTCATTATAGGGTTCTAAGCGATGTGCTCTTTCCACAGATTCAAGTTCCATTCCAATGTGTGTATTGCAAATATTCTTTAATATAGCTTCGGATTCATCCCAGGATTTTGAGGTTTCAACATCAACGCCATAGAAAACAAGACTTTTCCGGTGACTTCTGTTTTCCAGGTCATTTGTCTTCTTCTGAAGATCTTTCACTTGTTGATGAGCTGCCATATTATAACTGCCTATTCTGTTACAGTCTTCGTGATGTCCCTTATCTGCTTCTGAGTTTGGCAAAGATTATCTTTCACTTCCATAAGTATGTTCTCATTTTTTTTGAACCTAGCTTCAATGTCATTTAACTTTCAAATTAAAGTTTCCTGCCCACCTTGCAAACTTTCCAGCACTTCCATCTCTTGAGTCTTAGAAGGCCCTGGGTTCAATTCAACATTCCCCGCGAGTATTAACGACAAAATCAAGTACAACACTGTTAGAAAATAATCGAAATCTCATCAAACGCGACGTATGTATCATGCATCCATGGTTTTTGTTATGAACACTTAGGAATGTGGGAGAAGCCGGCAATGCTTTTACAAGTCTCCGCGATTGAGATGGGTAGGTATAACCTGCACCAGCAACAGTTGCATTAGCGTCATGTTGGCAAATGTGCCGGCTCCAAGTCCCACGAAGCCGTCGTGCTGAGTGTTTATATACGCTTGATCGGCACCACGTGAGTTCTGCTGGCCCAAGTCGATTGGTTGGTCCTCGCTGATTCATCCGTGGCTCGGGCCGCACATGCCTCTGAAGACAGATGATGACCCATGCACACGTGTGGATGATAGTCTAGATACTGTAGACGCTATCCAGGGATCAGATGAAAAAGGTGGTGCCCCGCGCTGTGCTGCATCGAAATGGACCGTAGAAAACAGGAACAAAGGTATTTGCACCAGCAACCGTTGCGTTAACGTCATGTCGGCAAATGTGCCGGCTCCAAGAGAATCTGCGAGTCAAATGTAAGAGAATCAGTGTAGCCAAACGCAGTTTCTGCACCAGATGCAGTTTCTGGCGTGGTTTCATCCACGCCTTCGTGGGTAAGCGCGATACCGGTATCAAGAGCAGGATTGCCTGCACTAGTATGACTTGGGTCATGTGACTGTCTCTGACATGAGCATCGTCTCCTTTCTATAATCTCTAAAATTTGGAGCTCTTGATCCCTCACCGGGCAGTTAGAATGATCAGCAGGGTGAGCACCTTGGCAAACACAGCATAGTTCGTTTTGAGAGGAACATGTTTTAGGGTCATGCTCCTCTCGGAATATGCGGCATCAAGAAGACGATCGGCACCCCTTAACGGTATGGCTATATTGCCAGCACTGGATGCATTGAAGTGGGTGGGGAGAGAGAGCCTCAACTCTATAAATTAAAGACCATGCCTTAATCTCTGTTGGCCTACTTACGCCTGCAAATGTACCAATGACCGATTATATGTGGGGACTTTTATTTATTTATTTATTTATTTATTTGAGCATACTGTTAACCCACATTTGTGGGTCATTACAGGGAGGGAGTACATAAAAGTAATAATTTGTATATAAAAACACTCAAGTAATGTCAACTGTCAACAATAACAAAAAAAAACATCAACATTGGCATGACAAAAGGAAAGCAAAACATCAACACATCATCCAACAAATTTTAGGTTATTATCCGAAACACGTGAGCATCGGTACACTGATATGGCCCCTGCAGCTGAAAACATTTCCAATACCTCTCAGGCGCGCAGGCTCAAAACTACACCACGAACTAGGCCTTTCACGCAAGCGAGATGAGCTGGAAAGTGGGCTTACCGGTTGAGATTCAAATGCGGTGCACTTCAACAGATCAGAAGCGCAGGCCTGGTCCGGAGAGCAGCACAGAATGCCGCCCCTGCCACACTGTCGGACATAGGTAATGTTCTGGTTGAGTGGGGTCGCTCTCCTGAGTTCCTCCTGAGTAACCTTTGGATTTTTGACACGGATTAGTCCCCCCATTGGTCGGTACTGGGCAACAGGAACACTGTGGATACCACTGCGTGAAAAGGCCTCTATGAGCCTGTTGTTAGTGAGAAGAGAGGCCGTCCAGAGGGAAGTCCTCTGGCCAGGAGAGGAAAGAGACATTAGGTACTCCTAGGAGGATATATATAAAAAAATTGCTGGAGTGGAAGCCGCCTATACTTACCCATAGAGCACAGTGAAGCCGGCGGCGGCCATCTTGTGGTGGGCAGGAAGGCGGCCGCGTAGCATATAGTGCACTTCCGCGGCCGTTTTTTTTTCGCAAATGATTGCTGCTAGAGAAGTAAAAACGTGCTCACATAGTCGCCGATACACTGGCAGTATTTAAAGAGACTACAGAACGGTTCGTTTTTCATGTGTTAAAATTTTATTTGTACAGCTTTCTCAGCCTTTAGCCAACATGAACGTTATGGCAAAGTTGTTTCACTGATTCCTAAAAATGACGAGTCTTGAAAGCAAAGACCTAACTTTGTCTTTCACGAGTTCCCGGCTTCGTTCCTTTGTCATGTGGTGCAGCCTGATCTTGATGTACAGCTCCAATACTTGCTTGCTCAAGTTGTAAATATGGTTGTCCAACACGTCGACGTCAAAAAGATGTTGTTCCAATTGTGAAAACCACCTCTTTTCCAGTGATTGACTCAAAATCTCCAGGACTAGTTGTTTGGTATTGGCATGTATGTTCTTAAGGCATTGAGTGGAAGCCTGCAGTCGACGCAGCCCCTTTTCCGCTGTTTCGCACAGTGACACAACGTCTTCGGAAGGGTAAAAGAGTCCACCTCGATTTTTTTGTCTCACCAATAGAGATGTATCCGCTCCATGAAGAGCTTCTATGCACAACTCACAGGTGTTTGTAGTAGCGATTTTGCGAGCGACAAAGCCTGCAATGTAAGGCACGACAGAGCAAACGAATGTGGAGAGGCTCTCTGGATAGTCAATTCGGTCTGTGTAATCGTGGTCCTCTGGTTGTAGGATGGCACACCTTCGCGATGTGACCTCAGTGGTTGCACAAAATGTAGTGGCAGAGGCAGATGCACCCAGAATAGAAACAATATCTTGCGAACAGTTGCCTGAGGTGGACGATCTCACTTCTGTCTGGACCAATAGACGCTTGTAAGCTGCCATGAATTGGGCAGCTGTAGGGTTGTTGTTGAACCCCCCACGTCCTCGCACACAGCCAAAGAAAGTTTCTGCGTGATCTTGACTCATCTTGTGCGTGAGCAGATAGTTAAGTTGACCTTCATGAACGAGTTCCTTGAAGATACTTTCTGTGCTCTGTATACACACAAGAAAACCCACAAATCCTGTCCTCTTTGTTCCCTGCAAAAGTGGTCGACCGAATGGGTCTTTTAAAGCACATATGTACTCTCGAGCGTCGGCAAAAAATGGTTTCCAACAAGGCTCATTTTGCTTTCGAAGGGGGGCTTTGTATGATTTTGCAAACGCATTTCTGGAGTTTAGCAAATCGAAGAGATGATCAAATACCCTCACAAATTTTGCCGTGGCACTAGCACCTCTAAACTGTGGCAGCTTCAGCGTTTGCTCGCAAAATTCAAGAGCGTCTGCGACTGAAGCGCTGAGTGCCTGAACTGCGAGCCGTACCTTCATCTTTTGCTTCTCCCACTGCATATGCACCTTAGTTAGCTTATTGCCAAGGCGGAGCCCTTCCTCGCGCTGTAAAGCCTCCAGTGCCTTTATGTAAGCCCATTTTATGTGGTTTCCATCAACATCAGTGATGTAACACATTGTTGCCAGTGAATTTCTAATCAACTTAATCATGTGGCATGGGTCAAGCAGGATATGCACATCCCTTGACTCATCAACTGGGTTTTTAAAGGATGTGGAGAACTCGACAGGATCAGGCTTCAGTTCTGCACCAAGGCATTTTGCCATAGTGAAATTTGATGACGCACCATCAAATGTTAGACTGACAACTTGAACTTTCACAGATTCCAGTCGTTCAATGCATTGTTTTGTTAGTTCAGCCCTCTCAGAACCAGTGAGCGAGTGGATAAGAAAGTAGCCGACTGGAATTTTCAGCCTCATGTTTATGCCAACAACAATATAAACACAAACATTTGTGGCTTCAGGAAGGCTGTCATCATCAAGAGATGCTCCAAAATCAACGTAGCCAACTACCCTGTCTCCGACAAGTTCAACATGTTTCCTAATCGACATATCATCGACAATCAGAGCGCAGTAAAGAGTTTCAGAGCGACCTTGAACCAACTTCTCCAAGAAAGAAAATGCTTCACCTGTAAAGCCTGGTTGGCCATCAACAGACCTATACCATTCTCTGATTGTGCGCTGCGAAGGGAGGGCGTCATTAAACTTTGATCGCACAAATTCGTAGGCTGCTGGTGAGTAGAAATGTAAAGTTAGTGCAAACGTTCGCAGCTCTGGAGGGTATTTACCTCCACTTTCTGTCCGTGCCCGGTGAAGCAGCTGTTGTATGTCAGGAGAAAATGCTGCATCGAACATCTTGGAGCCCTCTTCTGACAAAAGCTTTTGTTCTTCGATGCCTCTAATAATTTCTTCAGCGGTGATTTTCTTTTGTGTCAGCCTTCGTTTGCTCTGCTGCAACGTTTTAATTTTTTTCTTCAAGTGCAATCTTTCGTCTTCTGTTTCCTGCAACTTCGTCTTGTACCACTGCTTTGATGGTGATACAGTGACATGATCTTCAGTATTTAAGGCCTCTTGCTGCTGAGCAGGACTGCATCCTCGAGGTTTTGGTGCTGGCCGCTTCCTTTTCACCTGAAATAAGCACACAGTGGAAATTAACTACTTTTAGAATGATATATATACTTCAATTATTGCTCATAACATGAATATATGTATTCACGAAAGCATGTTCGGGAACATTCGACAATGATCATGCGCTAATCGTGTGTTGAGCGATATTGTAAACGAGCGAACGGGACGAAAAGCTCGCGAGGAAACACGCAGCAATGCAGTCACGTCGACAAAACACGACAGAAGAGATATGTCTACGTCATTCCAACCTCCTTGATGTCAGAGCACTATATCTGCGAAGTTCCGATGCTTACCGGTGCCTGGAGGTGGGCAGGAAAAGCAGCGAACGAAGTCGGCACACTTCCCGCTTTCAACCTTGTTGTTTGTCCGGTCCGGTCAAAACACGCCGGATCAAAGTGCGCAGAGCAAAGGCGATCTTTATCTGTCGGTTTCCAGTGTTCACGACGCACAGCTCGCTCCCATAGGTTCCGTGTCTCAGCATCTTTTGGAAACCTGCCAATAATTTCCAAATATTAATTCCTTAAGCCTACCAATGAAAAACACGAGTCAGCCGTATTAGACCGCGTAAGCACTACGTGCTTTCAGTACGCACCTGTGAAATGTGATCTTGGAAGCAGGAATCGCGCGATTTGTGCACCCATACGCTACGCAGGATTGTACCATGCTCGCTTGAATCGAGCCGCACGCATTCGAATGCACTGCAGAGACACACTTGTCAAGGAAAGACAGGCGCACGAACCGCAATCCACCGTCGCTGCAGGTGAACTGGCAGCGCTGGCCGCCACCGAGCCAGCCGAGCCGAGCTTTCTGCCCACCACAACATGGCGGCGCTGGCTTCACTTGAAGAGCGCTCCCTCCACTCCAGCAATTTTTTCATATTATATCCTCCTAGAGGTACTCACAGTAAAATCAGGTCAGAGAGAGCACTGCCGCGTGACACACAACCGACACCCCACGGACAGATCGTACCAAACCATCAGGTACTTGAAGGTAGACTCGGCAGTCCTTTGACGTGGCCAAGAAGGTCGACGCCGATGGAAAGTGACGAGATGGTATAGGTCAAAGCGAGGTGATTGAGGCCTCGGCTGCCTCGATTTGAGCCATGCCATTGCTTGAAAGGCATTTTTAAAATGGCCTTAGGCAGACTTGATGTCGGGAAATGAATCACGTTAATATGAGTAATAGAGCGCTTTAGAACACCAAATGAACAACCAGGGTTACATAATGCGAATTGCACAACAATTGGGTCGTCGAATGCTTCAACCCTTTACGATACTGTATATGGGTAGCGTGTTCAGGCACCCTCTCTAGCCATGCATACTTGAAGTACGTCACACTGCCAAGCAAAAAAAAAAAAAAAAACAACTTTTCTTTATCGGTGAGCGTGACGAAAAGGGTGCTAACACAAGCATCTTTTAATGAAAATATCTTTTCTGCCTCTATGGTCTTGCCTGTTGTGCGATTCCTGCATGTTGCCACAATAGTACACCCTGAAAACATTGGCCTGCAGCCACACGTGCTGCAGTCAACAGACAGCCATCCTTGTTTATAACGATTCACATTGTACAGATGTTCCTTCAGCCTCTCGTTTATACAACGACCTGTTTGGCCGACATAGTACCGATAACAGTAACAGTATCGATAACACGATAACAGTAGCCGATGCACCACATTACAAATGCAATCTCTAATTTTTTGTTTTGCGTGTTTGGTAGTGCAATTGAGAGTTGCACTACCAAACACGCAAAAAAAAAATCGTAGTGCAACCGAAGGTTGCACTACCAAGAAAGAAACGGCACGAAAGCCGTTTCTTTTTTCGCGCGCTCACCTGAGCTGTGCGCAAATGCCGCGTGCACCCTTATCAGCGCATGTCATTTCTTTGTTCTATCCATTTCTGTATTCCGGCTGCTTATCACACCGGTGCTATCGTAGATAAGCACCTCTGAACCATGTCATCAGACCCCGCTACCTTATATCGCTATTTTACGGACACTAGTCGCGGCACTCCTCACGCACCATTTTCAAAATTGAAATGATAGTTCTTGATACATTTATCGAGTGTAGCGTCATCTATCAATATTAAGGCAAACTGATTTTTTGACAGCATACCTTAGTGCAGTGTGTGAAAGCGGAGTTGTTCTAAGCAAAGGTGGCGGCCATCGTAGCTTTCACTTCAGGAGATGTGGGCGGTTATAGTCGGTCGCGCTCTTGTGACTGACGCACTCTGGAGTAACCAAAAACGCGGCGACTACGTTCTGTCCGAGCTCAACTTGTGCGAGCCAAGCATGTGCAATGGTGGTCCTAGTTGGCACGGGGTTGTGCAGGGACACCTGCTGCATGAAACTTGTCACTCTCCTGCTGCTGCACGTTGTCGGTGGAGTTCACTTTCCCAGCAGCGGTGCCGCCGTCAAGAGGGCGGCTGACATCGTTATCGTGGTGGATGGCGGCGCCAGCGACGGACCGCTCCGATCTCGAGGTACGGCACATTAACAAAACTACCGCGACTGTTCGGTCATAAGAAAATGCTTGCGGCGTCTTGCATGACTCAGTGAATGAGGACAAATAGGATAACTTGAAATGATTGCATGGCGGTGCAGTATGTGTCTGTCTTTTAAACGACGGGGTAAGCTTGCAATCTCAACTATTTACAAAGCTCGTTTCTGAAGTTTTGATAATTGCGCATGTAAAGCGCTTTGCATATAATATTAACTGTTGGGGTTGAACGCCTCAAAAGTACAATATGATTACGAGAGACGCCGTATTGAAGCACTCCAAAAATTTTGACCCCCTGGAGTTCTTTAACGTAGACGGAAATCTAAGTACGTGGGTCAAAGCGCTTTTCAGTCGCAGATAAAATTTTCATCGTAACATAACTGCTTGCACGCTTTAAAGAAGCACTCACATAAACTTCCGAAAGAGAGATAATGAGTGAGATGAGTTTACGTTTACTGTTGGGCCAGTTGGTTCATTCTGAGGAATTGTTAAAGACACAACCCGCATAGACGAAAAAAAAAGAAAGAAAAGAAAGTGGACAGGACGGGGTACCAGCTTGCAACTAACTTTATTTAAAATAGCGCTATTTATGCCTGCATCTATGTGCACATTACAGTTGCGCAGGACAGGGATGAACAATCCCACGTTGAAGACATCACGAAAGCAGAACATAAAAATATTGCGCTTCATATTTACGCATGGCGACAGGCGTGTCACTGATACACACATCTCGTTTAACACTGATAAAATACGCCTCCAAAAGTTCACGTGAAACAATGTTTTTTGCTCGTTCCAAGTATGCAAATATTTGTAAGGTCCGGCTCAAACATGCAGGATTCACAGTGTATGGGTAAATTGGCACAGATGATATTTTTTTATTTTTAATCCAACGCTCATGCTCTCTTGCATGTCATTAAAGGGGTTCTCTAACACCATTAGAGCCCCCATTTTTTTAAATGCGAAGCATTTCTTAGTGAACTTCGGTAGCTTTGCGCGTATCTATCTATCTAGCCGCTTACGTTTGGGTGCTCTCGTGGTCACCCCATTAACTTCGCGTGAACCAAAATTAGCATGGGAGGGTGAGATGGTTTGACGAATATGACGCGCTGGTCAAGATATCAATAATGTCACAATCCCGTCGCGTACGTCGTCAAACACTTCCCGCCAGACAGTGGCACATACCCACGAACGGATATGTGCCACAGGTGATCGAAACTTAGCATCTACTCTAAAACGACAAAAACACACATGGGTATAATATTAACGCACGATCGTCAAGAAATACCCGGCATTAGTCACGTCGACCCGACGAATGCAAAGAATAAATGTCAGGGTCCCAGCTGGAATCGAACCCAAGCATTCTGCGTGGCAATGAAGCATATTAGCACAGAGCTACACCAGGTCTAGAAACTGCTTTTCAAATAGATGCTAATCTTTGTGAAACGTCAGTAGTGGTTGCAGTGCTGCCTAGCCAATTTGATTGATTGATATGTGGGGTTTAACGTCCCAAAACCACCATATGATTATGAGAGACGCCGTAGTGAGGGCTCGAGAAATTTCGACCACCTGGGGTTCTTTAACGTGCACCCAATTCTGAGCACACTGTCTAGCCAATTTTATAAACACTGCATTAGTTCTTTTTTGATAGAGCCGTCACGATGGGTTAACGTAAATTGTGGTTAGTTGCCATGCGCTGAAGTTGATTCGTTTAGCAGCGTCCAGGACCAGCATCCTCGCTTCATATATCAGCTTCTGGTGCTGCTAATACGCACGTTGCAGTTGGCATCGTTGCGCAAGTGCAAACAACTGGTTGTATCTGTGCGTGCAACATTTGTACACACACACACACACACACACACACACACACACACACACACACACACACACACACACACACACACACACACACACACACACACACACGCATGCATGCATGTATATATATATATATATATATACAGCGTCATTTCATGACGTGTCGCTCAATAAAAAAAATTGCAATTGCAACACGGTCAACTTCCCTCCACATGCTTCGCAAAACGTCGATTCCCAAGTAAGTGGGATCTGCCGAATTTATTTTTAGTATAACCTCCTTGATGTGTCCAGGGAGGGCTTAGTACGCAGTCACGACGCCGAAGAACATACATGGTTTGCACGTATGTTACATTCGGTAACGACGGGACCGAGAACCGCCATGTTTGTCAACATAAGCAACTGCCGAGAAGCGTAGTCGGGACCTTTGCAGCGGCGAAATCTGGACTTCAGTCGCGCTATCGAATACACCATGACTATTCGGGCCGTTTTTGGATGCAGAATAGTACCCGCAACAGTGGTCTAGTGGCTGAGGCACTCGGCTGCTGACCCGCAGGTCGCGTAATCAAGTCCGGGCCGCGGCGGCTGCATTTTCGGAGGAAGCGAAAAGGCTTGGACCCTTATGCATAGATTTAGGCGCACGTTAAAGAATCCCAGATGGTCGAAATTTCCGGAGCCCCCAGTTACAGCATCTCTCATAATCAAATAGTGGGTTTGGTACGTTAAACCCCAATCCGTTACTGCAGCCATTAGGGAGATTTAGAACAGCGCACCGCGAGCCCTTGCGGTGCGGTCGCTGCTACTGCGCATGCGTCGTAACGCGAGTCGGCGTTCGCGTTCGCAGACCGCACGCAGAAAATCCGAAATTGCGTGCGGTGATGGCGGCCCGCATGCGCTGGTTTCGAGGCTACGGGTGGTGATGGCGGCCCGCATGTGGCCCGCAAGTGCTGGTTTCGAGGTTACAGTGTCGCTGCGATCGTGCGTTGCGGTTCGCAGCAGGGCAAACGCTATTCTAAAGCTCTTATCGCGCCCGCTTCGCCCGCAACGCCCGCAGCGTTTTGCAAACGGTAGTCTAAAACTCCATATTACTTCATCACAGGTAGAGGTATTTTCGAGTTATGTCCAAGTTTCGCGCGTTTTCGTGATCGCGTCGCTTTCTCCGGAATGCCACCTAGATTCACAGCGCTGTACAGCCGACCTTTTCCACTTGACTAGCCGCGTCTCGTGTTGTTAACTGGGGTTAACAGTGCAACATATGTGAACGTGTCTTCTGTGAACGTGTCTTTGTGGGAACGTTGGGCCTTGTAAAAACAAACATCGCAATGTTTCGCTTGTTCCGAAAGTACGCAACACGCGTTCAGAGTTCGATGTACCTGGTATGAAACACTGCGGTATTGCAGAGCAGTAAAAACTAGCACTTTTTCTTTTTTCAGAAGCCCAGGTCAGCGAATAATTAGTTTTCATTAGAAAGACGCCGTTATGCTACATGTACGACCCTTTGATTTGGATGCAGTCGAGAGTACAGTAAATAAACACGACATTCATATTGCCGTTGTGCTACCAAAACAATCGAAATTCAGATGACGAAAAAGGAGACGATGACAACTCAAGCACTTTAACTGTGAAAGACGTGGGGAGTGAATGTAGGTCGGCTAATCGAAACCTTCTACAGTATTCCGGCAAAATTACTTCTCACGTACCTTATTTCAATGTGATGACCAGGGCACTTAGTTATCTTGAGAGTTATCTAGAGAGACCACCTTATAGATATCCGCACGTGATATAGTTGTAAAATTATGAGTCAGGATAGGAGAGCAATACAATTCAACGACGGTAATTAGCCCAGTTTTCCCCCATACAGGTCTCCAGTAAGGAAGAATGCCAGAATGCCTCTATATTTCTCAAATCGAGGTATTTAGCACCAAGACAAAACAGACCGTTATGAAAAAAAGTAATACTGCCACAGACGAATTGATATCTTATTAAAATTACCTATCGGGAAAATTCAGCAGTTGCTCTGTCTTGTTTTATTTTCCCCGTAAGTGGGACCAAAACAATGCAGTAACAAGAGAAATACTTGTCTTCAGTGCAGCCATAAGATTCTGGCGGTGATTCTTGCTCCTACGAAAAAAACAACAAAAAAGTCATAGCTTTGACCCAAAGGCGAAGCAATGAACGCGATAGGAAGAAATTGGAAGGTCACACGCAGAATGGCAAGCAGATCTAAACGTGCCCCGCATTTCTCACGCACAAAGGACGCACGAAACGTACTCACAGGTACAGATTAACGCGAATAAGCGTCTCAGTTGTTACTTCGCTGTGTCTGAAAAGCGCGACCTCTTCGCAAACGAAGGCTGTGCAACGACTGCAGTGACCTTTGTGCGCCCGGTAACTACAACATAATTGTTCCGACGAAGCTAAAAGGCTAGCCAAGACGTACGATAGACAAAGGTGCGCGCTCAAGCGTACACCCCCTTATTTTCTACATGGGCCAAAATACGCGTGAGAGATGAGAGCCGCCGCGCGCTCACTGTGCCATTTTGCTGATAATGCTGAAAACACGACAGTCTCCCCCCCCCCCCCCCCCCCCCTGCTTCCTGCTATGCTTTGTGGGAATTGAGGCCAGCCCGCTGCCTTTGCCCGGGCTTTGCCGCCTATTTCTGCCGTTCTCATTCCCGTCCTGACTCCCCTACTCCACTGTCTGCCACGCTGGGAGAGCGAAGAGTGTTGCTTACACCCTCTCAACCGGTAGCGGATGTCGACTGTGGCCCTGCGCGCGAGGTTTCTCGAGAGGTTTTTCGCGCGCGCGTCGGGAGCGACTCAGATTTTTTCGGGACAGCTGCGGGTGAGCACGCATTCCCTTTTCCGTCTGTCGACTCCCGTTGTTTGGGGCTCGTCGGACTTCGCTGACGGCGCCTCGCGCCCGAGGCGAACTCTCACCTTTTGCTGCCCCTTTGCGTACGCTAGGCCGAAGAGCGGTACGGTGTCCTAGTGCGGGGCCAAGCTACGCCGACACGCGTATTTCTCCAAAGCCAACGTGAGCGCCTTTGCCCTCGCTCGAGCAACCGGGCCTTGGTCCCGGTGTCTCCGTGAATCACTTTTACCACGGAGATGTGCTCGCGGCACCCCTGTGTAGTACTTCTCGCCTGTGGCGTGGATAAGCCCATTTGATTTCCCGCCATGCCTTTGCAATGGACTGTACTGCGTTTTGGTGCCGCCGCTGGCAATAAAGTGTGGCGACATTGAGCAGTATCGTGTTCTCGCCACGGCGATGGTTAACGCGTGCCCTGCGGCTCGCTAAGACCGGACCCACGCTAGTGGCCGTACTCATTCGGGATACGTGTCACTACAGCTTCCAGCATGCTCGTCGGGCCGAGAGGAGAGAAAACAATTACAGCGTGCAACACATCTTTGCAACTCCGCTGACACTTGATCAATGAATTCGAAAAAAAGCACAGCATATGATGAGTGGGGCGAAGCACTGTAGGGTTATATATGCAAATACTGTGAATACTTATACAAGAAATTCTACAACTCGTAAGTGGTAGCTATACGTCGCTTCCGTTCCCCCTTCATCATAACGGCTTTATGCTGAATCGGTGATGGGGCAAAGTGGGATGTTTGTAAGGACGAAGTAGTGGGCAATTTGCAAAGGTGGAGCTATAGGCGATCACGTACAAACAAGGAATGGACACCGTGAGACAATCTATGGTTCTTTAACGCGCACCTGGATACAAGTACACGACCATCTTGAGTTTCATATTGGCTACTTCTCAACAGTATTTGCTTCATGGTCGGTGAAGTGGTGGATCGGTGATGGGGCGTAGTGGGATGTTTGCAAGGATGAAGTAGTGAGCAGATGGCAAAGGTGGAACTATAGGTAGTCACTTCCATACATACATACATACATACATACATACATACATACATACATACATACATACATACATACATACATGCCCCGCCGCGGTGGTCTAGTGGCTAAGGTACTCGGCTGCTGACCCGCAGGGCGCGGGTTCGAATCCCGGCTGCGGCGGCTGCATTTCTGATGGAGGCGGAAATGTTGTAGGCCCGTGTACTCAGTTCTATGTCATGTAACGTCATGTAAGACGTTAAAGAACCCCAGGTGGTCAAAATTTCCGGAGCCCTCCACTACGGCGTCTCTCATAATCATATCGTGGTTTTGGGACGTTAAACCCCACAAATCAATCAATCATACATACATACATACATACATACATACATACATAGAAGGGATGGACAGACCCACTCTTTTAGGAGGTTCGGCCCTAAAAAAAAAGAAATTCGGTGGTCGATTTTGATTCGTGAGGCAATAAACCCGTTTGATGGAGCCATCCTGTTGTTGCTGGGAAAAACGTTACGGGGCCCCTTTAAAGCAGCGTAATCACCCTCGTTACAGCCAATATTATGCGCGACGCCTCCTCTAGAAAGTTGCCTGCGACTTGAGCCGAAAAGCTAGTTCCCGTCCCTCTCCTGTTCACTCCTCCACTCCCCCAAACATTGTCGGCTGCGAGCGCTCGCTTCGGCGGCTGCTTTAAACCTTGTTGCCTCTGAAATTAAAGCAATGTTTACTGCTGTCTCGGAGGCAACACGGTGGTGTCTTTGTGACGGCGTTACTTCCAAATCGAGCGGAAGTAGTAGTGTAGGCTGCGAGCGCTCCTTGCGGAGAAAGCACTGACCTACAGCAGCCTTCCGTCCCTACGGGAAAGCGTGCGACATCGCAGGCATCTTTATAGAGGAGGCGTTATGTGCATGGTTTTTCTCCTACTCCTCACTTGTCTCATATTTTGTGCGCGTGATTATCGCCTTTGACCTGAGCTCACGACTCCTCATGGCAACCAGCAGGTTGCTATGTCCGATCAGTAGCGATTATCTAGTCCTCCTGTTAGCTTGACGATTTTTTTAAAGCTGCTGGTGGCCTCCCCGAATCCTGGCCCATGCTCTTTAGTGGTCGCACGACAATAAAGTGATAATTGACGTTTATGATTTTTTGTTGTGCTGCGGCTGACGAGACGAGGACAATAGAGGATGGGTGGGGCACAAAATCATTATCGTACAAACAATCATAACAGTGGCGTATCAACACTTTTCGTGAGGGGGGGGGAGGGCTGACTTTCTGCACTCGTCAGCCGGTGTATATATATATTGTTAAGGCGTTTATTAGCCGGCCCACAGCGAGCAAGCACAATGGCGACAGTAACGGCCAAGCACGGGCTCTCAGCGCGAGCGGCGTCCTTGTTGGGTAGCCCCACTAGAAGGTACTCAAGAGTTCGACCCATTTCATAGTTCGGAGGCTTCGCTACAATTACCCCGGGGTCGAAGAGGGAGCCGCCTGGCGACCTAACAGCTTGTTATTATGAGCGGGTCATAATAAGCCTTCAGGCGCTCCACGTTGACGATGTCTCGCCCACGGCGGCGCATGTCCGAAGATTGTTCAACGGGTTCGATCAGATAGTTGACGGGTGAGGTGCGCTCGATGACACGGTAGGGGCCTTCGTATTTGGGACGTAGTTTGGAAGAGAGGCCAGCGGCAGAGGTCGGGATCGAGAGCCATACAAGCGCACCAGGAAGGAACGTGGGCTCAGAAGTGGTGGAGCCATCACGGATACTCTTCTGCCGCTCTTGCTCTTGCGTCGTAAAAGTCTTGGCAAGCTCGCGACACTCTTCAGCAAGCCTGGCTGTCTCGGAAATAGGTGTACACTCAGATGGATCCGGCGTGTACGGGAGTATCGTGTCCATGGTGTGCGACGGGTGCCTTCCGTACAGCAAGTAGAAAGGTGAAAAGCCAGTCGTGCTCTGAGGGGCGGTGTTGTAGGCGTAGGTGACGAAGGGCAGTATATTATCCCAATTAGTGTGGTTGGCAGCGACGTACATAGAAAGCATGTCGCCGAGGGTGCGGTTAAAGCGTTCGGTGAGGCCATTCGTCTGTGGGTGGTAAGCAGAAGTTTTGCGGTGGACAGAATGGCACTCTGTCAGAATGGCTTCGACGACTTCCGACAAGAAGACACGGCCTCGATCGCTGAGAAGCTCTTGGGGTGGTCCGTGGCGCAGTATAAATCGATGCAGCAGGAAGGACGCAACATCGCGCGCAGCAGCCGCAGGGAGAGCGGCGGTTTCGGCGTATCGCGTTAAATGGTCAACGGCAACGATGGCCCAGCGGTTACCAGCCGACGTCAGAGGAAGTGGTCCATACAAATCGATACCTACGCGCCCAAAGGGACGGTCAGGGCAAGGTAACGGTTGTAGACTGGCGTGCGACATGTGAGCTGACGGTTTACGGCGTTGGCAAGTGAGGCAAGAGCGAACGAACTGCTGCACATAGCGGTACATCCCGCGCCAGAAGTAGCGTTGTCGAATGCGATGGTAGGTTTTGAATACCCCAGAGTGCGCGCATTGCGAATCAGAATGGAAGGATTCACATATCTCTGACCGCAGACTGCGGGGTATCACGAGTAACCACTGCCGGCCGTCGGCATCGTAATTGCGTCGGTGTAGAAGGCCGTCACGAATGGCGAAATGGCGAGCTTGACGACGCAATGCACGCGTGGATGGCGTTGCGGATGGATCAGAGAGCAAGTCGATCAGCGGGCCGATCCAATTATCCTTTCGCTGTTCGGTAGCGATTATGTCAACGTCAATGGCAGAAACAGCAGCCGAGGATACTGAGCAGAGCACATCACCTTCAGGCAGAGGGGAGCGCGAGAGGGCGTCGGCGTCAGCATGCTGGCGTCCGTTGCGGTACAGCACGCGGATGTCGTAGTCTTGTAAACGAAGAGCCCAACGGGCGAGACGGCCTGAGGGATCCTTCAATGATGAAAGCCAGCATAGTGCATGATGGTCGGTGACGACATCGAATGGGCGACCATACAAATACGGTCGAAACTTTGTAAGAGCCCAGACGATCGCCAGGCACTCTTTCTCCGTGACGGTGTAGTTTGTCTCAGCTCTCGTGAGCGTACGGCTTGCATATGCTACGACATATTCAGGGAATCCGGGTTTGCGCTGCGCCAGGACAGCGCCGAGGCCTACACCGCTGGCGTCTGTGTGCACCTCCGTCGGGGCCGTAGGGTCGTAGTGGCGTAGAATGGGAGGAGACGTCAACACATGGCGGAGCTTCGCGAACGCGTCGTCGCACTCAGACGACCACGAATTGAGGGACCCGTTACTTCCAAGGAGCTTCGTCAGCGGTGATATGATCGTGGCAAAGTTTCGTATGAAGCGTCGGAAGTACGAGCACAGGCCCACGAAACTACGCAGTTCTTTGACGGACGCAGGTTTGGGGAATTTGGCCACGGCCCGAAGCTTGGCTGGGTCAGGAAGAATGCCATCCTTGGACACGACGTACCCAAGGATGGTGAGTTGCCGTGCTGCAAAGCGGCACTTCTTCAGATTTAGTTGCAAGCCGGCATTGCTGACACGTGCAAAAACTTCTTTCAGACGTTGGAGGTGCGTAGAGAAATCTGGAGCGAACACAACAACGTCATCGAGGTAACACAAGCACGTGTGCCATTTCAAGTTGCGCAGAACGGTGTCCATCATGCGCTCAAAGGTCGCAGGTGCATTACATAGTCCAAACGGCATGACGTTGAATTCGTACAAGCCGTCGGGTGTGATGAACGCAGTCTTCGGTCGAGCGTCATCAGCCATGGGTACTTGCCAGTACCCCGAGCGCAGATCGAGAGAAGAAAAAAATTCGGCTCCGTGAAGGCTGTCAATTGCGTCATCGATGCGCGGCAGTGGGTAAACATCCTTGCGAGTGATCTTATTGAGCCGTCTGTAGTCCACCCAGAACCGCGCAGAACCATCTTTCTTCGCAACAAGAACAACAGGAGACGCCCATGGACTGTCCGAGGGCCGAATAACGTCGCGTCTGAGCATATCATCAACCTGCTCGTTAATTTCCCGACGTTGAGCAGGCGACACACGGTAGGGACGTTGCCGTAATGGTGGATGGGCACCAGTGTCGATACGATGCGTAACAGCGGACGCACGACCGAGAGAACTTCGCCCGACATCGAAAGAAGAACGATATTCTCGCAACAGGTTCAGAAGCTGGGAACGCTGTACCGACGTGAGGTTGTCATCAATGTAAGGGCCAAATACATCAGGAGATGATGAATCAGAAGTGGAAACAGCACTGATGGTACGCAAATTGGGACAACGCGAGTCATCAGGTACGTCCAGGACTTGTGCGTTATCCACTGGTTCCACTCTGCCGAGACATTCCCCTCGAACCAAGGTAACAGTGTACGGGGATGGGTTGGTCACGAAAATAGAGGCGTTGCCCTGGGTGATTTGCACGGTCGCGAAAGGTACTAGCAACCCTTTCCTTCGGCAAGCACGGTCGGATGGCGAAACGAGTGCAATTGTGTCGGAGAGTCCAGCGCAGTAGACAGATACACCCATCGTGGAGCTTGGAGGCACTATGGTATCGTCCTTCACGAGAATCTTGCTCACTTTCGAAGAACTGTCTTCCGGCGTCAAATGCGAGAAGGGGGAGAGTTCAATTACGGCGGCGGCACAATGGATGACGGCGTCGTTGCGGGAGAGAAAATCCCACCCCAGGATGACGTCATGAGAGCATGCGGGAATGATGATGAATACACCGATCCCACCAGCCGATCAGCGCATGCGCCGGTTTTCCGGAGTTGCCCCGCCGCCATCTTAGTAGGATGCTGTAGGATGGATACGATGCAAACCGGTGGTTCGAAGGGACAATCCAGAAATTGGCGTCGTCACTTTACGAAGCAAGCGGCAAAATTTTTCGTCCATAACGGATACTGCAGCTCCTGTGTCAATAAGAGCAGATGCGTGAATACCGTCCACAAGCACGTCAATGACATTAGATGGGCGGCTCTGAGGGCTTTCACAATGCGATAGCATCGCAGTCCTTGCCTCGGGGACTGCGACGACTAGTTTTCCCGCTCGTGAGCAGCTGAACTTGGCCGCATGGGGGACGGGGAACGACGTCGTGGAGACGGTGACCTACGAGAAGATGAAGCTAGGCGAGTTGGCGGTGGCATAGACGGCGTTTCCTCGTGATAGGTACGCCTGATCTGGCCAGCAACAGGCGACGAGATATGGGGCGTCTGTACGCGAGTGCAATAACGTGCTACGTGGCCGGCGTAACCGCAGGCAAAGCAAATGGGCCGGTTGTCGGATGTGCGCCATCGGTTCGCCGGGGTAGGTCTTGTCCATGACGCAAGAGCCGATGGACGGAACGGTGGCTGGAAAGGCTGCAGGGGGTGCTGGAGCTGAGTCTGAGAGGTCACGTCAACATACGTAGCCGGCATACCCGCTTCAAAGGATGGAGGTCGTGCGGCAGCTTCGGCGTAAGTCAGTGGGGCGGGCGCTTGAACGACTGGAGGCGGCCTGGCGACCACTTGAGCGTAACTTGGGGGTACAGGAGCCGGAAGCTGTTGTGGGTGGTACGCAGGCATGACCTCCGCTATTTCCTGCTCAATCGCTCGGCGGATGGGGGGGAAAATGGTAGTGGCCGATTGTTGAGCAGCCGGTGGGTGGGCAAAGGGCAGGAGAGAGAACTGCCGTGCGATTTCCTCACGTATGAAGGACTTGAGGTCTGCCAGCAGTGCCACCTGGTCACAGCTCGCCTCCAAGCCTGCAAGCCCTGCATCTCGTGGTGTGGAGCGACGGGTCATCGAACGCTGCCGGCGGAGCTCCTCGTAGCTCTGGCACAGCGTGATGACCTCAGCTACTGTGCCTGGGTTTTTGGCAAGCAGCATCGTGAAGGCATCATCGGCAATGCCCTTCATGACGTTCCGGATCTTGTCTGATTCGGACATGCTGTCGTTGGATTTCTTGCATAGGTCCAGGACGTCTTCAATGTAACTGGTGAATGATTCACCGGCCTGCTGAGCGCGTTCGCGTAAGCGCTGCTCGGCTTGCAGCTTACGAACGGCAGGGCGGCCAAAAACGTTGGTGATAGCGGTCTTAAAATCGGACCAGGTTGCGAAATCAGACGCGTGGTTGTTATACCACATGCCGGCCACACCCGCGAGGTAGAAAACCAGGTTGCATGGTTGAAGGCACGGTACGGGATCTAAGCTCCAAGGGCATCGAATGTGAACCGAAGATGTTTGAAGGGCACAGCACTCTCCACCAAAATGTTAAGGCGTTTATTAGCCGGCCCACAGCGAGCAAGCACAATGGCGACAGTAACGGCCAAACACGGGCTCTCACGCGAGCGGCGTCCTTGTTGGGTAGCCCCACTAGAAGGTACTCAAGAGTTCGACCCATTTCATAGTTCGGAGGCTTCGCTACAATGCTACAATATATATATATATATATATATATATATATATATATATATATATATATATATATATATATATATATATATGAAAAATATGAAGAAGTCTATACCTAAGGGCGCATTTTTCCGTGTTTTGACACAATATTAATGAGATCTAACAGACAATAATGCCAAAGAATGTATAGGGGAAGTTATTAGTAGAACCAATGTAATGTAAATAAGAAGAAATAAAAGTGGGTGAAAAAGTAACTTGTCGTGAGCAGGAATCAAACCTACGACCTTCCAATAACGTGTTAGATTCTCTAACCACTGAGCTATCACGGCGGCTGCCAGTACGAGAACCTCATTAATGAACAAGGGAAATAAGTGGATACTTAAGGGCTGACTTGAGGGCACAGCACTTGTTGAATAGCGTAAAAAAAAGACAGTCAGTTTAAGCAGCATGCATTGGGACAACACGTATATGTTTGTCATGCATGATGTATGTACATGTGACGCTTTTGACGCATTACCTCACAACTTTCCGCGTGAATACAATTATGTTGATTGCGGCCTCCTCAACAGAAAATATTTTATCATTGAATAAAAATTTTAATGACTAAATCAGCTCACAAATATCTCAGTTTTTAATCTGAAGCATTCCTTGAGGAATTAAAAATATTTTGAGCATTTATATCTACCTATATTAGCTTCCCACTGAGCTCGAGTCCACTGCTTTATTCGTCGCCGCTTTGCAAGCTGCCTCAATCGCTCCAAGTTGCCATAAGCAGGGCTGATCAGATTTATGGGATATTAAACCGGAAACCTTTCTTGGCGCTTACAGTACGGAAAAACTAAAATATTTATAAAGATTTGTCGCAGTTATATGCTCACAGCAGCTTCGACAGAGAAGCGGGGATGGTATTATTTTTGATGAAAGAAAATGATTTTCCTGAAGCAACAAATTCTTGACCAGTCTATAAAAAGTTTGTTCTTTCCCATCCATAACTGCATTGGTCAGTTACAGCAGAATAAAAACAAGTGATGCAATATATAGGGCCCCTGTTCAGTGCTAGCCTGCTCTGCAGTGTTACAGCACAGGGCGGAAAGCGTCGCAAAGAGCCTTCAAGGAAAATCCTCACTGCTAATATGTTGGAAAGTCATCACTACATTGTACCTTTGCCTCGTAATACTTTCTCTTTCTCGTAACAATATAAATGAGTGATTACAGTGGTGAAGGATTGCAGGGTGAAGAAAAATTTTGCCTTATTTGTTTTTTTTTCTCCAGCGTGCAGCTGACAGTGACTAAAGTCGAAAGTGGGGGGCTCAGTAACCCCCCTTCTAACTTTTCTCGGAGAGGAATGCTTGCCCCCCCCCCCCCCCCCCTGGCTAATACGCCTATGAATCATAATCGTGTAACGAACCGTCCACGGTGCTGTGCACTTATCGATAAACTTTCTCCAGGTGTGTACTCTCCTTGCACTCACCACGGCAACTGCTCCGACTACAACGCCATATGCAACTTCACCTTGCAGCTGTGTGTGTGCCCTGGAGGATACAGATACAGTGACCATTATTGCAGGTACATGGGTGAGTACCGAGTTATCCAAAGTATGCTCACACCATAGTTTTGGGGACAGCTGTAGTGCCCTCTATCTCAACCTCTTTACAGCAACCCGTTTTATTTTATTCAGTCATACCATTAACCCTCACATGAGGGTCATTACAGGGAGGGTGCACAAGATTACATAAATATTTAGGGAGCATTTGTAAGGTGAATTCTGTAAGATATAGCACACTTGTATAAGACACCTAGTTACATGCTTTTCACTCATAACATTTCCAACATAATATTTATGACATATGAAACATTTATAGGGAGACAATTATTCATGAACACTAATAATCTGTACATTTTCAACAAAATGCCCGTCAAGAGCAACCTCAAATTCACTCAAAATACTTTTTACACCACATCATTCCGTGATACATTCCACATTTTAATAGAATCAGAGAAAAAAGAAAATTGGAATACATTTGTTCGAACGCGTATTGGTTGTATGAATGTACTGCGTGTTGTTTTGGAAACCTCTTGTAAGATCACGTGAAATAATAATCCTTGTTTATTTTCACCCCTGCATGTAAAATCTGGAAAAGCATTTTCAATCTCTGTTTCCGCCTTCTTAACTCTAGCGTTTATAATTTACATACCTTTTATATTGTCAGTTACAGAATCCCTTCCTCGATATTTCGAGCAGATGAAGCGAGCTTAGATTTTCTGAATGCGTTCTAGTTTATTTTTTAAAACCATTTGATGTGGACTCCACACGGCGGTAGCGTATTCCAACTTCGAATGGGCACACGTTTTGTAGGCAAGCAGCTTGATATCGTTCGTGGTTCAGCCTAATTTCCTTCGTAGGAAGCACAACTTTCGTTATGCTGACTGAAAAATGTTTTAGATATAAGTGCGCCAGTTCAATTTATCTGTTATAGTTATACCCAAATATTTAAAACTACATACTTTAACCAGCATATTATCACCAATGCTATACGCAAATGGAAGCACTTCCTTCTTTTTTGTAATGTGTGTGTAAGTGGATTTCTTAATGTTAATTTCTATACCCCATTTAGAACACCATAAGTTTAAGGTTTGTAAGCACTGTTTGTTTTTAAGTTCATCTTCTCTTAATGATACCGGACAATAGATTGGGCAGCCATCTGCGAATAGCCTAATTTTTACTGGTGGTTGGACAACTGCTAAAATATCATTTATGTATAACAGGAAGAGTAGGGGCCCTGAGGCACTCCCGAATACATCTCCTGATTTTCCGAAATAGCATCTCCCAATCTAACTGCTTGTTGTTGATTGCCCAGATAAGCTCCGATCCAATTGAGAAGATTCGCACTGATACCTACATTGCAAAGCTTGAACAGCAGTTCACGGTGCGAAACTCTGTCGAACGCCTTTTAAAAATCTATACATACAACATCAATTTGCATACAGGCATCTACAGCAATACACGAGTCATGAATAGTTTCGATCAGTTGTGGGACAGTTGAAAGGCCACTGCGAAATCTATGCTGAAAGGGACATAGTAATTCATTTTGTTCTAAAAACTGCCGAATATTTTTTGCCACTATATGTTGAAATAATTTGCAACACACTGATGTAAGTGAGACAGGCCTGTAATTGTTCAGGGTTGTTCTATCACCGCATTTAAAAATTGGTACAATTTCTCTACGCAAATCTTGAGGTCTCAGTTAAGACTGCAACATGGGGGCTGTATCTAATCAACAAGAATTCTAAATCGGTTGCTTTATTCATAATACTTCGTGCATTCAGTGAAAGAAGTCTTAGCTACGCGCCGTGCCAGATGATTTTATGCCACTTGCATCTGTCGATTCTGGCAAACTCTAGTTAACGACGAGCGGACGTTGCAGAGTCGTGGTTACGTTCCTTTTTATTTTTTCGTTGCTTGCATCGACTACGAATGTTTCGTTTCTGATCCCACTGATAGAGCTCACCGTTCACTTGCAGCTTGTCATGAATCAGCTTCAGTTTTACTCCCTTCGCTCTTTTGGTTTCGCAGCTTTGCCTTAACATTTTCCTCGCGTAAAAAGTTTCCTTCGCGTATTCATTGCTAACACTAATGGTTGTCCCTTTTAACTTTCCAATCTTTTAACACGTGTTCCTTTTCATGGTGATTGTACAAATTCATGGTGACTCGTCTTGAGCTGTTAGATTTTCGCTTGCCGAGCCAGCGAATTCGGTCAACGGAAATGACGTTATTGCCCAATGTCACATGAAAAAGTTTATGAACAACAGCTTCCGTCAGCTCTGACTCGGTTTCACCAGAATCTTCAGATAGGCCGAAAACGAGTAGATTATTACGTCTACTCCCGTTTTCGTAATCAGTTAGTTTCTGTTCTTGTTGCCGAACTATCATTTCCAGACTGCTAATTCGCTCCCTCATTTCTTCAATAACTTTCAGAGAGTCCATGAAATTTTCAGTTTTAATACTGATATCGAATATATCTTCCCTCATACCATCTATTTTAGTTTCGAATGCTGTCTGTTTTTCTAAGATTTGCTCTAACATCTCAGCTGTCTTCTGCCCCGGGTTTTCACCAGACTTTAAAAGCATCAACACTGCAGACCAGCAATCAATGACACAAGCAATACAATTGTGAGGGCACGGCAATACTTACAAAAATCGATTGTCGCTATGATAACATGCGGTATTGAGAGGTAACGAACCTGCATAAACTGCAATGCTGACTTAGACATGTTGCCTGCAGGCCGTGTGCCGTGCCCTCTGAGGGTTCCTTGATTGCGCTGCTCCTTTTCTAGGTGAGGTGTTGATAACGTCACTGATGATAGACAAGCCATCCAGGCGTTGCTCACTGGGTCCTTATAAGTGCCGTCGAAAGGCACCCGATTTGTGCCGCTAGCTGACATCGATGATGGGTGATCCACCCACCTCACAGTTTCCTGATGAGACTCATGAGAAGGTAGCCAGAATGTTCCGCTCGCAGTTGCCGCTCCCATAATCCACGAAAATGCCTTCATAAACAGCAATTCCGACTTAGACATGTTGCCTGCATGCCATGTGCCGTGCCCTCTAAAAAAGTCGTTCAGTCAACAAACTTTAAATGGGTCTTAATGAACTACAGAGTCGTAGTTGCGAGCCGAACCAACGTTGGGTCCGGAAGATTATGGTTCGCGGGCATTTTGAACAGCCCTTAGTTGTTCATGAAGATCGTCGCTTTTTAGAGCTTCCTCCCAGTTCTCCTGTTTATTAAAAGAGGCATTTTGTAACGCCGAATATTGCCATGACATGACACTCAGGGCAGTGTGGATTGGTGTCCGGAGCAAAGCGACTAAACCTTCTTCTCGGCGAAAAAGATCCCGTTTGTAACATTCTCAAGGTGGAAGATTGAGGTCTGGTCATCTTTGGATGTGGGAGTGGGAATTTCGTACGCCCAAGCTGACAGTGCTTCGAAGAGAGAAATAGGTCGGAGTTACGCTCCCAAGCCGGGTTGTCAAGCGTATCGGGACCATCCTCGCGCTTGGTCATCAAGTAGTTCATTCGGGTTAGGCTTGCTGGGATGTAGCCCATTGATTTCCATGTGCGCCGGGAGCCACGTGATAGTGTGAAAGGCATCAGGTCGTCTCACTCGGTGTCATTTGCAAACAGAATCCGAATGTTTGAGACACAGGCTCGTAAAGTTTCAACAGCCAAGCTGTTCTAGCTCGGCGTGTGGAATGTGTGATCATGCCCGAAAACTGTCATCATCATGGACGGGTATTTGGGTGAAATACGGCATGTAACCCCGATACAGCAAGAGTTCGTTAATTCGACCCTTGTTAATTAATTCAGCAAATCGAATGACTCATCTAGGCATCTCCTGATCTCGTCTACAACATGCATTGGTTAATGACTCGCGTTAATTCGGTTGCATTTGATCGCAACTCGGTTAATTGGGACGGTCCGCGGTGCGCCACGAGCACGAAAGAGCGGAAACGACGTTCGCAGACAACCGGAACGTTGGGGCGCTGTGTTTTCTTCATCATTAAGGGACCATGATTTTGTGCACATGCAGATTCGGCATTGTGGAGCTTCATTTAAACATGATTGAATGCGCACACAGTGTCAAAAATTGCAAACATAGCGGAAGCTGCTCTAGATTAACTTTAAGCCGTGATCCCTTCTTAATAGGGAGGTGGTGTTAAAATATATTCAATGCATTCCCAACTACAAAGACACTTTTTTAGGATTCTTGACACCCTTGTTTTTATTTAGAGCAATAAGCCTTATAATATTTACAGTTAGATGCGTCAGTACTCCTTTAACTACCTCAAAACATGCTCTGCACCGCCTCCTCCTATGTTCTTTTTAAATCCTTCTTACTTTTTTGTAGTTTTTTGGCAATGTACTGTTTTACGTTTGACGCGATATCTTTTTCGAGTGATCTGTTAAGAACGTACATGCGTAACGTCATCTCTAATCTTAACACGTTGCTGATCTTGTTATGTTAGCTCTTGATGTTGTACACCAACTGTAATGCAATATTTTTCTGTCCCCCCCCCCCCTAAAATAATGCCCCAGGGCGCTGTAGGTATCTAGATGAATAAATAAATAAATCACTAAATAAATAAATAAATAAACAAATAAATAAGTACATTAGGATCATGTAGCTGTGCACAGCATTGATTGATTTATAAGTGATACGCAAGGAACAAGCTACAACATGCACTCATGCGAGTAATGAACCTTAAAATATATAACGCTATTTATGCTCTAAAACACGCTTATTTGCATGGCAGAGTTAACGCAATTAGAATGGAAAGAAATCAGTAACTTGCGTTTGCTTGCGTTTCTTTTATCGCGACTCCATGAAGATTATTTGCTGCTTTGCTCAAGAGCTCCAGCGCAGCACCCAATTCTTATCTGCTGAAATATGCTGTTTTTATTTTACATATCTGATAAATTTAGTTTGGTTTTGAACACATTGTAATCACTCTGGGCCGACTTCTGCGATGAGCGATAAAAAGCAGGGGCTTCTGGTTCAAATGAACTGTTGTGGATACCGACGCGTTCGAATCATTGGGAGTTTTCGCCGATAGAAATATACAGGGCTGTACCATGGACCGGGGCGGCAGTTTGAATTAACTGTAAGCTATATTTAACTGCATTCGGATTAACGAGCTGTGTTTGTAAGATAACAAAAGTGGAGCAGGAATAGGGAATTCACTTATGGCTGCTCTTAGGAAGTGATCTGTGGAGCCCATTTCCTAAAATAGGTCAAGAAATGCTTACAGCACACTGGAGTTTGCCATCAGTGCGTTGACCCTTGTGATGCAGTGTGTGCTGCGCATGCAGGTGGCCCGGCGGACAACGTTGGCATCTACCAGGTGACTCTCGTTGTGGCTGCTGTCTTCATGGTTGTTGTGTTTTCGGTATTCGTCGCTTGCGTTGTCAAGAGGTGAGTTTACAATTTCATTTACTCCTTTCACGCATTACTTAAGTAACACAGGGTAGATCCCTCCGTCATAGGAATCTGTACATCGCAAAAGTGAAGCGTGTCCTTCCAGAAGTCATGGAACATTTTTTCGACACCGTTCAAATAACGTTTAAATAGATGCGACCAATTACATGTGCAACGCAAGGTACGAATGTCAAAACATAATTTGTGTAAGACGTTGTCTTGATGACAGCCCCAGGAAATACAAGGCCTCTACACCTGCGAATGACAGTTCTCACCTGCCAAGCCATTGCTGGTATACTGCGGGTGCACTCTGTGTTTGAGCAACACTAGTATTTTGGGTCGGCGGAGCACGAAGACACAAAGAAAAATTTTGAGAGCGCTCTCCTTAAATTGAAGAGACGAGTTTTCTAAACGCCATGGTAGTAAAAAGATTCTGCAGCGTATTACGACGCATAACTTTTCTGGTATTCGAATAAATCAGTTGTAAGTGTCAGCCTGTACCGTCGTTGTCTTTTAACCGTGTCTTGTGTTTCCCCACTGGCTCTTCCATGTTTTGACTTCATTTCATTGATGGCATGCATGCGTTGGTACATACTCGTTGCGCTTCGCTGATGCCTGACAAAGACGAAAATGCAACAAACGGAACCAAATCAGCGTAAAGAATGAAAATAAAAAAAATGCACGAGAGCGAGGCGCGTGAATGAAATGCGCAATATTGAATAATCACAAAATGTGCTATAACAAAATATTCAGAGGTTTCTCAATATCTGGCTTCTTGCGCTGCCTAACCCCGTTAGAAAGTTGTACGTGACCGAATGAACGACTATTTTTTTTATAACCGTTGCAACACTGCACGCTTGTTGTAAACAAAATTTAACTGGACCTGACATTGACTTTCATGGCGGATTAAAAAAATACAGACCTCTTAGAGTGTTCCGGACCCTATAAGCCTTTCAGAAGCAAAACTGCAAGCTGGCCTAGTTGGAACTTATTCATGGAAGTACTTTGCGAGGAACACACGAATAACGGAGACACGCAAACAAGCGCCTGGCGTGTCTCCTTTCTTTGTCCCCGTGTGTTGCGTGCAAAGCACTTCTATGAACCCGTTTCAAGTAATGAACCTGACAATTGTGATGACCTCGCTACTCACCGTAACGAAAGATCACCGTGGGTTCGGGCTTAGCGAGTCACAAGACCGCGTCTCCGTCGCCTGCTCACGGCTTGCGCACTGTCCTGCGCGCGCTCATCTAGCCTAGCGTTTAGCTTGGCGCGGCAAGGCGGTGCTCGATCTTAACAATTACCCACGAACACTTTATGGCCTTTGGCGGCACCCCTAACACATTGTAACGTCCGGGACGCGGGCAGCAAAAGCTCCCACATGCGGACGTTCACCAAAAAGGGGAGACCGCGAGAGCGTCGCAGTTGGCAATGGCGAGCTTTGACGTGTTGGTGGTGGTAGTGGTTGGAAGAGAAAGAAGGTGCTTGATTTCTGCAGCCCCGGTAGGGATCACGGTGCAGCGCCTTTGACATGCCGGGCGGTAAAAGGTCCCTCGCGGCTATGCTGCGCACTCTCACGATGGCCACTGGACTGGTCAGGAGAGTTAGGGTAGAGCACTGTAGTTAGAGAAAACCTCGTACGGTGAGCCTCCGGCAAGTGCGGCTTGCTGTAGTACGACTACGTCAAGCACTAGGCACCGCTGCATACGGAACCAGAGCTAGCACTAAAACACGCCCGCCGAGGATGCCTAGATGCCTGAGGCCAAAGGGGACGCGGACGAAGGAAAACACGTGCTCACCGAGCGCCGGCCAAGGAGGCAGAGCAGAGCACGCACGTGACTCGGTCTCGTCGACTCTTGCAGCCCTGTGCAACCTCAAGAACACGCACCGCGTGGATGGCTACGACGACGGGCTCGCGGCCCTCACGGCTGACCTCGATGCCACCACGCAGTCGATCACCACTACGCCCATCAATCCCGACGTCGACCTGCACCTGCTCCACTTGTGGGGCGCTAGAAGGGGACTGGCAAAGCGTTGGGAGCGTCAGCGCCTAAATCGTAAACTGAAACTTTGGATAGCGCGTATCACGTGACAAGCCCAGGAATACGTCCAGACTCTCACGGAAAACAATTGGAGGGGATTTTGTAATCGTTTTGCCGGCAGCCTGAGTACTGCTAAGATATGGAACATTCTCCGAGAACTTATAGACCGATCGGCCACGAAGACGCAGACTCAAAAACGGTTGCATGCCCTCACTCATTCGTTTAGAGACTCTCCTGACCGTCTCCTGCATGAATTAAAAGCACGTTATATCCCTTTTGGAGTGAGTCCCCAGTATCACACGTACCAATATGATACAGATTCGCCCAGTGCCCTAGATGCTGAAATCACAATTCAAAAGGTCCGCTCCGTGTTAGAAGGTATCCGCAAGAATTCAGCGCCCGGTACTGACCACGTCCGGTACACGACTCTTCGAAATCTCAACGACGCAGATCTTATGCGCCTGGTGGACACGTTTAACGAGCATTGGCGGAACGGCACGCTACCCCAAGCATGGCGACATGCGGAAATTTCCCTCATCGCAAAACCGGGGAAACCCATCTGCGTCGCAAATTTACGACCGATTTCCCTTACGTCATGTATAGGCAAGCTCATGGAACATGATGTCCTGCGGCGCTTGCAGCGCCATTTCTCTAGAGCCAGTCTTTCTTCTCGCATACGCAGTTCGGCTTTCACTCGCACTTATCTACTCAACATGTGTTGCTCCAGTTGAAAGTGCAGCTCCTGGGTCCATCGCGGGGTGTCCAAACCCGCGCTTTGCTTGCACTGGAGTAAGTCGGCCTTTGACAATGCGGAGCACGACCTTATTCTCAGCAACCTCGCCGAATCGCGCTGCGGCGTTCGCGTTTATAACTATGTCAGAGCCTTTCTTCGTGATTGCACGGCAACAATTATTATAGGCCTGCATCGCTCGAGCATCATCCACCTCCCAGACAGAGGAACCCCTGAGGGAGCTGTGATTTGACCAGCAATATTTAATATCGCTATGCCAGGTCGCTCTAAACAACTTGACCAAATTGAGGACCTGCACCATGCCATCTATGCCGATGATATCAAGTTGTGGACGTTTTGGTGTTCCGACGGCGAAATTCAAGACCTGCTTCAAAGAGCGGTAGAGGTCGTGTCAGACTATGCTCGACGGGGTGGCCTCACTTGTGCTCCAAACAAATCTGAGCTCCTTGTCTTTCGCGGCCACCGTAAAAATCCGCCAACCCACATCAATGTTCTCGTCAAAGGAACACCTATCCCGCAGGTAGAGCGATCACGCATCCTTGGACTTTACGTTGAAGCAGATGGCAGGGCAAGACACACCATCTCCATGCTCTCCCGCCAGATGGAGCAGATCCACGCCATGTTTCAACGCGTAAGTAATAGACGGTAGGGACTTGGGGAGCGGGACATGCTTCGACTAGTGGATTTGTGCATAATAAGCCGCTTCAGTTATCACCTTCCATTTCACCGGCTGACGCAGGGACAACATCAACAGGTGGACACACTCATCCGTAAGACCATCAAGGTCGCTCTGGGCGTTCTGCACTATACACACGCAGCGCCTTTTGTCACTAGGAGTGCACAATACCCTCACTGAAGTACTCGAGGCCCAGTGAATTAGTCAGCGCCAACGCCTTCTTCTCACACCAACAGGTAGACAGGTACTCTACAACCTGGGTCATCCAGTCCCCACTGAACCTCCGGAAACGCAGGGTACTTCCGTGCCACTCGAAATAGCTCAAGCGCCTCGCGTACATCCTCTGCCACGCAACATGCACCCTGTAACATCAATCGTCCGTCGGCGGGCTCGGGTGAGATACCTGAATCGCACTCTCAGTGACGTTGAGGAGAATAGGGTCTACTAAACGGACGCGGCTCGCACGACAAATGACATACAGCGGTGGTCGTTAGCGGCACTCATGAGATCGTAAGTGCGGCCTCAATATCTTCCCCATCTACAAATTCGGGCGAGATCCTGGCGGTTACCTTGGCGGTACAACACACCTTGTGCCTCCCCGCAGAAACATACTACATACTAACCGATTCGCCAGTGACATGTCGGACTTTTCTAACAGGTCGCAGGATTCCCAAAAGCTCCCATTCTATTCTCTTACGCACATCCAAAATTGCTTCACACAACAGCCGAATCATACACCTGCTCAGGACTCCTGGTCATGCCTCACTGTCGGATAATGAACGCGCTCATGCCACTGCTCGAGAACTCACCCTCCGAGCGGCCCCGCGCAGTGGCGGCCAATGCAGAGCCAGGTTCTTCACTTCTCACATATCACGGAGTCACACAACATTACATACGCCAAAGACCGCAATACCAACTCCAACCAGACTCCTTCACACGCGAGGAGGCTGTCACACTTCGCCAACTGCAGACCCGAACTTTTCCGAACCTCCACTTCATGAATAAAATATGCCCGACTCGTTATACTGATGCCCGTACAGGCTGTGGCACTATCCCCACAACTTTTCACCGTTGAGTGCTGTGCTTCTTAATTCCCTCCCCTCTCTCCTTTGGTCCACCCGTACCCCAGAGCAATGGGAAGGCACACTTAGTGACGGTGCCGCCGAGGTCTGTCGGGCCCTCATTCCCATGGCCTGGGGTGGCGCAGAGGTTACCATAGGAGTCCTGGAATAGAGACCCTTCCCGTTTTCCTCGAGTTTTCATTCTAAAATGTTTTCATCATCAACGCACCGCGCCCGCGCGGCGCTCCATCTATTGCCAAGCGTCGTCACAAGAGTGCGGGAGAAGGAAAGGGAGTGGCAATGGTCGCGGGCGCGCCCCAGATCCACACAATAAGGTCTTCCTAATTTTGTTTTGTCCAACATAGCTTTGAATTCTTTCAATAACCTTTTTACTTTGGCATACCAATCGCTCATTTACTTCCTCAGGATCAGATGTGTACTGCGCGCTGTCTGTTCAGGGTCGCTGTCGGGATAGTATGCGTTATTCGGATCAGCAACCCTTTCTGGCGAAGTTGCTTGTCGGCAACGAGGGGGAAGGGGATGAAAAAAAAAGCAGGATTGTTTACAGCCGAAGAGAATGCATTCGGTGAATTGACAAATGCATGGTTACTTATAATCAACAGATATACTTATCATAGAAAACAGTAATTGTAATCTGTAAGAATAGGCCTATTATAAATATTCGTTATAATTTATATAATCGTAAGGTGTTATCTAGATGGCTAAGTGTGAAGATCGGAGACAAGCAGTCTTTCTTTGTTCCTATCGAATGCCATTTTAGGTTAAAACTGTCATGTCGGTAGGAAGGCGAGAGGAAGTTATGACGTCGAGCAGTGCGCCTCAGTACTGCCTCGTGGGCCGCGCAGGTTGACAACTCCTGGTATCAAACTCATGAATCACGATCCCGTCTCGCGCGCAGGACGTGCGAGCGTTCCAGGGAGCTTGCAGAGAGGATGCGAGAGCTGTCCGCAGATGTGTACACGGTCCCCGCTGAGTTCGAGGGCTTGGAGAGGCCGCCTTCTTACACTGAAATTGTCAAGATCGACAACATGGTGCGTTATACACGTTTCTCTATTCTGCCTCAGTAATGTCTCGTGGAATTGGCTATCTGGCGAACAGTCGGTCGTGTAATGGGCGGCACTCACTGTATCCAGGTCAGCTATGCCAAATCGCTATGTACCTCAGTTCTTATGGAGTATGCTTGTGTACGACGTTGTTGATGACGTTTTGCTACGGTGCAGTTCAGATTGTCTTACTTTAAACGCACACTCAGAGAAACACTGCGTTATTTTAGATGGATAAATTGTACTTGCAGGGCTCTATTGTTGTTAATTTCGCACGAATTTACTTCCCTGATAATCTGCTGAAATTCGTCGAGAACGAGCAGACTTACAGGACTTTTTTGTCTCGCCCGGACGAACGCATGATTTTTCACTCACAATTCATGACGCCTACCGGAATTTTTCAAAACGAGGTCTTAAACGCTATCACGTTAAAAAAAGGGAAAATTTTACAGAGTCCGGGTAAAATCTGGGTGACACGAGGGGTTTAACGTGGCCTACTTCCTTGGCGTAGACTAAGCAAAGTCGAACCACAACCTGTCACAGACTATGTAAAAATGTCCCCACTCCAGCGCCAGCACTAATAGTGCAAGTGGAACCCCCGTTCATGGCTGTCGGCAGGGTTTCCTCTTGGGAGGTGCAAGCCAGAGCGCATGGCTCCTGATGGAGCGCTGGTGTAGCTTCAGTGAGGACAGGTGAGGCTTGAGGGGGCCACTTGTGCACCCCCTGCCGACAGCCTCCGTTTGAAGCGTGGACCTTTCATCTTCTCGCACTCGTCTCGCGCGGTGGGCAAACTTGGCGCGATGGCTGCGCAGACCGTCTCCGTCGATAGGCGCGGCTGATAAGCGACGGTGCGAAAAGTTTTTCGCGGACATCCGACATTTTACGTCGAGCTTTGAGCGCTTCGCACTTAAAACAAATGCGGAGGTGGCGGTGTGCGCTAGGTTGCGACGGCTGCTACGAATACAGGGGATAAAAAAAGTCTTTCTTTCGTCTCCTGCCTGCAAAGATGAATTTGAAAAGTAGGCATGTAACATTATGTGCTTGCGGGAGTATAGTCTGTGGCTCGGTTGAAATGTGAGGCTTCCAGAGATTGGCGTTCGTGGCTGTTGTCACCAGCGCGTGCTGTTCTGTGCGGAGTCTCTCGCTAGTCCAGGGTGAGCAGTTCGTTTGATTCGCTGTAGCGGTGTGGAAAAGCGCTAAGATATATTTGACAAATAACATAGCAGGTATAGGACGGGCGGCTAGAAGAATCAGCAACAGCTTGCTAAGAGCAAAGTGCTGCTTGATTCACCGAGAAACAAGGACAGGCTTTAGCACGCGCGCCAGGCATTTCGAAAGAATGAGTGGCAGTTTATGTCTGCCCTTAAATCAAAATTGCACACGACGTGTGGAGGGGAAACTTAAAGGATTACAAAGAAACTCCGGACGATGTTAAGGACTACGCAGCATGCATTATTAGGCGTAACTTTATTAGACGCTCACACAGAAATAGTTGAACTTTATTATTGGCAAGTGTGCGTTCTCTTCGCGCCTAGCAATGTGACTGTATGACCTGGTAAATATCACTTGTTCTCGTCGATTAACGGTAATTCGTGCGTATTGAGGGTGCTGTCGGTGCTGCCGCGTATTCTTATTTCACTGCCGTGTTGTTTTTTGTTGCACCACCATATTATTATTCTCTAAACCATAGTCAGTACCCACAGTGGACATAAAATCACGTCTAGCTATAGACCTATTGCATGTTCGTAAACAGCGGTAGGCGCCGTCGACGTACTGAGGCGTTTGTAGCGATGCATAGGCTCTGCCCAGCCCGAAGCTCGCCCTTTATTATCACGTGACAACTGGCGCAGCGCTTCGGAGAGTCTTCCACGTGCCCTCTATGACAACTGGCGCAGCAGCTGCAGCGCTAGTTGTCACGTGATAATAGAGTGTGGTTGTGTGGTGGTGAGCTTTTGGCTGGGAGGAGCCCACTCGCCCCGACGTCGCTACAAGCGCTTCATTCTTTTTACAAACAAGGAGTAAGTCGCCAGTTAAACCTTCCGCAAAGCCATGCACTTGCGCGTGTCGGGATCGTACGAGCAGCCCGCCTTGGAGAGGTACATGCTGGCGCAGTTCTTCTGCTCCCTGCCGTCCTGGCGGGCTCTCTCCTCGGCGGCCTTCTGTTCGGGCGTCCTGCCCGGCTTCGATAAGTTCTGGCAGCCGCCAATCAGGGCGTTCATCTCCTTCGACCGCTTCGTCTTGCGGCACCAGCGCAGTGCGTTGTAGTTTGCGCGGCAGTGGAAGTAGCTGCATGTGTAGAAGTCCAAGTGATTAGTCAGGCACGCTCAGTATACGAGCTACACCGCAGTGCGTGGTTTTACCGGCGCGCCGATTGTGACGTGTCCTCAAGTTAGCAAGGAAAGTTTTGGCTGCGACTGCGCATCGCCTCCGCTCGCATAAACACTCGCCCCCGTTTCGCCCTGTCGTAATATCAGCTTCCAAAATAACTGCCTTCGTGGCTTAGAATTTCTGCTCAATAAAAAATAAGCTAGACAAATGGTGAAAGGTTCCTCAAAAAAAAAAAAAAAGACGAAGCCGAGGCTGAAAGGAAGCGTTGGGAGTATGATTCATACGAACAGCCAGACTCTCTCCGATAACTTGAATCCACGCCACGATCGCAGTCAGTGTACGTACAATCTTTCGGTGCGCCGGACCACGGGATCGCGTGGTGTGTAGCTTATACATAGCGTGATGGTATACGTAGCCCGTGCAGGGCGCCCTTTTTTTATTTTTCAGTACCAGTGGCCGTGACAGTGCAGTTCTATCAAATAAAAATCTGATCCGACATTCAGGCTCGTGTATTTTCACACGCAAGCTCTGCATCCAGGAATTGATGTGACTAAATAACCAGAGCTCCTTTATTACATTTCAAATGATTTACCTGGGAGCAGTTTTTATGTTGCATATTTGCAGCCCGTGACCATTAATGGCGTACCGATATTTTACAGTGCAAATGTTGCGTGCAATTTGAAATATTCATAATTGAATTTTAATGGTGACATAGACACGGACGTTGCTCCAAGCGAAGGGAAAAAAAGACACTCCAAAACCGGAGCTTCCCGTCAGAAGAAGGTGACGAAATTTAAATCGAGGTGCGTCAAAGCACATTCTAGGCCAAAAAAAAAAAAAACGGAAAGTTGTCTAGTATACATTCGTACACCACTTATCAAGGGGTATCTGCTTGTCGGCGTCTAATGGCGTCAGGCGTGTTCACTGTCTATTATGATTAGGTATGTGCCACAAAAAATTGAGTATATACCAGTATACTCGCCACCTGTACACTAAATATGAAGAAGGCAGCACTTAGTCCAACGGAATACGAGATTATATTGTAATAATGGGACTACAAGATTATACTGTAATGCTACACTTACTATACTTAAATGTATTGGCTGAGGTTGCATGTGAAATACTTACATTTTTTTACTGTTCAAGCTGATGTGGCTCTTTGCTGATGGTATTGTATATATTTATTGCTGCAGTCTCGAGGTAGCCTTGACCTATCTAGTTTTCAGTGTATAATTAAGTTTTTGTTTTGTTCTATTTTTTATGACTTATTTTATGTGCCACTTGAATACTCGTCCCTCCTCAGTGCGATGGTCCCGAATGAGATCGGCAGTAGTCTTAAACAAAACAAAACAGTCGAGCGGAAACACCCTTCGTGCAGCTTCAGGCTTTGCAGCTGTGTCTCATCCTAGAAACACTGCATGCTTTCCCGTTAGTGAAACTCTTTTTCCGACAAGCTTCGCCCAGTTTTCTTTTTGACCTGTGGTGCTTGTCCGCTTTTTTATAAACTCCATCTGTCCGTCCGTCCGTCCTTCCGCACCTGCTGAGTGAGTCATCAAACTAGGCAGTCATGTACGAGCAAGGAGGGAAAAACAAAATCTCGGCCTTAGGATCTTCGCCCCTAAAAATTAGACACATCTTCCCGCAAGGGAATCTTGATGGGCTAGCGAAGCAGCTAGGAAGGACGTGGATTTCTTGAGCCTTCGTCTCTTCAGAAGCGGCGTTTCTGTCGAGCTTGCACGGTTTAGGATCGGCTTGGCGCCTGCGCCGCTTCGCGGCAGGAACTCGAGCGCGCCCAGCAGCAGCTGTGGATGAGTCAGACTGCTGTTTACCACTCATACCGATGCGTTCCCATGAAGTGTCACTGAAGGAATGCGCGCGCTACGTTCGCAACTACGCGCAACTTATGGCAACTAGGGACCAACCTGGTTGCTTTAGTGCTTTTTAGCGAATGTTTCAAGAAATATTCCTTAAGAAGTGCGTCTGAAGTAGGAGCGGTAACTAGAGTTGACGGCGTCTCGCACGGGAAACAGGGTCGAGCGTAGGGTCCAGCATGTGGAGCATTTGCATCAAAACTTTGTTCAGATCATTCGCGGCGTTAACTAGTATGTAGCAAGCACATAATTTTTATTAGTTACGTTGTAGCCACTATATCCGGCGTCATTTAGCGGTAGCACGCTGTTTCCGTCCTGCGTCTTGAATTAGTAAGGCGAAAGTTTCATAAGCTTCGTCAAACGGGAAAAGTGACCGTCGACGGCGTAAACACGATTGCCAACAAAGATCGCATGACTTTGTTCATGATGTGAAGATGCGACATCATCATAACATTGCAGATGGCCGAGATTTGGAACGCCATCATGACATATGACGAGGACCGGATCCAGCCCCTCGATTTAGAGGGGGTTGGTGGCTCAGTTGAAGTAAAACCGGCATGTTTCTTTTGTTTTCAATGCAAATGCATATAGTCGGGCTATATCAAGCACCCAGCGTTGTCCGCGGTAGTGTCCGCGCGCCGGCAGGTGCTATCTATCCGCTCTCTCTCCCTCTTTTATAGCCATAGCCGCGCGCGAGCTCTTATCTTCGCCCCTAGCAACCGGAGCATGTGTTGCGAGAGAGTGTAGGAAAGGGTAGGTCGAGTGCTCTTTCTCTCGAAGATTGCTCTTTCCCTCTCTCCTCTCTGCGCCCCACTCTCCCATAGGCTCATTCCTCACTCTCAACCGTTCACTGGCTGGGCGCCTCTCAAGGACATCCAGAAATGTGTGCTCGAAACGCCGTTGTGAAACGCCAACGACGAGCCCAGAACGCTGGCACCCGATTCTTCCGTCCGCTCGCGCCTCACTCTCGACCGTTCGCTGGCTGGGCGCCTCTCAATGCGATGGCAGAAGTCGGCCAGGAGAATGTCTGACGGAAACAGTACGCCTTCTCGGCGCAAAAAATGAATTTGCATTTTTCACGATTCCCTTCGGGGAGGTAAGGGCATTTTTTGGTTGTTACTATCACCGCATGAGCCCCATCACTGCATAAATGTTGTTATTTAGTGCTGACTGAGGTTCTCGTTTGTCCTAATCAGTGATAAGAAGTGAAAAACAGGCACTGAAGGGAGAGGGTTAGACACACACGTTTGTGGGAGGTGGCAATCACCCCTAAAGCCTCTCCCTCGGGAGCGACCGGCGTTAGTTGCTCCGTGTTCCACGCATTGTTCACGTTTCCCTTATGGGTCCTTGAATGCACATGATGACGTGATCACATGACAATGTCGCTCTGTCGAACAGATCACGGAGGCAGTGCGATTCTAGAATGTTGCTTGTTGGGTGCATACTCGAAGAAAGCAACTGAAATGTCAAAAAAAGGCAGAGAGTGGATGGTGCAGAAGCCACATCTGTGTCAGTGTCTCTGCTTTTGCCTCTCACTTGTTGCAATTTTTCGACGTTTTAGTGGCTTTCTACGAGTTAAAGTGCAACACTACGTGACACACAGAAGCCACCAGGAGTACGATCAATACAACCGGCTAAGACGAAGATAGCTGTGGCCTTCGAATGTGAGCTCTTTACTCTTTTCGTAGTACGAGTCAAACGTTTCGTGGCCATGTAACACTCACAGGTCACAGTTTGGGCACTCCAGGTTAAGCATGGTGCGGTAGGTGGCGTACATGATGAGTGCAACGCAGGCTCCGTCCAGGGAGAGCAGCATCCACGACCGGTTGTCAATGCACTTCAGGAAGCCGCGCCAGTTGAAGTAGCGCCGCCGCGTGGCAGCGCACTCTGCCTCGTGGCACACTAGCAGCAGCACCAACGCCACACCACGCCACCTGGCGCACTCTCCTCGGCTCTGCCCTGCGCCACATAAAGTAGTTGCTAGTACTGGAAACTGCGTCGTCAGTGTTGCACACTCCTCTACATACATCTTAGAGTTTCTTTACATGCCCACCACGGTGCTGTAGTAATTACAGGGGCGTAGCCAAGGGAGGGGGGCTCAGATTTCTTCAACTTTCTTTTCAATTTTGCTTGCATATATATACACGCGCACCTATAGACAAACGCACGCGCGGACATATACATAGTGTGGCTGAACCTTTATCTCCCGCACCGAAAGGAAAAAAAAAAACATTTCTAGGTAAGCCCCTGAGTAGTTATCGGTCTCGACTGCTAACCCGTAGGTCGCGGGATTGATTCCCGGCAGCCGTGGCAGCATTTTCGATGGAGATCAAAATGCTTGAAACCCGTGTGCCCAGGTGCACGTTCAAAAACACCAGGTGTTTTCAGGGGCACTCTATTATACGGCGTCCCTCATAATCACATCGCGGTTTTGGGACGTTTAACGCCGATGATAATTATTAATTAGTTTTTTGTACTCCATGGAAATACGGGTCCTATTTTGTTCTTAAACTGGCCGTTGAAATAGCTAGTGTTGAAAGGTGCCCTTTTTATTCCGCACAGAAAAAGCGCAGCTCCGCCCACCAACATGAACGAAATTTTAATGGCATAAGTGTCCCTCGCGCCATAATTCTTCGTTTTGCTAAGTATATAGCGCGATGTGTACCCAACACGCTCACCTACATATGTCTGCCCACTTTGTTGACGCTGCGGCTGATGACGGTGAGTAATTATGGTTATATAAGTGCCGTGCAGTTGGTAGAAAGCTTTGATCCACCACACGTGATGCAGTTGAAATTGTTTGACCCCTGGTGCGATTTCTACTCTTAGGCCCCACACAGTTTTACATCATAGTAAGACGGTAAGTTGGGCCAGTTGGTTAGGATCCATCGTGAACTTACTTATAGCGCAACACCAGAAAAAAATACAGGACAGGGAAGGAGCAAAAGAGAAAGAAGGCATATCATATAAAGTTTAGGGGTAGTAAGTGCGTTAGTGAACCATCCGTCACACTGCATGAAAAAGAATTAAGTTATTTAGGCCAATCTTGTTTATTGCCATGAGTGTGACAACGCTACCTCGGTGCACCTCGTATTCTGCGCATGTTGTGATGTAGGCTGCCAGTACCTATATATATACTTTTCACCACGTTTTTTCCCAATAAACAACAGTTGTGAGTCAGCGCCATCTTTTCTTTCTTTTTTGCTCCTTCCCTGTCCTGTATTTTTCTGCTGTTGCGCTGTAAGTTCATGATGGACAGTTTTACATCTCCTGTAACGTGATCCCTTGCCCAACACGACGCTTGCCCCGCCGCGGTGGGCTAGTGGCTAAGGTACTCGGCTGCTGACCCGCAGGTCGCGGGTTCGTATCCCGGCTGTGGCGGCTGCATTTCTGATGGAGGCGGAAATGTAGGCCCGTGTGCTCAGATTTGGGTGCACGTTAAAGAACCCCAGGTGGTAGAAATTTTTGGAGCCCTCTACGGCGTCTCTCATAATCATATGGTGGTTTTGGGATGTTAAATCCCACATATCAATCATCAAAACACAACACTTGTCGAAAGTATTGTTTCGTCCGGAAAAGTACGGGTGGTCGAATAATTGGTACACGCATTTAGTGCCTAGGTTCGATTCCCTCCCGAACACCTCCTCTCTCTCTCTCTCTCTCTCTCTCTCTCTCTCTCTTTTTTTTTTTACAGCGTAAGCTGTCATGAGTTCAAAACAACAGTTAACCTTGGTAACGTAGTTATTTGCCGCAGCTGGTGTCCATCGCAGCTACGTGGAGCAAGGCTGCTAGTTAACACCGCTCTGAATCCACTTAGTGTATCCATTCCATTCGAGGTTGATTTGAACCGAGGCTTTTGGCGTGGCAAGCAAGTGCTCTACCACAGAGAAACACCAGTACTTTAACCTTGTCCAGAAGAAAATAATTTACAAGCTTATGAAAATCCTGGGAAGTATTATTGGTAATAAACATTTTCTTGGCGCTATACGCTAGACAAGTTTATACCACTACTTCTCTACCAGGCACAATTTGTCAACTCGTAAAAAGTGAACTATAGTAGACGAGAAATTTTAGCAAGTGTGTTTGTTGAGTGGTTACCGAGTATATAAATGCAATTTCGTGCCGAGATCGCTGCCCCGATTTCACAGGGAGGGTATGTAAAGAAAACCTCGCCCAAAGATGGACTAACATTCAGAGTATGCGCTTTACACTGCAGTTGCTTCGATATTTACGGGTTTTCATTATGCATAATTGGGAATTAAGTTAGCACAGGACGACGCGTTTAACGTACAGTGAGCCAATGATTAACAGCTGTCCATATTTACATTTGTTTACAGATAGCACTTACCCATGATAGTATAACCACTTTTGATGCTGTGGCGTCGCTTAGCTGCAGTAGAGCCACACGGCTGGCGCTGACGCGGTTTTGCAATGACGCTATACAAAATAGTCGTACAATGCAAAGATGCCAACCCGAGACGACAGCTGTCTCGTGCTGGCCTGCTTTGATTGATGGATGGACAAGGGCCGGTACAACAAGAGCTCGCACTGAGTTCCTCCGGCTGTTCAGAGCTGTAAGCAAGATGTGGACCGGCGCAAGAAATAGGTACTTGTTGACCGTTTCGAGGCAATGTAATTCATTAAAATTGTAGCTATAAAACGACTCATTCTTGAGTGCAGGAAACAGCAAGTATGCGCTGATGAGTGGTGAATCAGCATCTCGTCTTTACTTTGTGCAAAATAAAATACATGATGAACATTAACGTTCCAATACCGCAAATGATTTTTAGAAACACCGCAGTGGAAGGTTCCGTAAAATTTGAGTGCCGAGGGTTCGTTACTGTGATATCAAATCTACGTAAACTAACCACATAAACAGTTACGTGGTTTCCTGGAAACACGGAGGACGCATTTCTCCTCGTTAGAAATGCACCCGGCGTGGCTGGCATTCGCTCCCTCCACCTTCGGGTCAGCAGCCGGACCATAACGGCTAGACCGTCGGGACTAGTAGGCACAGAAACGGAGACAAAATTTCCATTCCCATTTCTGATGTCGCTATTCCACGATTACAGAATAATTATGTATATACCAGAGGAAATGCACGAAGGTTACTATTTCAGCTTTGAATTTCGCGCCTTAACTTGAGCGCGTGAACGTCAGTCTGACGTCACAAATCTGACATTATTGTGTATTTTGCCCAAATGTCTTCAATGAGATTGCCTAAATCTTGCGACATCAATAATTGGCATTCTTTCGAATGCTTAGAATGCAATATCAATCAGTTTTAGCGAGAAACGATTACGTAGGCCTTATCACATGCCATCAGAGTCTGTGACGTCACGGCTATCTGGTGCGCGAACATGAAGACAGCGTCGCCACTTGTACATTGCTTTCTTTATCCCAGCGTTTTTTTTTTTCACTTATCAGTCGTTTTCTCGCGGTAAAAGCGGGGCTTTCGGCATTGTGAAATTGGTGTTTACTAATCCGAGAATAAACGCCGCCGTTAGTGTCCCTTTTTTGAAGGCATAATAAAGACAAGAAATGAGTTAGAAATATGAGGTCAGACAATTACATGAAAAACTATGTTTCCGTTGATTTCGTGATCGTGAGTTTGTTGGTCTATATTGTTGTGGATCCCAGCGCTGTACACCAGTTGTTGCGGCTCTCGGCGCTGTTCACCAGTAGTCGCTCCGAATCCCAGCGCTGATCACCAGTTGTTGCATACCGAGGTCTGCCCGGTCTTTTGTGGTAGCGTGGTGTAGCTTCGGGTTGAGGAAACGAACGCTGACAAGATGGGGATACGAAAAACAAACAGGTTTGTAGCATTATTTACACGTATTTACAGCAAAGAAGGGCTAGTGGTTTCACAGACCACGAGCGAGGTGGATGAACCGTTACATGGTTCAAGGCGACGTCCCGCACTCTGCGGCGTCGTTATAAGCCCTGTCGGGCTCCTCCTTCTTGAGTGGAACCCCAATCACACACACACAACAGGCGAGGGGTACGAGCATGCACGTGAACATCCAATATTGAGTCGTGATCACTGCACTGCAAGGTGGCGCCAGCGGGGCTCTTCCTCGTCGTGTGTGTGCCGCTGATCGAGGGGTCCCAAGCTCCTGACAGCAGACATCAAACGGTCCGCCGATCTGTCCGCTCAATTAGCAGGGCAATTTGTGGCGGCGGCCGCGGTTTCTTCCAAGGAAGATGCTGTGTTTGTTGTCCTCTCTGGAACGGCTTACGGCGTCGTGACGACATGGCGTCTCATCGTCCGGCTAGCAGGGACAATACCTGGCGGGCATAGGCAGCCGGCCAATCGGCTACTTGTTTGGGGATTGAAAGAGTGCCGCTCCCCCGTCAGCTCTGGACGCAGGTTCCGAGAGAACTGGGGTTCCAGGCGTGGGAGCGCTGCCCGGCTACGCGTCTCAGCGACAGCATGGCGCCTACTGACGACGGTCATAACAATATGTAACATAGCTTTAAATTGGGAGCGCGAAGAAAAGGAAGCACAGGAGCTGCTGGCGTCGCCCTCCTCTTCTTGCCATACGCTTGACCTCTTTTATATTTTAGTGTGTCTCTCTTTTCTTGATTCCTTCCTTTCTTTCTTTACTCATTCTATCGTTCATCAGAGTTATCGGACACATCGCTGCACGGGAGCGAAGCAGACGGTGAAGACGAAGAGGGCGCATTCATGGCGATTGATAGTTTTCTGGTGTCGCCAAAAAATAGCTCCGTGGTAAAAGTATCGCGCCCAGATACTGTGGCATCACAAGCTTTCATAAAAAAAAATCTAGGTGTATTTATTCCCCGCCAAGCCCTGAACTCGACAGATCCGAAGCGGTAGCTTGGAGGCGATTACAAACACAGACGTTCCCCAAGCCCGCTCTATTTAGGAAGATATACCCAGACGTCTATCTAGATGCAAACTGTGTGGCTGGACTCACACATCACTTAGGCACATCCTGTGGGAATATGAAGTTTTAGCAGAAGAAAATGAAGTCTCCTCAGATGAAGCTGCGGCGCGGTGGACGGCCTCGCTGTGCAGCTCCACCGGATCAATTGTGGCATCCAGCAAGCCCATGAGACGGCGAGGAGACGGGGTCTCCGGTCGTCTTCGGGGAAGACCTATGCCCAGACCACGAAATTGCAGAAATTTTTAAATAAAGTTGTTACCACCACCAAACATGAATGATTGCACCATTGTGGCCAAAACAAGAGCTGCGCGAGAAGCAGGGCGAGACAACGCACACGGCGCTGTCCTTCATCTGTCCCCGCTGCTCGCGATGTTGTTCTTCATGGCATCCGATCACAATCTGTTTTATTGTTATGTGGGCTAATCATCTTGTATAAACCATTAAACCTGAGAAATTCTGCCACATTCCGTCGAGCATTTAGTTTGTAATTGAATATTCTTATAAACTCGTGACCGGGCTGAGAGTCTATTCGAGCGGGCACACCTGCACACACGTGAGCCGTGATGTAACAAGTAAAATATATATATATATATATATATATATATATATATATATATATATATATATATATATATATATATCATCATCAAGGGGCTCATTGACTAATTGACTAAAACCAACTGCCTGGTTCAAGAGGCGTCAGTCACTGTCACGAGCATATATATATATATATATATATATATATATATATATATATATATATATATATATATATATCATCAAGGGGCTCATTGACTAAAACCAACTGCCTGGTTCAAGAGGCGTCAGTCACTGTCACGAGCATATATATATATATATATATATATATATATATATATATATATATATATATCATCAAGGGGCTCATTGACTAAAACCAACTGCCTGGTTCAAGAGGCGTCAGTCACTGTCACGAGCATATATATATATATATATATATATATATATATATATATATATATATATATATATATATATATATATATAAAAGGTGTTTCAAGAAATGTGTCCAATTATTGGCTTAAAAATCAGCAAAAAACGCTATTTGCTCACTGTCCTCACAGTTGCATTTTCTTTAGCGGCACACGTCTTATTATCAAGAATGAAGAAAGACATCATTTGGAAATTTACTTAAAAAAGTTAAATTATTAACTTACATTTATAAATATATTAATAATATATAAGCGTGGTGGTGCCTTTAGTAGCTCCGTTGATGGGGTTCCGCCGGGACCAAGCTTTGACCCAAAGTGACCACTTCTGACGCCTTGTACCGCGCTGAATGTTGGGCAAGTAAGGACTCAGGCAACTACACGATGGCAGGAACAACGGATCAACAAGGGATTTATTGTCACGTTTTATATTGGCGAAATACGTGGTAGCAATTCTATTGGGATAAAGCAAGCAGTACGATACATGCGCATGCCTGATACAGAAATAACTACGAATTAATGAAATTCCCCTGAATTCTGCGGCGAAACATAAACCAACGGCCAGAATAGCGCAACAAGCAGACGGCTCCAATGACGTCATTGTTCAAAACAGCGGTTACAGGGCTGCAGTTCTTCCCATTTCGAAAACGAATGTACGTCATGCGTGTTGTAATTATGAACGCAGCCCACACCCATACAATGAAGTCGGTTGATGCTTGATATAACAATGCTCCCTTATTACAGTTGCGCTCTTTCGCATTTTGATTTCGCCACGGAATCGGAGAGAACATCATTATTTCGCAGTTATTACTAGAAGGCGCTTTTCAGAAATCTCAAAGCAGCAATCGGTCTTTCGCAAAAAGTACTTTAACTCTCTGATTCGACCCAACTGTCTAACTCCACTAATGAAAAGTTAATTACTTTAACTTCCCTATTTATCATTCCAAACAATATCTTCAACCCTCTTAAAATTCCTGCCACTATAGAACAAGCAACTTCAGACAGCGAGCAAATAGCGCCTTTATAGCGCCTTATATATATATATATATATATATATATATATATATATATATATATATATATATATATATATATATATATATATAGAAAGAGGTCGACAAACGTGCGAACACACAAGTTTTACTAACGTTTCGGCAGGTGGGCATGTTTATATATATATATATATATATATATATATATATATATATATATATATATATATATATATATATATATATATATATATATAGGCAGGCATGGTGGTTGAATGGCCATAGCGTTGCATATAGTCAAGTAGATCCTCCGTGAGCGGTCATGACGTGGTTTATTTCGACGTTTCGGCCTAGAGTCTGGCCTTCATCCTGATGAACGCCAGACTCTAGTCTGGGAGTAATAATTCAATGGACCAGTTAGTCTTCGTTAAGGTATGGGATATGGCACAACGGGAGCGTTGTCAACAAGGATAAATATATTTATTTCCCAACAGTTCCGGGAGGGGTCCTCCCTTCATCAAGGGCACAACGGGAGCGTTGTGCCATATCCCATATATGTGTATATATATATATATATATATATATATATATATATATATATATATATATATATATATATATATATATATATATATATATATATATATATATATATATATATATATATATATATATATATATATATTACTTTTTTGTTTTTCTTCAGATTGCCACTGATATTCAACGATTTCATTAGCTTATTGGTGTACATATAATTGTATAATTCTACAGAAACTAATCATTCCTAAATTTTGTTTATTTTTAGTGGTCGTGGTACACTTTCGTTAATTTCATTTAAAAATGAAAATTTTCTCTGATATTAACAACTGGTTTCATGGCCGATTCTCCATAGTTGGTGAGCCAAAAATCAAGGAACGGGCAAGGACTCACTCAGCGGGTGGTGCTATTGTGAGTGACGTCATAATGACTTCAATATCACGCCACTGACACCACAATAAATTCACAGCATATCCACGGAGTGAATGATGTTGAGTGGGGTGAAATGTCCGTCGGTTCATCTGTCTGCCTAACTGCCGGTCCATCCGTAGGACAGACAGACAGACGGACGGACGGACGGACGTACAGACAGACAGACGGATGGACGGACGGACGGACGGACGGACGGACGGACGGACGGACAGACAGATGGACGGACGGACGGATGGACAGACGGAGGATGTGGCCAGTGGACGAACGATTCATGGTTTACCGATAATACCCTCCGAAGCTTCGCGCCATCCATCATCCTTCACTCCGGAAATGCTGTCCATTTTTTTTTGTTTTTTTGTCTAAGCAGTTTCAATGTTTTTACTTTAGTGTCTTATTGACGAAAAACTGCGCGACAGCAAGAAAAACGCAAGCGCATTTTAAAATAGGTGGGCCAATCACAATCGAAACACGTTTATCGTTTCGCAGGTGTACGGCGTGCCACCACCCGCCTACTCGACTCAGCCGACAGACCTCGAAGCGCCTCCACGGTTGCCGCATCTTGTGTGGCTGGCGGCCTCTCGAACGCCGCGTGTCGATGGCGATTGCTCCGTTGCACACGGAGGATGTGCAACATGAACTTGCCGTTCCTCGATCGAGCTCCGAGTCAGTGATGCTGAAGGCACGACGCAGCTTTTAGCTTAGCATAATGCCCTCTCGATCGAGCCTGACGGAACGACTTCCTGCTGAATAATTTTAGTAGCCTTAATTATCAGGTGTGCGAATATTCGAAAAATTAGAATCGCAGCCTCTAGCGCGCACCAAATAATTTTCGAATATTCGTACCGATGGGAAAGCCACAGAAGAGTGAAGCGTTTGGAACAACAGGGATCCCTTTTTTGTTGTTGTTTAAGCATGATTGATTAGCCAAACTGCATGCAACCCACTTGACTTCCTGCGGGATTGTTGGTGCTACATTGATCGCTGGATTATGTCGTCCTTGGTTAAAACTTGAATACTCTAGTCACCGCGGTATTTATTCTTACGGTTATAAAATATCTCGGAACGCTCTAGTCGCTTCTGTATTCTAGCTTACTTCACTTAATTGTGGTATTTTTGTTTGTCTATAAAAAGGCAACCGTAATTTTACGTTGGTAAAATTTGCGAATATCTGCTTTAAATAAAATGATGTGCAATTCTAGGGATGTCTTCGAAATGGCTCTCTTGCTATTCAGGCAGCGTTAGTTTCAGTTCCAACATTCACTATTCACGAATCCCCTACTGATCAGCCGTTGTTCGTATGCCGAGAGCTACGAGCATCGTCACAAACGTGCTGCTTCAAGAAAGCCCCGAGGAAGCTTGCGAGACCGCATATTGTCGTGCATCGAAGACTCAGCCGATTTCTTCACATATTGTGGCTGCTAATTGTTTTGTCATTCGTGAGCGTGACACCTTGTTGTGCTTTATATTATGTTTTCTGAAGCTATAAACCATAAATAAAGATGTGACATTAATCAGAAGTCGCAAGTTACGTATGTTTGTATTTCTTCGGCATAAGTTCGCCTCTCCCCCCCCCCCCTTACGAAATTGCTTCCGAAATAGTTTTCCGAAATCGCCCCCCCCCCCCCCCAAAAAAAAAGTTTCACCTTGAAGAGTCTTACTGCCAAAGATTTCCTTCTCCATCGTTACCAAGTGGAATCTGCTGAAAGTGCTGTGATTACGGACGCCCACAGAGAGCCATGGGCCGAGCCAAAGACGCGAAAAAGGCCTCGACGCCATCAAGGAGCCGGCTGATGGCTACAAAAATATATAACACAAGAAGATTACCTTGCTGAGTCAGCGATCAACTCTCGAATTTTAGTAGCCACACTACCACTTCTTATTTAGCTCATACACTGCAATGATTCAACTTTCAGGAGAATTTCATATAACGATTCCACCTCAGATATTCAACAAATTCTATTATTTCTCGCCCACCCCCCTTTTATTTTCTTTTTTTACATTGCGCCAAATAATTTCACAGTCAAAACACAGTAATCATATTCCCCTAGTCTAGAAAATCTAAAGGTATTGACTTGCATTAACCACCGGCTTCTTTGCCAATCCCCCTTAGTGGGTGAGAGCCACAAAAGAAAGGAACAAGCAAGCAAGCAAGCAAAATATCAAGCATAAGGACGGCGGCCGTGTCCCAGTCGACGCTCCTTATGCTGCGGCCCGCGGAGCCTCCTGATTTCAGTGGATCGTCATGTAACGATCCATGCACTTGGCATGAATACGTCCGACGGGGTCTCAACATGGAACAAGTGGAACTGCGAGGACAAGTTGCGTCACACGCACCTTTCCTTGGAGGACGTGACCGCGACTTGGTTCTACGATAGGGAATCCGCACCAACGACTTCGGACCTTTCCCGCAGCAGCTTCATCGTCCACCATAGGGTGTGGGCCTGCAAGATTAACGCAGGCCTTTTCCAACCTTACTGGAGAGGACTGGCAGGTGACCCGCCTTATTTGCAGCGATTTGATCTGGTGACTTCCACGACGGGGGATTTCCCCAAGTCCGAGCCTCATGCGTTCTCTTTTCTGTAACGTTTTTTTTCTGCACCCAGAAACATTTGATGCCAACGTCTGCACTTGACCCCGAGTACCGTCGTTGCGTGACACTGCCCAATAGGCGTCACAGCAGCTGACCTACGCAACTAATCGAATTACACACAGACGTTGACCTACCTTGGCACACTTGAATAAAAGTTAGACATTAGCGGTATGAGAAGCTTCTCGCTGGCAGCTTTGCAATTCCCACACTAATGACGATGATACTCTTAAGGAAGGGGAAACAAAAAGTTGACATATATTAAGTAGGCGCCAAAACATTTAAAGAGGAGAAATAAGAAAGGCGGCAGAAAGGGGACGACAGAAGCTCGCGATAGAAAAATCCGTAAACAGGCTTTAGGTGCATCAGCCGACATTTCGGCAAGTGGACTTCTATTCTTTAGGACTGCTTTGATGAAGACGAGTCCACTTGCCGAAATGAACACACGACACCTGTGTATGAATTTTTTTATCATAAACAAAAGAAAACATAAAAAATAGACTGCAACAATCGGGCCGTCCAAGCAAAATTTTTTGTTTAACCTGAACAGTAATTTAAACGGTGATGCTAAAGCGCAGCCTTTTTGTGCTCAATAAATTTTTTTTCACGTTTTCACTTGGAAGGGAAATAGTGAGGTGCGAATAAGCAGTCAAATAGCCCGAAAAGCCGTTTATAGCCTTGCCTGACACATTGTGTTCTGCGCATGAAGATGACGTTCGTAGGTGCACGTGCATACCCAGCGGCGTGAGAAAAAAAAGGAAGAGAAATTGAAGACACGCATCTCGAGGTCCTCCTTGCTGGGCCCTTCTTCGGACGCGTCACAGAGGTGAGTCCCTGCTTCAGACACCGCCTAGGGCCACTGTCATTGTGCAACCAATCTTCCTTGCTGCATTAGGCTCCCTACGTAGTATAATTTACCTTGATGATTACACCTACTATGTATCAGCACGTAAAAGAAGCTGTTAATGCAAGCCGGAAACACGCCATAGGAGACATGATTTAGACGTCCTTCATACGCCATGCGTATAAGTGGCGAACGCCTGTTTCTAAAGATGTTTATTGTAAACAAAGAAAAAAAAAGCCTGTTTTCACAACTGCGTAGCAAGGCCAATGAACAAGAACATTCTGCTTGACCTACGAGTCGCTTCTGCAAAATATGAGGGTCCCATACTTGTTCGGGAAGATCGGTCACGAATGGTCAAATAAACAAAGGCACATCCCCGACGTCTGAACCAATAATAAGGTAAGCGGAGCAAAATGTGAAGCATTGCTCCGTCAAGGCGTCTGTGAAACACATACGGTTTTCATCTCTTACCACGTGAGCGTTTGCCCGCTGGCACTCTGAAGCTTTCCAAGTTCCCTCGAATAACTGTACCTCGAGTCCGAGCACTTGATCAGATGTCGCTGGCGTCGACCAATGCCTTCAAGCTTTCATCTTAGAGGCATTCGGAGATGATCCGCCACGCTATGGCTGATAGGCAGTTTACTAACAGGCAGTGAATAGGGTTATCTTAGATCATGAAGTTACGCGGCATAGTGATAACAAAACGTAAACGAACAAGCACTATTGCGTATGCGCATGGTTGTGCACAGATGTATGATAAATATCTTGTGTATGTGTATGTTTGTTAGCGGACCTACAATAACAATAACAACAACAATAATAACAACTAGAACATTAGCAACAAAGCCAAGAACAGCAGCAACCATTACTATAAGTTTATTTCAGAACAAACACGATAAAAGTGGAAAACAAGAAAAGAAGCTGCCGACATGGACAGGATGACGAAGCACAGCGTTACGGGCCACACACACCGTGTTAGAACAGCGCAACGCCACCTCAGTGGCAGCATTGTTTATCGTTTTGAAACATCGCGACGGTGCGAACGAGACGCTTCTCTTGCGCCAGGGGCCGGGTGCGCAAAGATGGCAGACAAGGATGGCTCCGTGCGCCGCTATATGCGCCGTAGTTTCGGCCCTGGTGTGGCCCTGGCGGTTCTGGTCACCACCGTGTTGGTCGCCTGGTTCCGGCTGGCACCTGGTTCTGCTGGCCGCCAGGTGGACACCGATGCCGGCATGCCAGCCTGGTGGCCCGGCGCGGCCGAGCTCGCCGTCGTGCGCAGGTATGTGCTGCACTGCCGTGAGTATTGTATAAAACGTACTGCATGCAGTGCACGAGATAAACGACATACAGATACACATGCTGGTACCTTTAACACTGTTCATCATCATAATCATCATCATCATCATCATCATCATCATCAGCCTGACTACGTCCACTGCAGGACAAAGACCTCTCCCATGTTCCGCCAGTTAACCCGGTCCTGTGCTTGCGGCTGCCAATTTATACCCGCAAACTTCTTAATCTCATCTGCCCACCTAACCTTCTGTCTCCCCCTAACCCGCTTTCCTTCTCTGGGAATCCAGTTAGTTACCCTTAACGACCAGCGGTTATCCTGTCTTCGCGCTACATGCCCGGCCCATGTCCATTTCTTCTTCTTGATTTCAGCTATGATATCCTTAACCCCCGTTTGTTCCCTAAGCCACTCTGCTCTCTTCTTGTCTTTTAAGGTTACACCTACCATTTTTCTTTCCATTGCTCGCTGCGTCATCCCCAATTTAAGCTGAACCCTCTTTGTAAGTCTCCAGGTTTCTGCTCTGAGCAGAAACCTGGAGACTTAACACCGTTACCTGTGGTCAAAGAGGAGGGGGTACTTCGCTCCCTCCTCGCCTGCGCATTCAGGCGATATCTCCTCCTCGCTATCTCTTAAAGGCACGTCTACAATGTCAACGCCATAGCGTCAGCGTCGAGCCTATCAAGATTTCAGGCTTGTCGGCTACACGCTGCTGTGACCACCCGTTCAGATGGCCACAAAGTGAAGTGAAATTAGTTGATCGCTCACGACAGTCACGCGAGACAAGAAAGAACGGGTGGGAGACTGCATGGCAAAGCATTGCAGCATACAATTCACGTCTGATATTTCGCCTATATAGACCAGTATGTACACACTTAAATTTTTTTACAACACGCAAGCACTAAGCGCGGTATGTGGTAGCTTTTAATGTTCTTGTAACGTAACGACATCTGCCGAGAATGTGCAAACGCACAAAACACCCTTGAGGAACAGCGGATAACTAAATAACTCAACAAAGTAAATATGCATAGGACAGTCGGCGACAGGGAATACTGCTCTCGTTTTTTATTGTATTTTCAGAGACTGGGGAGGGGACAATTAATGCAGGATGATGTCTAGGAAACAAGCCCATGGAAATCGGTTATTAAAATGGCAGATTTGGTTTTGGGACGTTAAACCCCACATATCATAAAATGGCAGATTTTAAACTTAACGATGAGCACAATTTACTCGACGTCACAGGACACCCTTGTCTCTTTGTACGAAAATATATTAAAACAATAGTTAAATACAACTGAGTGTTGATACGCAGGTGTCATAAGACGAGACCTTGCAGATGCCATAAGACAATTACGGCTGCTTTTTCGGGTAGCCGTGATCGTATAGTGGTTAGTATCTTGCGTTGTGGCCGCAAGACGAGACTATATCGAGCTTGTATTAGTAAAGGTCGTTTCAGCAAGCAGTCGGTGGGACAAAAATATCGGTAGTTGAGAATATCGTATTTGATGGACCTATGGCCGGGACCGAGCAAGCCCGATACCCAGGTGGCAGAAATTCCTCTCGGAAGCACGTTTCAAAATCCGCCCATGTGGGGAAAGGCGCTTGTAGGCTTCACCATCGTCCTGCGGCATCCCGTAAAGCCAACGGCAGGATTCGAGCCATCACGTACGCTTCCGAGGCGCAAGTAGCTCTGGCGTGGCTGTCTACTTCATCTAGGAAGTTGGCCGCTGATTTCGGGTGGTCGTATCCCGTATACGGGGGTAGCACGACGCCTGGTCGGAGCTGTGGCTCACGTATCTTTTGTGGCTCAATGGCCAGACTGCTCACGCAGTCAATGATCGTGTTTCACAACTTAGCGACACGCTGAAATGTGCCCAGCTGCAGTGACAGCAGCTGTTCCGCTGGCTGTAGAGATGAGATCTCCTTGTTGCCGGTGGACACAATCGTCCCGGATCAGCGCTTTAATGCAGTGTTTAATTGCTATTGTGAATGAATTGAGTGCATAGTTTAATGATGACGGCATATCTGCGCCGTTTAGTAGCAGACTGTGCGGGAAAATATGTGCCATGTGTTACCGAGCTATTTCAGCGTAGACAACACAGTGGTTGCTCCTACGTCGTTCGAAGGGTCCTATGTTGCAAGGCACATTACCAAATGACACAGTTGCTGTGGGTGGAGAAATTCGCAGATGAGAAAGTTCCCAGTGGAAATATGCACTTAAAGCCCATTTGCTTGCGTGCACAATCATACCGGTACTCCGCTGTGACGGAAAACGTTTCAATAGAAAACGAACGAAGCGACGATGTCACAGTTTCATTCAGCTTCAATCTCGCACCGGTTGCATCATACCTAATGCTTCGCGTTACACGATACTTTACTTTTTTCAGGTTATTCATTGGCGGGATGTGCAGTTGTGGCTGTATTTGTGTCGTGTCTTGTGCATTTTCTTCGGTGTAGTAGGCCACGCTGGGTCCGCTTAAGCCCAGTAAGGCATTTGCAGTCCCGTCTTCGACGCCATGAAAACCATACTTCGTATTATCAAAGCTTGCAGTAAGCTTCTTCGAAAACCGTGCGAACTTGACCTTATTATTACATTATCACAGTGGTAAACAGCGCAGTGCAACGAATACACAAGTGGCCAGCGCGGGTCCTGTTTGCTCCTGCTTGTTTTCGTTGTGTTGCGCTGTTTTCCTCTGTGATTCAACTTCTTTTTCCGTATTGCTCAGTTCTCCTGACCTCTGGAGCAAGATGTAGCTATATACAGGGTGCCCCAGCTAATTTTAAAGTCCGAGTTTAAAAGTATGCCAACACACTTAACGACGGCGCGACCAAAAGCATCTTGCCGATTGTTGCCTTTATAAGTCAGATAATTTTCTGCGTTCTAGGTCATTGCTTAATTAGAGCGCTAGCAATATGTGTTCGTCGCAGAGCCTCCACTATCATCGCTGCTTAGTCGAGACAGCACAACAGGGCAAGTGTTATCGTTGTTTCCACACGGAAAGTTAAGGAGCACTAGAATTAACGCGTGCACTGGCGCGGCGGTGAATATGTCACGTTGATTTTTTTTTTATTTCACGGGTATCTGCAGTATCAGGAAGTTAGAAACTTGCAAGTGGGCATCTTGCGAAGTGTTTTACTTTTTCACTGGAATTCATGGCCCAACTTCGTTACGTAAATAGTTAGTAAGCTAAAGCGAGTTAATTAGATGATTAAACAGAACACAAGAAAGAGTGTGATGTACTTTAGACAATAGTCAGCAACATGCATTCAGGTCGCGTTGTCATTGAGTGCGTTCGCATCATATCTTCCAACTCTGGCTGAAAATAGCTCCAGGGACATCTTACATAGAATACAAGCAAGGAAAGCGACTTTCCTGGAAGCGTTGGGCTCCAAGGTGTGACGTAACGCTTGAAAGGAACGTAGATCACCCGATCGCGAGAAGTTGAAAGTTCCGCGCGGACCCGCTTCTCAGGCCCGGCCCTCTGGCGCACACGTCGGTGCTGCGCGAGGACACTCTGGCGTTCCTCCGGGCTCGGCACCGGACGTCGGCGCAGGTTTACAATAACCGCCTGCCTCGCGCCCTGATGCCCGAGCACTACGACATCGAGATGAGGCCTCGCTTCGCGGCCGAGGCTGCAGCAGCGACGGACGACGACGACGACACCTTCACGGCCACCGTGGCCGTGCGCGTGCTTTGCGTGCAGCCAACCAACACGGTGGTCGTGCATGCCGGCAAGTTCAACTACACAGCCGTCTCGGGCGGACCAGCCGTGCAGGTGACGATCGAAACGACCTCTTAAGAAGACCGTGACCCCCAATTTCAATCATAATAAGTACATGTGGGTTTATTCTTGCGTATTCACAAATAAGCTGAACAAATTAAGTGGGTCGAGCGCTTAATTTATAAATCGGCGGAGAAGTTTGCCCGTGGCGTGATTGAAATTTTACATTCCTTCAGGTGAATACTGCCACGAGCGTTTCTTCGCTTTTGCTGTGTTGGGTTTACACCTGCAAAGACTGTAAGCAATTCTCAGGGTAAACCATGCCTTCAATTTTCAAGAAGGTTCAGGACCGTAGTGGATCATTTTCTTAAGACTGCGCTCAAGACGCGAACGCTAAAGCTTATTACCATTATTCCAGAGCTTGCGTGACGACTAGTGATAAGGCTGAAAGAATCAATGCTTGATGTATATAAGACGGCGAGTTCCCACGATCACCAGTTTATCGTAATAAGAGCAGGGGCTATTTGTTATTGGATCTTGGGTAATCATGCTTTTTATTGTACAGGAACGAACTGAACTCACCAGAAACACTGAGCGCAGACTAACAAATGTATTATTTGCAGACATTTTACTCGCATATTTATTTATTTTATTTGTAAAATACTGCAGGCCAAAAATGCCCGAGCAGGAGGGGCACAAACACAACCACAAGATCAGTACATGAGTGACACAGCTTCACTAAAATACATCTGTGTAAGAGGAGAGCGAGTAGAAGAGAAACATCAAAACAAAAAAAATCAAGCGATATTGGGAGGGGTGGGGGGTCAAGATTCACAGAATTAAACATTGGGTTCATCAAGATCGAAGGTTTGGAGGAAATCAGAAGGCAAGTTATTCCATTCTGTTACAGTTCCCGGAAAAAAGGAAAACTTAAATAAATCTGTCCGCGCAAAATACGGAGTTAAAGATCGGACATGAGAATGACGAGTTTGCCTGGTCGAAACTGGGGTAACGTAATGTGATGGGTCTAGCCCAAGTTTATTGTTAATTAGTGAGTCCAAGAATTTTAGATGGAGAAGCTGGCGCCGCGATTGTAGCGTTTGGAATTCGTTATCTCGCATTAGTTCAGTAACTGATGTACCACGACCATACTTCGAGTAAATAAAACGCACTGCTCGTCTTTGAATCTTTTCGAGGGAATATATGTTAGACTTAGTATGCGGATCCCATACAATACAAGCGTATTCAAGCTTCGGACGTATTAAAGTGTTATAAGCTAATAGTTTCACTTGCGACGAGGCGTATCTGAGTTTGTGCCTTAAAAGACACAGTTTACGGAAAGCCGATGACGAAACATCGGCAATGTGTGCATTCCAGGACAACTTATAAGTTATCGTCATACCTAGGTATTTGTATTGACTGACTTCTTTTAAGGGTTGGCTTTTGGAGGAATAGGAAAACTGAAGGGGATTTTTCTTGTTAGAAATTCGAAGGCAAACAGATTTATCGAAATTGAGCACCATGTCCCATTTGTTACACCACGAAAGAATATTGTTAAGGGCAGTGTCGAGAGCGACCTGGTTATCTGACGAGTCTACATCTGTGAAAATAATGCAGTCGTCTGCAAAGAGTCTTATTTTAACCGGATCAGTAATAGCATTAACAATATCATTGCAATAAATTATAAACAGCAGCGGACCTAGAACACTGCCCTGCGGTACGCCGGAATCTACTGGGAGATGAGGTGATGTCTGTCCACAGACGTCGACATACTGTTTCCGGCCGTTCAGGTAAGCAGACACCCAGGATAGTAGGTAGTTCGGAAGCCCTATAGTTTGCAATTTCTCGATGAGCTTGTTATGGGGAACACGGTCGAAGGCTTTACTGAAATCTAAAAACAGTACATCGACCTGACCAGCTTTGTCTAAAATAGAAGCAATGTGATGAATAACAGACGAACTGGGTGACTGTGGAAAACCGTTTTCTAAATCCATGCTGGAAGGGAGATAAAATGTGGTTATCATCTAAGAAGCTGTTTATACGAGTGGCAATTATATGTTCTAGCATTTTGCAACATGCGGAAGTCATAGAAATTGGACGGTAGTTTGATATGCACTCTGGGTCCCCCTTTTTCACAAAGGGCAGAACACGTGCCGATTTCCAATCGATGGGTAAAGTTGCTGAACTTATTGAGGCTCGGAAGATCACAACAATGTACTTGGCCAATATTTCGGCATATCGCCGGAGAAATGCATTGGGTATGTTGTCTGGTCCAGGGGTTGATTTAACTTTTAATCGCAGCAGTAAATTTAGGACACCATCGAATGAAATGAGGTTAGGATCTGAATCAGAAGCGTCAATGCTGATTGAGACAGGCAGGGTAGAAGTTGAAAAAACACTATGAAAATAGTCGTTGAAATTTTTCGCGATAGTTTGGGGATGGTCAATTATAGTGCCGTTAAACTTGATTCGGTTTACAGAGCTTTTACGGGCCCTAATAAAATACCAGAATTTTTTAGGGTCCTCTTTGATTAAGTTTTGTAACTTGACAGTAAAATAAAAATTTTTGGCACTTTTAATAGCTTCGGAGAGGAAGTTACGGATTTCCCTGAGAATGTTAGCGGGAGCACCTTTTTTTCCGATAGCGCTTGGCTTTACGCTTCATTTGAATTATTGGCCTTGTGATCCATGGTGTGAACTTTGGGGTTTTTTTGTTTTGTTTGGTACAAACCATTCAATTCAGTGGAAGCATAGTTTCTTAAACTTATCCCAGAGAATAGCAGCGTCGTCGCCATCAAAATTCACCAATTCAAATTCAAGATAATCTTGGATGCTCGTATCGTTAGCACGGAAAAAATTTTTGACCTGTTTAAAGTTGGGTGGGCTATTGGAGCGATTACAATGCAAGGGAAAAGACACTGTGACCATGTCGTGATCAGATAAGCCGGGTTCAACACAAACACAGCAATCAAGAATAGTGCGATGCATGAACACAAGATCTAGTAACGTGGACGAAGCATTACCAACACGTGTCGGTTGCTGAACAATTTGGGCGAGATTGTGGGAAAGCATTATATCGAACAGTATATTTGCATTAATCAAATAGGATGTCGACTGCATTTGGTTCCAGTCAATATTAGGCAGATTGAAGTCGCCGATGACAATTAGCTTTTGATTACTATAATTTTCCATATGGGTTTTCAAGTTAAACAAATAATCCGGCAACGCATTCGGCGGCCTGTACACTGCATACAATACAAAAGACTCATTGAAGAGTGAAAGCCTCAGGCATATGCTTTCTGTACTTTCAACGTCAGGTAAACGGGTGACAGTAATTCCCGTTTTAACAAGTACTGCAACTCCACCACCTCTTGAGGCCCTATCTCTGCGGTACATTTCATAAGCTGGAGGCACTAAGTCTTGGTTACACATTTCCCTGTGGAGCCACGTTTCCGTTATTACAACTACATGAGGGTTGTATGCTAAGAGTACAGCCTCAAGTTGTTCGGTTTTATTTACGATGCTTCGAGCATTCATATTAATCAGTCTAACTTGCTTTTGCGCAGCTGGTCAACACTTGCTACCCGTACTTTCGTTATCGGGTGCACTGCCTATAGACTGAGGCGATGCCGTGGCACTCCGACGGCTTCCAATTAATTGACGTTTGTTTGTTACGTCATTCCAAATAAACAGATCATCACCTACACGCAACTTATCATGCACCAAAAATGCCCTCTTGCCTTGTTCCTTGTCGGCTTTTGCACTTTCCCACAGTAATTTACGTTTTGCCAACGTCTGCTTTGAGTAGTCGTTCTGTACAAAGATGCTAGTTCCCTTTAGGTTGCTCGCCTTTTTCAGCACAGCTAGCTTTTCGGTGAAGTCTTGAAGATACAAGATAATCGGCCTATTCGAGCCTGATCTTCCAAGCCTATGAATCCGGGCAACAGAAGTGCATTTAACGCCGAGCTTGCTGTGAAACGTTTCAGAGACGACTTTCTTTTTAAGATCGGATTCAGTTTCTTCCGGCTGTTCTCGGATACCAAAAACAATCAAGTTTGAACGTCTGCCTCGATCTTCAAGATCCGTTAGCTTTCGGGCCTGGAAATTCATTGAGTTTGTGTAGACCTTAAGAAGGTTGTCCAGGTCATCTAATTTTGAAATTTTAGTTTTCATTTCAGCCACATGGGTCTCGATTTCCGAAAGACGCCGTGTAAGCTCTGCTAACATGTTTTCCGTTTTAGTTGTAAGGTCTGCTACCTCACTACGGAGAGCTTTTTGACCCTCTAAAAGTTTAGCCACCATGTCTTGGTTGGTAGGTCCGGGGTTTTGTTCGACATCACCACAAAGTAGTAACCGAAGTGCACAAAAACAATCGTATGCAATTTTACGACACTGCCGTGGGCACGGCATAACAACCAAACAGCGGCAATCGCTTCGAAATGAGCTGTACGCCCTACTAACCTGCACAAGGCAGAGGAAACGTTTAGTCATGTTTCCACGGATTTCACCGTGCCCACTAAGGGAGGGGGGGGGGGGGGGGTTCCAGGTGTCTTTAAGTAGTCGATGATCGGATGACGTCTCAGACCAAGCACTGCCAGGCGGCAGCAGCTTCGGGATGACGTCACATGGTTCCACGTGGGGCGGCTGTGACTTGCAGAAAAGAAAGTGGTGCGAATGCGGCGGAATATATACTCAGAGGAAAACAATATAAAAAAAGCCCTTAAGGAAATCGTGAGAAAATGCGACTACATTTTTTGCGCTTAGAGAGGGTACCGTTGCCGTCAAACATGCGCCTTCCCTGTCTTCTGCCATCCCCTTGAGAGGCTCCCTGCCAGCGAACGTATGAGAGTGATGAGCGAGCGCATGGGAGAGTGGGGTGCAGGGAGGAGAACACGAAGGAAGGAAAGGTGAAAGAGCGAATGGCGAGATAAGGAGCGGTGAAGCATAGAGTTTCTCAAAATTAACTAGAGGGCCCTTTGGCGCTGCGATCGTTCAGCGACCATGGGAATGATGGGTAGTACACACACTTGCCTAGTCTTTGTACTTGCGGGCGGCGAATCGTACTTGCGGCTTCGTTTATTGTTGTGTTTCGATTTTGTTTTGAAAAAAAAAAAAATTCAATCCTTTTGAACTTTGTGAACCAATTTTGAAAGGTAATCTGAAAAAAAAAATATGGTGGTGAAGCGCATTCGCTGAACAATTGCTGATTTTTGTTTCGTGAGAAAACAGCTTCAAGCCACACGAACACACACGGAGCCAAAAGCAGGCCAGAAGTACTAATATTAGACAACTGTGTGTACTACACATCATTCCCGTGCTCGTTGAAGCGCCGTGCGTTGCAGCTCCCATAGACACTAGCGCCAGAGTTTCCTCTAGTAAGTATTGTGGGAAACTCTATGCGGTAAAGCACTGCATCTACCCCCTTCTATCGCGGCGAGATTGGGCTATTGGCAGCGAGATCGGGCTGTAGGTGGCAGCACCATCCCGCGAAAGTGTGGATAGGCGTTCGGCGAACACAGCGAGCTCAGTGCTTGCTGCCCTATTGAAAAGCGCGTGGCGCCGTCTGTTGCAAGCGCGGTGAAGCAACACTCTCAACTGCCAGGCGAGCAGACGCTCTGCAAATCAAACGCGAAGCTTCACAACTTGAGTCCGGCTGTAAGCAAGTTTCGCGCTGTTCCTGTGCTGGAAGTTTATGCTTTATGTCGTTTGAAACGTCGAGGAGACTTTCCTCGACAGTCCGGAGTGTCTGCATTGCAGACTACGGAAGCAGCTTCATCAGGTACATATTATTGCGATTGAAGGAAACGCGAACAGCGGAAAGCATTGCTTTGGACACAGTCGAACTGCGGCGTGCCTTGGCTGTGACAAGGCAGAATTTGCGCTGTAAGCTGGCATCAACGTAGCGTTGGAATCTGGTTCCAACTTACGCTCACGCACCGCATGTTTATCAATTGCCGGTCCTGCCGGGCACTCGGAACACACACGCGCCGCAAAAGAGCCAGCCAAAAGAAGATTTTAAAATGCTACGGTGACGCCGGCCGAAAGCACGTGTAGATTCGCCTAGTGACAGTCAAGGCATGTCGCAGTTCGACCGAGTCGAAAGTCATGCGTTCCGAGCCGTTCACGCATCACGATAGTAGGCCGTTGCAGTTGTACTGAACATGCGCAGTGCGTGCATCCCCACGTGACTCGTAATACGTATATCCTATTACTGACATGCGGCCTGCGAAAGAGTACGGCAACAGTTTTGTGCCTCACACTACAGGCATATACTGCATGCAAATCGCTGCTGTGAAGTGAAACAGCTAGAGTCACCCTTGAATAAACACAATAAGTTTACTTACTCGAACACATCACAGGGCTCGTAGTTTTTCCTGCTGATGGCGATTATATCCTAAGGCGGTCGACTTTGGGGTTTTTCGTTGTGGACGGAAATCTGTGCAGTCGCAAAACACCGTACCGGCACGATTCCCGCGATGCGCTGTGAACTTCACAGGCAGTGCTCAGCAATCTCTTTCTGTTGCGCTGGTTGTTGTCGCCTCAGATGACAGGGCAGTGGTTCCCAGATGACATTTTATGAGGAGGCGCCGCGTGAACAGGCGCTTTTTCGCATTTGAAACTCCCAGCCACTGCATGTCATGCTAGCGAGGTGTGCCTAGGCAGTGTGGCAGCTTGGGCTAGTTGGTAAGACATGACGATAGTTATAGCGCGAGAACGAAACGACGACACGGAGACAAGAAGGACAAGAAGCGCGAGAACAAAACGACGACACAGAGACAGGAAGGACAAGAAGCGCGAGAACAAAACGACGACTCGGAGACAAGAAGAACAAGAAGCGCGAGAACAAAACGACGACACAGAGACAGGAAGGACAAGAAGCGCGAGAACAAAACGACGACTCGGAGACAAGAAGAACAAGAAGCGCGAGAACAAAACGACGACACAGAGACAGGAAGGACAAGAAGCGCGAGAACAAAACGACGACTCGGAGACAAGAAGGACACGTGCATGAGAGTGTTACAACAAAGCGCTCGTGTCCTCCTTGTCTCTGTGTCGTCGTTTTGTTCTCGCGCTATAACTATAGTCGTGCCTTGGCAGTTGCAAACAAATAATGGCGTCTCTGGGAGCGAGGGTATACCACCGAAGGCGCCTGGGTGCGAGGTAGGCGTGCTCTCGTCTAATACACGCAGCGGTGCTTCGTTGCCGTCTGAGCCGATTGTCGGCGGATAAAATGCGTTGTTTACTGTTAATGTCTACGCTCTTCTCTACTGAATCGGTGCATGACGCCGAATGAAACGTTAACATTAGCCGCGAGTAAAGCGCATTCTGCCTTTCACAGGGATTCTCGCCCTGGGTGACTCTCATCACGCTTTCGCACTAAACCATGCCTTTGCAGCGTTGTTTGTACGTGGTTAGCTTGTGTTCCGGCTGCTACGCACTGCTGTAGCGTGACTGAAATACTTATTTACATCTTTGTCATATGCATACTACAGAAAAAGGAAGAAAGATCGTAAAAAACCCGCATATCTGTGCGATTAGCTTGGTACCACCATTCCCACCATTATATGCATATATTTTTTTTCTCCCATTCTGTTCACCATGAAATGTGGAACAGTCGATAAGTCGAGTCAGGAAAGCTTAGTGGCAGACGGCACTTTGCGCTACACTGCGTTTACGACGTGTACGCACATGTTCTTGCACCAGTAAAAATATATAAATCTTGTATAAGAGTTCAGGAGAAAGCTTTCATCGATAGATTACGTGCATGAGAGTGCTACAACAAAGGCCTGGTTAATTGGACAAGAATGTTATTTTTTTCAGACAAAAAATTACCACTGTTCTTGAATCTAAGCACTTGATGGCACACAGTAGCTCTGTTTTAAGTAAAGTTTAAGTCCCGAATGTGTCACCGTTTATGTGATAGTAATATTTCTATGTACTGGTACCACGGTCAGATGAACAGAACTAAGGTTGCTCACACGATCGATAAAACTACAGTGCCGTAGTTGCACACCTTCCAACAGCACGCAAATGCATGACCTAGAGCCTGTTTTTTTCTTGTTTTTTTACTGCCGAGTCGCCATAAAACGCTGCCTTCACACACCATTTAATAGTGGTCATGTTTGGGAGAATGCCAAGAGCATTTTGCAATGTGATTGAAAAAGAAAGCGACACCCTCTCTGAAATTATTCTGGGGAATGAAAGGTATGGCGACAATAAACAGCACTCTGGAAAGTTGCACTCGCCGATTATATTACAATGCATCAGCAGCCGAGCAAGACCAAATGCTTTCGTACGTCATTTCAAGCATACGTAGAAACAGTTACACTCACGCTTACAGGACCGGACAAACTACACTTTGAGAAACACGACGTGGCAGCAGACCACGTGAATCTGCATACTGCAAAAAAGAAAGAAGTATCGCAGAAAGTCGCATATCTGTGCGATTAGTTCAGTACCAGCGTTCGCACCTTTACGCATATGGATTTTTTTCTGTCATTCTGTTCACCTTGAAATGCGGGGCAGTCGACAAGTCTAGTACGGAAAGCTTAGTGGCTCACGGCGATATTCGCCCCACTGCGTTTGCCACGTATACGCACACGTTCTTGCACCAGTAGAAATATAATAATCTTACATAATAGTTCAGCAGAAATTTTCATCAATAGATTATGTGCATGTTATCGCTACAACAAAGGCCTGGTAAATGGGACAAGCATGCTTTTTTTCAGACAAAAACGACCACTGCCTTCCATCAGTCACTAGCAATGCCACCCAAAAGCTGAAGACAATGTAAAAAAATAGAATCGTAAATCAAACATATGACATTATTTATAAGGCATGCCGTCTGAATTAACTTTCAACGTGTGGGTTCCGTTGAGCGTTCCATAATTCAAGTACAAAGGTAGCGCTCGGTAATTCTGTTTTAAGTACAGTTTAGGAACTAAAGTGCCACAGTTTGTTATAGTAATATTTCTATGTAGTGGTACCACGGCCAGATAAACACAACTAAGGCTTCTCGCATGATCCATAAACTTTAGTGCCGTAGTTGTACACCTACCAATAGCACGCAAGAGTATGACCTAAACCCTGTTTTTTTTTTACAATTGAGTCACTATAAAAAGTTGCATTCACACACCACTTGATACTCCTCTTGTTTGGGTGGGTGTCAAAGGAATTTTGCGATGTGCTTGAAATATACAGCAGCACTCACTCTGAAATTATTCTGGTGAATGGAGGCTACGAAGGCAATAAACAACACTCTGGAAGGTTGCACTCTCTGATTTAATTACACTTCATTAGCATCCGAGCAAGACCAAATGCTTTCGTAGGTCATTTTAGGCGTATGTAGAAACAGTTACACTGGCGCTGACATGACCGGACAAACCACACTTTCAAAACGTGCATGAAGTGCGCCCACATAGAAACAAGACATGGCTAGCAGACCACGCACGGAGATATCCACACTTCTTTTCTTTGACCAGTTGCCGCCAGGCGGCGACTCTGCTCGATCTCGCGACCAATACTCTCTCGCACCCCATGCTCCGGTTGCTAGAGGCGAGGATAAGCGCGCCCGCTGGCTGCTAATGCTATGGGAGAGGGTGTGAAAGCGGAGAGATAACACCTGCCGCCGCGAGGACACGACCGCAGACAACGCCGGATGCGTGACATAGCCCTACTGAGAAATGCATTCGCATTTAAAACCTCGGTCGAGATAACAAGGAAGTATTCACATGGGCGGGCGCACCAAGAGAATTTCTTTTGAAGAAATTTTAATGTATGGTGCGCTGATACATTCGTCGGCGTATGCCTGTGCTATCATATAAGATTTTGTTATGAATTGCTTCCTTTTATCATAAACCTGTGGCGAGGTTGTGGTTTTCTCGAAAAGTGGCGTGAATTGACATTGCGATACATGTCATTCTAGGTTGCCCGGATGCGTGCTTAGTTGACAACGATTTCGGCGCTTTGTTGATCTTGTGTTGAAACATGTTTCATCTGTCCGACCTATCTGCTAACACATGTATGAATCCAGCCGCATAGATTGTGGTGTCAACCACTTTAGAAAGTTTGCGGATCGTAATGAGGAAGTAGTATTCAACATTCCCTCGCATGCGATAGGAGATACGTCAGACAGACGGAAAGATGTTGCTGCTGTGAGAAATTGCTGTGGGAAAGGTTGCTGTGAGGAATACGTAAACAGTGGGTGTGCTGCAGTCAACACCCACCCTGTTCAGGAATTTAAAATTTCAGAACATTTTGAACTCTACTCAGTTACTATTCTGAATATGGTGCTTTTTACTCTGATAAAATGCTTTTTTTTCGTGCGGTAGTACTCAGTAACCATTGCTTAATATATTCTTGAAGTAGTATGGGGTGATGTTATCTCAAAGCGTGATTTTTGCGCCTTTATAACTGTGATTTGTCAAGAAAATCACGGGTTCAAGATGTGCTGCACATTTGTTAATCTTAACGAGACCATTTTAGCAATAATGAACCTCGTGTCATAGCTCGCCTGCCGTTTCTCGGCGCAGGTGTGGGAGGCATCCAGTCCACTCAGTCAGGTGGCTGTCACTTCCGTCGAGAAGGGCGACGGTCTGCTTACCGTCTCGCTTGCATCCAGTCTCGAAGCTGGCAACAAGTACGTCGTGCAGATTCACTTCAGCGGACGCCTGGGTGACACTCGAGGGTTCTACAAGTACCACTACACCTCGGCGGACAGGAATCAGTGAGCCACTCTTACTAACATGTTGTATAGAAAACCTGCGCTGGAGTTTGCAAGTAGAAGTACTGTGTAAGATGCCTTATGTAAGGTAGCATATACAGTAACTCCATTTCCAAGATGTGGGCAGCACCGCCCTGGCGGTCAAAGCGCGCACTTCTCAGCCGCAGGCGAGAGTGGCGGCAAGTAGAGGCGGTGTGGTCGCGCATCACCGGAAGTAAACCGAAGGGTGCTGGCGGTACTCCCGCGTGTTCAAGCGCCACAATATGAAGAAATTAGAAATGACGTATGCGTTTGTTTTATTGCGATAACAATTATATGGACACTCTCGGCTGGACTTTGCCGCCTGCTTCGACGGAGGCGTCTGATTCACCGTCATTCACCGTATATGTATACGTATATATATATATATATATATATATATATATGAAAACACAAGAAAAAAAAAACTCCGGCTCATGGTATAGAACGTTTGACCTCTGAATTGTGAGTGCGAGGAGTTAGCCACTGAGCCACGAATGAGCTTTTCTTTATTGCAGTGCTTCAACAATTTTCAACAGAACAAATTTTCTACAATTGTTTCATGTATACAATAGTGATTCCATGTGCAGTACCCTATCGGACACACCGTTTTGTATTTTTTGAAGTTCCAGACACGAGGTTAAGGACCCTCGAAAGTATTCTAAGTATGCTATACCTTGTCGAGCGTTGAGATCGGCATGACGTATAGCCATGTGCGACCTACAAATACTATGCAGAGTTAACAGCATGATGATGTTCTACGGAAATCCATCCTCATTATCAATGGCGAGGCACCTTATACACTGTGCGTCCAGTGGGTAATCTTTCTTTATTGTCCTTTGTATAACAACCCAGAATAAATACGCGTCCCAACAATCTAGAAAAAAACATACTCATTTTTTCGGGCTTTCGGCACAAAGAACAGGGATCACACCACGGTATCACTGCTCTTTGATTATCGATTTATTTAACTCTTTGTTAACGATCAGACGAGTGGTACATACCGTGTATGCCGGCTTCAATTGCTACTGTACCGACGTTAACATGCTCTAATACGGCTGTAAGCAGATCGTCCGGCACGCGATCGAAGGCTTTCTCCAAGTAATTCTCGCTGTATGAATGCTCGTAAAGATTCTCCTTCTCTTTATTCCACGTGTTTGATTCGAGTCTATCAATTCTTTCACTACGCTTTGCAACCTAGTAACCATAGTCTTCATCATGATCTTGTGGTCTACATTGGTGAGACTGATCGGTCGATAGGCAGAGACCTGTAGAAATTTCCTTGAATCATCTGTATTAAGTATCGGAATAGTATAAGAGGAAAGAAATGATGAAGTTAGTGATTTAACTTCCAAATATTCATTAAAAAGGTATACCAAAAATGGGAGATAGTTCCTGCTTAAACTTCTTGTATAAAGCAGCACTTAAAGCATCCGGACCAGGGAATTTCCCGCAGTTTCGTTTGTAAATTGCTCTCTACACTTCTCTCACTGAGATCGAGAGTTACAATCTATTTTTAGTTTCATCACCTGATTATGCCATCGACGTCAAAAATTCACTCCTGGAGTAATCCCGATATACAGCGCCTATTGAAAATAACTTGCTATAGTGCTCGTGAAAAGCATGCACAATGTATTCTTAGTGTTTGATACCGCGCTGTTGTACGCAATTTCTGTTATTGAATTACGCTGCGAGTAACTGTTTTTCATACCCAAAGCGCGCAGCTACCAGCAGTTACCATTTAGCCACGAAGGAGCACCTTATGTGATTCCTAAAGAGAAAAGAAGAGGAAAGTGAGCCCTGTAAATGTCTGCATCAGAGCGTGACACCTCAACTGTAGCTCACAAGACATGGAATAAGGACGGATTAAAGGTATAGATATAGAAAGAGCAAGGAGAGAGCGAGGCGCAGGGACAGCGAACGACAGAAAACAACGGAAGTAAAGAGGAGATAGAAAAGACGAACACGATCGCAGGAGTCCGAGGACGGGGCACCATTCAGCGAGAGCTCTTGTCGGCGACAGGAGATGACGTAGGGCGAGCCAGTCGGCCAGAGCTGTGCTGTCGTCGGAGATCGCGGGGGCACAACCGGTCGGCACGAAATCCAGAGACTTCCATCAACGTTCTAACAGAAACCTATTCATATCTACCGCTTACCGGTGGCGATGGGCATCTCGAGGGAATCGCGTTTTCAGCATTACCAGCGAGATGGCGCAATGAGTGCGCGTCACCAGATTGTCACGACGCAGCTGGCGCGCGCTCTCATCGCTCACGCGTACTTTGGCCCGCGGATAGGGGACGCTCACGCGTGCGCTTGCTTATCTCGTGGTGGGGACAATCGTACGCCTCACGCTTTCACCAGAACGATTCTGATGTAGTTACCGGGCGCAAAGAGGTCACTGCACTTGTCAAGCAGACTCCGTTTGCGAAAAGTGCGTGCTTTGCAGACCCAGCAAAGTAACAGCTGAGACTCTTATTCACGTTCTTTTGTACCTGTGAGTACGTTTCATCCGTCACATGTGCGTGAGAAATGCGAGGCACGTTTCGATCTGTTTGCCATTCTTCGCGTGACCTCCCCATTTGTTGCTATCACGTCCATGGCATCGTCTTTGCGGCAAAGCTGTCACTTTTTTCTTAAACCGCGACCAATAGCGCCGTTCGCCGCACGTGGCGTCTTTCTGTCTCGAGAAACGCCGTATGCGTTTCCAGCTCTATAGACCCATTCTATGTTTGTAAACAAAGGTAGGCCGATGTCGACATTATGGGTAAAATTATAGCGACGTCCGCACGTAACTTGCGCCATAAGCGCTGAGGGCTGCGATGTGCGCCAACAAAGCGACGTTGTGAGACGCCATAAGTGTTGTGAAAGCAATAAGCGCTGAGGGCTGCGACGTACGCCAACAAACAAAGCTAAGTTGTGAGACGAGACTCACATCCAACAATGACGCAGTTCGTCGGCATAACGTTTTTTTTCTTCTCGTTGCTTGACTGAGAACACCACATGCACCATCAAAACCCAGCAGAAACTGTGGTCTTTCGCCTACCAATACAGCGCCACCGCATTTTCGTGACGTAAGACTGGTGGAGTTTGTGTATACAAATTACAAACAACGTTAAAAACACCAGATGGTCGAAATTCCCGTAGCCGTTCACTACGGCGTCTCTCAATAATATCATGGTGTTAGGACGTCAAACACATGTTATTATTATTATTATTATTATTATTATTATTATTATTATTATTATTATTATTATTATTATTATTATTATTATTATTATTATTATTATTATTATTATTATTATTATTATAACATTTCTCCCAGGGGCAGCACACCGGCTGAGCCTTTTGAAGAACGTAGGTGGGCCATGCGCAACCGCCACTCCCAACACGTGGCGCTATCTCTGGATAGCCAGTGCGCGTGGGTTCAACAGTCTCTCTCCCTTTTTTTTTTGTAAGCATGTAAGGACACATTCTAGTGATTTGAAGTCAACAAGCATCGTTGGCAAAGGAAAAAAATGAAGGACGAGCCTCAAATTTAACATACTTTCAAAATCAGGAAACAGGACAACGTTACGCCTGTGAGTGATAATCGAGTTTCGCTGATATATAGCTAAACTTCTGCGTTTCTATGTAGTTGGCGCACGTTGCCGTGAAACTTTGGTGCTTGTCAAGGCAGTTGCTTTTGGTAGCAGTTTGACTAGGCTGAGATAGCTTAGCGACGCATGCCCCGCTGGTTCATGTGTTCGGGGGTGTAAGCTTTCTTGATGAAGCGTCCATTTGGGCGTCCATGGATTGTTCACTCTGGTGGTTGTTTTCTATTGCCTATAGAGTGTACTCTTTCTTCGAGCCACTGGTTTTCTCTTTCGATGAAATCTGGACCTTGCTATGCGCTTGGATATATCGCTTATGAAACTGCTTGATCGGAGCTCTTCTCTGTTTGTGGCTCGCAGACACCTTCTCGTGACGTTCTTCGAGCCGACGTTTGCCCGGGAAGCGTTCCCGTGCTTCGACGAGCCGGACATGAAGGCCACTTTCACCGTGGTAGTGGTCCGGCCAGAGGCATACCACTCCATATCCACAATGCCGCTGGTGCGCTCCGAAGGCAGGTGCGAACAATTTCTCTACCAGTACACGACGCGTATGAAAATATTTGCTCTGCATGGTTCGGCGTAGAAGGTGGAACAGAGGGCACTCAATGTTCGAGAAAAGCTGTCCACGACATGGCCAGCAACGACATTCTTGAACGTATACGCCTGCAACGAATCTGACGCTATGATGAGCGCCTGAAACGACCTCGCTGGTTAAAAGAATAAAGAACAACATATATTCTCTACAGCTCTGCTTACTCTTAGAACGAAAGCAAAAATAAAAAAGCCATGTATACTGTTATCATGCCTTCAAACATACGAGCACATGAGCCATGCTAACGCAAGTTCTGAAGTAGATTCTTCCGCGTTGGGACGTGTATACGCGAAACCCAGGTCACTTTTCACGCACCCTAGTGTACAAACGTTGTCTACACAGTCTTGAAAAAAAAATGGGAAAGAAAATTCGTATTTCAGCATGGCAGCCCAACGCTTAACGATTGATTTGTGAAGTTTAACGTCCCAAAACTATCATTAGACTCTTTAACCTAGGCTACGATCGCAGTCTTTTTTTTGTAATTAAAACATATGTGAATACCACCAGTGCAACAATCTTATTTCTGATGTCAGTCACTTTGAACTGAATCTGCAAGCCCCATTAAAACAAGTTTAAAACACCTACGCGGTGCAACCATCGAGAGAACAGCGAAGAAAACATGCGAAGCCAATGCTGTCCCCTTTGCGGCTCCTCCGCTCTCTCGCGATACACCGGTGTTCCAGGAAGACGCGCCAAAAAGCCGGAATTACGACACTAGGGTAGGCTAGGGGTTTGAAACAGAACTACTACAATATTACATATCTGCGCTTTTTGAAAACATAAACCCGAGACAGTGTTCCTATTTCCCCAAGTCGCTGCCCTCTGGGGACGCTGGGTAGAAGTCATCTTTCGGAGGTGTCACCATGTGAACAAAATGATCGTTTAGTTGACTCAGTGCTCAGATATGAAATAAAACATTAATGCAAACAAAGCACGAAGCAAGATGACACGAGGAAGGATGCTGACTGCAAACTGAAAAAATTCTGCGAAGAAACCATGCACAGGAATGGTCCGTCAAGGCGGTGTAGTAGGTACGGTGGTTGGGTGTTGATCCGGAAGTTTCGGATTGGATCCCGGCCGCAGCGTTCGTATTTTCGATGGAGACTAAATGTTTGAGGCCCATGCAACTGTGCGATGTCATTGCACGTTAATGAACACCAGATCGTCAAAATTTCCGCAGCCCTCAATACTTCACAACGATATAGCGGTTCTGAGACGTAAAGCCCCAGATATAATTATTGGGTGCTGGGAAACATAGAAAAAGGTATTTGCTGTTTTAACCACGTGCGTGACGTCAGACAGCGGATTTTATTGTCTAGCAGATCAAGCAATGGAACGCTTACGCACTAGCGAACGTCTCGATGATCTTTCTCGTGCGGTTTTGACGATAACGCTTAAGAGCGTGACATCAGACAGGCTGTTTGTGCACCCACTGGTGACATTAATTTCTGTATCAGTATGGAAGGAGAAGCTGAAGCACTTAAAGAAACGACTCTTGAGCGTTTAAGCACAGTTTGATCTCGGTTCAATTCGAAAAACGATGTGAGAGTGGAGACCTTTGGTGCAATCTGCCGTATTTAATAGTATACTGTTAATGGCACTGACAAATATTGCGGCACATGAGACCTAAACCTTTTTGACTGCTTTAGTATCGACCCTCGTATTTAATCCTCCAAGGATGACAGGATGATGCCTTCAAAATCTATGAACTAGGACTCTAATGCTCTGTATACTAAAAAAAAAAGGGGGGGGGGGGGAGCTTAACCCGACAGAAAAGCTTTTTACGCTTCGACTATTGACTCCGTATACCTTGCCTCGTTTAGTCCACTGGGTAGCCGCCTGTCAGCCTTATTGGCTGACAGGCGGCTGCCTCCATCCCCTCCTTGGGCGGCACAGAACATGTGCCAGCGCTCTCTTCTGCAGCGGCTTCTGCTGCTGCGGTGCTTTTTAATCACTTTCCCGCCGCAGATGCGCCTGGGTAGATGCGCCTCGGTATTCAATGATTTATTTTGGAAGTGCAGTCTCTTGCATTGCACAATATGATTGGTGGTCGCACCATCTACCATCTAAAAGGTGACCCTGCTTCTATAAGATTAAGGTTCATGAGAAGCTCTAGCTGGGTTACGCATTATGAAGGAAGGACCAAATAGGAGGCTTCGTGACAATGTTTGTGCACTGCAGAGTTTGTGGATGGACAATCTGTTCGTTGTAGAACACCTGAATACTTGTCTATGAGCATACACATAGTAGGGTACTGAGTACTCTAAATCATTACCCACTTTTTCTAAAACACATAAACTATCAAAAAGAGGAGCACACTGTTGAAGGAAAGGTGGATAGAATCGCTAGAGTGGGTTTGCACCTAAACAGTTTGAAGTCACGTGACCGCAATATAAACGTCTTATACGAAGAAACGGACGTTTGAACTAGTGGACTCAGGCGGGCGCAGTGCTTCCTTTTGAGAGGGGGGGAGAGGGCTTGTCGCAGCGTCCTTCTCCCTATTGCGTCAATGTATGGGACTGAATTCGCCCCCCCCTCCCCAAATTCGCAGTGCCCCCTCTATATTATGTCTATGTGTGGGGCTCACTTTGCGCCTACCCTCTTAGATGACTAAATGACTGTTGGGGGTGCAAATATACTCTAACGATTGTATTTACTTCACGAATAAGCTCATCCCGTGTTTCCTTGCGTACGAATGCTCTACGCTGGTTTCCTACCCTATTGAAGCTTTCGTGTGAAACGCATTGACTGCCTTCGCAGAGCGGGCGGATACGTGGCGGACCACTTCATGACGAGTGTCAAAATGTCGACCTACACACTCGCCTTCATGATCAGCAACTACACTGCCACGAGGAATGGAAAGGTGCGGGCCTTCGCTTTTTTTTAAACTTCTATTTCATGTGATGTTTTACTTCGCAAGCCGCTTGTGCGACGTCTCTTGTATACATGCATTATCACCAGAATCATTGAAGCAGACGTATTATCGAACGAAGGGAAGGAAATCTTCGCCTAATCTTTGTTGTGATGAATTCACCAAGCTTGGATGTTGGATAGTGCTCTCATTGAGGTGCTAATATATTTAGCGTTACTTAAGATATTCAATAGAGCTGTGACATCTCAAAGATAAATTTTATACTCCCAAATTACGATAGATTTTTAGGGCAGTAGAATGCTAATTAATTTTGATTATCAGCTGTGGCAACTTAGCGCATCGGGCTGCTAAGCTTGAGGGCACGGCTTTGAGTCCAGGCCGTGGTGGCCCCATTTCGATGTGGCTACCGGCGGTAACGGACTCCTGGCGGAGATAATGCTGACGCGCTTGTTGATGGCACTCTGCATACCTGCAACTGATCTGTTAACGTATTGTTGTGTCTTTGTTGTAGCATTTCAGCGTTAAACTGTTTCTTGCACTCAGAAAACATTTCATGCATTTGCTGCGGCACCTGCTGCCCGAGTTCAGACGATGCTTGTTGCTGTTGTGATTGCAGTTCTCGCATGCACTGCAACTGTTCCGCCTTCTGTAACTGGCTAACGAGGACTTCATCGCAAAACGTGTGGGCGATGTCGTCTGTAGCCATTTCTCCCTCTAGAGAGTGGGAATGATGACTTCTGAAAGTTCGCAAGTTTGTATTGAAAGGTGGAAACATTAAGTTTCTACGCAGTTCCAACCGGAAAGATGATTCCAGCACCACCGTGCTCACAGATATTCCGCGGCAGAGTTTGTGGGGTTTACGTCGTCTGGCCACTAGATGGAATGGAAATGCTTCCTCAAAATTAAGAACAAAATTTATTAGTAACACGAACCGTTATGCTGCAACGCTGATAGGACAAACAGACCTCCTGGCCACTACACTCGCCATCCGCAGATGATCCTTCGCCACACTGACCGTCCAATCAGGCCCCGGAAGTTCAGCGCTAGTTTCGGTTTCAAGGAACATGCACGCTCGTAGTGGTTGCCAGGCATCCTATAAGATCCGGTTGAGCAGAATGAGGCTGATGTGAATGTTCGAATTTATTGGCTTTCACAAGTTTCCACAAATAAAAAAGAACGATACCCCTGTGAAGAACTTCTATTTTGTTTACATGTACTTTGTTATTTTTTTGTTAATTTTAAATCGGGCGAAGCGCGGGAAGTGCTTGCCTGCGCTGCTTCTCGCTCAGCGATATTAGGAGTTGAGTCACGCTCAGTTATCTCACTCGGTTGCGGCGCGGCAACAATACAGCAAGTTGTGGTGGGCAGAGAACAGAAGCCACAGTGAGCTACACCGAACATGCATTCGTAGGAGATGGCTAAACCAGACAACACATGTCTTTCACGGCGGTGCGGTGTGATAGCCCAGAGATTTCTAGTTCCGCGAATGTTTCTCTAGTTTTTTACAAGCAACGGGTGAGCACAAGATTTTGTACCCGTTATCTGAGCCGGTATTAATTTTGCATGAGTACATGAGCAAACCAAGTTCTCTGCAAGCCCGGCTGGACTGACAGAGGTGAAGTGTCGCTTGACGAACAGGTAAAGCCAAGCTGCGCTGTCGGGAAAATGCGTTTATTGAAATGCTAGAATTTCAGTTTGTTCGGCTACGTAGTTTTAGCTTTCGAGCTTCTTTTACTTTTGGCGTTTAGTTCAAATGATGTCAGGGTATTATAGGATGCTTTATTTTTTTTTTTACTGCGATATAGACTTGCCCTTAAGGCGTAATATGTTTTTGCGTGTATGTGTATTAAATGTGCGTCGTTGGACCGCTTCCTTCTCATGAAATTTTCGTAGCTGTTTTTTGAAATTTGTGAATGTTTAATTCTAATACTGCCACTCAAATACAAGTGATGGACCAAATGCTTCTAAAATTTATTACAGAGAATGTCGATTGAGCCAATGTTCTGACAAGTGAGCTTTTCTTCGTCAAAACAACGCTATTGCCTGACTAGTTCAAGTCAGCTTGCCAAAACACTGTTTTCAGTGACGTTCTTTCTCAAAAATCTTCTGATCAATTGAAACCTCTCCGTGCCTCTGAACTTCAGTCTCGTTTGGTACTAAAGCTCTGTAAGAAAGCTATGCGCGCCGCCAGAACAAACGCGAATGAGTCAGATACGACGTATCCTACTCGCGATTGTTGATAATGTTTGCATGGGGTCGGATATTTTGGGTTCAATGTTTGCCAATTATGTGCGTATGTCAGTTGTAAGTTAAAGCTGCTTTTATATGATGACACTTTCACTCTACGTGTATGTATGTTTTCTATACAAAACGTGCAATGGTAAGGTTCATTTTATTCGTGCCGATCGACTTTCGTCTTACTGACAGATCCATCAGCTTAACTTTTACCTCTTCAGAACACACACACACACACACACACACACACACACACACACACACACACACACACACACACACACACACACACACACACACACACACACACACACACACACACACACACACACACACACACACACACACACACACACACACACACACACACACACACACACACACACACACACACACACACACACACACACACACACACACACACACACACACACACACACACACACACACACACACACACACACACACACACACACACACACACACACACACACACACACACACACACACACACACACACACACACACACACACACACACACACACACACACACACACACACACACACACACACACACACACACACACACACACACACACACACACACACACACACACACACACACACACACACACACACACACACACACACACACACACACACACACACACACACACACACACACACACACACACACACACACACACACACACACACACACACACACACACACACACACACACACACACACACACACACACACACACACACACACACACACACACACACACACACACACACACACACACACACACACACACACACACACAACACACACACACACACACACACACACACACACACACACACACACACACACACACACACACACACACACACACGCACGCACGCACGCACGCACGCACGCACGCACACGCACACGCACACGCACACGCACACACACACACAAAAGAAAAACAGAATTCTACGAGTAGCCGCATCGACCAAGCGGCCAGCGTACCTGAAAGCGCTCGTTCACCTCCACTGCACGCATCGAGGCTCTGTAACGCAGCGCCTCCCCAATAGACACCTTTAGTTGGGCGTACGTAACGAGTCCACGTACGCAACACTGCCGCGGGAGAGAAATGCGCATGTGCAGTACGTAACGTATCGATTCCAGAGATGTGCGCGTACGCCCGATACAAGCAGCTGCGCACGTAACGCGACGCTCTTTACGTTGCGTTCTTGCGATACCTCGAGGAAACCAGAACGAGAGTATATGGTGGTTGTGTTCGTCGTGGACAGCAACAGCGAACCGAATGCAAGGCATGCGTACTTCACAATGAAAGGCGATGTTCTCTCGCCAGACAAGGCACATCCAAGCGGCGCGTTCCGGCATCCTGACAATTCAGAAGACATTGCCTGGCGTCTCACAAAAATCTTTAAGAATCGCATTCGATAGGTTGTGTGCGGGAACGCGTCTTTTTCTGTCAGGTCTCTCAGTGAATGAATCCCTAAATCATAGTTTCATACAATATTACCTAGAGAGGAATCTGGCGTTGCCATTGTGTACCCTCGTGGGAATTATGGGAAGTACAGGCTTCGGATTGGATCGCGTTAGCCAGCGAACTGTCTCCGGATCTTTTTCTACAGTTTCAGCTTCGTTCTTCGCGTAGAGTGGGTAGTGGAGTGGGTGCAAAGGACGTAAGTTGTGCCTTTGTTGTTCAAAGAAGCTGAAAACTGCTAGGCCTCTCAATTTACTGCAAGGCTGGAGCTGTATAAGTCGGTTTTCGCAGTTGAGGCGAAGAGTCGTCCACTCACCGCTACGCATACACGTAGCGTCCCACGCCAGTGCAGGATATTACATCGAGTTCACGCTTGTTGTTAGTGCGTCTTGCCAAAACTTGTTGAAATAAACTACAAAACGACGGCGACGCGAAATAGACGCACTGCCACACTTTTCTGACTCGACTTCACACCAAAACGAGAGGTACTTTGGGCACATATCACTTGCACAGACGCAACTGGTATCGCAGCAGACGAAACGGTAAGTGCTTCTCACTTAATACTGTAATGTTATTTGCATAAATAAATAATGCGTACTTTCTAGGACAAAACAAGATTGTTAGTTCTGAAATGTTGTGAAGAATAATTCATTACATCTTGATACCAAATCTGGAACGCAATGGCAGAGCAATGCATACCTTGTTAGTTAAATTTTTCCATGTTTCACTTATACCCCCTACCCACAAAAACGTATTTCAATAAAGTTTGCGTACAAATATTTCAATTAAATGTAAGTTCATATTACTTTTTTTACACTCGGAAACGGAGCGTCGAGAATCTCAAAAACGTGATCCATCCAAAGCATATCTCAAGTCTGTACTTCCCATAATTCCCATGAGGGTACAAGCGCCTCTGAAGGAGCCCGCGTAGAGACTAGCGCCAGATTTCTCTCTAGGTATTATTGTATGAAACTCTATGCCCTAAATAAAACGGCAGCAGGATACGTACTTTTATTTCTGGCGCAACGTAACACGCATTGGACGTTGTGCGAGATTTCACTGATTAAATGTGCCGGTAGTACATCGTAAGGTCATGTACACTTTGAACGTGACCCCATCCGGCGGGGTACGCTAAGCCTCACCTACAGCAACCCTGGGGTCGATCCAGTGCGGCCGCACCCGATAAGACGCTCTTTTTACATTGCGTGCCCAAGCTCAAAACAGCAAACGCGAACGAGCGTATGCAGTGCACTTAGGAACGATGCTAAAAATCTACACAGCGAACACCACGGCCTGACTTGTACGCTGGTGGTCTTTACCCTGGCAGTCAGGATGTTTTTCGCGCCGATCACAGAGGCTACGTTATTACTGGGACCTAGCATACTTCGGACGCAACGTCACTAGAATATTCAAGTGAAGTTGTTCGGACGTGGGTGGCGCTGATAAGCATGCGAGAACCCTTGCATCTCGCATACGACTAATCAAGTTGAGTGGAATGCATCCAGGTACGTTTAACTAGAAGTGTTGTCGCACGCTTAATTCGCAGCGTACGCAACGTAATTTTCACAGCGTAAGCAACTTCTCCGTACGCCCAACTAAAGGTGTCTAATACGATTCACTGATTTTCTCGTACAGAACATCAAATAAACGTTTTGTTCACTTTCTCCAGGGGCAAGACTATCGCCCCTCGACGACGTTTGCAGTGAAACATGAAGATACGGGGCCATTTTTCTTTCAATTGGATGACCTCACCAGTGACGTCATAAAACAATTTTCGGTTCATAATTTTTTTAGAAGGATGTCCGGCAACCGCCAGCGGTAAAGGCGGCGCTGCCGGTGGGTATATGCATGCGAGAGCGAATACATGGGAGGTATAGAGAGTTGCCTCCCCCTGGTCCAACCAGTGCCTCATGGTCTAACACAGGCGCGCACATGCCCCGCCAGTCTGTCACTAACACACCGCGCATCGTGTCGGCTGGATTTTTTGTAAGGCATCTTTGATACGTGTGCACCGCTAGTGCTGAGCACGTGTAGTTATCGTGTGGCCATATGGGCGATTCCCACACATTCTCCCCCGAGAAAGAGTCCGTTGCGGGTGGTTATCTTTGCCGTCTTCCGCGGCATATTCGTTCGTCTTCACCACCATCGCCAGGCGTGCCGCTGATGTCATCCCCGACGGTGATGTCACCCTCGTAGCCATTGGAGCCGTCTTTAACCCTTTGTAAGCTGTGGGCTACTTTGTCTTCGCAGAAGTTGAAGTCTTCGTGGCTGCCACCATGGCGGCTCCAGTCTTCCCTTCAGATTTTCGCAAAGCACCACCAGGCTCGCACCTACCGGACAATGCTGTGAGGTGATTCTCTCGTGCGGTGCTAGCGATCCCACGGTTTGTGTGCGGTGTCCATTTTAGGGGTCACCTTTGCAATCCTGCATGCGGCCCTTGGCGTAATGTCATCCCTGGTTTCGGTTTTACGATCGTCGGTGGCGTCTTTCTTGACCTTCGCCGCTGCCTTTCTCGTTGCGGCACTGACACCCGGAACAGCTTTCGGCGTGTTAGTGCTGGCCGAACTCACTTCCACCGCAGTGGCTTGGCTCTCGACCTCCTTGCCCGCGAACATGTCGTTGTTGTCACTGGTATGTACAACCATGGCATCCCCAACCACGTGAATCACGTTTCCGAATTTCGTAGTTGCGTCTTCCGTGCCGTCCTTGTCTTCCTCGCCTGTAGCCACTGCAAGGGCTGGGTTAATTGGTAGCTCCAAAACTGGAGCCTCTCCGTCGGCAGCAGTGTCGCCTCCGGTCTCGTTGTCTTGCGGTGGTGTGTGTGTGTTATAAGCGTCAAATGAAACCACAGATGAAACCTGAACAGTGACGAGCCTTCGCGTTGGCATAGTGCACACTGATCCACTTATCACCATGGACAGGCACGCATATATGCGCAGAACTGCCGAACAGGAAGCGGACGTCTGTTAACGGTGATAACTGGAAGGCGCACGCTATACCATCGCGAAGGCTTCGCTGCTGTTCGGTCGGGTTTCATTTGACGCCGATAGTATACATTCCCACCAAAACGCGGCTGTCCTCCGCAGTCGGGACCACAACGTCGTTCGCCGCACTATAGGATGCGGACTCGGCCTGTCGAGGGTTATCGAGCCACTCCATTGACTCGAGGAGTAAATTCAACGCCGCATCCATCTTCATGGTCAGACGTGGCCACTTATACATGCTTGGCGCCATTTGAGTTCTCGTCATCTGGCCACTGAACGGAATGAAAACCCTATCTCAAAACTGAGAAAAAAAACGTTCATTAGTAATTAGGAACCGTTAACCTGCAATGCTAACGGAACTTATAATGCAAACAGTCCTTCCAGCCACTGGACTCGTCGTCCGCAGATTATCCTTCGCTTCGCCGGCCATCCAACACACGCGCGCATATGCACCACCACTCTATCACTCGACTGGTGCTTTTGTAGGGCATCTCTGGGACGCACGTACCACCGCTACTGCGCAGCACGTGTAGTTATCGGGTGGCAATGTACGCGATTCTCACAAATTTAAATGTGGTTTGCTTCAAGCATGCAGGATGGTGTGGATCGTTGCAGTGCTATTCGCTGATATGACTATCACGGAATACTTGCTATCACCAGCCGATACTAAAAAAGTAACCGCTATCTTCTTCGTCTATCTCTTCTACCCGTTTTTAGATTAAACTCCGCACTCTACTGCCGTGGCACATCGGGGAGGAGCTTTGCGCCGGTGCTGACTGCCTTGCACGCGCAATTATGTTCACCGCAATTCAACTTTACAGCGGGATATCTCGCTGCACAGAGAAGTCCTTTGAAGTGAGAACGTGTAGTAGCACCACTGCCTCCAAGATATACGCATGCCCGATTGCTGCAGTCACTAAAAAGTTATCTTAGTTCATTAAATGACTGGTGGCAATAATGACTGTGTACCCATGGATACGTAAATTATTTTCAAAGGTAGCTTTCACGTAGCTATTGCTGAATTTTAAGAAAAACGTAAGGCTTAAATTTGATCCCCCCCGCAGAATTGCGAATCAACGCAATAGGCTGCTGCAACATCTCAGTGACATCTGTCAATCACTGACGCGGGCAATATAGTGATAGTTATACTGCGCCACCTTTTGTTGAAATTGTACGTATACTGTATGACGTCTCACGTGACGTTTCCTCTCGGGTCACATGAACCCCTGAGCAGCTTAAGTGCAGATAGAATCGCCCTTACTGCGGGGCGTGCATCGCTGTAAACGTGATCGCCGCCCGTGTTCACAGGTGTCCGTGTGGACGCGGCCCGACGAAGCAGACCAGGCTGGCTATGCTGCCGAGATCACACCTATGATTATCGACTACTTTGAACGACTCCTGGATGTGCCCTACGTCCTGCCCAAAATTGGCAAGTTTCCTGATCGCGTGTGCCTAGCTGGGGAATTATCTGCGATGTATGCCTAACCAAAATATTATTCGTGTGGTGTTTGTTTTTATATAAAGCGATATGAAATCACTTCCGCTTCAACTCCGAGGCAAGCAAGGTTGGTTTGGTTGGTTAGAGAAGTTTAGGTTCTCAAAGCAACTAATGCTATCAAAGGTGCTTTAGAGGAGGTCTCGGGCTAATTTAGACCTCCAGGAGTTTAATAGAGTTAAAACACCAAATATTGTGGCTATAAAAATCCCGCTGCAGGATTATTCGGTATACGCTGAACACGAAGTGTTGGGCGCAACAAACGTTTGAAATACATTTAAATTTACATGAGTAATGCGAAAAATGATGTGCTCCTTTTGATCGGGCGATACTGCTTACCGATAATATATGAATTCTCAAGCGTGTATAAGAAAATTTACCACTTTGTCTTTTTGACAAACGATCACAGAGGAATTTATGCAGAATGTGTCAAGAAATACCAGGGCACGATTGCAGATTGTGTCAAGGCTTGCGACTAGCACCGTGCGCACAACAAAGTTCGCTGCAAAGCCATTGCTTCGGTTGAGTCGCTCGCTGCTTTCTTTCAGCAGCTCGTCTGCAGGCTCAAACCTACACTCTTAAAAAAAGTTGGCATATGCACTAACTAAAAAAAAGGCAGATCCCCCGTACAGTGGCAACCGATGATATGCGAAACAGGAAGGAGGAAGGTTGATATGACTCAGCACAAAATCAGCACAACGTTACGAGGCGGACGTAAATTATGCCGTACATGATTTTCTTGTCATTTTACCATATGGTGTAGTAGTGCAAATTCGACGGGGACACAGAGGACAAGAAAACACGACACTCGCTACACTAGCAACTAATTTTATTTCAGAAACAGCACTTCAACCAGTATGGCTTCTATGTGATGTTTATCATGTTTGGACGTATCATTTACATTTGTCTTCTATTCACGCCGCTTGATACCGAATTTGGTATATGTGGAGCTAGCGAAAGGGTTGCGAGCACGCTCGTAGCATGTAGTCATGTTTTGTATGTGGTCATGTTTTATATGACACGCGTATCATGATTATAAAGTTTGCACCAGTCATATATCTTCGTCATTCATTCACGTCCCGTAATACCAGATTTGGCATGTGTGAAGCTAACAAAACGACTGCGAAAGTACTATGACCGTAGCATGTGGCCATGTTGTACTTGTCACGCATGTCATGATTATCCTGTCTGCACGTGTCATTTACCTTCGTCGTCCATTCGCGTCACGTATTGCCACATTAGGTATTTGTGAAGCTAGTGAAACGGCCGCGAGCGCATCATGAGCGTGGCATGTGGTCATGCTCTTACGTGACGCGCGCGCACCACCGCGGTGGTGTAGTGGCTAAGGTACTCGGCTGCTCAGCCGCATATCGCGGCATCGAATCGAAGGTGGTCGAAAGCATCGAAGGTGGTCGAAATTTCTGGAGCCCTCCACTACAGCGTCTATCGTAATCATATTATTAAACTTCTCAGCGCAAAAACTTCCGACAAGAAACACAAGAGACGAGGAGCACGTGGTTTCTTTGTCTATTTTGGCTTTTGGTTTTGTGTTTCTTGTTTTTGTGTTTTCTGGTTTCTGCCTAAGCAAGTGATCTTATCGTCTTTTTTGTAACATATATATGTGCGTCGTAGTAGTAATAAATTTACTTGAAAGTCTGCGCTCGTCCTCGTCTCTTGTGTTTCTTGTCGGAAAACTTTGCAATAAATTTTCTTGAAAGTCTGCGCTCGTTTTCGTCTCTTGTGTTTCTTGTCGGAAGTTTTTTGCTGAGAAGTTCAATAATGCATTGCCAACTAGCCCAATCCCACACTTTATCTCATAATCATGGGATGATTTTGGGACGTTAAACCTCACGTATCAATTAAATGACATACATCTCACGATTATCATGTTTGCACCAGTCATATACCTTCGTAATCCAGCGACGTCACGTAACGTCTGATTTCGTATATGTAAAGCTAGCGAAACGACCGCGAGTGCTCCATGAGTGTAGCATGTAGTCATGACTTAATTGACACGCATGTCATGATTTTCACGTTAGGGTCTGTCACTTATGTTTGCCATGCAGTGATGTCATACTATACCAGTTTTGTACGATGTCATGTGAACGAAACCATCGCAAGAGTACCAAGACCATAAGATGCAATTCATGACATAAATGACATACATGTGATGATTTTCATGTTATTACTAGTCACTTGTGCTCGTCACACACTCATGTTAGGTCATAACAATTTTGGTATCGATACCATTAACGAAACGGCCAGGAGAGCAAATAGTCGTAGGCGGCTAGACAGATAGATAGATAGATAGATAGATAGATAGATAGATAGATAGATAGATAGATAGATAGATAGATAGATAGATAGATAGATAGATACTTTACTACTTCGTACTACTTTCGTATTTGTGTTTAGATAAAAAAATACTCCACTGACTCCACACGTGCTTCTCATTGTGTACTTGGCTGTTGCAGACCTGGCTGCGCTTCCGTCATTCCTGGTTGACGCCATGGAAAATTGGGGACTCCTCACTTTCCACAGGAACAGCCTACTCTTCAGTGACACCAAGGACGCCGTCACGCACAAAGTGGTCATAGCAACGGTTATCTCGCACGAACTGGCGCACCAGGTGCGTCTGCACAATGCCTGCTTTATGTGGTTGATGTCGGCTTGAAATAACCTTTCGGTGCACGATCCCGCATCTCTCCTTGCCGCTGCTAATCGTGAGGCATTTTCCGATGCGAAGCTTATGGCGGAGTTCAATCCGGTGTGCGTGTGGCGTGACCACGCTTACTGCGCATGCGCTAACTCTCCCTCCTATCGCGTGAGCGCGAGGAGGTGGGGTGGAGGATGTGGCAAGAGCACAGCCTCCGCTCTACACGGCAGCGTCGGCGGGAAACTGCTACGGATGAAACGTGGGTACGACATGCCCAAACGCAACGGCAGCGTCGGAAAGCAAACCCCGCCGTACACAACGCCGACGTTGAAGCCAAGCGTCAGCGTTGAGCCAACGCGTCGGTTGCGGACAGACGGCGCGAGTCCAACGCCCGTGCAGAACTCCTCGCTAGAGGCCTTCAATGTCTGGGATTCGAGAGTGCAAACACCAATAAAATTACACTATGTCCCGCTAAAGTGGACCATAAGGCGATGTAGAGCAGCTTGGGGGGTGGACACTGTGTTTGCATCAGTTTGACTACGTTAACAACAGAACATAAACAACAACACAACACAAAAGACAACACTAAATATCCAACATAACGAAAACATTATTGAAAACACCTAGTCAACCGGTGCGTTTCCCGCACTGCCTCGATTCGCCTCATGGTCCCCTTTAGCAGGAGATGGTATATATATTTTTAAAACTTTTCATATGATCTGATGTTAATGGGAACGGATACCAAAGTACGGGAGTTATAAAAAGAAAACAGGCTAGTAAAAACTTCAACGGGTAGTCGAAAATGTCTGACGACGTTGCGATTGCATAAAGCGAGAGTATATTTAATGTGTCGCACGTGTGTGCAAATAAAACGCCCGTTTTATTTGGGTTAGCCTGTCGATAAGGTGACATAAATTGCAGAAATAGGCCTTGGCCTGCAGATATTTTGAGGTCATGTTTACAGCTACCACCTGCACAGCACATGCGTGGTTCTTGAATGTGACGCAGTGGTTCGGCAACCTGGTGACAATGCGATGGTGGAACGACGTGTGGCTCAACGAGGGCTTCGCATCTTACATGCAGTACCTGGGCGTCGACGCCGTTCATCCAGAGTGGGGCATTGTGAGTGCATGTCTCCTCACTCTGTGTAGCGACAGCATTGATTAAGCGCTGCAAGTTGCCGGAAGTCGGTCATTGTGGAGTGGAAGTGTAGAGTAGTCGTACACAAGCATGCACGGATTCCGTAGGTCGGTAGGCAAGCCAAAGAAAGCTGTTGGTTTGGAATAATAATATTGTACATTTTTTGGCACATTCTACATTTTCCTGCTTGATTAGTCGGCATGAGAGAGAGAGAAACAGTATTTAGGTGTAGTGCAGTACAGGCATTGGCAGGGAGCCTATGTTTTTATTTGCGAAGACCTACACCAGCGAGACTCGCGTGAATGCCCAAGACTACCAGATGTGACCCTCGGCGAACCATCAGGGTCACTGCATGTGGCTCCGCAAGAAAGACGAACCCTACGTATCGCTAATTCTCATTAAAAATTGCACACACACACAAAAACAAGCAATACCTCTACTGGGGTTGCCTAATTATGTGCAAGCATAGGCGCACCGCTTAAGAGTAGCCATTATGCGGCCAACGAGTTGTATGACTCCATGCTTGCTGCGACCAGTGGCATAGCCAGGAGGTAACACACTGAGCCCATGCCCCCCCCCCCCCCCCCGAAAAAAAATTGCCTATACGTTTCTGGCTGCGACCACGTGAAGCGCCAAGTAGTGGCGTGACGGGCGACTTGGGTTACCACGCCAGCCGTAATGTGGAGTGTTCAAATCTCGAATGCACGCAAAATGATTGCAGCGCAAGAACGAACTCGCTGAGTAAAGGCGTAACGTGAATCAAGGCAAGGAACGGAAAGCAAATAGGGATGACACAAGCGCTAGCTTTGCGTTCCTCGAAAATTATTTGATGTGCAGATGCACTGTGCCTTCCCTACAAAAAATGCCTTTTTTTCAGGTGTCATTTGACATAACAGTGCTATGTTAATCCTTGCTTTCTTGCTAGGGCTGTTCTCGGTGAAGCAATATTACTCGAGCATTCCGTTTCTAAGGCCCGTGTTCATAAACACTACTCGACTCAAACTGAAGCTCAGCGAATCCTAAAGGAATATTTCGCATTGCGATTTCTGTAACGCGAAAGAGCATTTGCGAATACGTCGTTGCCACGCAGCTGAACCAGTTCACCGTGACCGACATGATGCCCATCATGAAGGCGGAATACAACACCGAGAGCCACCCTTTGTCTGTGGACGGGAACTTCTCCACCGAACTGGACAGCCTGTTTGACCGAATCGTCTACAACAAGGTCAGACAGAATCGTGCCGTTTGGCTGCTTACTCGAGCAAACGAGTGCAGCTTGAGCAAATGACTGTACATGTGTATTACTTTGCCTAAATCACCTAAGGGGGGTAGGGACACTAAATCATATTCATATCAGAAATATCATATGCATGATCAGGGTTCTTTATAGACGAAGCGAAATTTCGCCCCTCTCTCCCATCCAATTGGAAGAGTCCCAACGAGAACTAACAGACAATGGTGCCAAGGAAAGCATAGGGCATGGTATTGTAATGTAGATGTGAATAATCAATAAAGAGTGAAAAAATAATTTGTCGCTGGCACGGCCTAAACCGGCGACCTTCGAAGAACCATGCTCTATACTGCTCTTATTGGCCAATGCCAGCTCGTCATAAGATCACGTACTACGTGACGTCAACGGGCAGTAATGGAGTGTTCCCACACTCGCCCACATGGCTGCTAGCGGCGCTGACGGACTCTCCCGCGTTCAAATGCCCATACCCATAAAGCGGACTTAGGAATGACCGCCACCGTAGCTAAGTTGGTAGAACATCGAACGCGTTATTGAGGTTTTCAGGCGCGGTCCCTGCCAGCAGCAAATTACTTTTCGTTCACTTTTCTTTATTAATATCTACAATACAAATACTACTAACATGCCCTATGCCTTCCTTGGCGTCATTGACTAAGTTCACATTATTATTGTGCCCTAAATTTCTTTTTTTTTCTATACGAAAGCAAGTCACGCAGCTGATGCAAAAATGAAAATGATGGAATGTCGGGCTGCTCACAGCAACCTGCTTTTCGTTCTCGGCTTCCAGGGAGTAGAAGCGGGGACTGCTCACAAACCGCCTGAAAAATTTTCCTTTGCTGTTAAAAAAGAAGAATGCGTGCTAACCATGTACTTCAACGATGCTTTTGTTCGCCTTCGTTCACCGTTTTCCTGGTTGGATATTGTATTGTATACAGGACACATTGCAGCATATGAGACATGCCTTTTAAGTCCATGAGAAAGCACGAAGGACATTTTAATAAAGGACGTTGTTAATGTAACCCCTGTCTTTTGAATTTCTCTCTCTCTCTCTCTCTCTCTCTCTCTATATTTATATATATATATATATATATATATATATATATATATATATATATATATACCTTTGCAAAATCACATTCCGAAAGAAAAGGGCGTACCGTATATAAACAAGGTTTAACCTTTAATTTTGTGACAATTAAAAGGCTGGAAATGAAAAGGTTACAGTGATGTAACCTTTAGGTTATAAGTGCACAAAAATGTGAAAAAGTCCACCTTTGCAATAGGTAACCTTATTTAGAATGTAGGAGTGTGAATTAATCAATGAAAAGTAGCTGAAAAATTTAGACCACCTCAACAATCTCTCTGACACACTGACGTTTGTATCGAGAAGAAATGCCACTTTTCTGCCATTTTTGATATTTTTTCTTGCCTAACCTGGCGGCCTTAGCTAACCTATATAATATACGCGTATATCTATATTCGAGAGTACCTCCGTGGGCCCAGGTTTGCACACGCCAGATTTTTTTTTTCGCTGTGAAACCGAATGTTGTCGCTGAAAAAAAAAAGCAAGAAAGATGCTTCGATTGGGCACAGTTTCCAAAAGAGTCTGAATGATTCACTCGCAGGGACCGTCTATCGTGCGAATGATGTCATACTTCCTCTCGCCTCCGATCTTCCTCAAGGGCCTCAGGGTACGTAAACCTGTGCAGACAAAGCTAAGGTTGCCTATTTGGTTACTGACTTTACGTATCATGTATTTATTGCTGCGCCTGTTAAGGCAAAATTTCCTGTTAGTCGTTCTTGCTACTATGTCTCGTTCTGTTAAGCTCCACAAAAACCACAGAAAAACGACACACGACGCTATATATATATGCAGAACATTTCGGACGTATAAACCCTGATGCGATATACTGTTAGAGAAGCTTGGTTCATATTAGTGTGTTCAGAACTGGCGGACGTGCATTTTGCTGCATGACAGCAACGTTAAGTGGCTATCAAGGATACTTTGACAGTACTGACAATTATCTTTTGCTGTACTGTGTTGTTTTAGTGTTTACTGGTACAAGTGCAGTCGAATCATTTAGTGACATCAATGAATATGCTGCGGCACGTTTTTCAACGTTTACCATCTTTTACTACCAGGAAGTTCTTTTCAGGAAGCATGTTGTCAACAGTGACAGGTTAGCGCTGTAGGGATCGCACATCTGTACTCCGCAAGTGATGCAAGCAGTGCCTCTTTATCGCTGAAAAAAAAAAAAAAACCCAAGTTTCACGGAACAAACCAGCTCGCAGGGACATACTGTGCCGCATAGAGGCTTCTTTTCTTACTTAATTAATAATTTAAGTGAACCCATTGGATTATTATCACATTTAGATATTATGTTCACGTCGCGCTGATGTTACAGGCTTACCTAAAGAAGTACAGCTTCGGCAACGCGGATCAGGACCAACTCTTCGCGGCACTCACCAAGGTAAGCATGAAATTACTATGGTACGTCTCCGTCCTGCAGTTCATATCGTCTGGTGCAAATACCCATTTTTATTACCAAAACACCACGTTCAATTCAGGAACACCAATTCAGGATACAGTTCGAATGGCATATACTGGATGTAAAACTCGGCTAATCATCAACAAAGTTCTTGGAAAACAAATTGATGTCAGACGTTCTGTACGACAAGGCTGTCCTTTGTCTTCCTTCCTATTTTCAATTTATATAGAGTCATTTTGCCAAACAATCATGAAAATCAGTAACATAAAACAGTACAAACTACAAGAAGCTGAAGTACGGGTACTGGCATACGCAGGTGATATAGCTGTTTTCTGTAAAGATTATGAAAGTATCGCTGAAACCATAAAAATTGTGAACGTTCATTGTAATACAATTGGTAGTTTGATAAACTGGAGCCAGTGCGTGGGTTACTGGCACGGCAAATGGCCTGTGACTCTAGCATTCGTGGCTGGCATTTCATGGACTACCACTTCGGTGCGATACCTAGATGTGCCATTAAAATATTATTGTGAGAGTGAGTCGTACTGGCGGCATCAGGCCGTGGAGCTACGAGAAAAAGCTGAACAACTCAAAGGTTTCCAGCTATCAATTTTTGCCAGAGTGACATTTTGTAACATATTTTTAGTCAGTATGCTCTGGTATGTCCTTCAAGTATTGCATTGTTCACGTATTGCATTGTTCACGTATTGCATTTACAGAAGTTTCATCAAATATTTGCTGTTTCCTTGTGGGGTTCTTCTGGGAAGCGAGCAAGTAGAACTAACTTATTCAGACGGGTTAGCTTTGGTGGGCTTGGTCTGTGTCATTTGTACCTTCGTCAGTTAGTTAATCGGTTCATCTTTTTCCGAAATAATCGAGACCCATTCATACGTAGTGCTATACAGCTTAGGCTTGGAAGACGGTTGCCAGAATTTGTGGTAGCATCTGGTCACATAAAGGCGAGCATTAGAGGTTAGCTAAAAGAAGTTGATTCATGTCTCTTTCTAAAAACACGTTTTTCATTTGAATACATCAGTACAGTTCCACGTAAAAAGTTATAAAAAATCTAGCAGAAATAGTTCTGCCTGTTCCCCTATATAGAATATTATACCGTATAGACCTAGGCCAGAATGTCTTAAGCCGTGTAAAAAAAAAAAAATGAAGGTATCACCTGGAGCGAAATCCTTTTTCTTTAAATTGCACACTGGGACCTTGCCCGTGAAAACATGGATGCAAGAAAAACGCTTATTTGTTCCTTGGGGTGATGATTGTCTTCTCTGCAAGCGGTGGCCTAGTGGCTAAGGTGCTCGGCTGCTGACCCGCAGTTCACGGGATCGAATCCCGGCTGCGGCGGCTGCATTTCCGATAGAGGCGGAAATGCTGTAGGCCCATGTGCTCATATTTGGGCGCACGTTAAAGAACCCCAGGTGGTCGAAACTTCTGGAGCCCTCCAATACGGCTCTCTCATAATCATATGGGGGTTTTGGGACGTTAAACCCCACATATAAATCATTCAATGTCTTCTCCGCAAAAAAAAAAAAAAAAACCGGAAACAATCGAACACGTTTTCCCGGACTGCTGGGATGCAATCTTTTTCTGAGGTGTTCTCCAAAGAACTTTGAAAAAAGGATCAGCCTCTTGATGGCTACGGCATCAGATTTCTATCAGTATCAAATGAAGAAGGAATACCTTTCGACCCAGTTATGTTACTGGGCCTGCACAGTATATGGCAATCTACAATGGCGGTGCGCCATGCTGATGTTAATGCACCTCCGGTTCGGCAATGCTTCTTTCAATCTGTCTGTTCATTCGTGGAATCACAAAAGGTTCAATAAGAGGTGCCCGAATGGCTTCATTAAGTAGAAAGCCTTCTACAGATGTAGGAATAAAAAAAAAAGAAGCCTGTGAACTTTGACCCTTTTTACAGTCTCTCTTTTGTTCATGTTTGTCCTTTGTTTTATGTACATTTGTTTGTGAATGTTGTACGGGTACTGGCATACGCAGATAATATAGCTGTGTTTTGTAAAGATTATGAAAGTATCGCTGACGCCGGCGGCAAAATTCAGCCGAGAGTGTCCATATAATTGCTATCGCAGTAAAAGAAGCAGCCCATGATGGACGCGTTGCAGCGCTACAGAAACAGCCCATTGGCAGCAACTACTGTGGCTAGTATGAGTGGGGAAACACTGGCTCACCGGGCGGGCAGGGGGAGTGTAGACGACCTTGAGTACTCGAGCATTCTTTGCGGCGCTGACGAGGGCGCTATGACGCTGCCGCGAAAGGTGATCTATCAGCGGAATTGAAGTCAGACGTTCTGTACGACAGAGCTGTCCTTTGCCTTCCCTCCTATTTTCAATTTCTATAGAGTCATTTTGCCAAAAAGTCATGAAAAGCTGTAACATAGAAGAGTACAAACTACAAGAAGCTGAAGTATGGGTACTGGCAGATGAAGGAATTAAAGAAAAAAGCCTGTTAACTTTGACCCTTTTTACAGTCTCTCTTTTGTTCATGTTTGTTCGGCGAATTTATATGGTAAGCGCCGTATGATCAATGTAGGTAAGATGCTGTAGTCTTGTAGAACATGCCTCTAACGACGCTCTCACAACAGTGTGGCACACGTCTGCATGCGTGGGGATACATTGAAGAGGACCAGCTGAACACACTCGGCAGTAGTGGCTTTGCGTATAAGCTGGCATGTGTATACATACACTTTGGCTTGCTGTAGCCTGATATTTTGAAATTTTACTTACCAACCATGCGCATTACACTTTGGCCAAATGTGCATGGTCGGTAAGCCATGCAGACACGGGCATAAAGGCGATTGTGGTATTGGCTTGTCTCTGTCCGTAAATGCATGAAATTGTGAGAACACAATGAGAACCTTCACTGCGCATCAGGCTTGAATAACTTATGACAAAGCGTACAGAACCTGCAAAACGTGCGTAGCCACTGGATACCTAGCTGTGTTTCAAGAAGCTTTCTCGGTGGCTATGTATACTTGTGCGCATGTCGTCAAGTGCAGTTCGCGACTATGGCAGGGATGATTGCACAAAATCAGTTTCACAGAAAAGGTGAAGCAACGAATGGGATAGCGACAAATTGCAATGTTATACGAAGTGAGGCTGGCCGTCAACTCAATCAGATCCGATCTCACGTAACTCTACAAAATGCCTGTGTAAGAGAACATGGCCGCTCCAGGTACACTCTTGGCACCGTTTTTATGTGTGTGTGTTAAGAGCGCAGTTTGTAGAAGCTCCTGCCTGCTGTGGGGGCACAAGGTGCGCGCTGATCATTGCCGCGATAAGGCGGCAACCACAAGCGCCCCCCCCCCCTCCCCCTCATTTTGTTCGATCACGAGATAAGCATGCGCGCAGACGACCGCGGCCGGAAATGTGGCGTTCGCTCCGCAAAAAGACGAGGCTAGCGCATTCTTTCCCGTATATACATATAGATATATACACGTGAATGACGGCGATGGCGGCGGTGACGACGAAAAAAAAGCCGAGACAATACATAAAAAATCTCGCGGATGTTTCTTCATCACACTTGTGAATGTATTCTCTCTCTGCAGCACGTTATGTTCCTTGCTTTCTCGACAAAAAGAGTGCTGTTGCCACTTCTCCCTACACGCAGGCCCAACCCGAAGGTGGTCCCCGTGTCCGAGTGGACGTCAAGGAAGTGATGGACACGTGGACCAGGCAGCCTGGTTACCCGGTGGTGGACGTTGTGCGAGACTACGAAGCGCGCACAGCCTTACTCACCCAGAGGCACCACTGCGTCAGGCCCGACGAGTGAGTATGGGGAACACGGAGCGCCCTTACCACGTGTATCTGTTCTTCTTCCTCGGAGCTGGTGAGTCTATGTACTGCATAGATACACTAGAGTGAACTGTGGCTCCACTGTCTATGGGAGCTGCAGTACACGGCGCTTCAGCGAATATGGGAATGATGGGTAGTACACGGATTTGTCTATTCTGCGCTTGTGCGCGCGTGGCTTGAAGCTGTTTTGTCACGAAACGAAAATGGGTAGATCTTCAGCAATTACACTTCACTATTAATGGTTTAAGGTTGCCATTCCAAATCGGGTCACGAGGCTCAAAAGGGCTTTTTCTTTCATTGAAAACAAAACCAAAACACAGCAATAATTTTAGCCACAATTGCGATTCGAGGCCGGCAAGTACAAAGACTATGCAAATCCGTGTACTACCCATCATTCCCATGGTCGCTGAACGATCGAAGCGACCGAGTCCCCTATACTTAATTTGAGGAAACTGTATGGTGGATACTATCGACGTGCGTTGGCCTAAAATTAAACCGCTTTTGGAGAGATGACAAATTCGCAAACAGGGTGTGTGTGTGTTGGAGCCGACGTTTCTACAAGTCCTTCAATAGCGAAACTGACTGTCGCCCTGATGAAGCGACATCGTCTTATTGAAGGATTTTGCATTTATTCAAGGTTCTATTTTCTCTTAGCTTCTATTATCTTGATTTCAACCAGGGTTGCCACTGGTGGATACTTTTTGCCAAGTTGGCGAATTCGAGAGGCTCGTGGCGACCTAATATTAGTAATGGCGACATGGCGAATTTCTGGCAGTTTTCGGCTTACGTCTATCATGCATTATGTGCTCAGTGTCTTCCTAATGAATGGGCAACATCTTGTCATTTTTCTTCCTTTGAACTAACATGTAAAAGTCACACTTTTTGCGCAATTCAGTGCGTCAGTCGTGTTTTTCTAATTAATCTAGATTACGGAGGTGCTGGTGCGTCACCCAGCAGCCTACCGGCAAAGTGTAAGTCAGTGGATGGTTCGCTTGCCGCGAGGCCGCGGAATGAAATAAGTTCTTCAAGATGCTTTAGGCTTCTCTAAAGTTTGACTTCTGTAGTGGCTTGATGATAATTAAGCCGCGTGTTTCGAACATAGCTCCATTTTTTTAATGCTGCTCGACTTTGTCACTGCTGCAGTATTCACTACGTAGAGCTTATTTTTGTTAACCCATTTTTCGGTCTACCAAGAAGCCAGACTCTCTGAGCGGCCTTCAGCTACATCAGTGAGGCTAATGTGTAGCATAAGCTTGGCCACGCAAAAAACTTGGTGCGTGCATTGTGAAGGTTACACAGTACTTACGAATAAGTTATTTCCGTTTTTTCCGGTGTTCAGCAGATTGCTATGGGAGGATGGTCATGAGCGTTCCATTCATAACAAGTGCAGCTCTTGCGCCACCAAGTGCATCTCACGTCTAGTCGGGGAACCAGGCGCACCAAGCACTCCCATAATAAATCGGGAAATGCGACTGGCAATGAAAAATGTGAATATAGTTTAGGGATTATTGATAGTAGTGCATTGTGCAGGGCACCACACAATGTCCAACTTTTTTACTAGGCATGCAAATACATCTAGAGTGGCGACTTTTTTGTTGATAGTTCTTGAAAAATGGCGAATTTCGGTGACTTTCTGCTCATCGTGTGGGGACTTTTACTTGAAAGTCAATGGCACCCTTTCAACCACTAATGTGCTACAGTTTTGCGGCTGGAACGCAGTAGGGGTCCTCAGAAATGCATAATAAAAAAAAAACAAGAATACAACGAAGATAATTGAATGCCCCATGTACGCTGGACTCAATCGTATCCTCATTTTTTCCGGTAACGAAAAGAACTTTGTTCAGTTATTTCTGAGATGATCTGTATAAGTACTGGCCTCAGTCCAGCCCCGCCGTGGTGGTCTAGTGGCTAAGGAGCTCGGGCGCTGACCCGCAGGAAGCGGGATTGAATCCCGGCTGCGGCGGCTGCACTTTCGATGGAGGCGAGAGTGATGTAGGCCTGTTGGCTCAGATTTGGTGCCCGTTAATGAACCCCAGGTGGTCAAAATTACCGGAGCCCGTCACTACATCGTCTCTCATAATCATATGGTGGTTTTGGGCCGTTAAACCTCACATTACAATCACCGATGGCCTCAGCACAAAGCATATTTATTTATTTATTTATTTATTTATTTATTTATTTATTTATTTATTTATTTATTTATTTATTATTTCAGTTACCTCCACGTCCCCAGTTTAGGGGTTTTACATGAGGGGTGGTCAACAATTCAACATAAGCACTGTTTCACAACTTCTTCTTTGAAGAGTACTGAGCTGGAGTGGTGAACGGTACCGGCAGGTAGAGCGTTCCAGCTTTTAGGCGCAAGGACGATGAGTGAGCTACAGTCCGAGCATGGGGCGGGAGAACGGCGTTGGTCTGGTTGAGTCTGCTAGAATGGTGATGAGCTGGAATGATCACAGATGTGTGAGGGGCAGCGTGATACAATTTAAGAACAAGACAAAGGCAGGCGATTTCGCGACGAACAGCAAGATCGGGAAAGCTAACGCGATATTTTAGCTCGGTAATGCTGCTGTTGTATGAATAATCAGAAACGTTAAACCAGGTCGCACAATTCTGAAAATATTCTATTGTTTGAATCAGGTTATATTTGAAGTGATCCCATATGACGCATGCCTTTTCTAAGTTTGGTCGCAGTAGAGTGTTAGATGATAATAGTTTTACTGAAGGTGGGGCTAGGCGTAAGTACCGGCGTAGGTATAGTCAAGTACGCGTTCAGCTTTGTTCCTTATATTGGTGATGTGGGGCATCCAAGAAAGATCAGTAGGGAGTTCAATGCAGAGATATCCGTATATGAAGTAACAGATTGAACAAGGGAATTATAAAGAAGATATTGAGGTGCACGTTAGTCTTTCCTGCAGTGAAAAAAGATATGCCTTATTGACGTTTAGGGACATAAGCCGTTTTGAGCACCAGTCATTTATGTTCTTTAGGTAAGACTGAAGCGCTGGGATGTTGTTGTTGTGAATTGGCCGATAGGTGACGGAGTCGTCAACGAATAATCTGGTGTTAAATGAAATGTCAGTATGTAGGTCGTTCATATATATTAAAAAGAGTAGAGGGCCAAGTACAGACCCCTGTAGAATCCCTCACTTAACGAGAGATGACTGCAAAGAGTGAGTGCTTACACAGACACATCGTGTTTTCTTAGTAAAAAAAAAAAAAAAAAAAACTTAGATCCAGTTTAGTACTAGTACAAGCTGGTGAAGGTTCAGGCGTGACAGCTTAAAAAGTCTTTAATGTAGGGCCTTGTCTAAGGCTTTCTCCAAATCTAAGAATAGAGCATCTACTCGTACGTTAACATCAAGCTATTGTAATTAAAAATAATGCTAACGGCGTTTCACAAAAAAGGCCTTTTCGGAAACCTTGCTGGTTTGGGTGGAAGTAATCAACAGAAAGAAGATAATTAGCTAGGTGGGCGTAAATGATGTGCTCCATTAGTTTACAGCGAACATACGACAATGATATGGGTCGATAGCTGTTAGGGGAGGAAGACATACTTTTTATGGGCGGGACAGGAATGACCTTTCCTACTTTCCAGTTTCGTGGCACCACTCGAGTCGAAAGTGACTGCTGAAAATTGCTTTGAAGAATGACACTACATACATGTTTTGTACTTTTCAGTATTTTTTAGCTCATGTTGTCAACTTCTGTAGACGAAGATAGACTCAATGGCCTTTTCAATTCCTGCAGAACTGATGATGAGTTCCGACATGGGTGGACGATCAAGAAATGGAATATGAGGCAGGATGTAGTCAGACTCATCATAACATCAAAACTATGCTCAACATTATCTAATAGTTACTGGACAGTGCCTAACATCGTTATCTTCCGTCTGTGTCATATAGTCCACCTTCGAGAAGCAATGCCTCGTCCACACTAGCGGCGCTTCTGATCGTGCCTATACGTTGAGGCAACCAAAATGTCAGGGCGCTGTTCTTTGCGCACAGCAGCAATTGTCTTGCGTGCTGTATCGCGCCAACATATGTCACCCACGCTTGTCATAACACTGCTTGAGTAGTTGAAACGCAACACCAAGCTTAACTATCGATATCACTCTGTCTAGCTGAAAATCCTGAATTCCAAAGATAAGCTGCGATGAACTCACTTTTGAATTTTGAACTCGCAACAATTTCGAATCACAACCACCTCCACCTGACTTGAAGGGAAGCGACATAATCATATGGTGGTTTTGGGACGTTAAACCCCACATATCAATCAATCAATCAATCAATCAATCTTGAAGGGAAGCGAGGACAGCACCTCTTCTGTTTTATAGTTTCTTTGCTTTTCAGACGGCGAATACCAACAGAGACACACGCCACCACCAGCAGTTGACGTCAGCACTAAACCTTTAAAACTAACACGCCAAGGATGACACGGCGCCTTTGAAGAAGATAGGTCTTCCTATCGAAACATCGGTCAGCCAGTCTGAGGCGCTTCCACTGTTAACCCTGATTATCCCACTAAAATGATCAAGAGGTTGTCTACATAACAGACAACGGATCAAGGAAGAAAACGCATGCTGTGTGGTTCTCTCTTCGTCAGTTGTTCAGCTCTTGCACCACCAGTTCGCTGAACAAATATGAGCTTCCCCTACGGCCCGACCGCCATGGGCGCTTCTTCGGCTTCTAATACAGCGAAACCTGTTATGAAATCACAACAGGCGTCGCGTACGCTGTAGTTCTCCACTGGCACAGCCAGCAACCAGTATCGCACACCAAAGAAACAACGAAATCTGGTCCAGCCCAGTATTCTACCGCAGAGCGGCGCCAGTGCTTGAAACTCCGTTGCAAACTGACCTTAAGTAGGTATGATCACTGCTCGGAAAGGAATCGCGTTAATATGAGTAATAAAGCGTTTTAGAACAGCAAAGGAATAACCAGGCGTCCAACATTGCGAAGTGCGTAACGAGTGGGTCGTCGAATGCTCCGACCCATTACAAAAGCTTCAGGCATAATTCTCGTTGTCGTTAGCCACAATATCAGAAAATTGCACCAGATTTCTTGCAAGTGTGCAGCGGGTACCACGCTTCTCCGAAGATTGACGGAGGATGGCGTAATGAATGCCTCCTTACTACACCAAAATTATGATTGGTGGCGTAGTGGGTACCCTGCAAGTGCACTTGTAGCAGTTTCCCAAGGCTTTAAGAAAAGCTCTGAAATACCGCTCTTCCAGCTTTCGCTGCGATTGTGGTGCATGTTCCGTGCAGGCCAATCAGTTTTTTCGCACTTTTTTTTTTATAAACAACACAGTGAGATGTAAATTTCAGGTTACAAGGCACGCCAGACTGTCTTTCGATAAATTTGTTCTAAGTAAATGACTTTTTTTTTACATACTGAGTACTTGCGATAACTATCCTTCAACAGTGTACGATGGCAGTGCGCCGCATATTCTCCGGTATTTTTCTTGAGCTAAAGTGGAGCTTTGATTTGAATGCGAAGCATTTCTTAGCGAACTTGGGCAACTTTCAGCGTATCTATCTATCTATCTATCTATCTATCTATCTATCTATCTATCTATCTATCTATCTATCTATCTATCTATCTATCTATCTATCTATCTATCTATCTATCTATCTATCTATCTATCTATCTATCTATCTATCTATCTATCTATCTATCTATCTATCTATCTATCTATCTATCTATCTATCTATCTATCTATCTATCTATCTATCTATCTATCTATCTATCTATCTATCTATCTATCTATCTATCTATCTATCTATCTATCTATCTATCTATCTATCTATCTATCTATCTATCTATCTATCTATCTATCTATCTATCTATCTATCTATCTATCTATGTATAGTATGTATGTATGTATGTATGTATGTATGTATGTATGTATGTATGTATGTATGTATGTATGTAGTATGTATGTATGTATGTATGTATGTATGTATGTATGTATGTATGTATGTATGTATGTATGTATGTATGTATGTATGGTATGTATGTATGTATGTATGTATGTATGTATGTATGTATGTATGTATGTATGTATGTATGATGTATGTATGTATGTATGTATGTATGTATGTATGTATGTATGTATGTATGTATGTATGTATGTATGTATGTATGTATGTATGTATGTATGTATGTATGTATGTATATGTATGTATGTATGTCTGTCTGTCTGTCTGTCTGTCTGTCTGTCTGTCTGTCTGTCTGTCTGTCTGTCTGTCTGTCTGTCTGTCTGTCTGTCTGTCTGTCTGTCTGTCTGTCTGTCTGTCTGTCTGTCTGTCTGTCTGTCTGTCTGTCTATGTCTGTCTATGTCTGTCTGTCTGTCTGTCTGTCTATGTCTGTCTGTCTGTCTGTACGCTTACGTTTGGGTGCTCTCGTGGTCACCCCTTTAACTTGGCGTGAACCAAAATTAGCATGGGTGGGTAAGATGGTTTGACGAATATGACGCACTGATCAAGACATGAATAATGTCACAATCCCGTCGCGTACGTCGTCAAGCACTTCCCACCAGGCAGTGGCACATACCCACGGGCGGGTATAGGCCCCTGATATGCGGGTATGTGCCGCATGTGATTGACACCCAGGAATGACGAGAACACACATGACACCCAGGAACAACGCGAACACACATGGGCAATTTTAACGCGCGAGCGTTAACAAATAACCGATATCGGTAGCGTCGACTTCACGAATGCACAGAATAAAGGACAGGGTCCGAGCAGGAATCAAACCCACGCATTCTGCGTGGTAATGAAGCATTTTACCACAGAGCTACGCCAAGTCTCGGAACTACTTTTGAAGTAGACACCAATCTTCGTGAAACGTCAATAGTGGTTGCAGTGCTGCCTACCCAATTTAATAAGCATTACATATGTATTCTTTTGATACAGCCGTCATGTCAGGTTAACGTCAATTGAGCTTAGTTTCCACGCGCTGAATTTGATTTATGTAGCATTGTCCAGGGCAGCATCCTCGCGAGCATCAACGCTCCATATCAGCTTTTGGCGTTGCTTATACGCATGTTCCAGTTGGCATCGTTGCGCAAGTGCAAACAACTGGTTATATGAACATCTGCAACTCTTCAACATATGTCTGTGCATGCAACATATGTACATACATTCACCGTCAATTCATGAAGTGTCGCTCTATAAAAAAAATGCAACACAGTCACCTTCCCTCCGCATGCTTCGCATAACGTCGATTCCCAGGTACGGAGGATCTGCCGAATTGTTTCCCCTAACAATGTAAATTATTTCAAGTTAGTATGTTACTTTTGCCACAATGAGCGTAAAAGTGAACATTTCTGTCTTTCTTTAGAGCTTGTTCGGCAATCGTTGGAGCTTTACTCTTACCTCTCTGTGCAGGTCAAGATTTTGGATCATTCCTATCACGTACACAGATGCTGAACACAAGAATTTTACTAACACGGAAACCGTCATGTGGATGAAAACTAAAAAAGGTAAGCTTCGCGATATCTCTTTACTTCTTTACTGTGATATATATATTAACGCGCAGCGGTGACTTGACCTACTTGGCATCGTTCCAACAACTGCGGTGGGGGGAACGTGGTGCGGTGCGTTGTCACCACGGTGTAAAAATATACAGGTGCTGACATTCTCCCCGTAACGCCTTGAAAGGGCAATCCCAGCGCGTCCAGATAATGTTCGGGCCGTTATCAGTTATCTAGCAGCTTCAGCAGTGCCTTCCTAGATCGCGTTAAAACGAGTGGGGTCAGCCGTCTCGGCGGCACGCTCGGCAGAAACTCGCTTGCTGTCAATCTTGTTGTTAGCATGCGTGACCACGCACTTTAGAAGCCAGTTTTCTTTACTGTTCGCGTGTGTTTAATGTTATTCTATCGATGAAGGTGACATCAAATTGCCGAGAGGTTCATGTATACCGCGTTATTCGAAGGTCTCAGGTGTTCGGTTCTTGATTGATTGATATGTGGGGTTTAACGTCCCAAAACCACTCTATGATTATCAGAGACGCCGTAGTGGAGGGCTCCGGAAATTTAGACCACCTGGGGTTCTTTAACGTGCACCCAAATCTGAGCACACGGGCCTACAACATTTCCGCCTCCATCGGAAATGCAGCCGCCGCTGCCGGGATTCGAACCCGCGCCCTGCGGGTCAGCAGCCGAGTACCTTAGCCACTAGACCACCGCGGCGGGGCAGGTGTTCGGTTCTTGGTTCCAGCAATGGGTGGAATGTGTTTAGTACTGAACTGCCGTTCTGGCTCTCGGACTTGTGCCGAACGTGTGCTTCTCTTCAAAGTGATATGTGAAAGTTATCGTTGGCATAAATATGTGAATGCTCACAGTAAAATCCAACCACGAACAACCGCATTGCTTTAGTGCGCCGTTTATGAAATACTTGCGTGGTTCAAATATTTATATATTTCGCGGAACAACTCCATTTCTCTTGTGTGCTTGATATAGAATAATTGCGCGTTTCAAATAATTATTTATATCGCGTTCACACGAAAGAAATGCAGCTATGATTCAACGATTTCCTGTGTAAATGAAAGCAGCGATACGCATGAAATACGTTTCTGGTGCGGTAACTATCCTCTTTTGGTAGAGGGGTAATAATTATTACGGGGGGTTTACGTATCAAAACCAAGATTTGATTATGAGGGATGCCATAGTCGAGAGCTCCTAAATACTTTCGACCATCTGAGACTGTTTCAGATGCTCCTGCATCTAATAACGTGGGAGTTCCTTGCATTTTCCCCCAAAGGGAAATATTTTAATGGAGGACTAACGAACTGACTAACGTTGTTTTTAAATTTGTTTTTCTCTACATCAAATAATGCTGTAAAAAGACAAATATACAAGAGCAAGCGAGCGAACGTACCTTTCAGCACTCCCCGATCGATCCGTGTTGACTACGTTCCCAGCCTACACAATACATTTTCATTGTAATGAATATTTAAACCTGGTGAAGCTTCATAGTTTAATCTAAAATAACGAATTTTCTTCGCGCTTTGAGTGTGAGTCACGCCACTAGGAACGATAACGTTGGGCAGACAGAGGAATCTCATAGCGCCAGCACTGCTTCGTTGGGTACGTTGGCCGCGGCGCCATCTGACGGCTAACAACAGTGTGCGCCCGAGCGACCTAACATTATCTGGCCGCTAAGGCGCGCTTAGTGCCAACACCTGATTTTTCTTACATAAACCTTGGTTGCCACGGAGACACGAACAGACAGCGTTACACTGATAAAAATTTCCTACTGATGTGGCCTTATCAGCTCAACCGCATCTTCCTGCGTAACGATAGGGACAACTCTGGTTGCTGTGCTAGTTTAGTTATCCGAAAGACTCTGGTTCGATTCCAGCCGCAGCGGTCACATTTCGGTGAAAGCGAAACTCGAGTGTTGCTCTGCTGTTTCTGCGGGCTTTATGAGACGTCCGCTAAGGCGCGATTTTGATTGTAGTTTTGATCTTGTAAAACCGCGGATATCACTAAAACCTCCTTATCATTAAAACCTCATAACAGATAACAATGAGGTTACCTGTTATTTTTTGTTTGCCCAAGTGTCGGCCCTTCCTGCCCGTAGATTTTCAGTGTTGTACTCTTCATGGGGTTCCTTGCCATTAACCATGCAGCCGACGTCACCAGTATATATTTTTTCTTTATTCAGCCATGCTGCAAAATCTTCCCGAGAAGAACGAGTGGATCATTGTGAACCTGCAGTCGGCCGGCTATTACAAGGTCAACTACGACGTGGAAAACTGGGAACTTCTTCGACGACAACTGCTCGTTGCTCCTGAGGTGTATATACGTCGTATCACTACAACGAAGCGCGTCTGACCACTTCAGAAAACTAAGCATCATTAGGAACCCCTGACCAGCCCTGTGTTACATTTTGTTATGAACCATTCGGTTACTGTTTCTCAGATAGCGAAGCCTCAGTGCTGTTGTTAGCAGCATTGCATTGCAAAGTACTCTGAAATGTTAAAGGGTGTTTCACTTAAAGCGTTCCTGAAACAATGACACGTAATACAGGCAAAGGGTGGTCACCTATAGCAACACATGGGATACAATGGAAACAAACAATCAAACAACAAACAAAAAAAAGCCGAGGATGGCAACAGGTTAGATGGAGTAGCGAAGTTGACGAGTTCGCAGGTCTCGGGTGGAACCAGCTTTTATCAGATAGGGTGAAGTGAAGACCATGAGGACTACCGGAAGAGTTGAAGAAAGTGCAACTCATTATCTGCGAACAATGAAGTCATGTAATCCCGTTAAGGAAATACCCGCCGTACATACAATAATACTAGAAAACGTTGTAAAATGTTGCTGTATTAGCTACTGGTTATGTGTAGTATACGCTGGTTGAACTGCTTTGAGCAGATAACCGCCTTTATCCGATAATGAAACCACAGGTTTTCCGGCCTGAGAAAGTTTTTATGGTGACTGAAGTGCGAAAACTAACTTTTCATTATGATATCCGTCCAGCTCAACACCTTGTTTGCACCCCTGAAGTAGCATCTGTGTGCTCATAAAAATACAGCCTAGGGTATCGCCTTCAAAGTGTCCATAAATTGCATCGTTCACTTTACCGTCATCACCAAAATTTCGCCTTGAACTTATTTGTCCCGCTTATAAAAGATGTGCTAGGTATAAAGACTGGTGATTGATCTCCTTGTTATCAGCCTATCACTGCCGCCTTCATAACACTCACCGTCGGCACTAAAGCGTTTTCGGGAGCAGGTGAAATCCGTGACGTAAAATACCCTGCCCATTTTCGTTCATTGCATCGTGCAGTTCATATAAGAAGCTTTAAGGTACAATGCGGCAGCAGCAAGCACACGGCCGGGTTTATTGGCGGAACACAGGAGAGGCATTTTCGCTGCAGTGGGCGTGGTCGGGCTGCTGTTGCTGCTGCTGTTCACGTAAATCATGAGTGCTGAATTGTAAACTCATACGCACTCCTCCTAAAAGATGTCGCTATCTGCCTGACATGCTCTGGAATTGATGATTTGATTGATATGGGGGGTTTAACGTCCAAAAATCACCATATGAGAGACGCCTTAGTGAAGGGCTCCGGAAATTTCGACTAGCTGGGGTTCTTTAATGTGCACATTGGCGTATACATCGTCTTCACCTCCATCGGAAATGCAGCCGCCACAGGCGGGATTTGATCCCGCGACCTGCGGGTCAGCAGCCTTAGCCACTAGACCATTGTGACGACGGGGTACGCTGCGAGATCGCTCCGAGCTTTAGATGTCTGTACAGCGACGCATGTACCAGAAATGCTGGTGCGAAACGTCATTGCCATCGCGTACCCTTGGTGCTGTAGCCGAAGAAGGCAAATAGGACATAAAACGCACTTAAAACGAAATATTGTTGCAGGTGATACCCGTGCTCAACCGTGCGCAGCTGATTCAAGATGCAAGTGACCTGGCTCAGTGAGTAATTCAAGCCCTATTTGCTAGTTTTTTTTTTCCGGCGCAGCTTCATAAAAAACGCTCATGGGCGGACGGGCGGACGATCGATCAAGTGTCCCTGAGCAAATTCATGCGTAAGCTTTCTTTAGTGTGGAATACACATGTACCTGTGATGAAATGGTTTTTGCACACTATGGCTTCCCCAAAGGCTACCTTTCGCTGTGGCTCTCTTCACAGCCGTGTCCCACCTCATTTTTTTTTCTTTATTCATTGCAAATCTATACGTGTGTTTGCCTTCCACGCTCGAGTTGGAGCAGCCAATGGCTGAACAACCACCTATAGTTTATCAGGACGAAGATAAACGGGCGACCGCGCGCACGAATGCCGAATAATCTGAGGCTTGCGGCGAAGTGGTTCGCCGTCGTCTACTCTTCTCGAACCGGAAGCCGGTAGCAGACGGTGCATCCCACAATCCCTCGCTCTTTTATTGGTCACCTATACTATCGTTACAGTGAGCGGGCCGGTCACCATAGTGAAATCGTAACAGTGATGGGACCCGTCATATTAACGATGCAGATATAGCGACGGTCCCGTCATCGTAAAGACTACGCGGTGAGGAGGCCCACAAGTTGTCGTAAATTAGTAATGTTTCAGACGCCACTGTCTAGCAGTTCTGGTGGCGTATCTGCTTGACGCGCAGATGGAGAAGTGGTCGTGACGCAGGTCGTCAGTTCGAATTTCCATTTTCGAATGTTGTACTTTTCTACCCCCCCCCCCCTTTTTATTTTTTCAAATTAACGCTGCAAGAAAAACATGTCGCTATCTGCAGCAGATGTCGGACAGCCCTACCTTGTGGATTTCATGACACAGTGTTGTTAATGTCCAACTTCGGTGCGAATCACGATCTTTTTTTTTTATTTTCTTCTCTCAGTATTGTTTCAAGTATTGTTAGTTTTTTAAAATGATAATCGTGTTCACATATAGGGGATATAACTATCAACATTATTTTACGTCCAACGTAGAATGCAGACCTTTCCCGATGATTTCCGATTTATATTGCGCTGGGTGAACATGCAGATTCCCTTGCATGCTTGCGAATTAACTTTATTATCGCTTTCAACAACCACCCTCGGTGGGGTTTCCGTTCCTTTGCATTGATACCGTAGGTACAACTAGTAATTTGTCACACATAATATGATGTTCCCAAATTAATCCGTTCAGTGTATTTTTCGTGTCGCTGTATAAAGGCAACGTATGGGCCGATGCCAAACGTTGTGCAGGTCAGCATAGAAGGTGTTCCAATCCCGAAGGCTCTGCATTTAGACAGTACGTTTCAGTAAGTCCCAAAACTACAATACATGTAGCTCAGAGTTCAGGCTTACTTCGCCTGAAATTGCACACACAGAATTATTCATGTGATCGAATGTGCTCCTTAAAACAAGGGGATATGCACATCGCTTTCGTCCCATGAATGTGTGCTATTGCTATGGAAACGTAGATAGACATTTGAGCTCTCTACGGCGCAGTAGATACTCGCACGGTGGTGTGCTCTCTCTATCTGTTTTTCCATCCTGAGTCGATGCTTGTGCTGAGGAAGCGAAACATGTTCCGTATCGTTCTCGGCGATTAAAATGCGAGTGCGCTGAAGTCGTGGGCGTGACTGGTCGTCTGGATGCTTTTATTTGCAAGTTCTGGCTGGTGTGGCTGCGGGCTTTGATCAAACGCAAGGTGTGACCGAGTTGATGAAGCGAAAAGTTTTCAATCACTTCAGTAAGAGCACAAACAGCAGCACTATGACGAGGCCCGTCAATATAGGCAGCGTTGTTAAAACGGGCCACCACATAGTTACATCGTTACGGCGCTGTGTTAATTTACTCGATGCGGTAGTGTCTGTGCACGCGCTTTTAATGGTGGTGGTGAAAACTCGACCACTGCTGTGGATCTCGCGGGGGGACAATAGCTGGGCTCTGCGCCAGCGGCCACTCAGCGAGCCGGGTCCGTCAGCGAGAACCTCGACACAGCTTATCGTCCATGTTCTCGCTGGCCAGCGTTTCCTCCCATCGCTCCACTGTAGGCTACTGCTCTTAAAATAGGCAACATTACTCGAAATAATATTGAAAGCAGAAGAAAGAAAAGTTCAGTTGGTCAGCACGACTCGAACTGAATTCACCTACCAACAGCGTACGCACTGCGCCTCGAAAAATTAACGTGGTAGGGCTAAACAACTGGCACAAACAGCTACGTGATTTTCTTGCAAAAAAGCAAAATTATGACTTCTGGGAAGCAATAACGTCAATATTGAGGTATTACTATAAAGAAATTGAAATATAACAAAACGGGATTTGAACCACTGACCTGTGGTACGACCGCATCTCCAACAGCACGGCAACCTACTGCGCCACCGGAACAGCTAGGTGGTGGCGTCTAAGACGACTACAAATGTAAGACGACTACAGACTAAGACAAATACAAAAAAGTACTGCGTTGACGGGCCCCATCATTATAGTCACTGCGATACCGAAAATGAAACGCTTGATTTAGACGACGGATCTCAAGCAACATTTGTTTATTATTCTAAGCATCACCTATAAGACTCGTTAAAGTGCACGCAAGCGGGATTGCAACTTTTTATGTCAGCGCTATAGGTACCGAATTCTTCCGCAATCGCGAAACTACAAAAAAAAAATAATGAGGGAAAGCAAGGCTGCCTCTCAGCTTTAAGGACCACGTGGCGAGAAAGGTGAGGCTTTAAGTAAATACAAAGCAACAAGTGTTTGTCAGGCACGTGTTTCTCTTGAGTGCCTCGATGCCCACTCCTCTGCTCGCGCATCGAGGCGCCATCTTTCGGTATCTGGACGCCGAAAACCAGGTCAGCATGTAAATTAGACCATTTGTGTGTTCCTCGGCACACCGCGTCAGAGCCCGCAAATGCTGCAAGGCATGGATGTGCCGCAAGGTGTCACCCCGCAGTGCAAGGGAGCAGTTGTGCGCCTCCGTTTTTCACCAGGCCGGCTGCTCACGCGTTAGACGTGGCTGTACACATTGGTGTGATAACAACACTGCGTTCGTGACCAAGTCGGCTCACTTGCAGCTCTGGAGACTTGAGCTACGCGGTGGCCATGGACATTCTGGACTACGTGCGTCGCGAGACGGCGTACGCGCCGCTCAAGACGTCCCTGAACACGGTCGAGGCGCTCGACGGCCGCTTGCGAGCTACGGACTTCTACGGCAAGTGGCAGGTGCGCAACCTCGCTCATTGCTACCTCGTAGTGCCAGCAAAATTAATTCCCATTGAACTGCTTTATTGCCATGCTAAGACCAAAGCCCCTGTGATTCGTTGAGATCCATGTTACCGGTCATATCCCAGGTAGTGAGGCAAAATTATATATGTGTAAAAGAAATCTTTGTATAAGAACGTTCTCAACACCTATCCGAGTTTCTGTCGCCTCCGTTCTTTCGTCGCAAGAGACTGTCAATGACGTTCGGAGCCTCATTGCCCGTCGTTTCAAAATTTTAAGTCAGATTTATGGTTTCAGTTAACAATAACAGTTTTTGGTTTTACGTGAAAGTCAAGTATCATTGAGGAGTTCTTAGCAGTCATATTTAGGGGTGCGAGTGTACATGCCGGGTGACCTGTCTTGCCCTATATTCAGAGCGGGGAATGTGTGACTTTCTGTGCAGTACTGCTCTTCCTTTTAATACACGTGCTGTGATCTGCACTTTCTGTACTGTCGAATAACGATGACTGCGAAGAGTTTTGTTGTCGTTATTATTAACCTGCACTGTAACATTCTTCATTGCGAGTGTATTGCTGATTTTACTGTAACCCCCTTACTCAATGCCTACAAACCTATAAGGTACTTTTAATTAAAAAAGTTAAAACTACAGCATATTCATGGAGTGATTGATGATGAGTGGGGCGAAGCGTCCGTCCGTCTGTCTGTCTGTCGGTCCGTCCATTCATCCGTCCGTCCGTCTGCTTGTCTGTCTGTCCGTCCATGCGTCCCTCCATCCATCTAGTGCACACTCCAAATATCGTCATCTCGCATCTTTTTATCATATATTCATCGTATACAAGTACCGCCGTCCAGCGGACATTCCAAGGACGAAACAAGAGGTGGCTACCTACCACTAAAACTGCTGGTGCTGCTGCTACTACTATTACAACAACAACAACAACAACAACAACAACAACAACAACAACAACAACAACAACAACAACAACAACAACAACAACAACAACAACAACAACAACAACAACAACAACAACAACAACACTGCAAAATCCACGGCTCAAGGAACTTCGCCCCTAAAAAAAGACTTGAACGCAGCCTACCTGCGGCCGTGCCAGACAACGAAAGCCCGAATGAATATGTTAGTGATACGCGGACTGACAATTACAGCACGATGATGATTGTCAAGGGGCTTTTGTGCTGCTGACTTGCTTTATCTTAGACTTCAGCCTAACTCATTAGGTGTGCAGCCAAACATCATTATACTGAATTACTATTAGCCCTATAAATTATTTCGTTATATCCAATATTGTTTGTAACAGTAGATAAAATCGGCCTTAACAAATCGGCAACCTACTTCGCGCGAGATTTTAGATACGAGAAGTCAATGTTGTTGACTTCAAGTCCACAAACGAGGTAATACTTCACACACCTCTTTCATGTGTGCCCTATCCTGTCTCCAATGCTTGACAAGCTGCGCCACCATTCGTCGTCACATGAGCTTCCAAAGTTTTTTTCATTCTGTTCATAGGGTGGCGCAAATTTGTGGTGTCTTGATCTGGCGCCCTATTTCTGCACCTTTTTTCTCTTATGAATTCCTGAATGAGGGAATGAAAAAGCAGAGCCACAAAGCTTTGCCGAAATTGCTTCACATCGACAGATACTGAAGACCGATGACGCTGGATCACTATCATATGTAAAGCAAAAAGCTTTTTACGAAAACGAAGACTGAATAGATAAGAAATTGACAGGACAGCGCTTTCTCGCAACTGAGTTTTCATTGAACAGAATGAAACATTTAAAAATACTACAGACCCAATTGCACATGCGTAGTCAAGCAACAGGACCCAACTTCCCTTCAGAAACAGAACAAAGGTAAGAACATATATTGAAACTAACAATCTGCACTTATCAAGAAAGTCATACGCTTTATCGTGTAAATGGACGGATGACTCATTTTTTGTTGTTACTCTGTTCAGGAAAAATTCAGTTGTGCGCTGTCCTATCAGCTTCTCAGCTTTTCTGTCTCGTCTTTTTCGGGCACTTCAAAACATTTCGCTTTAAACACGAATGTTCACCAACCAGCCCGTCTCGCCGTTTTGTTGGATCACGCAGTGCTCTGCGACGTGACCTGACGGGCACGCTGGTGACGCTGTGCCACGGCATTCGGCTGGGCGACAACACGGACTGGCGCTTCCTGGCTGACCACATCCGCGACGCGAGCAGCGCCGAAGAGGCCCACGTCATCGTCAGCGCCCTGGGGTGCACCGGCGAAACCAAGAACTTGCTCAGGTATTCATTCCCGTTTGCGACCATCGCACATTCGAGCGGAATCCGTAACCCCTGAGCCTAACCAGGTGGCGTCCAGCAGCTGTACGCTAACAACATCTACCCCTGTCACGCGGCAAATCTAAAGTTATTCAGAACGTATGGCGTTAGGTTAACCGGCACGGCTCGGACCATACCGGTCGTGTTCCTAACTCCGACGTTCAAACACCGACGTATTCGGCCAACGGAAACCTGGTCTGGCCGATGTAAACTGGTCGGTGTTTCAACGTAAGTTAGGGAACATGAGCTGTCGCTCGGCAGCACATTTCCCTTCACATCGCCATTCCTGCTCTTGCGAGGCTATAGGTTTTCAAGCGTTTCTGTCGTTGCCAAAAGCTCATATGTTCTGGCCTGGGAAATAATGGAAGCGTTTTGAATAAAGATAAAAGGCGTCTTATGTACATGTCAGTAGTTTTGCGCACGTCTAAGTTTCAATTTCACTCTTCGTTGCTTGACTAGATATGCCTGTTTACGTGAAGCGGTGCTGTTTGCGCATGTGTGGGGTGGCGTCTATACTTTCATAACTTTTTCCTGCGAATAAATCACTTGCCTCTTACCATTTGCTTCTACTTTTTTCTTCAGGTGCCTCAAAATTTCCCCTCGTTATGATGTACCAACTATCCCAGCAAAAAAGTACTAAGACATTGTATAGGTTTCTACACTAGAGATTACCTCCTACTTCATCTTGGCTCGCAGCTTGCTGTCGTTCTCCATGCGCAACATGACGAGCCTGAACAAGAACATGGAGAGCTCAGTGGGCTACTTCTTCGAGAGCGCCTCCTACTCCAACAAGGGCAGTGACCTCACTCTCAAGTTCTTCATTGAAAACTGGAAAGCGCTGCTGGACAAGTGAGCACCAAAATAATATCACTGATGGCGCTTAACGTCCCAAAACCATCATTTCATTATGAGAGACGCCGTATTGGAGATTCGGAGACTTCGACCACCTGGAACTCTTTAACGTGCATCGAAATCTAAGAACGTGGGCCTGAAGCACTTCCGCTGCCAGCGAAAATGTTGCCGCTGCCACTGGGATTTGATCCCGCGACCTTCGGATCAGCCACCGAGCAACATAACCACTTAACCACAGTGGCGGCTGTACTCGCTCGTGTGCTTTCTCTCTCTCTCTCTCTCTCTCTCTCTCTCAATATATATATATATATATATATATATATATATATATATATATATATATATATATATATATATATATATATATATATCACTATTATTATCAGCCTGCCTACGTCCACTGCAGGACAAAGGCTTCTCCCATGTTCCGCCAGTCAACTCGGTCCTATGCTTGCTGCTGCCAATTTATACCAGCAAGCTTCTTAATCTCATGTGCTCACCTAAACTTCTGTCCCCCCCTAACCCGCCTCCCTTCTCTAGGAATCGAGTACGTTACCCTTAATGACCAGCGGTTATCCTGTCTACGTGCTACATGCCCGGCCCATGTCGATTTCCTCTTCTTGATTTCAACTATGATATGCTTAAATCCGGTTTGTTCCCTAATCCACTGTGCTCTCTTCTTGTCTCTTAAGGTTACACCTACCATTTGCTTTTCCATTGCTCGCTGCGTCGTCCTCAATTGAAACTGCATCCTCTTTGTGAGTCTCCAGGTTTTAGCTCCGTAGCTAAGCACCGGCAAGATGCAGCTGTTACATACCTTCCTCTTGAGGGATAGTGGCAATCTACTTTTCATGATATGAGAGTGCTTGCCAAATGTGCTCCCCCCATTCATATTCTTCTTGTTACTTCAGTCTCGTGGTTTGGCTCCACGGTTATTACCTGCCCTAAGTAGACATAGTCTTTTACAACTTGAAGTGCACTATTACCTTTCTCGAAGCGCTGCTCTTTTCCGAGGTTGTTGTATATTACTTTCGTTTTCTGCAGATTAATTTTAAGACCCACTTTTCTGCTCTCCTTGTCTAACTCCGTAATCATGAGTTGCAATTCGTCCCCTGAGTTCCTCAGCAATGCAATGTCATCGGCGAAGCGCAGGTTACTAAGGTACTCTTCATTAACTCTTATCCCTAACTGTTCCCATTCTAGGCTTTTGAAAAACTCCTGTAAGCATGCGGTAAATAGCATTAGGGAGATTGTGTCCCCCTGCCTTACACCCTTCTTGATTGGTATTCTGTTGCTTTCTTTATGAAGCACTATGGTATAGCAGTTAATCCCCTGTAGATTTCTTCCAGAATGTTTACATATACTTCATCTACGCCCTGATTCCGCAGTGTCTGCATGACGGCTGATATTTCTACTGAATCAAACGCCTTCTCGTAATCTATGAAGGTTATGTATAGTCGTTGGTTATATTCTGAGAATTTCTCTATTACCTCATTGATAGTATGAATGTGGTCGATTGTTGAGTAACCTGTTCGAAATCCTGCTTGTTCTTTTGGTTGATTGAATTCGAATGTTTTCTTTACTCTGTTAGCAATTACTTTTCTAAATAGCTTGTATACTAAAAAGAGCAAGCTAATCGGCCTGTATTTCTTCAAGTCCTTGTCATCTCCTTTCTCATGTATTAAGATGATGTTAGCATTCTTCCAGCACTCTGGTTTTCTTTCCATCAGGAGACACCTCGTAAACAGGGTGGCTAGTTTTTCTAACACAATCTGTTCTGCATCTTTCAGCAAATCAGATGTTACCTTATCCTCCCCAGCAGTTTTGCCTCTCTGCATGCTCTCCAAGGCTTTTATGACTTGTATAATTACTGCTGGGGTGTCATCTGGGTTACTGCTAGTTCTTATATTAAGGTCGTGGTTGTGCTGGCTACTGTAACGGTTTCTGTAAAACTTCTCCGCTAATTTTACTATCCTATCCATATTGGTAGTTACTTTGCCTTCTTTGTCCCTTAGTGCATACATCCGATTTTTGCCTATTCCAAGTTTCCTCTTCACTGCTTTGACGCTTCCTCCGTTTTTCAGAGCGTGCTCAATTCTATCCATGTTATACCTTCTCACATCGCATACCTTACGCCTATTAATCAACTTCGAAGGCTCTACCAACTCTATTTTGTCTGTTGTACTTGAGGTTTTCATGCTTTGACGCTTCTTAATGAGATTCTTTGTTTCCTGGAACAGCTTGCCAGTGTCCCGTCTAACTACAGTACCTGGAACGTCCACTGCACACTCAGTAATGATACTTATCAGATTATCGTTCATTGCGTCAACGCTAAGGCTGTTTTCCTCGATAAGAGCTGAGTACCTGTTCTGAAGCGATACTCTGAATTCCTGTACTTTCCCTCTCAGTGCTAGCTGATTGAATGGCTTTTTGCGTATCAGTTTCTGTCGTTCCTTCTTCTTCATCGTACCTTGCCAAGCGCTTCCACAATCTGCACAGATGCCTGGGTGTACACTCAGTATAAAGTCAATTGCGTTCTTATTTTCGCCAATAGGATTCCTCCATGTCCACTTACGGTTCCCTCACTTTCGGTAGAAGGTATTCAAAATCTGTAAATTATTGCGTTCTATGAATTCTACTAGTAGCTCCCCTCTGGCATTTCTAGTACCGATGCCATAATCTCCTACTGACTGGTCTCCAGCCTGCTTAATCCCTACCTTTGCAATGAAGTCTCCCATCAGTATAGTATACTGTGTTTTTACCTTCCTCATTGCCGATTCCACGCCTTAATAGAAGCTTTGAACTGACGCGTCATCATGGCTGGACGTAGGCGCATAAGCCTGTACCACCTTTATCTTATATATCTTATTGAGTTTAATTACGGCCCCGCCGCGACGGTCTAGTGGCTAAGGTACTTGGCTGCTGACCCGCAGGTTGCGGGATCGAATCCCGGCTGCAGCTGCTGCATCTCCGATGGAGGCGGAAGTGTTGTAGGCCCGCGTGCTCAGATTTGGGTGCACGTTAAACAACCCCAGGTGGTCGAAATTTCTGGAGCCCTCCACTACGGCGTCTCTCATAATCCTACGGTGTTTATGGGACGTTAAACCCCACATATCAATCAACACGACCGCTTTGTTGCCTAAGTCTGGAATCCGGATGCGACGAAATTTGAACGAAGGCACGTCGCGGCCATGTACCTTTTCGTGAAAAGCGACAAGTGATCTCACTTGCCTCAGCGGATCATAGCGCATCGATATTCGATGCTTATCTGCTTCTTTCGAGCACAATAAAACCGCACTATCAGGCTTCTCCGTGAAGTATAAAAATTCGGGTGCGCTTTTTCTTTCAGACAGTTTGGTAATAATATTGCATGTTCCAACATCATGATATGATTACGTGGGACGTTGAATATAGTAAAGTAAATCTAGATCACCTGGTGTTATTTGCCGCCCAGTTCGCGACCATTTGGCCTCCATCGGAACGTGGACACTTCCACTTCAGCAGTCGAGCATCGTAGCCACAGATCCAGCACGCCTGTTTAGGGATCGCACCAAATGAATAAGTGGTGCACTTCGCCATTGCCGCTTTTTGTGACCCGATTCTGCATCGGCGCGCCTTGATTGAAACTTCCTATTCACGTGCAGTTCCATTCTCAGGTCATGAATAAAAATTCTAATGATCGAAGTTGGTAATTAGTCGCGCAAGTGTCATTTTAGTGGTGGCAAAGTAGTTCTGCCTCGACATAGAATTAATGGGTAAAACAGCAGTTTGACTGTTATACAAGCTTTATAAAACATCTATATGGCCTAAACGAAAACCACCCTGTGTTCATATTTCTTCAAAGATAACTTTACTGTACGAGGCGCAGGCAAACAAGTAAGAAGAGTCACTGGAAATATCTACTTTTCTAGAATGTAGAGCAAGTCATACATTTATAAGCAGCGGAGATTGTAATATTTTCGTGGCCAACGCACAATGGCATGCGCGTATACTATTATTTGTGAATTTTTGACTATGTAACGGTAAACAACTCGTCTTTCATAAATTATGGCATCCGTGTCATGGGCTGTGAAAAAGAACAACCAGCGTTGTCAGTGAGCGAAACAAATAAATAAAAACTGCAGTTTGATTGGAAATAAACTTCCGCGTCGCAAGATTGAGTTCCCCTATAGCATGCTACAGAACGGGTCGCTGCTACAATGAGATGAGCGCAACTGGACCTATAACGTGGGCGGGAATCAGGCAGGACACTGTAAGCGCTGCAATTGCCGCCCGATTTTTACACGGGTGAAATTCTTGGCGTGACCTTGTGACGGATTAGAAAGGGAGATCCCCAAAGCTTTTTTACATCGTGCGCGCAGGAGACACGTGCGTCAGTTGCATGCCAGTAGCACCTGGAAAAAAAAAAAAGAGATTAACTTCATGTAACGATAGAGCCTGAGCCACGTGACGATGGTGTTTGTTTTTACACGTATATGTATTCCTGTTTCCTCAAACTAACTTCAGTTGATTGTTTGCACTCGTCTGTTGTGAGCGTCCTCGTATTTTTCGCGCAACGTTTTACCTTAGAGAGATGAAATGGCAGGGCACGTAGCGCGAAGGCAAGACAACCAATGGCCATCACTGACTGTATTTCGAGAGAAGACAAGAAAACAAAGTTAGGTGGGCAGACGAGATTAGGAGATTCGCGGGTATAAAGCGGCAGCCGCAAGCACGGAACCGAGTTGACTGGTGGAACATGGGAGAGGCCTTTGTCCTGCTGCAGTGGGCGTAGTCAGGTTCATGATGATCAATATGATGGTGGTCCACCAACTCGCCCACATCAAGCTCTTTCTCACCGAAAAAGAAACTCACGGAAGCTTGGACGAGATTATTTACTCTACTTACCGTGCCATGGTAAGGTGGCACCTTGTCTTAGCAACTACCCGCAGCGACACGAGGCATTTCCCTTTACTATGCTCCTAGCAGCATTATTCAAGACAACTTCCATTGCAACCGCGTAAGCTTTTTCATGAAGCTCGAATACCGATGCGAAATTGGCGAATATTCATGCTCGAAGGTAACGCTGAATACTTATTGGTGAAAAAAAAAAACGCTTGGTCCTGACTACTATCTTGTGTCCGTCTTTGCACTCCCGCCATCTTTGTTGAAATTGAAATTTTATTCCGTAACAAAGACATGTTACGAGGAGGGCTGGTAAAAGCTGTTAGAACAGCTTGAGTAGCCCTGATCTCCCAGTACACAGGGTAGCACAGAAGACGAGCGGTTGCCCCGCCGCGGTGGTCTAGTGGCTAAGGTACTCGGCTGCTGACCCGTAGGTCGCGGGTTCGTTTCCCGGCTGCGGCGGCTGCATTTATGATGGAGGCGGAAATGTTGTAGGCCCGTGTGCTCAGATTTGGGTGCACGTTAAAGAACCCCAGGTGGTAGAAATTTCCGGAGCCCTCCTCTACGGCGTCTTTCATAATAATATGGTGGTTTTGGGACGTTAAATCTCACGTATCAATTAATCAAGCAACCAATCAATCAAATCAATCAATCAATGATTCAAGACGTACGGCTAAGGACAACCAAAATAAAAAGTGCTTCGCAATGTGCATTAAAGAAGAAACAATGAAAATGACAATACAGGAATAAAAATGTAATCACCTGGTAGCATCATTAAACAAACACTAATCGCAACTGTTTTAGTGATATGCTAGATCTGTGAATTTTATGTTACCTGATCAGAAAGTTAAGAAGTGTAGGCAGTTGAACCTTTATTATTTGATTTCCGCATCTCGTTCTACATTTTCCTGTGTACCACACTTCAGGATGACGTACATGACGTACCTGCAACATGAAATCCTGCCAAATACACCCACTTGCTGTCATTCTTAGGTACCAGCTGCACATTGATGGGCATGTGCATTGTATATCTATATAGGTACGGCCAGAGCCCATCGCTTAAGGACACCATCTGGTTTGCGATACAAGGCATTCGCAAAAGTGAAGACCTCAAACAGGTAAGTCCTTTCCATAGAAAAAAAAAGATGCTATTTGAACAAGCCCATGTACTGCTATACGTCACTAACTTAGTGACTTAGGCGTCTATTTGTGTAGAAGTGCTTTTTTTTTACTACGTGTATCACATTTATTCATAACGCTTCGTTAAAGCCACCCATTAGGCCATCTAATCACCGATGCCAACATCTTTCGTGAAATCGGCGTTCCTTGTCTCGATTTGGCGACGAACTTCCTCACACAATAGAATTCGATATACTTCACTGATTATACTACCGTGTTTAACGACAAAGCGGTCGGACAGCGCCCCGAATTTTCATCATGTCGTCTGTGTTAGTTCATCAATGGTATAGCGTATCAATCCCATCTTATACTTTTTGGAGAACGTTCTTATATATCACATGTGTTATAGTCACGCGACCTAGGCAGGACCGTCACGTATGACGTCACTGGCAAAACAGCATGTCGTTCTCGGAATTGGATTTGGCAGCAGTAGTGATGCTGGTAAAGTAGTGAGAACCACGAAGCGTAGGCCCCTTGTAGTGACTCAAGCCAATAACTGCCACCGGCAATATCCTTTGTAACACCAGAACCTTCCCTGTGATCAAAATTTTGGGGGTGCATGGCATGATGCGTACATATCGACGCTTTTGCCTGCCTGAACATGTGACGTCGAGCTTCAGTTGCGCTGCTGCGTATTTTTGAATGTGGAGCCGGTCTTCATTTCAAATGGTGTGCTAGTTTTGTAATGCGTCGCGGCGCTGCAGATGGAGCACTTCTTGGCGACTAACGTGGAGAGCAAGAAGACGGGCAAGAAGCTGACGCGCACTTTCCAGACAGCGCTGGATTTGGCCCGGGCCAACATCAACTGGGTGCGCAAGAATGCACGGGTCATCGAGAACTGGCTCGACAACAAGCTCGCTCACTTGGACGATGAGGGAGCCAACAAAGATGCCCCGCCTGCAGCCGGAGCCTAACATTGCTGCCTGAGGCGCTGATATGGCCGAAGAATAAAGCCCGCGCACGCGGGGAAAATTGCGAAGCTTTACTTAATCATTGCCTGTCTCGGCACTCCTCTTACTTCGTCATCGACAGTTCATGATGATTCCGCCTCTTCCCGCCGGAGTTGACCAGAGCCGCACTGCACATCCCTCTTGCATTCGACTGCGGCTACCATAGTTCGGTCGTGTGTACCAGCCGGTAAGCGTATTGAACCAAATGTGGGGAGCGTATTTCATCGAATTGCAAGTGCTGCAGTCAATGGACGTTGTCATCAGACAGATATGCACCTACCGTCATTCAAGAAAGTGTGCCCTTGATGTCGGGTACATCTTTCACGCGGTGTGTGATGAGCTTCGTTGGTACATGAGCACGGCATTCATTAACGGCACAAACAAAGTAGAGCACATTTTACTATTTTCAGAAAGTCATTGCACGTATAAGCACAACAGCTATTCTGCGAACAGTGACCTAAAAATAACCTACAGATTAGCAAGTACATCGTAGAGTTGCTCTGCAAGCTAAAACGTGCTAGCGTGCTAGAAAGAAAAAAGTAATCATTATAGACTTAGCTCGTAGAAGCTTCAGCTTGCAACTAGGCTGAGCGAAGCTAAGGCGAGATACTTCAACCACTCACTTATTACTTTTTGAAAACAAACGCGGACATATTCTGGCGGGACTAGACTGCACTAGTGTTTTGTACTAGAGTACAAAACTCTGACCAAGTTATCAATTAACAGCTAAATTGTTAATAATACAAGACGACAAATTCATTAACTATATATTATCACGCCGTATTTATTCGGGGAGATCATGCTAACAAAAATAGCAGTTCTTTTCCTACCATATCTGCCGATTTTATAATTGTCGAAGTGTCTTTTCAATCTTGCCTAATGTTAAGACTAAACCTTCTGATGGCCCAGACGGTATACTGAACGCATCTTTGCAGCGTGATGCCAAACCTATCGCGCACGTTTCTTGCTGTGTTTTTCATCGTTCATGATTCAAATAAAACTACCGACCAATATTTTTAACTTCCGGTCCTTTAAACTTCTTGAGCACATCACGCATTGCATAACGTCATTTCTTGAAGAAAACAATATTTCGACTTTTTCCAGTATGGTTTTAGGAAAGATTGATATGTGATTGATTTGTGGGGTTTAACGTCCCAAAACCACCATATGATTATGAGAGACGCCGCATTATGGGCTCCGCCAATTGTGACCACCTGGGGTTCTTTAACGTGCACCCAAATCTGAGCACACGGGCCGAGAACATTTCCGCCTCCATTGGAAATGCAGCCGCCGCGGCCGGGATTCGATCCCGCGACTTGCGGGTCGGCAGCCGAGTACCTTAGCCACTAGACCACCGCGGTGGGGTGTTTTTGGTACCGTAGGCAGGAATCGAACCTACGACCTTCGAATAACGCGTTCGATGTCCATACCACTGAACTATCACGGCGTTTTAGGAAAGGCCTCTCGGTTGCCTCCCGCCTTGTCACCACTATTCACGACTTTGAAATAGCACTTGATAAGGGCAACCTTATAGACGCCATTTTGTCAATTTTACAAAAGCTGTCAAATGTGTCCGTCATGGCAAACTACTAGCAAAACTTTCAAACATTGGTCTACCTATGAATGTAATTATTTGGATACCTCACCAGCCAGAAACAATTTGTCCAGATTGAAAGGTGCAACTCTGGGTTTCTGCCTGTAACCTCGGAAGTCCCTGCCTTGTTTCTAATCTTTATCAATGACATCGTTTCATAAGTTGACAACACTACCATAAGCCTGAAAATTTTCGCAGATGACTTCATTCTTTACAAGCCAATTAAAAGTGAAAGGGAATAAGTGTGCTCGAAGAACCTAAATTCTCTCTCCAATGGGTGCAATACCTGGTCGATTAAGTTAGGCATTAGTAAATAAGTTCTTATGTGAATCTCAAATGAAATTAGCCCTTCCATATCCTGGTGCGCATTAAATAATATTCTTTTATTCGAAGTGAACAATTTTAAATACTTGGTAGTCAAGATTACCGATTGAGTGTCACGAAGTAATCATATTTTCTCGCCTCTAGAAAGCTAGGACTTCTTAGACACAATTTAAAAACTCGCTATGCGTGGACTCATATTTTAAGAACTATGTTCATATGCTTGAAATGGCTCATAGAGGAACGATAACATTAACCTAAAGCGCCTTTCACAATCTTATTTGATGTTCATCGCTTATGGCTACTAACAACCTTCTACTATTTGATTGATATGTGGGGGCCCCGCCGTGGTGGTTTAGTGGCTAAGGTACTCGGCTACTGACCCGCAGGTCGCGGGATCAAATCCCGGCTGCGGCGGTCGCATTTCCGATGGAGGCGGAAATGCTGTAGCCCCATGTGCTCAGATTTGGGTGCACGTTAAATAGCTCCAGATTTTGGAGCCCTCCACTAGAGTGTCTCTCATAATCATATGGTGGTTTTGGTACGTTAAACCCCACATATCAGCATCATCATTAATATGTGTAATGAGGGGACCAAACTGCAGAAGCAAATTCGAGCTGAGAGCGAATAGAAGTTCTGTATGCTAAGGCACGTATAAGGCTCAACTTATGTGGGACGTCACACCTTGCACACATAGGCCGACAATGCCTTCATTCCGAGCTAAATTTCCCCTGAAGCTTTGTTTGCACTACAAAAGTTGCACAAAAGCAGTAAAAAAATGTTGAATCCCTTATAATTCATGATAAGGTCCATCTTTTGTCTCACGTCAAAACTAGCAGACATTGACCGAAAATGCATTCTTTCCAAGCTAGGTTCACCCTGAGGCGTTGGTTTCACTGCAACGATTGCTCAAGAGCATTCGAAAAAGTTGAAACCCCCATTACCTACGATAAGGCTTAGCCACTCCCCTTCATTGGGTATGAGCCATCAGAAGATAAGAATAATAAGGCTCAACTTTTGTTTTACGTCACACCTTGCAGACATCAGCCGACAATGCATTCTTTCCGAGCTAAAGTTCCCCTGATGCGTTGGTTGTACTGCAAAAGTTGCCCAAGAGGAGTCGAACAAGTCGAAGCCCCTATAACGAAGTGAATTCTGTTCAAGTGCAATGCGCTTCCGTTAGGTCCAAGGGCGCTTTGGTGGAAGATTTCAAAAAAAGGTTCGTGCAACTTCATAGTTCCCTTAATTGACATTCGTTCTAGGGCTTTTAGATGCAGAGCATTTTTTTGACTAGCCTGTTAATTCCAGTCTGTCCGTCTCATCTCATCACAGTTGGTTTTCTTCAGGCAGATGGCCCCTTTTTTTTTACTGTAATGGCTAGTCAACTATAGCTCAACTTTAGCCCCACAGCGTAGTTCCTGTGTACAATCTCAGAACCGCCCCCTTCATGTTTCCTAACTACGCAGTATATATCTAAATTATACGGAACTTTGTATGTCAGTCAATGCACCATTTATATGGTCATCATCATAACTGTGGCGCTGGTCAAACTGTACCCGCGAACGCTCTCTTGAGGCCTTCGAGCGCATGCTCCTCTTCCGCTCGCCGCTACCGCATGGGAGCGCTGCACGAGTAGACGAGTTCTGCATCTATAAAGGTAACAAGGTAGTTATAAAGTGGGAAAAACAGGTATCCAAGCCTGCAGAGGTAAAACGTGGGCTTAGTCAGGAGTGTCCCCTGTCACCTTTATTATTCATGATGTACCTACAAGGATTAGAGGCCAAATTAGAGGGAAGTGGACTTGGCTTCAACCTCTCTTTAGTCAAACAAGGAAAACTTATTGATCAGGCACTACCAGCATTAATGTACGCAGATGATATAGTGCTAATGGCCAACAACAAGGAAGATTTGCAGAGATTGATGGACATCTGCGGTAATGAGGGAGATAGGTTAGATTTTAGATTCAGTAGGGAAAAATCAGCAGTCACGATTTTCAATGACAACGAAGGTAGTGAGCTTAGAATACAGGAGGTCACGCTAGAGATAACAGATAAATACAAATATTTGGGCGTATGGATAAGCAATGGGACCGAGTATCTGAGGGGACACGAAATATACGTGACGACTAAAGGTAACAGGAATGCAGCAGTCATGAAAAATAGGGCACTGTGGAATTACAATAGGTATGATTTTGTGAGAGGAATATGGAAAGGGGTCATGATTCCTGGGCTGACGTTCAGCAATGCGGTCTTGTGCATGAGATCAGAAGTTCAAGCAAGATTAGAAATTAAGCAACGTGGAATAGGTAGGCTTGCTTTAGGAGCTTACGGGAATACACCAAATCAGTGAGTACAAGGTGATATGGGATGGACATCATTTGAGGGCAGGGAAGCTAGCAGCAAGATAAAATTTGAGAAGCGATTGAGAGAAATGGAGGAGGAGCGTTGGGCTAGGAAGATTTTTAGCTACTTGTACATGAAGAATGTCGATACAAAATGGAGGAAGCGAACCAGAAAATTGACTGGTAAATGCTTAGAAAACAGCAGGTGGCCAAACCAAAAAGAACTATTGGTTAAAAAGAAAGTGAAGGCAACGGAGACTGACATGTGGAGAATGGGCATGATTAAGAAGTCCGCACTAGAGATCTATCGAACTTGTAAGCAGGAAATTGCCAAGGAAAGGATCTATGATAATACTCGGGGTACTTCTCTACTGTTTGGGGCCAGGACGGGTGTACTGCGAACCAAGACATATCGGGCCAAATACGAAGGGGTCGACACAGTATGCAGTGCGTGTGGAGAGGAAGAAGAAACTGCCGAACACTTGATAATGTTCTGTGAAGGGCTTCACCCTATAGTTCAGGATGATGGCGCAGAGTTTTTCAAAGCACTGGGATTTAGGGACAGCGAGGGCAAAATAGACTTTAAGCGGGTAGACTTAACTAGAAGGAGGTTATCTGATTGGTGGCTAAAGTCAAGGCACGAGTGAAAATTAAACCCTTCACGGCGAAGTACGAATCCTCCACTTCATTATTTAAAGGAAAAAAAAAGATAGATGTAATGGTTAGTTCACTAAGTATCATGGCTAGGTGGCGTTAGCCGCCGCCCGATCTAAAGAAACGGCCACATCCATCCATCCATCCATCCAGTTCAGTTCAGACTGGCACGGTGAATGGACGTGTTTTTTTAGCGCTCCCGATCAACTGCGCAGATAAGTGGTTTTGCATGTTTCGAGCTTGCCTTTATAATTATTAAGGCAGCAGTTAAAACCTTTGTAGCACTTATTACACAGTACGGCTTTTCGGCGGTCAGTCACCAGGTATTTACTAGTTGGTGTGTGTGTGTGTGCGTTTGTGTTTTTTTTTCTTGACATTTCATAGGGGAGGTGCACGTACATTGAACACGCAAATTTTTGTAGTAGAGTTTAGACTTTCTCTTTTTCGTAGGGCAGGGTTCATCGTACACCGGGTTTTGTAATTATTGAGTGGCACAATTCATAAGGACAATTGGTGTCAAAAAGACATGGTTAAAAAGGCTGTAAAATGTTCAGCAGGTGGGGTGGGTTTCAAAATGGACCCAAGTGCAGACGCGAATGGAGTCGAGGCTGACGCCAAGTGTAGGCAATGTGAGGTCGAGAAAAAAATGGAGAAAATGATGCTTTCCGAGAGTGAACTGCTGATGAGAATCACCGAGCTAGAGACATTGTAGGTGAGAGGGCAAGAGAAAACGAGGGCTACGGGAGAAAGGCTTAAGTCCGCCGAGGAGGCACTAGCGAAAGTGAACAAAGGAGCTGCTGACGGAGAGAACGGTAGGGCACCGGCAACCAGAAAGACGGAGAACGAGTAAACAAGCTCGAAAAAAAAAAAAACAGGTTCAGCCGGTTCAATGGTCGCAAGACCCAGCTTCATCGAAGTAGCGGTGGGGCTGGGAGAGGACAAAGCAACCGGCGTCACAGGTGCAAGTAACACCCAGGTTCCGGATGCTCCAGCTGAAAAGTCACAGCACGTGATAATCGCCGGGGACTCGAATTTAAGTCGATGCACAGAAGGAATCAAAGAGATGGTAAGAGGTGACAAGAGGGTTGCGGCATGGACGTTCCCAGGACGCAAGCTGGAAGCAGTCATGAGGCAAGTGAGCGCAAAACTCAAAACTACAGCTGATGGACGAAACCTCGTGATAATTGCAGGCGGTTTAAACGATGTCTTAAATGAAGATACGGCAGGACTAGTGACCATACTGGCGAAAGGGGTCGATGACATGCGTGCCATGTCTCCTCAGGTATAGGTAGTGACATGCACGATACCGGAGGTACCAGTGCGTGACGGCAACCTGAAAAGAGCGCTTGTCAACGCAAACCAAGAGATATGGCAAATGAGTCGAGAGAAAGGCTTCGAGGTGGTGGAAATAAACAGAGAGGTGCATAGGTGGGGTGGTTCTCAACGAGATAGAATTCACTTCGATGGGCGGCTAGGTCATGAAGTGGGTTGCCGACTTGCAGGACGCGGAGTAGCTTTTTTGGGGAGCAAGCGGGCCCTTCGGGGTGCAGGATAGCTAGTAACAAGATAAAAAACCAGAGAGACTCTTTGACAGGTGGTATAGACAGATACGATCCTAAGTGAAACCGATATCTAAGACACGTAGAGTCCAGGGCAGAAATCGACGTAGCCACGAGGGCCGAGTCAATTCAGACGTATGGTTTATTATTGCAGGGTGACAGGAATAGGCTGAAGTGGGAAGAGATAGAAGAACGACTGAGGGAGGAGAGGCCGATGGTATATGGATTTGTAGAAACGGATCTTAGAGACATGGAACAACCTCCCAACAATCCGGACTACGCGTGGGAATATTGTAATAGAACAGTACGCAGCAGAAAGGGGGTTGGTATTGGGACATTCACTCATAAAAGTACAGACTGGTAAAGAAAGGGTCGAGCAGGAGTGCAAGGAACATTTATGGCTAAAAGGGAAAGTGGCAGGATAAATGTCACTCCTGGGTTTCGTATATTTGTGGACAGGGGCTAAAGCTAGAGAGAAAAGTCAACAAATGGTGCAGTGCATAAAAAATGACATGGGTGAACTAGGAGAAGAGTGTGAGGTAATTACATTAGGAGATATGAATGCACACAATGAAGACATGTATAAGCATACTGACCCAGGAGGCAAAATGATCATGGATATGTGTGAAAGGCATGATTTGATCATTTGCAACAATACTGAATAGTGTGAAGGGCAAATAACATTTGTCAGGTAGGAAGGCTGCATAGGATGACAGATTATGCAGTGATGTCACATAGGATGTATGATAGGCTCAGGGGAATGCACATAGATGAATGTGGCTCCAGAAGTCTTGGTAAAAATCACAAACGTATGAAGCTAAGTTTTAGAAGAGCAGGGAAAGTGGGAAGGAGACAAGATGAGCAACTAAAGGAAAAAACTTTATTCAAAAAGTCAAATAGAAACTGCTACTAAACAAATTGAGAAAGTAATTACTGAGCATAATAAAATAGTGTGGACATACACGAATCTAATTAGAGTATTTGAGCTAGAGCATGCTAAGGCATGTGACAAGTCACCGCGAAAAAGAAGACACAAACCCAAGAGTTGGATGTTCAAAGAAAATGGGACGTCTTTCTAAGCTGTAGAAGAGAAGCATCCCTTCTGATCAATGAAAATATTAGAAGAAAGGGGGCTTAGTGGCTGGCAGAAGTACGTAAAAAGGATAGAAAGGCAGCTGCAAAATTTTGGAACCATCTAAACTCCCTAAGAAATGAGATTAATCTAGAGCAGAGGTTTATAACTACAGCTCAAGGTGCTAGGCTAGAAGGGGACGAAGCTATTGAATATATAAGAACAAGGGGGAGAGAAAATTTTCAGCAAAAAAGTGCTTTATGCACCACAATAAACAAGGAAGAATCAAGTGGCGCAATGGCTCCATTTTCACAACGAGAGTGGGAAAGGGCTGAGAAGAGGGTTCCTAGTAGTACATCAACAGGCCCAGATGGCATTCCAATTAGGCTGATAAAGACATTAGGTCCGAAGTCTAAGCAGGCTTTGAGAGAGGCAGTGAGCAAAATAATAATTGATGGTGAAGGGTCCGATGGATGGAAACTTAGCAGGATGAGCATGATCTATAAAGGAAAGGGGGACAAAGCTAGTACCGTCTTATAATAGTGACATCAGTGGTCTACAGGCTGGCGATGCAGATTATAAAGGAAAGACTGCAGGCAAGGATAGAGGATGAGGGGATGCTGGGGAACCACAGAAAGGGTTTCGGAAACACAGGAGGTTGGAAGACAATCTGTTCTCACTGACGCAGTGCATCGAAATAGCAGAAAAGGAACGCAGGTCCCTGTGGCTAGCATTTTTGGATATCAAGGGAGAGTACGATAGCGTAGTTCAAGAGGACTTCTGGGGAATACTGGACACACTAGGTGTAGAGGAAGGAGTCACTAATCTTTGAAGGATATCTATAAAGGTAACAAGACAGTTATAAAGTGGGGAAAACAGGTATCCAAGCCCGCAGAGGTAAAACGGGGGCTCAGGCAGTGGTGTCCTCTGTCACCCTTGTTATTCATGATGTACTTACAAGGATTAGATGCCAAATTAGAGGTAAGTGGACAGGGCTTCAACCTCTCTTTCGTCAAACAAGGAAAACTCATTGAACAGGCACTATCAGCATTGATGTACGCAGATGATATAGTGCTAATGGCCGACAACAAGGAAGGTTTGCAGAGATTGATGGACATCTGCGGTAATGAGGGAGATAGGTTAGATTTTAGATTCAGTAAGGAAAAATCAGCAGTCATGATTTTCAATGACAACGAAGGTAGTGAGCTTAGGATACAGAAGGTCACGCGTGAGATAACAGATAAATACAAATATCTGGGCGTATGGATAAGCAATTGGACCGAGTACCTCAGGGAACACGAAATATACGTGACGACTAAAAGTAACAGGATCGCAGCGGTGATGAAAAACAAGGCACTGCGGAATTACAATAGGTATGATGTTGTGAGAGGAATATGGAGAGGAGTCATGGTTCCTGGTCTGACGTTCTGCAATGTGGTCTTGTGCATGAGATCAGAAGTTCAAGCAAGATTGGAAATTCAGCAACGTGGAATATGTAGACTTGCTTTAGGAGCTCACGGGAATACACCAAATCAGGGAGTGCAAGGTGATATGGGATGGACATCATTTGAGGGCAGAGAAGCTAGCAGCAAGATAAAATTTGAGAAGCGATTGAGAGAAATGGGGGAGGAGCGTTGGGCTAGGAGGGTTTTCAGCTACTTGTACATGAAGAATATTGATACAAAATGGAGGAAGCGAACCAGGAAATTGACTGGTAAATACTGAGAAAACAGCATGCGGCCAAACCAAAAAGAACTATTGGTTAAGAAGAAAGTGAAGAAAACGGAGACTGACATGTGGAGAACGGGCATAATTAAGAAGTCCGCACTAGAGATCTATCGAACTTTATAAAACTAATATTATATATATAAAACTTAATATTATAAAACTTAATAAACTGATTTCACTGGAAACCGCAGAGGGACATATTGGGCCAAATACGAAGGGGTATACACAGTATGCAGTGCGTGTGGAGAGGAAGAAGAAACTGCCGAACACTTGATATTGTTCTGTATAGGGCTTCACCCTATAGTTAAGGATGATGGCGCAGAGTTTTTAAAAGCACTGGGGTTTAGGGACAGGGAGGGCAAAATAGACTTTAAGCGGGTAGACTTAACTAGAAGGAGGTTATCTAATTGGTGGCTAAAGTCAAGGCGCGAGTGAAAATTAAACCCTTCACTGCAAAGTACGAATCCTCAACCTCAATATTTAAAGGAAAAAAAAAGATAAATCTAATGGTTAGTTCACTAAGTATTACGGCTTGGTGACCTTAGCCACCACCCGATCTAGAGGGTACAGCCATATCAATCCATCCATCCATCCATCCGTGGCTGATGTTTCCCGTACTGCGGCACGTTCACCAAGCGGTGGGTCTGTCGGAGTTTGTGGTCGCCACTGCTGCCATGGTTGACGGGCTGCTCTACTACACCCCGGCGCAGGGCACGCACGCCGTAGCGCTTCATCTCGTCATCCGGGTGTGGAAGGGTGCCACCACTTGAGGAAGCGCTATTCTTTTGCGAATTCGCTGTTCAAGCCGACCACGAAAACCGGTGAGCACAAATGCGTAGAAATCGTCATTGTCAGGCTTAAGCAATCAGAGGGGCCGAAAATGCCTTGAGGGGTCGGCCTGAAACACTGCTTTCCGCCCTAGGTTTTCAATAAGGTTATCAATCAATCAATCAATCAATCAATCAAATCTTGAAAGGTATGTGCTACAAAAAATGAGGCAACAGACGGTTGAGAAACACCACTAAGATTTCAAAACAGACATGTTACATGTTACTAACTGATTGATATGTGGGGTTTAACGTCCCAAAACCACCATCAACGAGTTAGTATTTGAGAGTAGCTTTAGTAAACCATCTGGATTAGGTCAGTGATAAACAACGCGGCCGTATCTGTACGGCGTGCTTCAGCGGAAAGTACAGCGAGAGAACTACGGGGAGCGGAAAATGCAACGCCGGGTGCGAAACAACCGCGGAGTGACGGAGGCCCTGCGCAAACGACGACGTCCCCGTAGACTCATGAGAATATCTGTCTCTGGAGTTAGGGCATGCCTCTTGATTACCTCGAGCCTCTGGGCACTGAGAAGTGTTTCGTATTCAGTGGCTGGACAAGCGGCGACACAAGGAACAGACGACGCACCGCAGAGGGGCTCCGCTGGCGTGAATAGGGTCGCTTTGTGAGTGACGGAGCGCACAGCAAGAACCATGGCGGGAAAAGCTTGGTCCCAGTCGGCGCCCTACTCAAAACACAGCGCGTGCAGAATGCGCTTAATTACTGTCACATTCCTTCCTCAAGCTTGGTTATCGCCCTGTAGACTGTAAGTAATTCCCAACGCAAGCTGTGCCTGCAGTGTTTGAGAAGCTCCAGGACAGTAGTAGATCATTATATAAAGAACACCAACTTCGCGAACATTTAAGATTAATCTGGAACCTACGTCGCTGCTAGACATATGACTAGAAGTTTTTACGATACGTGTATAAATGCGAACGCACTTCGCCGCTTGTCAGTTGATCGACGGCCGACACTCTGTTCGCCGCTATCGGCACTGTGTGTATGGCTGCATCCTGACTTTTTGTTGACTGGCTATACCATTGGTCGACAGCTTTAGACCAGTCTGCTCCTTTCTTCGATGTCACGACCCCGGGACAATAGTGAGTGAAGTTCTTGACTGAATTTCTTTGCAGATGGTAGACATAGCTGTGATGAATGGCTATGCCACATTTTTTCAAGAACGTCGCGGTAAGTACGTTTGTGAACACGTCATTGGTCGCATTGTATTTCACTGTAAACTGATTATGAAAAAAACACTCTGTAGCGTTCCCGACTCCTGTCAAGATGAACTCGGAAAACACCATGGCTTTCAATAGCTTCGCGGTAGGGCAATTAATTGTTAGCAAGTATTTGTTGACCACCGCAGTTTAGATAGAATTGACTTGCTGGCTAGTTTGTTTGTTTTCTTTTTTTTCTGCTAACCTCTTATTGGCTATGTGATGATTGAAACTGCGTCGCAAAATAAATAAAATGAGATTGGTCTTCCTGTCACTGTGTGCGTCGTCTGTTCCTTGGGCCGGAGGTCGTCCACCCGCAGGACACGTAACAGACGGTGGCGGTAGTATGGAGCACTCGTGTGGTGTTGCCTTGGCGGCGGAATTGGTGAGAACACGACTTTCTTGCCATAATTGGGATCATTAGTAGTCGAGGTTCTTTGTTGCTGTCTGTTGTCCTTGTTGTTGCTGACTGTGTGCGTCGCCTGGTCCTTGAGCCAGTGGTCGTCCAGTCACCGAATACGTAACAGAAGCAAGCAGTGATGGACCTCGCTTCGTTAACAAAGTTCAGTGAGGCTAGCCGAGGAGCATTCTGTCATCTTCGCCAATCGCAAGCTAACATCACGCAAGCAGGCCTACAGCACAACAGAAAAAGAGAAAAAGATCTCGCCTTATCTGAAAGAATCTTGCTTTCCTTTTGAAACTTATTACTCTACTCAGGGTGGTTAAATCGAATGTCAAAACAAAAACGGTCACTTGATGTGGTATAGTTCAGTACTTCTACAATTTCATTTCTCAGTGAACCACAAAAAAGGCAAACAACGTGCCAATGCTTATCGCCTTAGCCGTACTTGCTTGTGTTGTTTGTGTCTTTCATTTGTGTGCATGCAGCTTGGCGCAAGTGATTTTTTCTTTATTCTCGTTTGTGTTCGGGTTTTTTGTCATCTGCTCTCAGTGCATTCAACTTTCGGGCTTTAACATGCGTGACAGGTTGATGCTGACGTATGTTTCTCGTTCCCCAAGCCGTTTTAGATCCTGTCGTACCGGCTGATGAGGCCAATCTTCCTCCAGGCTGCTGCCATCACCTGCTCGACAGTGAAATGACACTCAGTGGGTGGTGCCCGTTCTGAACGTCACGTCTTCCTGGCCGTTCCAACAAATCTCCGCCGGCTTGCGCCAGTCTGAAGACTTGCAATGCCATCTTCGCTCTGTGATGCCTACCTCAAGGGTCCGCCCACCGTGAGCTCCAGTGTTTTCGCCCCATGCGAAGTGCAAGAACAACGTGTGTGACCGTGTGAAACTTTCAGTGCTGTGCTTGGACCAATTTGCCCCCACAATGGCTGCCTGTTACCACCTCCAATCGTTCTTGAAGTGTCACCCTCTTGAACGCTTTTGGATACGTATAGCTTTGGCCGAGTTGTAACGTCCACGGTGTTTGGCGTATTCTGCGTCGGAGCCCGTCACATACGATTGCCGTGCTTGCTATGTTTCTTCTTTCTTTCCTGCCACCCCCTTATTGGCTGTGCAGCGCTCAAGAATGCGTAGCAAAATGAATAAACTGGGATTTGTCTTCCTGGCACCGCGTGCATCGTTTGTTCCTTGGGTCAGCCGCCCACCCGTCAAATATCTAACAGAAGCAAGGTAGAATAAAACTGACCAGAATTCGAAATTGTCCAGTTTCGCCGTTTGAAGCTTTGTACGACTTAGTGCAGGATTCACCATTTCTCTTTGTTCAACAGTCGCGAATAACATCTTGTTACGCGGCATGGTGTATGAGCCCGCCGTGGCACACGTAGGGACAAAGAAGGAGGCTGGTGTGCCACGCCATATTCTGGTGGTCGATCAGTGACCCCGTTGCTTGTAAATATATTTGCTCCCGTCTGATTTGTGTCGTTGGGTTCCCCGTGACAATTGGGTGGAAGTGCGGTGTAGAAGAAAAAACTGCGCTACTGAATAGCCACAATAATCTCGCATGGCGCACCTGCCTTCTTCGTCCCTCCATCTGCCATGGTGGTTTCATGCACCATGCCTCGTAACATCATGATGACGTACTCGTTGGTGAACCTCCTTAGCGTACAGGCTTGGACATAGGCACAGGGGTGGGACACCTAAACATTTAAGAAGGTACCAAATATGTCGTTTAACATCGAACCTATGCGAACATTGCTTATCAAATTTTAATGTTACGGTGATGCAAGTCTTTGCCTGTCATGCTAACATGCATGGAAGTAGGATTCCAGAAACACCCCCATCTTTAGAAATAGCCGCAGTCTAAAAGAAGGCCGTTGTGAGAAGCACATCGTCTCTGCAAAATAACAGAGCGGAGCTGTATTTGGTGGGCATTCATTATAAAAAGAAAGGGGCACCAGAAAAAAGTCATCGCACCACAAACGCCTACTGATAACTGAAGGTACAGACGAGCAAGAAGGCATGAAAACACATTTGCGCACGGTCATTCAACATGAGAAATTATCAATCTCGCACACATGGGGTCTGCGTGAAGAATAACTGTCAAAGCATTTCATTTCATCTTTATTCAAGTTATTCGACGGTTGGCACCCGAATGCGCTACCACTATTATTATTATGCCATGTCTCCATTATGAGACGCATTTTTTAAATTGCTATGCCTGTACAAAACGAATCATCCATCGAACATTGAATGCAGCTTTGAGCTGTACCCACTACTACGTTGGACGGGCACAACGCTGCATTATTCCGCACTTATTGGAACACAAGAGCTCGTTTTTTATGACGTCACACTTTGAAGCGACAGACGTAGCTCAGTGGCTTTCTCGCTAAAGTTTCCCCTGAAACGTTCACTTCACAGTTAAACATGCCAAAAAGCAGAAAAAAAAGTTGAAGTCCTTATCGCCCATTGTAAAGCTCCACTTTTGTCTGACGTCACACCTTGCAGTGAGCAACCTAACTAAGAGGTTCCCGTGCTCAATTTTCCCCTGAAACGTTTGCTTCACAGTAAAACATGCCGAAAGGCAGTATAAAAAGTTGAGGCCCTTATCACCCATGATAAGGCTCAACTTTTTTCTGACGTCACACCTAGTAGTGGCGGACCATCCGTGCAGTCTTCCGAACTAAAGATTTCCCTGATAGTTTGCTGCACCACAACAGGCATCGAAACCAGCCGAAAAAGTTGGGGCCCTTATCACCCATGATAAGGCTCAACTTTTTTCTGACGTCACACCAAGTAGTGGTGGACCACCTGTGCAGTCTTCCGAACTAAAGATTTCCCTGATAGTTTGCTTCACCACAACAGGCATCGAAACCAGCCGAAAAAGTTGGGGCCCTTATCACCCACGATAAGGCTTCAACTTTTTTCTGACGTCACACCAAGTAGTGGTGGACCACCTGTGCAGTCTTCCGAACTAAAGATTTCCCTGATAGTTTGCTTCACCACAAGAGGAATCGAAAGCAGCCGAAAAAGTTGGGGCCCTTATCACCCACGATAAGGTTCAACTTTTTTCTGACGTCACACCAAGTAGTGGCGGACCAACTGTGCAGTCTTCCGAACTAAAGATTTCCCTGATAGTTTGCTTCACCACAAGAGGAATCGAAAGCAGCCGAAAAAGTTGGGGCCCTTATCACCCACGATAAGGTTCAACTTTTTTCTGACGTCACACCAAGTAGTGGCGGACCAACTGTGCAGTCTTCCGAACTAAAGATTTCCCTGATAGTTTGCTTCACCACAAGAGGAATCGAAAGCAGCCGAAAAAGTTGGGGCCCTTATCACCCACGATAAGGTTCAACTTTTTTCTGACGTCACACCAAGTAGTGGCGGACCAAATGTGCAGTCTTCCGAACTAAAAATTTCCCTGATAGTTTGCTTCACCACAACAGGCATCGAAACCAGCCGAAAAAGTTGGGGCCCTTATCACCCACGATAAGGTTAAACTTTTGCCTGACGTCACATGTTGTGCGCTGCGGGTAAGCCAACTTACTGCGGTGACTGGTGGAAAGGGTGAACACCGCAGCGAGAGCGCCGTTGTCGCTGCGCATTGCGGCTGCTGAAGCAGAACATCCTTCTTTCTGTAACGTCAGCCAAAAGTTTAGCGTTATCATAGATGATAAGGGCCTCAACTTTTCAACTGCTTTACACGTGTTTCGGTGAAGCAAACCTATCAGACTCTGTGGAGCCTCTCGGTAGGCTCCCATTGACACGGATAACTGTCCAATCGAGGTGTACTAATACTGCAAAAACTTGAAAGTGAGGCATTTAATAGCTTTCTAGAAAAAATGTAGTGGGTACATTACCGCATACGTTAATATAGTGAAGAAGTTCAGAGATTATGATATAATTACTGTCGCACATTGTTTTCATTGCGATAACAATTATACGGAGACTCCCGGCTGGATTTTGCCGCTGGCGTGGATGTCACGCACCGTATATATATATAAACATATATATATATATATATATATATATATATATATATATATATATATATATATATAATTGCAGGAAAGAATTAAAGAATCGAGAAAAAAAAGACCTACGATGCGTGGAATCGAACGTGGGACCTCTGAGTCGTAAAAGCGCGGCGTTAACCACTGAGCCACCACAGAACACGTTCTGGAAAGTTAAAACGGCAAGCTATTTATATCTACCACTTATCGCTGCTGTTTTCGGCATTACCAGAAAGATGGCGCAATGAGCGCACGTCGCCACATAGCGCAGCGGCGCCCGCTCTAATCTCTTACGCCTACTTTGCCCGGCTTAGAGAAGGGGAGCGACGCTTTCTCGCGTGCCCTTATCTCGCGGTGGCGAGGAGGGGAGGATCATACGCCCTGGCTGGCCTCGGGCTTTACGTGGAACGATTCTGCTGTAGTTACCGGGTGCACAAATGTGACTGCTATCGTTGCAATCTCCGTTTGCGAAAAGTGCGCGCTTTTCGGACTCATCGAATTAACAAATGAGATGCTTATTCGCGTGCTTCCGTTCCTGTGGGTACGTTTCGTGCGTAATTTGTGCGACAGAAACGCGGGGCATGTTTCGTTCTGTTCCTCACTCTGGACGTGTCTTCTCGAATCGTTGCTATCGCGTTTCTTGCTTTGCCTTTGCGGCAAATCTGTGACATTTTCTTTTTTTTTTTTGCTAGCTGGACTATACATCTCGCAATACTTGGTACGCATATTGGTTACGCTGAACACATTCATGTAATATTTGTCGTTTTGCTGCGTGGTTGTGCTATTTATAGCACAAGCAACCACACCACTGAGGTGATTTCTATACTATATATAAACAGAATCGAGCACTATGAGGCAAAATCTTTATTTTAAAGTGCGTAAGCATTTCAACGCGGAATTAGCTTAAAAACTTTGTCCGTCTCTGTCACGCGAGACAAATCGCGGTTAAATAAAAAGTACAAACATTCCTGGCGAAATTGGATTTTGAACCAAGCATCTCAGGCTTTGCAAGGAAACGCTTTACCCACTCGGCTAAACACCAACGCTTGCAGTAGACGAATGTATCTGAACCTTATAAGTGGGATGTACGGAATATAAAAAAAAATAAGGACAATACCTGTTCGCCAGTGTGGTTCAAATACTTCGTGATCGTTTAATAAGTGACATGGTCTCGCCAAGGTGAACTCAGCCACTCAACGAGGAGGGGGGGGGGGGGGGGGGGGGTTGCTTGAAGTAACATTGAAGAGGAGGGCAGGGTCGTATTTTGTTTTTACTAGCACAAAAGCCCCTGTATTAGCACAAACACTGTTTATGTGTGCTCACAGTGGTTCCAATCCACACACAGTAACTAAGGCTGCATAAGTAAGTAAAATAAGTTAGCCTTTTATTAGCGGAGATAGGCAGTCGGGGCAAACGGTGGAGTTGCTGTGCTTCTTGCGAGGAGGCCATTGCTGCTTCGACATTGTGAAAAATTGGCCTCTGGTAATTATTTCACAGCACTGAAATTCAAGAAAATTCACCGGCGAAACAGAAACTGGAGCTCCGATGAGCGCAAATAGGAGGCGACCAACATGACGGTACCATTCATGACAGCGACTGTGGTGGTAATACTGCTTGTGCATTTGTTAATGTACGTGCACCGGCCATGCTCTAATCGCAAACAAAACTCGCACAATCACCACGTGAAGTTGATTGATGGTTAGGGGCATATTGGAAAATAACGTCAGTTGTGCTTTTGCGAGTTTTGGTTTCGCCGGTGAAATTGGCAAGATTTCGTGACTGGCTAAGAATTTTCTGAAAGCGGCAACATGCTATACACATGATGGGGTGCAACTTTCTCATTCGACTGAACAGTTTGTCTCCTCTAAGTGAAAGTCAATTTGCGTTATTACATATAGTACATGCGTACTCATGCAATATTGCATGGCAGGAGCAAAAAATTGCCCTAGGCGTCAGAGCATGTGCATTACGTAACGAGTGGTTGGTTTAAAACATTGACGTGCGCACCAGGAAGGCGGGGGGGTGATAAGGAATGACATCGACAAAGTGTGCAGCTTCGCGAGCGAGTTCTCACACGTTGCGGGTACTTCGTCAAGCTGCAAAAAAAAAAAAAAAAACACAATGATGCCACAGGGGGCACTACGCATCTATACTTGCACTGGGCATTTTAGGATAATTTAAAACAGCCAATGTTATGTGCACAGACGGTCCTTTCCTTGTGACCCTGTGTGCATGCAGCAGCAAAGCGTTTGAGAAGACTGTGCTAATAAGGCCCGATTTCACTATGATGGTCTGCACTACTTCCTCCTCCTTCGTGACTTCCACACTGACGGCAAAATTCAGGCGTCTTCAAAGCTTTTTTTTTTTAAACACTTCGTCGTCTTCCTTCTTCACTGCGCCACGCCATTCTTGTGTGGTTCGTCATGCATGAACACCTATTGTTAAAATTCTGCCGAAGTGCACGCAGGCACCACTTTGGTTTGGAGCAAGATATTTATTTCCTGCACACACACATGATGGCTAGTACATGGCTCTGACGACATCCTCGTAGAGAAATGGATACTTGGACATTTTCTTGTCAAGCCACTCCTCGACCTGGCGGCCGTGATTCCGCGTCCAGAGCAGCGCACGCTCGGCCTCGGTCAACGCGCCGACAAACGCCAGGTCCACTCTTCGAGGAAACCGGCGACGCCGAGAGAGATCTTCGTGGAAGTGCTTGATCTGTAGAGCAGATGCGATAATTAAAGGCGGTTGGCTCATGTGAACGAAACTACAATAACCGATTTGCAGATGGGAGTGTTTAAATAAGCAAATATATGGCTATCTCGTTTGAACTGAACTCAATGAGTGAAGTGTGCGATATGCTGGTGGCTACCCAATAATGGTTCTGGCTCTCATCTATCCCCGTAGTTAACCTGTAGTTTTGTAATAATAATAATAATAATAATAATAATAATAATAATAATAATAATAATAATAATAATAATAATAATAATAATAATAATAATAATAATAATAATAATAATAATAATAATAATAATAATAATAATAATAATAATTAGTTGGCGGCGAGTTTTATGCGCTAGGAGTGAGTGAGTGAGAACAACTTTATTATATGCGCTAGGAATTCACCCAGCTATCGTGTCCTTTCAATGAAGCCAGTTTTCCCGACTAGCGGTTGTGTTTTATCGACGGCAACCATTACATGGTGTTCATGTACCTTATTAAACCGATCCACACTGCGGACTCCGGTGACGACAGCCCGTATAGCATGCTTCATAGAAGGTCCCGTTCCGTACCTGGATAGAAACAATGTGGCCAGTCAGCACTTTTTATGCACACCGTGTGTGCGCCGGTATTAGATGAAAAAAAAAATCACAGCACATCCACGGATTGAATGACGATGTGTGGGGCGAAGCGTCCGTCCATCCGTGTTTTGATCCGTCAGTGGGTCCGGACGAACAGAGGCACGGAAGGACTAACGCACGGAAGCATAGACGGACGGATGGTTGGAAGCATGGACGAATGAACAGACGGGCGAACGGACGCACGCACGGACGATTAGATGGATGGACACATGGACGGACGGATGGTCGCTTCACTCCACTGATCATCACTTAATCCATGAATATGCTGTGAAAATCACTAGTGCCATCTAGTTATACTATTCCCAAGGACATATACACACAACGGCATATATTGAGGAAGTCAAGCTAAAGGTGGCTACAAACTACTATACTACTACGACTACAGCGGAGAAAAACCCACGGCCTAAGGAGCTTCGCTCCTGAAATTTGAGGACACGTAACACCAAGGGTTACGGAGAGAAGAGGCACAGGCATGCGCATTCAAGAGACTTTCATGAAGTTACTTTTAGGTTACCATACAATTGGATTCGGCTGCCAGATAGGTGCGTGAAGTGCATAGGTCTCACTTGCGAATGAGCTTCTTGAGGTTCTTCAAGAGAAAGTCTGAGGCGAGCTCCTCGCCCATCGGCGTCTCCATAAGGCTCTCGAATATGTACTGCATCTTCCCTGGAAACTCGGGCTTGTCGAAGGCGTGATTCAGGAGTCTGTAAAGAAGAATATAATATTTTGTAGCTCACAGTACTCCGTCGATATTTCGCTATTGTTCATGCCTACTACATTGCGGCGGAAGGGAAGAACCAGGGACGGGATGGAGAAAACACGCCACGCCATGTCAATATCTAGTTTCCTTCGAGAAGTCAGGTGCTGTGCAGTGTAGGGCTGCTCACATACCCTGACGTGTTATTTTCCCCGCATGGAGCCCGAGGTTCCTATAGGCGGGCTTCACAACGAATGCCTGTCATGTAGAAATCAGCATGGTCACAAACGTGTGAAAGATGGCTCCATGTACCTGCGGTGGCGCCACCTAGAGGCGAGGGTACGTGGAACCATGAGGAACGGAGCTCTCTTAGGAGCTTATCCCGCGGACTCGTTCACCCGAACGCAGCTCCATTCGTCAAACCCGGCTCACGGTCGAGTTGGAGGGTTTCAACTTGGGCTTGTTGGTGATTCACCTTGATGGGAAGTGATGCGTACTGAAGACAAGTACGCTAGAAAGAACACAGATATACGCAGCACGTACAAACAACAAACAGTTTATTGGCAAAAAAGTTGACCGTATTTATCTTAACGTCTACCCTTGATTGCGTACGGCGAAGCGAAGCGTATACAAAACCAACACACACGTATTGCACAGGGCGATATCCAATTTATTTGAGTGATAAAGATGTAGGCGACATGCTGATGTATTTGTATTTGAGACATGATATATTGTTACAAGAAGGAGACCGACTCGGAGAGGTAGTTACAGATCTATTTTCAGCCGGTTAAGCGAGTAGCGCTGGCCACAGATATTAGCTCGTGCCAGTATATCGGATTTGTCTTCTTCATCTCCATGCACTGGCACGTAGCATGACCCCGGCGGCGGAGGCACCGTCCCGGTGCTTTAAATGTCGTTATCTGACGCATTATTGTGGGGCTTGATCCGCGAGACGTGTACAAGATCACTGCACCGCACAACAGATGATGATGAATAGATGGGGCTGATCTCGTAGGAGACCGGTGTTACTTGACGCAATATACGGTGGCGTCCCGTGTAATGAAGCAAAAGTTTTTCTGATAGGTCCAGCTGCCAATGAGGCGACCAGAGTAAAATGAGGGTACCGGGGGCGAAATGTACATCTCTATGTTTCGCATTGTACCGCCGGCATTGGTTGGTTTGCGACATCATTAGCTGAGCGCGAGTAAGCTGACGGGCATGATCGGCTCTCGCAATCACATCGGGGGCATACTCGCTGGTGGACTTGGTGTGAACTGAGATGACTGTGTCCAGTGGTAAAGTCAGCTCTCTTCCATACAATAAGTAAAACGACGAAAAGCCCACTGTGTCGTGACGGGATGAATTATACGCGAAAGTTGCGTAAGGCAAGGTCCCAGTCTCGGTGGTCGGGCGACACGTACATAGCGAGCATATTTGCAAGAGTGCTGTTAAATCGTTCCGTGAGGCCGTTTGTTTGAGGGTGGTAAGCGGTTGTGTGTGTTGCGTGGAACAAGAACGCAGATTGTCGGCGATGACTAGGGATAGAAATGTACGGCCACGGTCTGTGAGGAGTTGTCTCGGAGCACCGCGAATCAATATAACGTCCCGTAACAAGAAGTCAGTGAAGTCGGTTGCACAGCTATGTAGAGCTCGCGAAATAGCGTAGATTGTAGCGTAGTCTGTAATCACGGCTATCCATTTGTTTCCCAATGTTGATGTGGGAAAAGGACCAAGCAGGTCTAACCCAATACGGTAAAATGATTCTGCGGGTATGTCGATTGGTTGAAGATGGCCAGCGGGTAGCAGCGACGGTGTTTTACGGCGTTGGCATAGGTCACACATGGCGACGTATGGGCGTACCGAGCGAGCAAGGCCTGGCCAGAAGAAACGGCGCCGGACGCGCTCGTACGTGCGGGATACGCCAAGGTGTCCAGCCGTGGGAGCGGCGTCAAGTTTGGCGAGAACACAACGGCGCAAATCCTTAGGCACAATTCAATTCAATTCAATTTTCAATGTCAAAAATCGTTTTATTGTTTTCTTGTACAAGACACAAGAAACAAAAGGATGTTGGGGCTAAAGGCATATAGCCTGACAGAGGACCCAACACCCTTGTACACAGTTCGTACATCAAACTAAAAAATAAAAAAACAGTTTTCGCGGCATCAGTCCTTCATGAACAAAGAAGCAACATATAAAAGATAGCTGCCAAAACATATCAGGTTACATTGAATCTGACCGACTGTACAAATCTTGTAACATACTTACTACATAAAACACTTAAATAACAATCACTCAGGAAAGAATCAGACTAGGACATTAGAGACATGTGATACATACCATTCTATTTTATAGTTAATAAAATACATGCAGTACAAGATTTCCATCGCCCGACTACTACCATTGCTAACATGAGTATTTTTAGGATCCATCAAAAAGTATGTTTTCCTGCATTAGCACTTCTTTAACTTGTACCTTAAATGCTTTTTCTGTACAATCAAAATTAAGCTTATGTTCTAATTTGTTGAATATGCAAGTTGTTTGATGGGTAAAAGTTTGTTTCCCATAATTTGTTCGTGTTCGTTGTGGACGGCGTAAGATTTGGCGGATAGGATAAGTGTGTTGTCTAGCTCCTTCTTTGGGAAATTTTTGCTGTATATGATTTGCAATATTTTCATGTAATAGACTTGATCAGCCCGAAGCATATGATATCGTTGAAATAAAGGTGCCGTCCTCAAGTTTGCGTAATTTCCTTGGTGTTTGCAGTATATGTGGAGAACCCTTTTTTGTAGAAGTACAAGTTTCTTGTAGTTAGTTTTGGTGGTTGTTTCCCACACCAGAGCTCCATAGCACAGCTTAGAATAAAAAAGGCAATTGTATAACTGTTGTTTCACCCATAGGGAAATCAGTTTAGAAATTCTGTACGTAATACCAATGCTTTTTGATAAGTCTACACATTGTTGGCTAATATGCGCGTTCCAGCTTAACTCTTCATTAAACACCACTCCAAGAAACTTCTGGTTTGTCAATTGCTGCAGTTTTATTCCTGCATAAGTAATGGTTATTTCCTTATCGATGGGCGTATTGCGCGACCTGAATATTATGTATTTTGTTTTTTCAGCGTTTATTTGTCATTTTTTTATTCATCCAGCAAGCTAGCGATACAAGGTAGTGATTCACACTGTACTCTAATTCATTCAGGTCCCGTGATTTAAAAAATAGATTGGTGTCGTCGGCGTACATTATTAATTCTGGGGAAACAGGTATATTACTATATCGTTTACAAAAATTATGAATAATAATGGACGTAGCTTAGAGCCCTGAGGGACGCCTCGTTCAAGCGTTAGGTAACTAGACGAAACATCCTGCATACGTACGAACTGTTGACGATTATTTAAATAGCTTACCAGCAACCGACTTGCAACACCCCTAATTCGGTACTTCTCTAACTTCTGTAACAAAATTTTGTGATCTATAGAATCAAATGCCTTCTTTAGATCTAAAAATAGACCAAGCGTATAGTTTTTGTCTTCAATATTAATTATTATTTTATCTTTGATGTACAAGAGTGCTTGTTCAGCGGATTTATTCTTTTGAAAGCCATACTGACTCTTTGTAATTACCTTGCGTGCGTTAAAAAATGTAACTAATCGGACGTAAATTATATCTTCGAAAATTTTTGAAAACACAACAATGAGAAGGTCAGGCCCGTCTGATCGGAAATTGCGGCAATATAGCACACCCTTTTGATTACAAAGCAGTGGACGAAAGCACCATTTGGGGAGGATTCCGTACGGCTGATGATGTCAAGCAGCACTGCATCACGCTTCTGCTCTTCCCCAATGTTAAGGAAGTCGGACACTGAGAAGATAGAGTTCTCTGTGGGCTCGTCAGTTCCTCAGGATCGTCGACAGGGTACCGGGAGAGGCAATCGGCATCATGATGTAGGCGTCCAAATTTGTAGACCACCGAATAGGAAAACTTTTGCAGGCGCAAAGCCCAGCTACCAAGGCGGCCTGGTGGATATTTCAGAGAGTTGAGCCAGCCAGTACCGAAAATGGGCGTCCGTATAGATAAGGTCGGAATTTCGCCACCTTCCATACAAGAGCCAAGTACTCACGCTCTGTGATCGAATAGTTACGTTCCAGGGGCGGATAGGAGGTGGCTGGCACATGCATTAACGCAATCATGGCTCTTTTGTTTCTAGCCAGCACTGCACCAATGGCATGTCCACTTGCAGCTGTATGGATTTCCGTAGGGGCAGCAAGGTTAAAGTGTGCCATGATCGAAAGAGTAATGAGAAGAGTGATATGAGGGTCGAGAACGCAGAAGCCTCTTCGGAGCCCCATGAAAACGGGACGTCTTTCTTGAGGAGCTGCGTAAACGGCCTCGCTATGTGCGCAAAATTTTTCACGAAGCGTCGGAAGTAGGAAGCGTTGCGGGTGTACGCTAGGGTTAAGCGAGAGAGAAGTGTGTTGAGAGCCGCAGAGTGGCCGGCAGGTGCTGTGGGTGAGGGAGATAGTGACGTCAATGTGCAGCCTCAACTTGACCTACTTAGTACCGCCCCAACACCTGTGGCCAGAGGGGTTTGTGCGGACATACGAGACAGCGTTAGACATGCTAGTCAAAGAGCTGCTTTGCATCTAAAACGCTTGTGAACAAAACAACGCCGCTCGCGTCCTCAGTGGTTAAGCTTCCTCTGAGACGTCATGTGCAGGAGGCTGTTTGCTCGGATGCCGGAGCCGATAGGGAAGAGATTCGGCTTGCGAAGGCTACTCGGGGAGAGTGGCAAGGGTTTCGAGCTCGCCTCTTCGCATCATCCTTTCACGCCACTTCAAAATACCAGTTTTCTCAGCCTGTAATTACCCGATAGAATTTTTTGTGGCATAATGCTCTCCACAAAACACAGAACAACTACCATGGTCTAAGTAACGTTTGGCATAGGCACTAGGCCCTATAACAAATATAGGGCCCTTTAAGACAGTTGAAGTGACACGGCAATAGAACTAATTGGTAGTAATTGATTTTTAAGTATTTGAAGCGTTTTGGTTTTCTCGTCATCGTCGGCATAGCTTTTCAATTATCTCAGAACGGCTGTTGAGATACGTGTCGCCAGCAGCGAGTTCTATCAGATGTATATCTAGTGACGCAGTGCCAGTGAACAAAAACAGGGCGTGGCGATGCGGTGGCGCCCTCTCTATCATGGATTTGGCCGTGTGTTTTTGAAACGTTTTTACTGATTTAAGTAAATTATTACAATTACTTCTTGATCATTTCTGTTAGTTATATTATTTTCGACCTTGTTTGTTCACGTTAACCTGGTTTTGCCACTACTAGCCCTCTTACGGCCCCGTATTGAGCATTTGGCGGTGAGCGTGAGCACGCCCATGAGCTTCGTACATAAGACGAGCCCTTAAAGCACGTATTGTCATTCTTAAGGAAACTCCTCATTTCATTGATCAGTTACCATTGATTATATAAATCAGTGAGTGGGCTTACTGTGCAAAAGGTGCAAATAAATGCGGTGTCGTTAGTGTGCTACTGTGCGTACTTCGCCCGTCGTTTTTTTTGTTCCGACGCAAGAAATACCAGTGAAAATTAAAACAAGGTCGAATGAGGAAGGCACATTCAAACACACACCACCTCTGGAAGAGGAACTGGAAGACAAGGCGTGCATACATAAAATTTTGATTTGTCCGTTACTATTGAAAGCTTTGCGTATAATATACATTGAATTAGTTGAATATGGAAGCTCCAAGATAAGTTGAACAAAGCTTGGACAACGCGAGTATCAAAACAAAAATGTTCCGACTAATATCAAAGCCCTACCCATAACAGCACCGTATCGAAAATGTATTATTCTATTTTTATACATAATCGAACAGTAGTTACGCCAGAGTCCTTCACTACATTTACTGGTCGTGAAGCTTCGCCATAACTCTACGGGAGAGCTTTGTGCGCTGCGAGCGGAATCCGCGGGGCGGCGCTGCCTCACCAAGCGGGGCATCCGTAGACCGGAGGGAATCTGACTGCTGGTGCCGCTATAGGGTCAATGCATAGTATCGTGGCATGCCATCGTGTAGTTTTTGACCATATAATTACTATTGTGACTAGTGTACTGTGCCTGAAGATCGGGAAGGATACCGTATACCTGCTGGGTGCCTGGTGGTCGATGCGGTTACAAAAGAAATGACGAAAAAGCCTCCGAGTTCTCGCTGCCTACAAAGCGTGATCGGCGGGACAAGTGAAAGCGCGCAATGCCGTCACAAGAAACTAATAGTTTCCCGTTTGTTTCGTCTGATGATGACTGATATGTGGGGTTTAACGTCCCAAAACCACCATATAATTATGAGAGACGCCGTAGTGGGGGGCTCCGGAAATGTTGACCACCTGGGGTTCTTTAACGTGCGCCCAAATCTGAGCACACGGGCTTACAGCATTTCCTCCTCCATCGGAAATGCAGCCGCTGCAGCCGGGATTCGATCCCGCCACCTGCCATTTGTTTCGTCGAATGTGCATGTGCGCGGAAAGCACTTCGATGAGAGTGACATCGTTCGCGTTCGCCAGTGGCTAGTCGGAGGTGTTCTTGTGACCGCGTGACGTTCCGAAACTTTTGCTGACGCTGTGCCGAAGATTTTCTACGGCCTCACGACGTATTTGTATAGTGCCAAAAGAAGCAGAGAGTGCCCGCCTACGTGTGTCGATTTGAACCGTCAGCGAGCTGCATACTGTTGTTGCTGCATTGGACTGTGCATGAGCCCTCTTGACATAGCTGCAATGGGTAATGACACGTTTCATTAAGGGGAGCGTACCGACTGCCTCTTCCTCATTCCATGCCAGTAGGTAATACGGAAGCCCGATGAATAAAACGCTCGCCGTTTTCTTTTATACAGGCACTGAGATTATCAAAGTCTAGAGGTGATATGCCAAACACGCGGAGCTACATGCAGCTTCTTGCAGCTTGAAATACTCAAAGCACACACCCGCTGCATGGAACGGAAACTTCAGCGCTACCATTAGCAGTTTGCTAGGGTGATGGTGTAAGAGAGGTTGCACCACAAGGCTGTACAAAACGTGTGCAAGCTGTAAAAGCGGAAAAAGTCAATTTTTGATATGAATGCGTTATGAGCACGAGAAGATAGCTTTTTGCGTCACATGTTGACGCCACCGGCGCGGGACGCAGTCGGTCAATTTTCACGTTTGAGGAGGTATGTAAGGCTTTCGCTTGTACAGTAAAAACAATAAAGAAGGAAAGGGAAAACACAGCATGAGTAAGGAACGGAGAAACTACATTGAATGGCCAACCGAACTTAGAACGCGCTACGGCACCGTAGTGAAAAATTAACGCAAAACAAAACACGAAAACGAAGTGAACGTCAAATGAAGTACTGCTTGATGCTCATCCCTTGCTAAATTAAATAAACTGAATCATCCAAAGCAGCCGTTGGTTCGATAAGTGCGAGGCAATTTCAATATATATATATATCTTCGTAGATGAAACATCGAATGTATATATAGCATTGAAGGTTGGATATGCTCAGTCAAAAGTGGCAACCACTGCACTTCCGCGACGCCTTAAGAACCACCAATCATTGAAGAACTCTGGATTGTACACAAATGTTCACTAAAATCCTAAGAGAAAAAATAAGCATGCTTTTATAGCGGTAGAATATATCAAAGAGGAATCATCATGCCGTCTAGTTTTCAGCTTCAGGGCCTCATTCGATGCTAAATTTCACTGTATCAGAGCTTTCTCGAATTTCCTTGAAGCTAGCATCACTCTGAAGACGTATTCAGCCTTCACGGCTACATTTGATAACGTTTCACAGCTCCGGCGCGTGCCGTACAATGGCAGAGCCGCGGCCGCTCCGATGCCCCGCCGTGGGCGAGGGCAGAGGTTGCTCCTGTATATATATCAAACTTTCGCCGAACTTTCATGACCAGTAAATGTATGGAAGGACTCTGTTTACGCGTCGTTATGTGATGCGGCATCCTATTGTTTTTCCTTGCATCATGTGACAAAGAAGCGAGATGAATTTGGAATATTTCAATCAGCCATGCAGCGCTAATGGTGGATGGAAAACAGAAACTCTGCTGAACATTTCAGAAAGGTGGTGGGCGAGTTGAATTTGATACATATTGCATAAAAGGAGCGCAAATACGACTAGGAAGTGAAAATAATCTCCCGGGACTCGGTGTGATGCTTGAGTGTGCCTCCTATCCTATTTTAAGTTTCGTACAACATGCTTAACACTTTTACGTTATACCGACCCGAAACACGACACGTCAATCGACGCTTGCGGAGGTTATAATAGCAAGTGCTGGCGTACTCTTTAAGCCGGGATCGATTCTCGGCGCATCCGAGTGCCCTGACGGCGGCGCGTTTGCTCTCGTCCGTGGCTGCCTCGTCCAGGTGGTCCAGCACGAACTGCCAGTGGCTGCCATTGTCTAGACGCACGCCTTGGCACAGCACCACCATGGTGCGCCATGGATTCTTGCGCAGAGCTCTGCACAAAAGGAAAATTTTCATCAAGCCGCATAAGGCTTGAAACAGTGAAACTGGAGAGACTGAAGACTAACGTGCTTGCAGCTATATAGGTTGTTTCTACAAGCCCTAGTTAGGTGATGTTTCTATGTCGTTGCTAGGCGTTAGCTAGGTCGTGCTAGGTAGTTTTTACGTTGATTCTCAGCGCATTAGGCTAGCCTAATTGCTGTCAATAATGCTGTCGATTCCTTTGCTGCTGTCGCATTTTGAAAACCACTGCACGGTGGCTATAAGTCCGCGTGGGATCAGAGCCGCATTTGACATAGCTGGGATTTTCGCTTTCACATACTTAAAATACCCCGCGATTCTGAACAGCACAGATATTTAAGTCAGTCGTAATCTGTCAAACGTGATCAAAATACATCGTCCGATTATGCTCTAAAGCAGGGGTCGGCCACCTTTTGGGGTGGAAGACCAAAAGTAGCATCAAGCCAGCCCAGTGGGGGCCGCATGCCAAAAGCAAACCACAGGGGGGGGGGGTGCAGATAAAGTGAAAAAAAAAATGGTGAATTGACAACTGCGTGCAAACCTGACAGACACTCGAAGATTATTTGATAAAGGTCCTTCACAGACCCAGTATTTTCACAAAGAGTCTTTCTTTCCCAATTGTTTTACTTGTTCGAAGGAAGTGAAATGATCTGGCCAAGTGGGGGCACAAGGTCAACTGGATGTGATCTTTCCTCCTTCCCGCCTGGCGATATTTGAGGTCAAAAAAGTCACATCAGCCTACAGGTGGGAGTTGTGGCCTCTTACCGAGGGCAAAAATGTACTGGCGAGTATACTATAAATGCGAGTGTTTAACGCAAATTAACACGTGAAATGGAGGCAAGGAAATGAAGGAAAATAGAGAGCGTGAAAGAAGACGATAGAAAGAAAAAAGTAGAATGAAATCAAGACAAAAAACACAAAAAGATAAACAAATACATGGACAGAGAGTTAAAGATATAAAAAAGGGAGTGATAGAAAGAAAAAAAAGAAGAAAAAGGGAGAGAGAGATAAATAGACAGAATGAAAGAAATAAAAACATACAAAAATAGATACAAGTGAGGCAGAGAAAAATAATTGAGAGAGAGCAAAGATTGGAGAGACCCTAAAGTTAGCTTTCAAGAGTTAAATTGATAGCGATTTCCCCATTATACCAAGCAGTTTGAAGCACTGCTGGGGCCCCATGGTAGAACACTTACTTTCCACGCAGATGGTCTCGGTTCGAGTCTCACTGGGACGGAAGATACATTATCATTTGTTTATTTGCATCTATCACGAATTGCCGCTCGTGCACAACGCCTCTTTCTACCTCCGATTTAATGACACCGACACCAGAATTGCTGAGAAAGGAGCTCTTCAACACTGTTGGGTAAATAAATCACAGACCATTTGCCTCTACCGTGCCGGCTGGACAGAGCTTATTGTTTCATTTATTTGAACTATATCTACCCAAAACACAATAGTTATGTCATAGTCTACCGGCTGTTTCAAGGTATCTTCCCAGGTATTTAAATGTGAAGTTCACCAGTTCTCAATCTGATGGTAAAAAACAAACAGAAAATCTGCATGACCAAGGAATAAACCTTTTTTTGTAAAACTTTCTCTGAATTGTTAGGTTATAGATGCTCACTTTTGTATTTTCGATGGTTCATCCAGGAAGATTCTGAACTTGTTCGTTGAGAATGCCAGACAAGCTTCGTTTTCGAAGTAGCACGAGTTCATGATGATTGACTTGCGAAGCAGGCTGCAACAGAAAGAGGATAACGACGCAACAAGCCGGTGTCGAACATCGCAACCAAAATTTTACCGATAGGCAGTCCTGAACATCTGTTGCACTATACTCGGCGAGAACGTATATTGACACCGAAGCGAAGGCTACGAAGCCGGGGCTTCCGTGTTGCTACGCAAGCAAGTTAGGGCTCATTTCGGGTCTGCGTGCTCGCATCGTCAGCGCGTTTGGTATGCACGAAAATGTGAATGGGAAAAACACTGGTGTACATTTTAGTGCAATATTATGTGTACATTTCTTTTGGAGAACTAAACCACTCGTTTTCGGTCGCACACTGATCTACAACGTCGTAGACGTAATGTTTGGCTCGGAAAACAGGCGTGCTGAAAAGCTGGTGCAGTCTAAGAAAGAAAACGTAAATGAAGGCATTTCTGAAAAAAAAAAAATCAATAACTGTATCTCACCTACGACATCCCGTCATTTGAGTCTAAATAGTAAAATAAAGCAGCAATCATTTTGACTAGGTAAATGACAAAAAATTAGCCGTAAAGTTAGGTTAAATTTATTAGCAGGCAATTTTTAAGCTTCGGTTTTGTGGCTTCCATGGTGCTGTCAACAGAAGTTGTTGCCGAGTATCCTTGTTGATGCGTGTTGCGATTACATTTTTTTTATTGCTAACAAATGGACTGGTCTACGCTTAACAAATTGAAGCAATGTTTACAGAACTTATTCGTGAAATGTGAAATAAAGTGAAAAGGAAAACATAGTATGTAATAAAAGAAATGTACGCAATAGTAAAACGCGGAATTTTTGAGACGAAATACTACTGCACATAGCTTAAATGTACTTGGTTAGCTATTGGTACTGGCAATGTTCAACTGCTATTTTGTTCTAATTTAGATATGCAGCATACGCAGTCGTTGAGCATGTTAAAAAGAAACATTGTTATGTGCGTGTTCTACGGACACGCGTAAGGAGGTGCCTGATAAGTCGCCAAAATGTGAAAAAAAAAAATAAACGCGAGACGCATGTCTCACTCGTCAGTGGCAGAGAGGTTGCTGCTCCTTTCTTGTGTAAAGGCTTCAAACTTCTTGTTGAGAATGAACCGCACAAACACCTGCGAAAAAAAAAAATCATATTATGAAAGCAAACTACAGGGGCCTCGTACACTATCACCACGACGGCTCGACGGCGAAAACGTTTATGGTGATGCATTAGGAGTCCCTAAACAGCCTTTAAAAATACTGAAAACAAGCGCCTAATTCTTTACTAGGGTTTGCAGAAAAATTTGTGACATCAGCAGTTTCTTCACGTGACGTTATGATAAAGTAAGTACTTCATTGGTCGATATACGAAAGATATCTGGTGTGAATTGTCCTTTACCCTGTTCCGCCCGTTCTCCTTTGTCTTGCATGACTGTCGTGCGCGATGAACTGATTTCCGTTCGTTTTCATAGCGTCACGTAGTCGACAAGCGCAAAATCTCGACTGGCCTGAACGCTTCGTGCTGACACTCTTCGTGTTCTATGAAGTGGCGAGATAGGACGTTTGTAAAGAAAAAGGGGGCAGGGAAGGAAAGAAAGAAAATGCCAGAAAAAAAGCAGAAATAGAGTAAAAGAAACAAAGAAGAAAATAAAAAGAAAACCACAGAGAAACAAAGACGGCTGCCCGGCTGAGCACTTCGGACGGCTTGGCACTACTATAGGACGAAACTGGCTCAATTGTTGTGTAAAAACTCCCCCCCCCCCTTTTTTTTTTTGACGTCGACGCACTCATTGCTAGTGTTAGCACGTGTCACGTCACATCGGCCGTTAACGACAAATGCTAGTGTTGTTCTTTTAAGCCATAAAACAGAACATCTTTGCTAAGATGGATACCGCATTGACGGCACTGTCAAAATTTCCCCCCATTTTCCAATACGTAGCCAGGACTTAATTAGTACAGACCTGATACTTCCTGTAGTATTTCGTCTTCCTGATAAGGAAATCAAGGTCATGAATGCCATCCAGAGCCGATTTCCAGGGCATGTAGTCATCTTCCGGACGAACCAAGTCCAGAAACTCCAAAGCAATTTCGTAAGGCAGGTGTCCGTTCCTGAGAATGCGCACGAAATAACAGCATCGAACATGCAGTGGTGTTAACTTATCAATTTGAATGTACTTTTTTTAACATTTTTTGATTTGCTGACAAAACGAAATGTTCAGTGCACCGACAACGTGACGGATTAATACCGCATGGATAGTCAAAGCTCGAGGAGCGCTGCATGCACTGCGCCAGCCCTCATAAACATATCGTGGATGTGGGAAGTGAAACCACCGAAGTCAGTATATTATTTGTAATGCTTTCAAACAACAATCTGTGTTCAGTGGAAAATATAGTGTGTGCGCATAGTTCAGGTTGTACGTTGCCCATCTGGAACGAAACCAGAGACATTTTCTAAGTATCATTGCATAAAAGGTTGCAGGTGTGACCACGCAGTTTTTTTAATGACTGTGGAGTTAAAAATGAACTTGAAGTAGCACAGGCGTACTAGCCGAAAAGGGGAGGGGGCAAGGGGGGCTTTGTGTTTCTTGGCTGCACGCTGGGGAAAGCAACAATTAAAGCGATGTTTTCCTTCACGACAGTAATCTCTTTATTATGTTGTTTTATTAATTTATTTTATTTTGTTTGTAAAAACCCTCAGGGTAGATTTGTACATTATAGAGGGGAGGGGCGGAAATACAGATGAACAACAATATAACTACAGGATTATGTAAACACATTTAACATGAAGATAAATATAATGATGAAGTTTTGCATGCAAGGAGTACACTTTATTAAAAGACAATTGAACTAGAACCACAAAGAATACACTAAACAGTCAATAACACTTACGCCAAATAGTACAGTTCGCGATTCTGAGTTTCTTAGTGCATTCTTAAATAGAGTGGGGTCAGTGATGCTTACTAATAATGCAGGTAGGTTATTCCAGTCTATTGACATCTTAGGGAGGAATGATTATGAACATGCTAAGGTTTTGTGATGAGGTACGCTGACCTTGTACACGTGATCATGGCGAGCAGATTGGTACGATGCCGGGTGAATGCAAAGTGAGCGAAGGAAATGATTGTGGTGATAGATTTTATGAAATAATGAGATTCGCGAGTTTTTTTTCTGCGAATAGAGAGTAATGAAATATGGAGTATACTCTTCATTATTGAAACACTAACAGAGCGATGATAATTACTTAGGATGAAACGAACAGATTTTGTAGCGATTCTATTTCGTTAATTATTCTGATTCGATGTGGATCTCAGATGAATGAGGCGTATTCCAGTTTGGGGTGGACGTAGCCTATATATAGCAGTCGTTTTAATTGTACAGGTTCAAACGAAATGTTTCTTTTCAAATATCCTAATGAGTGGTTAGCATTTGATGTTTTGTATTGTATGTGGTGCTTCCAAGAGAGGTCGTTGGTAATATGAATGCCAAGATAACGGTAGGTGCTAACAGATTGAAGGGGACAGGTATTTAGTGCATTGGCAGGGAAGATCGTGTTAGAACGAGAAATGCGCATCGACTTACATTTATTAATGTTGAGTTCCATGCACCATGTAAGGCACCACTTATATATGTTATTCAAGTCGGATTGAAAGGTTGCTACGTCAGGGGCATCTGTAATTTTGCGATATACAACGCAGTCATCCTCGAATAAACAAATTTTTGAGGAAATGTTGTCGGGTATATCGTTAATGTAGATTAAAAATAAAAGAGGACCGAGGAAGGACCCTTGAGGAACACCTGATTCGACAGGAGCCAAATCAGGTGTGAAGTCATTCGCAACCACAAATTGAGAACGGGAAGAAAAAAAAACTTTCTATTATCCAAGTACTCCCGGGTCAATGTTTACTGCACGTAGTTTGTGAAGAAGCAATACATGTTTAACCCTGTCAAATGCTTTTGAGAAGTCCAAAAAATAGTCTGTAAAAAAGCCATTATCAAGATACACATGCAAGTCTTTAGTAAAAGTTACCAGCTGAGTCTCACAGGAAAGGAGTTTGCGAAAGCCGTGTGGACACCTAGAGAAAAAGTTTTTTTTCTTCCAGAAACGTAACAAGGTTAGATAATATTATGTGTTCCATTATTTTGCATGGTATCGAAGTTAACGATATGGGCCTGTAATTAGATTGGTCATGAGTATCACGAGATTTCGGAATCGGAATGATTTTCACTGTTTTCCAGTCGGAAGGTAAAGATGAAGACGTGTATGATTGTGAAAAAAAAAATGCTCTCTAAAATAATTGAGGAGTATTCTCTAGAATTTTTCAGAAAATTCGTCGTGATTTCATCAATTCCACATGAAGACGTAAGCTTGAGGCTGTCTATTATTTCTGCTATGCCTGTGGAGTGAAAAATTATCGGATCCATGGGTAAAAAGTTGCAGCGCGGTAGCCATGGTAGTTGTACATCATGTCTTGCAGGTGAAAAAGCCTTTACAAACGCATTGTTTAGAATAGTAGCACAGTGGTCCTGGGGTATGGGATGACCGGCAGATGAACCTAGTGGTATGATTTTTGATTCGGTACCTTTTATTACATTCCAAAAGGTTTTCGGATTCTCGATAAGCATGGTTGGAAGGGTGGTGTCAAAAAATGAAAATTTGGTATTCTTTACAGCAAATGTATAGGTCGAGGCAGCTTTTTTGCAAGCCGTCCATGTAGTCTCGCTTCGTACCCGCTTAGCTGTGCGAAAGAGACGTTTTTGCCGGTTAGACAGTCGTTTTAAAGATTTAGTATACCATGACGCATTGTTATTCGAGAGAACACGCTTCGTAGGAATGAACCGTTTGACAAGATCATGAATTTTTCTTTAAACATATTCCACTTAGCATTCAATGAACGTTCATCGGCATTAGGAAAGAAATTATCTAGGAAGGCACCAAGTTCATGGTTGATAGCAGTAAAATTGGTTTTTTTGTGGTCTAGAATGGTTTTCAGACTGTTATGGGACCAGAAAATTGGAAGGATAAAAGTAAAATGCAATACGTCATGATCACTCAGACCGGGCGAATGTAAAACCTGGGATATCATATCTGCTGATGACGTTAGAACGAGATCTACGAGGAAATATTACAGTATAGGAAAATTATATATATATATATATATATATATATATATATATATATATATATATATATATATATATATATATATATATATATATTCTGGCTGACGAGTGCGTTAGGTTTGCCCCCCCCCCCCCCCTCGCGAAAGAGTTAGTACGCCCCTGCGATGTAATCAGAGAGACAGAAATATTAGGATACACATTTGCTGGTCACCAGATCCACGCAGGCCCAAGTTCGTGCAGTCGCAATAAAATACGGTTTATTGGAATCGGTATAAGAGATGTGAACTTGTAAGAACTATTAGAAGTTGCAAATTGCCACAGAGAATGAGCTCTGTTGCATCTATGGGACTGGTCTTCTGTCAATACCATGTCTGTTGCCGCCGAGAAACGAACAGTGAGGTCACGTGCATGACCAAGCATAGATTATGTGCCTAAAGACAGAATAAAATGCAACGTATAATTTTGACCAGCGATGCGTTCAGGAAACAAATTGATTTCGCTCATACTTCAATAAAAGTATGCGGAGCTTGAGTTAGTGGCGCAAGATACACTGGAACCAACAGTGCAGCTAGTGTTAGGCCCAGCTAGTGGTGCCACGCCAAGGAAACGTTTTATCCCTAAATTTACCCTCGCCAAATCCTCAAATTGCAAGAAGAATTCCTAGAATACATTTTAAACGTGATTATTTAGGCTAATTGACTCTTAAAAAGTATTAGGATAATTCACTCTGTCACAAAGTTCTTCTGAATTTGTTTAAAGGTAAAAATCACCGTTAACCATCTCTTAAGGTCTTTTTCCGACATGATCAGTGGAGTTATATAAAGTGCTTGTAAATGGCACCTGCTGCTACCGAGGCAGATTTGCATGTCATATACACTTTGCACATGCATTGAAGACATAGATGTGATCATTCGAGTCAACTGCAAGTTTGTAGTGCCTTTCTTGTACTTGCAGCTTGACAGCTCGTGGTCTAGTCTCAATTTTAAACATCTGCAGTCACTGTTGCAATATTTTTATTACATGTAAGTGGGCGCTCTAGCTACGCCTTTCCTCTTCATTTTCGATCAGCTACCCATTTGTCACTTTTTTGCTCTTATGTAAAGGGCATGACTGAAAGACTGAAACACCCGAAGAGTCTTCTTGTCTCTTTTTATCACACCGCTTCCACAATATTGAACCCACACCTCCCCTTGACAAATGTTATTTCTACTTTCTCTCATTTCTTTTATAATATTCCTGGTTATTTCACACGCAGAAATAGCTCGGTGCAGGCACACAGCGGTCGTAATTTTGACATTAGTTTATGTGAATTACAAGACAAAATTAATTTTTGTTTCACAGTTCAGCAATCACTCAAGGATTTCACGATATGTGCATGCTTCACTCTGACCAGTGCAGAGTTTCATTTTCCCCAGTACTCAAACTATAGTAATCTCGCGTTACAAAACTTCTATCCCCTTCACACGGTCCATCAGAACAACACGATTGTCCTAAATAAAAAAAAACACAAAATAGCCTACATTAGCACTTTTACAGCCTTTCTAGATATAAGAGCGTGATCACATAGTAAGACCAAAAGTCTTACTAAGGGCGCGTAATGTCACATTTCCAGAACCTTACAAAAATCCCTAGATTCAACAAAAAAGACGCCAAATCCTGGAATAAGGGTAAGAATCTCTAGATCTAGGGACAAATTTCTAGGATTTGCATCACTGGACCCAGCAGAATTTTGGTAGTGCCATGCATTTACTAGACTTAGCTATCAGTGTAGCTTGACTTGGCTATTCATGTCTAGTTTATATCGGTTCCCCACGCTACTCACGGGTCACCAGGTTTTGAAAGGAACATTTATCGTGGATACTAACGTAATGTTTGCGATTTTAGTCTCGTGACTAGATACGCGACATTGTGATTTTGGTCATGTGGCAAGCTGCTACGTGACGCTACGTGGTTATATGCGACTCCAACTGAGCGTTCGCCACCTAGCGGCCATGCCTGGATACGGCGCTAACAGGATCAATTTTTAAAGAATGTACACGTTACCACCGCGCGCGTCGAGAAGCGGCCACATAGTTCCTTTATTTTGGCTATGCCACACGCGCGAGCCCGAAAAAGAAGAAAGCGATGTCCAAAGACCATTATTGCAGTGTGCTGCAATGCGTGGCATCATGGTGGAAAGATGGCAACGAATCGTTTTATTACTTTCCAAGGGATGCACACGATGCGTGATGGAGAACGGCGCAAATCTGAAACTTACGGATTCGAAAGAAGGGGGTGGATACTACGGTAGTTCGGTGCAATCAATTCGCTCGTGACGGCCTAGTTATCCTCGATGAGTACACCATTATTTATCATGTGTGCATTCCTACCAATATTCGAGCTTCTCTAAGCGCAGAGTACATGCAGGGCGTTTAAAGAAATTTGTCCACTATTATTGAAAAATTACAGAAAGAATACATCTGTGTGCTACTTGTGGCGTTCTCTTTGCTGTGGCGGAACATATCGTCAGACGGGTACAAACATTGATTATGGCAGTACTTATAGAAATTATCCCAGTTTTAACTTGTGGAAATAAGCGGTCTCGTCAAATGGGTGAATTCAAGTTTTTCCTGTGAATAGTCTATAGCTGCTGAAAAATTCCTGAAAAGTTGCGACTGGTAATCGCCACAAAATGATGAAATCTGGCTAATTTTGCAGACGAAAACGAAACCAACGCCCTTAACAGTGCATCTACCATTCTATTCGAAAACGCACTCAATGACGACACTGTTTCCCTCGCATCGGGGAAGAGGTTCATCAAGCATCAAAAGCGGCCATGCGGCAGGACAGCACTGCCACGAAACGAAGTACGGTTGACGATTGATAGACGGCAAGGGAAACAGTGTCGTCATTGAGGGCGTTTTTGAGTTGAATGGTAGATGCGCTTTTTGGTGCGCCTACTTAGATTTCGCCTGTTAAACTAGCCAGATTTTATCGCCCCGCGGTGCTTACCAGTGGCCGCTTTTTAGAAATTTCAAGCTGGCTATGGACTGTTCGCAGGAAGAACCTGAATTCGCCCGTTTGACTGAACTGCCTATTTAGACTGGTTAAAAAGTTAATTGTGCTATTTTCTATAATTACTGTCGTAAACAATGTTTGTACGCATCAGAAGATGCCTTCGGCTACAGTAAAGGGAACGCTGCCGGTAGAACGCGGAGACCTCCTTCATGCAATTTTTCAATAATCGTGGCCACATTCCTTCAAACATTCTTTATAGTTGCGTTTGTACAGGCTATGTTAGGTACGGCGCTTGTGACGAAAAGAGGAGCGGAATTCCGGGTACTGCGAACGAGTCGCTGAGGGGCTGCTAGCCTGCAGAAAGGCACTCCGGCCCGGGCATTCTCATTCCAAGCCACGAAGCAAGGCGCCCAGCAGTTCGGCGTCGTAATCGACCACAATCGGTTTTGATCGTGACAACTTTCCTCGAAGGAACAGCGGCGTCGCTGCGTTATGCGTCGGCCCGAGCGTGAGACCTGTCAACCCAACGACCTTGTCAACGGTAACGCCAGTGAGGGGACACCTTGGGGTTACAGTGGAATTATGGCGGCTGCGCCCCCAGCCAAGGACGTTATGCGGGCGCGTGTGGGCGGCCCCGTCTAAAGTGGTGCATGTCTTGGGATCGGACATTGTAATTTGGTGCCATTTCCCTCATCCGCGGATCTGAGGAAACGGGACTGTTTATAATCAGCCCTCGCGGGCTGCTTCGTGCGTTGTAGAGCTTCTTTTGGAGATAGCTTCTTGAAACAAGACTGTCAAGATATAACTCTCCTCTATATGTAAATAAACCTCTGTAAATATCTCCCGAAGAATGCTCCTTCCTCCCTGCAAGAGGGGCTAAACGGGCCCGGTCACGGTGGTCAGCTGCTTACGACGAGACCCGCCGGACCCGAACCGCATCGACTGGCAGCAGTGGTGGTATGCTGTCAGACCCCCTGTCCTAACCACTGGTAACTGCGGTGGGATGCCGTCGAGCCCTAACAGCAAGCACTTTAGGAAATTTGGTTGCGTTATGTGTGTGGCTATTTTTCACATGTGCTTGTATTCTGAGCAAGTCGTATTGCTACCCATCCTCAAATTAGGCTGCTGTAATTTTCCCCCGAACATTTTGATTTCGAATTTGTGTACACGCACAGAAACGCGCTGCTGACGGTCATGCGTTTGTGCGTGTATATATGGTCGTGCATATATATTGTGTTCGCGCATTTCGTATAGTGTGCGTAGTGTGCGTGCATATATCGGCTTTAACTATCAACTACTGCGAACACGAACAAGCGAGTATTCCGAAGCACAAAACCTTATTCATAGAAACCAATAACATGAATCGGCGAACGAAAAAAAAAGAGCACTGCTATTACAATCAAAACTACGTTTTGTATTATCGCAAGGTACACTGACAGAGGCATAGCTCGATACAACAATCAAGTGTACGGCATGCGTATTCAGCTTTTGACGGGACAACGGAACTCAAAGGGATACATGCAGTCAGCAGCACGAGTCACAGTGTGTTACTTCGAAAACTGTTAAAGCCTTGCCTGTAGCGGTGAAGCAACGCAGCGCAAAAGTGCTATATATAGCCCCTGTGGGAGAGGCCCGCTACACGAGCAATGCCTTCTTCAACCTCGAGCTCGCTGTACAAGGTCTTCAACTTGAAGTATGTATGATATAGCTCGCCGAAGAGGCTCAATGTTCGTGCGCACAGCGCCACTATTTCCGCTGTTTTATGCCGATGACAACAAGGCAGTCCGTAGCCAGCACCCTTGCGCCTTCGACGAAGCAACGCGATCCGACGCCACAATCAACAAACTTCATTCAGCACAGCGCCAAGCGAAAGTGCCGCGTTGACCCCGTCAATTGTAGTCATCATTGTTTTTTCGACCAGTGATGCCAGAAGACGGAGCGTTTTATGGAGTTGCGAACAGTCCACTGAACAGCTGTTACGTGGCTAGTTATATTACTTTTAGTTAATAGACTAGATGTCAAGTAATTTTAGCCGCGAGAATAGCTCAGTTTTTTCAGGTCCGAAGCCCCTTACGCCTTGGGTCGTATGTCCCGTGTTGTCGAAGTTGTAGTATAGCCAGTTGCATTGCACTGCATGTCCATAAAAACGGTGTCACAGCATATCCACGAAATGAATGGTGATGAGTGGGGCGAAGCATTCGTCAGACCATCCGTCCTTCCGTGCGTTGGTCCGTCCACTTCGCCCCAATCGTGATCATTCACCTCGTGGATATGCTGCGATTTTTTTCTCTCGGGATTCCTGTTCGCACTTCCAAGTACAGCGAAAAGCATCAAGAAACATGTCGATTGTAGACATGGTAAGCATATCGCCTGAAAAAAAAAAATGGCCCCGTATCTGCATGTTACACTTCAAATGTCGTCAAAAGACGATAGTCTTGCGTCTGGAGAAAGTGAACAAAACGTTTGTTTGATGTTATGCGCAAGAAAATCGGCTAATGGTATTCTGGAGGCGCTGCGTTAGAGTGCCTGGAGCGTGTAGCGGAGGTGAACGAGCGCATCAAGTCACGTCACACGTAAAACATTAGTGCTATCTTGCAGTTATCTTAGAAAACGAAGCGCGCAGCGTGCGCGCCTGTCTCGGAGGTGATAAGGTGTATAACGCAAAGCGACAGGTAGGTGCCAAGATCAAAAGGCTTTAGTCTTAGCAAAGCGTTAAAAACACTTTCCTTTTCAAGCAAACGTTGCTTGGTCAGCATAGCGCAATAAACGCTGTGGCCCTCAGAATTACTTATGTATGTTTTTTTAGTAAAGATACACACATGAATATTGACGTGCTGTTATGGTGCCTCAGATATGCGCAATAATTGCTTTTTAATTGACAATCACACAAGTAAGAACGCTGAATCTTGAGCAATATTGGTGGGCGCTGCGAATGGGGTCGACTGTTTGGAGTATTGTTTGGTCACTTTGGTGTTGTGGTACGGTTAAGAGTGGACAAACAGACAGATGTACAGACAGATAGACAGATCAAAACTTTTGCGTCGAAGGTCCATCGTCTTTTAAAAAAAAAAGATCAGTTCTGCCGCATAGCTGTGGTTGCTAGCTAGACCTACACGCGCCTCTGCTCTATTAGTGTGGCATACACAGGACAAACTATCGCTCACCTTCTTTAAAGGCTTCAAAAGGTGGTATGCATTTACCGGTGCCCGTCAACGATTACGGTTTCACAGATCAAAATTGGTTATCTGAGTAGGCATTCGAATTATTGATGCTTTTAGATGCATGCGCATTCTTTGTGCCATGAGACTGCGCACGCGCCTCGTACGCTTCCTTGGAAACTCCTTTAAACGTCAGGGTGTGTCTGCCGTTTACTCATAGGTCGTCAAACTCACCCACGAGTCGAGTCACTCAGATCAAACCGTGAGTTCGGTTGAGAGATTTTGGCAGGCTCGAGTGAGTCCGGTTGAGGAAAACAATGCCGAGTCTGAGTGCAAGTGACCCCTAACCATAAAATAAATATCTTGAGTGAATCTGAAAAGGATCCACCTTTTATTGCTGACCTATGGTCTATCAACTCATCGTCAGCATTACTGCCGGTCTGATATCGGTTTACGTTTATACTTAAGTTCATTCAGACACACATCTCAACACACTCATATTCACGCGGCGTATCAATGATGGTTCAGCGAACTGGGAGCGCGGGGGTAAAACACAGACACAAAGCAAAGAGGAGGCACACAGCACGAGCTTTGTGTGCTTTGTGCCTGCGGTCACCCCCGCGCTCCCAGTTCGCTGAACCATCACGAATTACCAACTAGCCCACCTTTCCATCCTATTGCAAGGCATATCAATATTTATCGGTCACAGACGTGAATTGGTCGGGGTGCCACGACCCTTCTGCGCAACCTATTTCAGGGAAAGTTCCTGATGAAAATATACCGTGTGAGTAGGTGATTTCATGAAAATATCCTTTGCATCACTAACAACGTGTTACTGAAGGTATAGATCAAAAACCCTATCGTAAAGCACTGATCATATGAGATATTGACATTAAAAGCGTCGGAACTAATATAAAAAAGAGCTGGTCACGCACTCATGCGTCGACTCGTTTAGGCGAAGTCGTGAGCCTGAGTGCCTCCGGCTGAGTAATATGTTGGCGAATGTGAGTGAGTTCTGAAGACAAATGGTTGAGCGAGTTTGACTGAGTCCAGTTGAGGAATGCTTTCGTGAGCCTGAGGAGCCCTCATAGCATAATTTATTTTTGAGTCAGTCTGAGTGAGCTCCAAGCCTTTTTGTCGAGCTGTGGACTCCTCACAGCATCGTCCCAACCCTATTTGCGCATGCTTTCTCGACGCAAACAGTGTCCAATATTGACACGAAAACCTAATCTCCACGAAGCGTATTTCACTGTAACGTCTTAGCCTACCCTTTCACTTAACGCTTACTTATTCTTCATTAGAACACACATTTCCAACAAAGCTTACTTTGCAAGATCCAAGGCATCATCAATGAGCTGCGCCCGATTCAAGACATGTATTGCCTATGAACGAAAGAGAGAGAAGACGTTTTAGTAACGTGAGTTTTGTTAGGAAGTAAATACAAACAGAAAACTGAGCGAAAAATGAAAACGACGACGATTCTAGAGCAATGTTCCCAGCCCACAGCACTCGCTCATGTTCATCACTCTGCAGCGACATTGGCTGAGCTGCTATACTCATAGCGCTGCCCTCAAATTAAGAATAGACCCTCTAGCAGTCTATAGGCCCAGAACCGAAAGGGGCCATAACCCGGTCACCCAAAAATTTGCAGATTTCAGCGAGAAAGAGTAGTAGTGTGTCTATTGCGCTGATACTTGTACTGTAGAAAAATGAACTGTAAAATAATATTTCAGTACAAAATAGGCGCTAAACGTAGCCGCCTTATACACTGTTGTAGTTGTCACAAAATGAAAACCAAACGCCGCTTCTAAGGAACGTTAATTGAATGACCCGTCGCGGAAATGCAGGAAAGCGGCAACTTGGGGAGAACGCGTTTCCGGGGTGCAACAGCAGCGGTCCCTTTAAAAAGAGACAACAGGTGGTCCCGGAAAAAGGGACAGCGTTCTTCTGCATGTTTTACTTATCCTTCTACATGTTTCAGCATATCTGCATGTTTCACTGCAAATTTCGTCGAAAGACGATAGTCTTGCGTGTGAAGAGAGTGAACAAAACGTTTATTTGATGTCCTGCGCAAGAAAATTGGTGAATCGTATTCTGGAGGCGCTGCGTTAGAGAGTCTCGATCCGTATGGTGAAGTCGAACGAGCGCATGGTGCCCCTGATATGCGCAATAATTGCTTTTCAATTTACAATCGCACAAGTGTGAATGCTGAAACTTGAGAAATACTGGTGGGTGCTGCGTATGGGGTTGGCCGTTTGAGTTATCGTTTGGCGCCGCTAGGGGGATCGTTACCGTGGACAAACAGACACATGTACAGACAGACCCAAATTCTGGCGTCTAAGGTCCCCAAGAAAGATTATCGTCCGTAATAACCATTGCATGCATGTCATGTAAAACATGACTACATGCCACGCTCATAGCGTGCTCGCGGCCGTTTCGCTCGGTCCACATTACCAAATTTGATATCACGTTACGTGATACACGACGAAGGTAAATGGCATGTCAAAACATGATGTGAAAACATGATGTCCAAACGCATGGCATGATAATGCTGACATGCGTGCCATGTAATACATTACTAAATGCTACGTTAATAGCGTGCTCGCGGCCGTTTCGCTAGGCTCTGCAAATACCAAATTTGGTATCGCGTGACGCGAATAGACGATGAATACAAATGCCAGACGCAAACATGATAATCATGACATGGAAGTGATGTACGGCGTAATATATATCAGCCTCGTAACGTGGTGCTTATATTAAAGTGACATATCAACCTTCCCCATTCGTGTTTCGCATATCGTCGATTCCAACTGTGGCATTTGCCAAATTTATCCCTTTTTCTATCGAATGTAATGGTGCACATACTTTAGAATAAGCTCAATCTTCGTGATGTCCTCGTACTGAAAAGGCCTCTTGACTTCTCTGTTTTTCCCTCCCTGCTATTCCGACACAACATACACTCCGCCCACCGCGCAGTGACCGCCACTTTAACATGACTTGCGTGACATCACGTGCTTCATGGGTCGGACTTATCATCTTTCACCGTCTTATCATCTTTCATCATCTTTCTTATCATCGGACTTATCATCAAGTTTCAGCCACCGCAAATCGTTCATTTCAGTTGGTGTGTTGTATGCGTGTGAGAAAGTTAGAGAGAGGAGAACACGTTTTCTAATCACATGACAGCCCACTGCGAGACAAGAAGCGAGAATAGATGAAAGCGAAGCGATAAATGCTGGAGCCCGTCTGACACTCGAAAACAAAGACAGAAGTGATTTCCATCCTCCGCTACACTCACACGGTGTCTCCGGAAGCCGGCCAAAGGGGCCTTTCTTGCTATGTACATGCACAGGTGTGCGCAGGCTACCCCTTCAGGAGGGGGGTAGGAACAAATGCTGACTGCATCGTCCCCCTTCCCCTACTAATCATTGTATGATGCAGATTTTGCACCCCTCCCCCTCTTAGGCGACAAGGGGGAGAAATGGCTGCTCCCTATGCCCTCCTTGCGCGCCCACTTATGACTGTGTAACAGTGCAAGGAAGATGGAAGTGAAAAAAGATACTGTGTTGCGCTTCTTTCCGGCACCGTCTCGTCGGCAGTGGTCTAACACGTGGTAATGCATTGGCTCCTTCTGAAAGATTATGCAGCTCGCGAGTATCTTTTGTGCGCTTCTAATGATGAGCGTTATGACCATTACTATATTTTATGCGCACGATAGTGTCACGCGTCTAATAGATATGGCTTGGCTAGGAGTGCACTTCAGCTATATCAGCAAAAGTCTGAAATACGCACTTCAACAAAAATAAAATAGAGTTGAGGCTCTCACCTCGGGTTTTTCTCTCAGCTGAGACTGAAGCAGCCTCCAGTTGAAGACGTCATAGTTGACCCGGTAATAACCAACGCGCTGGATATTCACTATCAGCCACTGGTTGCTTGCTTCCATGTTTTTCTTGAGTTTCCCTGAGCACGCGCAGGTGCGAGAGATTTTTTTTTTTTATGCTGGTTCGTATTCTCCAACAATTGGACCGATCTCGGGACTGTATTGGTACGTGCTGTCGTGTAGAATTCTTTAACCAGAACACTGTTGAAACATGGACATGTCCATGGAAGAATTTGCGGAGGATCAAACACGAGCAAGTCATATGGGAAAGACGGCAGGAAACAGAATGCGTTGCCACGATGGCAGCAGTATTGAGCGAATTGCCCCGGCAAGTACTAAACTTTCGAAAAAAATGTCTAGGAGATATGGGGTCGGAGTATCAATGGAGAGTTATAAGCCACAGACGTGAAATCTGTGCTCGTTTTAACAATGCGACATATCTTGAGGGTTTGGAAATGCAATGCACAAAATTGTAATTTATTAGTTAGCTTTCCCTGGCTACAGAAGGCACCACAATCAGTAAACCTCGAGATTGTTGGCCAAGGGCGTGTTGCTATATTGGTACGTGGTGCCTATTGGGAGTTTCGCAAGCGTGACGATTTGTGAACTTTGTATGCCATATGCTACTATATACGTGCATATGTTACCATATATGCCTACCACCCTCGTCACAAAACGTCTGCCCTTAGGTTTTATTATTCGCACACGTAAACTTATATTAGTTGTGAATTCCCTAGGTTTTACTTTTCACAATACTATTTACAGCATTCAGAAAAGCAGGCACAATCTCGTACCAACGTAACTACTCTATTTAAAAATGTAACAATTTACTTAAACGCATCCCTACTTATACGCCATTTTTATTGTTAAGAAATCGGTCATGTGAGAAGTGTTCGGCTATGTCTTCCAAATGTGACCTGGTTGCAAACGAATATATTGAATGGACAAGCGGCACTTCGATGGTGGCAGTGCGAAGACGAGAAGAATCACAGCGTTTTTACTTTGCAAGTCTTTCCTTAGGTGCCACCTACGCCCTGTTTTTACCGAGGTATATCTGATCCTTACAATTAAAGATTCAATTCATAACGCAACTCAAATAATACGCGTTCTGCTTCTGCTACCTCGTGCTTTCGCCATCTTTCATTTGAAGTTCCGAAAAGTTAATTCGAGCGCGAAAACTTGACATGATCACTCACACACGCACACACCCATGTGTGTAAGTGATCGTGTCAAGTTTTCGCGCTCGAATTAACTTTTCGGAAAGCTCTACCAACTAGCCCAACAACAAGTTCTCTTAGAATTTCATTTGAAGTGCTGCGATCAACTCCTTTTGAACGCATACAATAACAAGGCAGATGCGATCAATTCAGGAGCGAGTAATTTAGTATTTGCCTCCTTTTGTCTGTCGGCATGCGAGTGCCGCACTCACCTTCTCGCTTGTTCAGCCATTCGATCTTGGCGTTGTTGTCGAAGTTCTTCTCTGACATGGTCGTGTACGTCACAGGAATATTCCAGATGGCCTTCCTGCACGTGAAGATATCGAAACTGTCTTGCCTTTGTCCACAACTCTTGTAATGAAAACGAGGCCGCACTGCGCTCACGTTCTTGGTCTAAAGTGCGGACGCCCTTTCAGAGCGCTACCTTGTAAAATGCTTTTTCTCCGCACAGGTCGCAAATGCAAAAAACTACAGGTGCATTTTGTGTTGTGCTGATTTACATCATTTCGGGACAATACATCATTCTGAGCGTTAATTGGAGATAAGTCGTACCTAAATATCTAGTACAGTATGTTAAATTTCCTTAGGCCATATCCTGCTTTCAAATGCTAATAAATAACAGTGAATACTTCAATGGTTCATGAAATTTAACTCGTGAGTCTAGTGCTCGAAAATACTTAGTTATATTGTAATAGATGCTCGATATTATACGTTCCTAAATGATAGGAAAGCCATATCTCTCACCCGTTCACGTCTGTGTCATATAACATAAACTGGCCCAAATGAAACTAATGAAATGCTAATTAAAAAAATAGCGCGAAAAGTTGAAACAAAAAGAAAACGACTGAACACCCAGAAGAAAATTCACAGCGCTGAGTGTTTGTTCTTAGTACAGTCTACAGTAGCTTTTTGCGCTGTGTTTTGAAGCATGTACAACCAACTGTCCGCACTTTTGAAGAAAAGTTGTTTGATTTGCAGTTCCTTTATCTGAATAGCTGTATACTTGTCGCATTTTTGTAACTTGGAGTTAACCTGTCACTTTTCATAAAAGACGCGGAATGCAGAGGATCTCACGTGTCATGCCGGGTGGCGTAGGCTTCCTGGTGGACGACGACTGTTCCCGTGCTGTAGTTCCTGGTGACCGTCAGCAGAGGGTAGCCGGGGGTCTTCAGCCAGGACTTCATAACTCGCTTAACGCTCACCTTCTGTTCATCACCTTGAGCCTGTGGTTGAATTAGTTAGTCGCCAAAAAAAAAAAAAAACGCCCGCCCAAAGAGGAAATACCCGACCGTTTATAAGTACCGTTATAAATCCTTAAACTGCGTGAAGTAAAATGAAATATTTTTGGAGTCCCACCGACAATGGAGTGCTTGCCGAAAGCTCAAGCGGGTAATGTCATTTTTCTCATTTTTTGTTTTTGTTACTACAAGGATTTTGTGCTAGACATATGTAAAAGCATTGTAGAAAGGAAAGAAAGGAATTCACGCAGTCTTGTCTGATTCATGCATTGCAGAAAAAATATGGCGTATATATGTTGCCTTATTCACAGGGTGTATACAGTCATGCGAAAAAAAAAACATTTTCTTTATGTTTCATCCGAGTACATCTCGTACACTTCGTGTCAAGGCCTATATAACATGACCCCGTTTCGCAGGGATACATTGAGACCACTGAAAGGTGACAATAACCTTGCGCTCGTCCACATGCTAATGCGTATCACACACTGGAAATGAACGCTCTTTTCTCTACCTGTGTCTACTATCGAACCGTCACTTGCACAAGACTGTGTTCACTACGGTACGCGTGCATATTTTTGTAATTAAGCGCATTCAGACGTCATAAGACGAGGTCGGTCCACGCGACGTCTTAAATGACGGCCGTCCGCAAATCTACGACCCGTCACACGTGCACATGATGCGCGTGTATATCTGCAATATAATGAATGCGGCATTCTGAACAGCTTAAATGCTGTCAATGAGTACACTGCTATAAACTGCGTTTTAGCATCCAGAAACGAAGCACCGTGCAAGCCACTTCTTACGAGAAACAAGATTGCCTCTTTACGGAGAGTCCCGGCTTGCCACTAATATATACTCTCCTTAAAGACACGCGTCAACTCTCATCTCGGTCTAATGGCGCTCCATTTGTGCAGTGGGAGACATGAATTTTTAAAGAAAAACAGGTTGTTCATTTGTTGGCTTATCGTACACGGTGCTGTCGAAATGGAGGTGCGCTCGAGAATGCAAACTTTGCACGAAGGGCGAGCAAATGCAGCCACATTGAACGAGAGCACAAGGCCAATTTAAGCTTACTGAAGTGAGTTCGTGGAGGAGGTCTTCTTGTTTGACATTTTTGAACCTGTATTTGTGAAGGTAGGTCTGAAAAAAAGAAGAAAGAAAGGTATTTAATGTGCACGTTGCAGTGTTCAAGCATATTCCGTGGGCAATATGTAGACTACATTAAGGTTAGTAACCAGAGGCACATATTGAAGTACCAAGATTTTTTTATATGACAGCTCGACCAATTCAAAGCCGCCAACTCTGCAAAAACAAACTCTAGAGACATACATGAAAAGAACTTGGCGGCTTAACATTGATGCACAATACGAGTGTTTAGGTTATTGCGCAGTCCAGAATGTATTACATAGCCATTTGAGCAGAACAGCCATTGTGATTGAGTTATTATTGAGTGTGTGCACTACTCAGCAAATAAAAAAATGTATTCAGCATTAACAAGGCGCTGTGTATTTATTAATCTACGTCTGAAAACGTTTACTGGCGTATATGTTTGTTACTAATAAATGAACATCAACCATCACCTATGAAAATTAATTTTTATTTCATTAACCAGTCTTTGTCCCTGAGACAAAGCATCAGCCGATTATTTACGTCCTTCATGCATATGATTAGAACAAAAGTTATTCTTACGCTAGCGTTAAGATAATTACGAGGGGTAAAAAACTTCTTCAGTCGCTAAACTCACTCGAAGAAGCAAAACGGACCCCAAGTTATCGAACAGGTCCCTAGCAAGAACATCCATCGCTGTTCACCAACAATACTCCATTTTCAGATTTGTTTTGAGTAAAAAATAGCGAGGCAACTTACTTTAACACCACGCATGAATACCTCCGGTGTCAGGAAATGTGCCATCATCCGAATCACACTTGATGCCTGTGAATTAGCCAGGTCAAATCATAAGAGACAAAAACACTTACGTACTTTACTAGAATTGCGCATCGCACAAGTGGGCTGACGATAGCTCAATCAAATACAGCCAAGAACAATCGGAGCGAACATAACTCGCCTTGCTGTACACGATTCTGTCAAACAGTGCATCCAAGTGATGCGTCGAATTCGACGTCACCGACACCGGATGAGCCGTGACCGTGGATTCAGCTCTCAAGATGGGCTGCATCTCGTTAACCACGAACAGATCCATCTGCGAAAATGAAGCCCATTTCGGAGATTTGCACTGTGCGGACGTTTGACTTACTTGGCCATGTATTGGTTGATGGCCCAATTTGAGCGTGCAAAAAGGACGCATTAAAGCGGACAAAACAAAGTGCACATCAAAGGACACAAAGAACGCCTTAAAGTGGACAAAATGAAGTTCCTAACGTCTCAACTGTTTATTCTTCAAAAAACGCAGAACATACAAGCACCAGCAGTGTGAAATTAGCATTTACCAAACGAGTTATGAATTATAAAAAAATAGACATACAAATGAAACACTTAATACGTAATTCAAAGATGGGAAAAATGCATTATGAAATAATATCACGTGGAGTTTTTATCAGCTTTTTTTTGCAGGTCATGACTCATGCGTGCTCTCTGTTTTACGAGCAAGGAGTTAAACATTGTCAGAGGCCTGACTGCTGCGAGGCCAATCGGTCGTCACTAAACGTATTGCATTTGTAATTGTAGCAGTATTGAAGGCCAATAAGTGCGTATAATTGTTCCGGTATCGTGTAGATAAATGTTTGTATAACGTTTATAGCATATAAAATCCTGGGGCCAATTTTTCGTGGATTTCAGGTTACTCAAACCTAGGTAACGGACATAAAACTACAAACATTTCATAATGTGACGTGGTCGAGACGTTCACGAAGGCATCAGACTCTATATTCAAGATACTATTTATTTGGCCGAACTTGTGACCGGTAAATGGGAAGTCTGATTACAGCAATACGGGTGGCATTGAAAACGCCAAAAATCACAATGCCAAATAATCGGTATGCCAAAATTTCAAACACTGAAAATTCAAAAGGCCGAATAGACGAAAAAAACAGAAAATTTGAAATGCTGAAAATTGAAAACACCGGGACATCGGAATACCGGAACGTCAAAATTCGTGCATCGCCATAGCTATAAAGAAGATAAGGAGTCTAGCCAAGATAAATGCTTCACCAATACACGATACTCGCCTTGGTGTACACAATTACACACACGATATATATATATATATATATATATATATATATATATATATATATATATATATATATATATATATATTCGTCGTCACAAAGCAGAGCGATCAATTGTACATTGCATATTTCATTTAGGACGATTGCCCAGACAAGCTCTCAAACAATTTCCGTGTAACCCTTGGCTCTGTGAGCAGTGGGTTGCTCTCTAATCGCTTTTTGTCTTCGAGCCTGGTTTGCTTCCTTTTCAATTAGGTGATCATCCGAAAGGGCATGAATTGCGTGGACCACTCTCTTTGATTTACTAACGCAGTGGTATTCTGCAGTAATGCCGGTGATCACTCTGGCATTACATTTTCCTCGTTTCTCAGACCTCCAATACTGTCTAGAACCTACTTGCTTGTCAAACGCACAAACATAACTGGCTCTGCAGCTGCGATCAGCTATTCTCTTCTGGGAGCACACCACACTGCGTCTTCGTCTATTTCCTTCCAGGCAGATGAAATTTTAAGTGGTTTTCGGCGTTATGTCTATTAGGAATTCATAGAATTTTTAAGCATTGTCATGTTTGTAATTAGGCTTTATAATTTATGGCATTTGGATGGGAACCCCAGAAATACACACTGGCACCGCTAGCGGTGAACGGGGCGTCAGCCGTCGATCAACTGATCACCGTTGGGATGCGCCTACTTTTATACATCACGCGTACAACTTTCCAGCAATGCCCCGCCGCAGTAGTCTAGTGGATAAGGTACTGACTGACCCGCAGGTCGCGGCATCGAATCTCGGCTGCGGCGGCTGCATTCTCGATCGAGGCAAAAATGCTGTGGGGTCGTGTGCTCAGATTTTGGTGCACTGTAAAGAACCCCAGGCGGTCGAAATTTCCGGAGCCCTTCACTACGGCGTCTCTCATGATCACACGGTGGCTTTGGGGCATTAAACCCAACATATCAATCAATCAAATAAACTTTCCAGTCTTATCAATGGTGGTGACGGAATTTCTGGAACAAGTTTGAGTGTTAATGTCTCGCGTAGAATCTGAACAAAATGATCTATTACGGCGGTGAAGATTATTGAACACTTTCGCTTGATGTGCGCCGGGCATTGCTGACTGTCTTTGTGGGCGTAGACCAGATACAGCTTAACTGAAACAGAAAACACGTGTGGTAATATTTTTATTACGCTGCAACAACGCAACTTGTGCTGTCCATTGAAATGGCGCTAACTGCCAAAGCATATTCGCATTTGGTTAGGCTAAATACATTTCCTTTAGGTACCGGTCACGTCACTTGGTTCCTTCCACTATAATGTATAGTTCATAACTATATCGCTTGGGTGGTTACATGGCCGCAGTGGTTGACAGCGAATGGAAATGTATGACAAGCGGCGTTATGGTGCAGAGGCCACTCACCGACACGGCCGAGAAGCCGGCCATCGCCCTCACCGAGCCCGACGTAGCGGCGACACGTGCGACGCGCAACTATGGCAACGACGGCGTCTCCCGAGAGTGTAAAGTTTCACACACGCAACTAGAGAGAAAACTGGCGTTGCGGCTGTTTGACTACGGTACCTAGAATACACTATAGGCACTATAGTGGGATGCATAGGAATGCCGGGATATGTGAGCTTTGAACTTGAGTTGGATTTGTATCGCTCGCGTAGAGCCCGGACACCTCTGAGACAGATGCCTTGGTTCAACGCGTTTCTTGCGTCAAAACGGTTGATTGCTTACGGAATAAGCATGTGGTGAGCTATTTATTTTTATTTTTGCACTGAAACAAGTTTTATTTAGCACTAGAGGCTTCTGCGTCGATGTAGAATTTTACCAATCATCATAAGTAATGAATGACCGCTAAACTTTGCAGGCAGACGAGAAATCTAGCGTTCACTCTGACACTGTTCGCCGTCTCTTTTTTTATTCGTCGTTTGGCTATGTGGTGAGGGTGAGCGGTCTTTTATTCTGACACTTTTATTCTGATACGCGTGATTGAGATCCACTTATAAAAATTTTGTTTTAGAGAAGCTGTATTTGCGCCGTCGCATCTCCTTTTGAGCCGAAGCCTAGTTCAACATCAGCCGACACACATACCATAATTTCCAGCTCTCCAAAGGCGCCCCATAAGAAATTCACACAGACAGTGGCACCTAGTTTCCGTCATTTACTATTATGAGAAACTATATGCCCGTGAGGCGCAGTGCATTCTAACAAATAATATCCGAAAAAAATGACACTTCGTTTATAGCGGACTAGAAGACTGCTAGTTGCTATACTTTGCTATGCTATGCTAGTTCAATATACCCCCTCCACACACACACACACACACGTTCCCCCTGGCCAGCAATGAGGTGGTAAACGCTGTAGCTTGAAAGTTCACGAACAGAGTCGTTGCGTACGTCGACGTAGCCTTGACCGAAGTTCTACGCGGGGAAGAGTGGTAGGAACGCATGACTAGGTACAGTGAAATTATACAGCACTGCAAGCTAGGAAGACGCGAACACCCACTGTTACGCAACATGTAAAAAAAAAACAGGCATTTGCGTGGTGACAACTGCAAACACACAATCACCCAAAACCCTTCATCTCTGTTATCCTGATGCACATTTGACAGACAAAAGCAAGGTCTGCGATGCAAAAGCAACCCTGGCCCACATTCTATGGGAGTGCTCGAGCTTAGATGTTCAAACAGACTACGAGTAGGTAGTCTCGGGTTGCGCTGGGAGGAGGCTCTGCTCAGCCGCGCATTATAAAAACTGTGGGTCGTCCAGAGAGCCGAGGGAGCCCAAGGGCTCACAGCCGATGTCTACCTAGGCCGGGGCTGAGGTGCACCGCAAATCAACTTCGCTGGACAATCAATAATTAAGTTCTTAATTCTAACTCAGTAAAGATCTAGTGGTTTGAGAATTTCGACAACGTACACAGAGGTGATTAGCGTCTGCTCCATGAGCTTGTAACGATATGATTGGCCTTAACGTCTCGTGATAGTTGACGCAACTTACACTTTCGCCGCCCGAACACTTTGAGATTTGGATCACCCACCATTCGCCACTGCTGCTGGATGTAGTCGGCTCCAGTGTACTGCATGTACGTGGCGAATCCTTCGTTTAGCCACAGATCACTCCACCAGTTCATCGTGACCAAGTTGCCGAACCACTGAGCAGGAAAAAAGTACAATGAATTTCTAGGTTGGGAGACCCACGCACAGTCATTTCAACTGATCTACCCTGCCAACGTCTTTTCTTTTTTTTTTAATTTCGTAGCACTCTAGGGGTCTGGCTTATTGCCCATCCATAGACGTAATGTGGTGTGATCACGCTCAAAACTCAGTAGCCATTACAGTCGTAAAACAAGACGAGCAATGCTCAAAACGGGGTTAAAATAAACGAACAAGTTCTGAACACAACATAATTAGCACGAATAATCAAAGCGTCATCACAGTAACTAACTTCAAATCAATAATAATGCTTCAAAACCTTCCAGTGGGCCCCCACGCCACGTATGAGGGCGCCAGGCTTGTGATTTCTTCTCCAAGCGGTGCTTCTTTGGAGCCGGTGTTACGAATTACATCGAGAGATTATTCATAAACAGCGACTAACTATACGGTAAAGGAAATTAACAGTTGCCAGTGCTACGTACATCATCATCATCATCACCACCATCATCATCCTGACTACGTCCACAGCAGGGGAAAGTCCTTCCCCAAGATCCACCAGTACACCCGCTCTTGTTCTCTCCGTTGCCACGTTATACATGCAAACGTTTTATTCTCATCGGCCCACCTAACTTTCCGTCTCCCCTTCGTGCGTTTGCCTTTTCTGGGAATCCAGTGAGTTACCCTTTATTACCAGTGATTATCCTGCCTACGTGCTACGTGCTCGGGCCATGTTCATGTCTTCTTCTTGATGATTTCAACTATGATTTCCTTAACCCCGGTTTGTTCTCTGACCCACTGTGCTTTTGTCTTTTAAGGTTACACCTATCGCTAGGGGTAACCTTCAGGTTACATCTAGCGTCGTCTTCAATTTAAGCTTACCTTCTTTGTTAAAGCTGAACCTCTTAAGCTGAACGCTCCGTAGATAAGTACTAGCAAGATGCAGCTGTCATATAGTTTCCTCTTACGGGTTAGTAGCACATTACCGTTCGTAATTTGAGAATGCTTGCCGAATGTGATCCCCCACATCTTCATTCTTCTAGTTATTTCACTCTCATGGTTCGGCTCCGCAGTTACTACCTGTCTTAAGTGGACATATTCCTTTACAACTTTCAGGGTCTCTTGACCTATCGCAAAGTGTTTTCTATCAAGACTGTTGCTCATCACGTTTTGTGCATATTATTTTCAGACCAAGTTTTCTGCTTTATGCGTTCAGTTCTGTAATCATGAGATGTAAGTCTTCCCCCGAGTTACTCATGAAGGCAGTGTCATCCGCGAATCGCAGATAACTAAGACACTCTCCATTAACTTTTATCCCTAACTTTTCCCATTCTAGGGTCCTGAAAACCTTCTGTAAACACGCGGTGAATACCTTTGAAGAAATCGTGTCTCCCTTGCTTCCACCCTTCTTTATTAGGATTATGTCACTTTCTTTATGGAGAACTATGGTGGTTAGAGCCACTGTAGGTTTTTTCCCGTATGTTTATGTAGGGTTCTTCGATGCCCCGATTCCGTAGTGCTTGCATTACTGCTGATGTCTCGATTGAGTCAAACACCTTCTCGTAATCTATGAAGGCTATGTATAGGGGTTGGTTTATTCCGTGCATTTCTCAATTACCTTATTGATTGTAGAAATATGGTATATTGTGGAGTAGCCTCAACAAATTCCTGCTTGGACTAATCAGATTTCACTATACTGGAGCTGCACGTAGCTCAGGAATCATAATTACTCAAAGCGGTACAAAAAAAAAAGCGTTAGTGCTGGGTTGGAATTATATTTATTAAGGGTGAGATTCGTAGCGTCGTTTGTTTGTTTGTTCAAGCAACTGCCCAGCACAATGTATGCTAGACACGTTCTCTCGGGTGACTCCAGAGCTTTAACATGTGCTTATATCTGAGCACGTGCGTTTTCTTGCATTTTGGTGCTGTCGAAGTAACACCGCTGTGGCCAACTAGAATGGGAAGCGCATTCTTGAGCTTAGCGTTGGAAGGTCTCAGCCGCTAAGTGGTCACGGTGGGTTAAGAAGAACGCGCCACAAAGCGTGATGTCGAGAACAATCCTGCCCTTGATGCGAAACAAAGATTCTGCCACCCTCCGTACACAATCAATGACTGTCTTCACTGCTTCTCAATAAAAAAACTAAAGTTTATTTATTTATTTATTTACACTTTATACATTTATTTAGTTATTTATTTACACTTTTACACATTTATTTATTTATTTAAAATAGATCACAGGGGATCCGAAGAAGCACTGAGTGAGGGTGGGGGGTACAGACGTTAAGTAAAAAAGAAGCACAGGCAATGTATACAAAATACCCTACAGGTAAAGAAAAAGCAGCAAAGCAGTAACCAAATGAAAATACCAAAACAATATTTTCTAGCTAGCCCACAGGTGCACTTTAAGAAAGCATATTAAAATGTCTGTTTAGTTTTTCACGAAAATGACAATGGTCAGTGATGGTGACAACGGCTTCGAGAAGATCACTCCTCGGTGCAATGGTGTGGGGTAGTGCAAATGAATTACCAGCTTGCGCACTTCCAAAAGTAAGCCTAATGCTTGTAGACCATGTTGCCAAGAGACTTCAGCTCCGTACTATTTACGGCGCCTGCAACGTCCCCTGCTGCTCATCCGCATCGATATCTGCCTCCTCACGCTGGTTCGGGTGACATCCCCCAAGAGACTGCTCTGTATGCCTTATTTCAATCTGCCATAAAGAACCTCTAAGAAACATCACAGTAATGCTTCGAAATATAATCATTAGAACTGCACGGTAAATAATTATTTATGGGTTTTAACATTCAAAAAACACAATATGACTATGAGATATATATGCCGTAGTGGAGGGATAGGAAAATTTCGACCAGCGGGATTTCTTTAAAGAGCTGCCAAAGCATACGGGCCTCGAGAATTCTCGTTTCCACAGAACCTGCAGCCCCCACGGCGGGGATTCGATCCCGTGACCCCGCGGGTCACTAGCCGAATACCATGACCACTATACCACGATGACAAGTGAGGAAAAAAACTTGTCGCGGTACGCACGTCCCTCCGTCAGTCCTTTATCAAGCTATACCGCAGGCTGTGACACGTGCGTAACATGTGTGCGCTGGAAGTTATTTGCATGAGCGTTAAAATATCATGTTTAGTGATTATTTTGAATATTCTCATACAGTTTCAAGAAGCTTCGATGAGCGTCAGTAAACTTCCAGGGGACACTGAAGACAAACTATTCTTAGCTATACTTATGGCAAATGATCAGAAAGAAAATGTGGGTGCGACGCCACCTTGCAATTCCCGCATTAGGCGCCGTGAAGTTATATCTTGAGGACGTCCACTGACTCTTATGAAGTTCACAGTGCACGAAAACAAATTTAATTATCTGCCGAGTCAGCCAGACACCTAATGTACCAAGTTTCAAGAAATTTGTTTGAGCCAATGCGGTCAAAATAGGAAAAGAAACATTTTGAAATCAATGACGTCACTAACGGAGATTCTGGCAGGAAGTTTAAAAGTTAATGATGCTCTTAATATTGAAACGAACGACGCTATAAATATGATGGCATAAATTTCCAGCCTAATCTAAATTATCCTTTTCTTTAGCGTCTCTATAAAAAAATCACCAGATCCCACGTACAAAGGTAATAGATATTATGCGAAGCACGAATGAGGACGGTTAATATGTCACACAACGTTGTCGCAAATCAGCGCGACGTTACGAGGCGGACGTAAATAACACCATATATGACTTCCTTGTTACGATTATAATTATTTGACGTGCCATTTACCTTCGTCGTCTATTCACGTCACGTGATATCAAATTTGGTATATATGGAGTTAGCGAAACGGCCCCAAGTCCGCCATGAGCGTGGTATGCAGTCATAGTGTTACATGGCACGCATCTAATGATCATGTTTGCACCATTCACATACCTTCGTCATCCATTCACGTCCCGTAATAGCAAATTTGGTGTATGTGAAGCTAGCGAAACGACCGCGAGCGCACCATGAGCGTGGTGTGTAGTCATGACTTACATGACATGCATATCATGATTTCTACGCTGAGATCTGTCACTTATGCTCTCCATGCAGCCATGCCATACCATACCAGTTTTGCAATATGCCTAGTAAACTACAAAAGCCACAAAACGTCGAAATCGGGAAAAGCAGTGCAGTAGAAAAAGAGACAGAGCAGAGACGTGACACTAACAACTGACGCTTATTTCGAAACAACCTTCCTCCCAAGTCCGTACAACGCATGAGCAGATAACAAACCAGAAACACCCGGCAAGCTAATCTTGGTAAATCAACTTTGTGCTAAAAACAAAATTTTTTTCTTAGTGAGAAACACTGAGGCTGCGCTAACACATTTGCCAGGACCCTGTTTGTAGATATGAAATGCCTCAAAATTCCTGCTCTCCGTCTCTGTTTCTACTGCCCTGCTTTTTCCGATTTCGACGTTTTGTGCCTTTTGTAGTTTACTAATATGTGCCAACATGCCCAACAGGCAACTCTTCTAATTGCAATATGTCATGTGAACAAAACCACCGCAAGAGCAGCAAGACCATGAAATGTAAATTTTGACATTCATGACACACATGTCATGATAGTCATGTTATGACTAGGCAGTTGTGCTCGTCCTGCAGTTATGTTGTCATACCAAATTTGGTATCGATACCATAAACGAAATGGCCAGGAGAGCTAAAAGTCGTAGGCGGATGGATAAATAGAATAGATAAATAGAATAGATAAATAGAATAGATAAATAGAACAGATAAATAGAATAGATAAACAAACAAACAGACAGACAGACAGACAGACAGACAGACAGACAGACAGACAGACAGACAGACAGACAGACAGACAGACAGACAGACAGACAGACAGACAGACAGACAGACAGACAGACAGACAGACAGACAGACAGACAGATAGACAGACAGACAGACAGACAGATAGATAGATAGATAGATAGATAGATAGATAGATAGATAGATAGATAGATAGATAGATAGACAGACAGATAGATAGATAGACAGATAGACAGATAGACAGATAGACAGACAGACAGATAGACAGATAGACAGACAGACAGACAGATAGATAGATAGATAGATAGATAGATAGATAGACAGACAGATAGATAGATAGACAGATAGATAGATAGATAGATAGATAGATAGATAGATAGATAGATAGATAGGTAGATAGATAGATAGATAGATAGATAGATAGATAGATAGATAGATAGATAGATAGATAGATAGATAGATAGATAGATAGATAGATAGATACGCTAAATGTCGCCGAAGTTCACTAAGAAATGCTTCGCTATATTTGAGCGCTCACACATTACTATGGCTTCCACATTGGAGCCATCATGGCTAGAAATGCACACCTACTGCTGCAGATGAGCTGTCAGTTATGTTTATACAGTCTTCACTCCATCGCAATCGGCTCTTTCAGCATCATTCATTGGCGATATATGACCAACTGCCGTTTCTTGGCGCTTGCTTTTCCTCATCATGTCGCTGACACCTGGCTCGAGCTCCGAACGCTTCTTTTGGAAGTGTTGCTTTTGCCGGCATTCTTGAATTATTTTCGAATATTGGGAACAGAGGCAAAGTGGCCAGCGAAATATACAACAAAGAGGCAATTATGTCCGCCGCGGTGGTGTATTGGTCATGGTGTTCACCCCAAGGTTGTGGGCTCGACCTCAGTCGTCTCATTTTGATGGAGGCAAAATAGTAGAGGCCCGTGTCAACGCAAGTTAGATGACAGTAGATGGCCGTTATATGGCGTCTCTCATAATCATATTGTGGTTTCGGGACGTAAAACACAAGACATTATTAGATGCAGCCATATCAATCTCCTCAATCTTTTGTTCCTTGTTCTTAATCTTCCTCCAACGTATCAACCTCGGCACCTATTGATTATTTCTTAAATCGTGCGTCGCGGCACTGTTCAACACGGTGAAAAGGTATTATCATCGCCTGTATGCCATCATCAGATAACTGCCGCGCCTTTATTTACGATTTTAGTGATTAGAAATGCATAAATATTTGGTAGAATTCTTTCCATCTGCTTTCTTTCCTGTCAAGCTATCGAGCGCATGACTTGTTCCTGGTGTTAAGACTGCCACAGCTGCCTTCGAGTCTATATTGAAAGGCGAAAGTAATGAACAATGAATTGGATTATGAAGAAAAAGCTGTGCCAGTCGTGATTGGCAAGATGCTTTGCGTGAAGCCATGACAACCAGACTGAAGAAACACGATGGTGTTGTGTGCTTGAACGTGGTGTTAGAGATTATATATGAGGTGGTGGTTCTTCCTAAGTAACCCTGCACATAGGAGAGGACATTATAACAATAAGACGTGTCACCATCCTCATAAATTTGAGCCGTGCAAAAAAGGGACCCTTTATAACTATCTCGTTTCATTCCTTCAACTGAACTATTTACATTAAATTTTTTTTTATTTAGGAGTACATTCTAGGCCCCTAGAGTCAATGTACAAGAAGAACAAGAATATAAAGAACAACATAAAAATATTACTGTGACGCAAGCGGGAACACATCAAGAAAGAAAAATCACACTTAATATCAAGACAGCTTATTTACACAATGAAATTCGGCACATATAAATACGTAGAATGTAATTATAGAACGGACGCGGCATGAGGCGGCGAATACAAAATATATGTAACGTTAAATTGCACACACATGACTATAAAGGCTATGAAAAAAAAACAACCAAGAAAATAGTTTTAGGAAACACTATTTTGACAAATGCGCGTTTAGAAGAAACTTAAAGTTTTCGTGATTATTCTTGGAAGCGACGGCGTTAGGAGGCCGTTCCAAAGGCGAATGGCTTTTGGAAGAGCGGAATAGGTAAATAAATTTGTGTTGCCATAAATGCGCATGAAACTAAACTGGTTATATAAGTGTTGTGACCTATGTGGGGAGTTTGAAGTTGCAAAAACGATGACGGTGCGTTACATATAAATTTATGAAACAATGATAGCAGGGAGATATTCCGATCATTATACAAAGGATAAAAAGACAGGCTGAATTCAATTTCCGTAAAGCTTTTGTTGTAGTCATTAAAATGTGAAATGAAACGTGCAGTCCTATTTTGTGCATATTCGAGTATTTCGATAAGACAATTTTGATAAGGAGACCAAATAAAGGACACTTCATATTTGCTGTGATTGGTTGCTTGGGCTCATAGACAATAGGAAGCACATTTAACACTGAACTGTTAAAAAAGCGAACCCTCCTAAAACGAGACAAAACTTGCCGCTACAGAAAAACTGAAAAAAAAAAGAATACTGGCAACGAATTGTAGTTGGCACACTAGGTTTCCGCAGCGTGAGGCCTAGTATACTAGCCTAATGTTTAAGGGTACTAATGGACTAGATTATTTCGTGCAAAGAAAATAAACACTGAGCTCGAAACCTCCGCAATGATTTTATGGGACCCAAATACGAAAAAGTTTACTAGAAATATGTGATGTTGCACTGACTGACATACGTGTGCTGAAATATCGATTTTAAATAAAAAGAAATATTTATCTTTTGCCTTTCATTTTTTATTTTGAAAAATTACATATTATACCGATGCTCAGGAAAGTTGCGCAAGTGCTGACCTTCTCTTCCTTTGTTGTCTGTATTAGCGCAATTAAACCATTGAGAAAACCGGAACAATATTAGAATGAATATTTACAAAACACCACACGGGGCGCTATATTTTACAGCACAGCATTTCAAAAATTGTCGTTGACATCTCCTGTGCTGTTGTAAAAGCTAATGCTTTAGCAAGTTGTAGTAAGAACGCATGCTCAAAAGTATGTTTGCGGCAGGACTTATGGGAGTCAAGTTTTGGCCGTTGTATCAACCTACATGTATGGGTGAGTTAGGTGCTTCAGTTAACCGTGACATTAATGCTAATTTGCAGAAGGTGAGGGTGGTATTTAAGGCTTATTGAAAGACACGGTTACCACGCAATAAAACATGGTGCTGTGATGCTGTAACAACAAAACGACGTTGCTTGCGTCAGTAATTTATGTCTTGCTACGCGATAAGTAATTGTTTTCGGTTTTTATGACAACGAGCACGTTTAGCTTCCCGTTTTTTTATAATCACTCATCGTCATATTGTATTCACGTTTGTACATACCCATTGCGATCAAGTTATGATACGTTATACGATATTTCAGTAAAAGTTTAATTGTGAATAGTGGCTTTGCAATGTCGTTCCTCCGTTTATTGTCAACTGATTAGCCCGTTCATCTATCTCGCAGCAAGAGCTCTCACAGTCTCAACTGATTCGGTGAACTGCGCATGGCCCCTAAATTCACACCATCTTGGAAACGTATTTCCTTTCGCAACCTGATACACACGAATAAAGAGAAAGAAGTGGCGCGTAGCGGTGCCTACCTGGTGCGCAATCTCGTGGGCTACGAGGCCTGTGATGAGTGGCTTCTTGTACGGCGTCGAGCGCTCGTCGTACAGGAGGCACTGCTCGTGGAACGTGAGCAGCCCCCAGTTCTCCATAGCGTCCGCCAAGAAAGATGGCAGCGATATTATGTCTATCAGGGCATTGATAAAAGAAAGTTTGATGGTTCGTTCAACGAAGAAAACGTATGCGACTCTGGCGACACGATTATCTAGAACAAGTCCATGGCTTCTACGAAAAAGGCAAAGGGATCAAATTAAAGCAAGCTTACTCTGGCGCTGTGTATGTTCGAGTTCCAAATCGTATTGTTTCTTCGTACAAGAAAAAAGAACATGCTGGGACTGACTGACAACACATCGCTTGACATAGGATCCAACACACACACACACACACTATATATATATATATATATATATATATATATATATATATATATATATATATATATATATATATATATATATATATATATATATATATATATAAGATACTGCCTCGTGCATCTAAGATGCTGAAATAGTCCGTATTTTGCAAAAGTGACGCGGAGTATTACGAAACGAGTGAAACACAATATTGTTGTGTTTAACACATGCAATAAAAGTTTTCATCACTTGACCACTATCATTACATACGACAGTATTAGTTGTATTAATCTGTGGCTATATAACCATCAAAACGTATATCTTTTTGCATTAGGACGTTCTTTGTTTAAACATTTAGCTTGAAAGTCTTTTCAGGCTGATTGAAATTAAGTTTTTGTTATAATTTGTTTAGTATGCGAGTTGATTAGATAAAAGTACATTTCTCGCAACTTGTTCCTGTCAGTGTTCTGCATAAGTGTCGGCGTATAGGATAGAAGTGTTGGAGAGGTCTTTCGTTTCGCACACAGTTTCTCGTTATAATTTTTTAACCTTTTCACGCGAAAGGTTTTATCCCAACGTAGCACATGCAACTTTTAAATAAAGGTGCTGTCTTATTAATTGTGCAATTTTCTTGGTCACCCGAAGTTGGAGAAATATTCTCTTTAAAAAGAATTTCGGTAGCTGTTGTCCCCAATGAAAGAGCGTCGTAGCGAGGCTTCCAATGAAAAACGCTATTGTTTACCTACTGTTTCAGCCATAGTAGAATCAATTGGTAATTTCATACATAATGCCAACACACTTAGATAAGTCTACACACTCAGCTAACGGACAGTCACGCTCAATATGACTTGCAAAACACTGACTGTGGTTAACGTGACGCCTAAACAACACAGTGGCAATGAGAATCGTTAAATTGGCTCGGAAAGTATGACTAACAGAATTTAATTCATCAATTTTTTTCCATGTATGTGCCGCTTCGCAGTCTTGGCGACATTCTGAGCACAGACAGGGTGCTGCAACTAATACTGAGCTAGTCTGTAAACTCCAACCGCATTCCTTACACAGTCTAACAAGCTTCTGCTTTTATTCGATGCTATAATATTTATTTATGATTAGTAATTAGTTCCCTATATATGTTTGTCTTGTGTTACCATACACTAAAACTAAAACAGACAAGAGCACCGAGGAGGGAATTTCATCGATTGTAACTACTGCAAAGAGATACCCTCGGCGTTTTTTGATAAAAACGAGCCGTTACTATTCCGCCTCTTTCGCATTACAACGCGACTTTAATGCTACTGTTTAATTTTAGGTCAGCCATTTAATTAGCTTTCACCCGAAGATGACCGACGCACCGATCACCTCCTACGTTACAAAAGATAGTTCCGTTCATGCAATTTCTTTCAAAGGTGGATTCGCCAGCCCACGGCCTGGATAGAGGAGTGGCACCGTGGCCGGTCTTGAGTCAAGCTGAGGCCACGCGCACTGATGCAGCCTTGTGTGCATCCGTCTATGAAGACTGTTGTGCCCGGCTAACAGGACTTGATAGATAAAGTAATGACATACTTTGGGAAGAAGGCCTTTCCGTACGTGACTAACGGAACGAAATCAAAGTGCTGGAGACTCTGCGTGAGTTGCGCCTTTGTTAGTGGGATATCCTTCCCCCGGAATCAGTGTTTACAAACCCATTTTCGGCAGTGGATAGGCGACGCCCAGCAGGTCTTCATAGAACTTGAGTAGTTTTGGAGCCACCTCTAGGGCATACTGCAGGTACGGAGACCTGTCCGTCAAAGACCATATGGTAACCTGTCAAAAAATCGCAAAGTCAGTAAAGCGTACAGACACGGGAAGAATGTTTTCAGACACCGCGGAAGCCCGAACCAGTTTAGTGAATAGGGTCGTTTCAATTTCTAGTAATGAACACAATGGACTGGACGTCCATTGCGTTCATTACGGGTCAAAAAATCTAGTTCACTACACAACTTGCATCGGTCTCTTTTAAATTAGTAAAGACGGAAATATCAGGGAGGCGTGAAGCAGACAATTATAGAAACTCTTCACAAGTATTTTTGTAGAATAACAGTTACCAACAATTCACCTTTAGATGCTATATGAACAGGAAATCTTTATTCTGTGGCACTGGTGTCAGATTAGCTGCGCTTTGCGATAGGTGGCGACCCCTGAGAGTTGTAAGAGGATATGTATACTTAGAACAGGTAAACGTGGAGCCGAACCATCAGAGTGAGATAACTAGAAGGATGGGGTGGAGCACATTCGGCAAGCCTTGACAAATCATGAGTGGTATCCCTCAAGAGGAAGGTATTATAACAGCTGAATCTTACCAGTGCATATCTACGGAGCCGAAAGCTGTAGACTTACAAACAGGGTTCAACTGGAATTGAGGAAGGCGCAGAAAGCGATGGAAAGGAAAATGATTGGTTTAACCTTAAAATACACAAAGAGAGCAGACTGGGTCAGGGAACAAACAGGGGTCAAGGATATTATAGCTGGAATCAAGAAGAAGAAATGGACATGGAGCAGGCCCGTAGCCCATAGGTAGAATAATCACTCGTAATTAAGAGTAACTGAATGAATTATAGGAGAAGGCAAACCCGTGAGAGGGAGACCGAACATTGTGTGGGTAGATGAGACTAAGATGTTGACGGGTATAATTTGGCAGCAGAGAGCGCAAGACAGGGTTAATTGGCGAAACAGGGGAGTGGCCTTATTACCCCTTCAGCGAGCGTAGTCAGACTGATGATGATGATTAGGAAAATAAAGAGTTGTGGGTTCGTCTAAGTGTTGGCAATGGCACCTTTTATTCGCCTAATCTGATGCACAACTGGCCGAAATAAACCTATTTTGTTTGACAGTTATTCTCCGTGAGGTTTTATATAGAAAATATAGGACTGCGGGAGCGAGCCGTACATAAAAGCGATTGTACGATGTGACACTTGTGCACGGTGCATCATAGTAAATAATAACTGGTGCTGATATCGCACGACATGCTAGATGATAATCTAGTACTCTTAAGCGAAGAATGATAGATACTTGTATTCGGGTGAGAATGCCAAATTTTACTGTAGTCTGACCACGCCAGTTACTGCTCAAAATTCGATCATAGGCTAGACTGACACCAAACGTGATTAGGTAGCCCTTCCAATGTACTTTCATTTGTGTACTTCGGTTTCCTCACCATTCCACTTAGAGCAACGACTGCTTTGTATAAATACATTTGGTCAGTGGACCTCCAAGCTGCTTACGTTTCCGTTGCTCTGGGACGAGAAGTTGAGAACCGCGAAGGCCAGAGTGTACGTCGACATGGGCATAGTTGGCGCGAACGTATCCGCCACAAAGCCTTGTGATCTGCAAGTTTACATAACATATATTGAGCTAATAACGACGCATTGGTCAGTTCTTATATGTATCCAACGCGAAGAGAGAACCTTCAGTAAAATTTTACGGTGGTGGCGTGACGTACCACGAGACGTCTCCACTTAGGTCACGAGACTCTACATAGCTTGCGACGACAACCACGGGTTCCGCAGTTGTGCCATTTAGGAAATGCAAACTTGCCTCGTCGCTGCGTAGAATACATATGTGAACGCTGACTAAATCCCATTACTACATGTATTAGCGCTAGCCTAGAGATCTAGAATTCCTGAAAACTCGACTTGCTACGCCAGCTGAAGGAAAAACGAGAAACAAGACAGGAAAGAGCGCAACAAGCTGCGCCCTTTTCTGTTTTTCTTCTTGCCACCAAGCTCTTTCCTGACTCATTCCAGCAAGCGGTGCTCTTCAAACATACTGCGAAAGAGTGGGAACTTGGGCTGGTTGGTATTGCATTTTTTAAAGCAATATACTTTATTGGTGCCTAGGGAACGTTTCGGAAGGAAGACTGATAGGACAGAGCGCACTCAGAAAGAAGACAGATAGGAGTGCACTCTGTTCTATCTGTCTTTTTTCTGAAACGTTCCCTGCGCAGTAAGAAAATATATTTCTTTCAAAAATGATTTTCAACTAGCGCAGACAGTCTAGTTTTCATGTATGAACCAACTAGTCTGCAAAGAAGTATTGCTACTGGAATTCCTATAAAGAACAAACATTTCTTTATGAAACTGACATTCCATGAAGCTTTTGTTAATTTAGTATATTAACGTGATAGCGTTAAAGAGCTCATTTTGCAGAACTACAAAAGGTACCCACTCCTTATAGGGCCACGTAGTAGGTGCACCAGCAAGTTGGAAAAGATTTCACACACTGAAGCGTTTGAAGCACGCACTAGGAACCAAAAATCGCTACGCGATGAACTCTTAAAAGCGAAACTTTTATTGATTTCTGATGTTTGCGTTGCGGGAGGTTGTTTGGTCACCTGAAATGAACACATCGAACAAGTTGCGAATATAGATACGGTGCTTTATGTCGTACTTTACCTTCCCGACAGTCATTTATTGGGATTAGACGGCAATGCAGATCATCAAAACACCTTTCAACGAGGAACATGAGCTCGTTCGAGAGCTGCACGTACCTTTCTTCCCGTTTTTCAACTGGCATAGTGGAAAGAGCAGTGTAGCCTTCCGGTCTAACGATTGTCACAGTGAAGGTAGCCTTGAAGTCTGGCTCGTCGAAACACGGAAAGGCCCTTCGTGCGAACGTCGGCTCGAAGAAGGTTAGAAGAAGATGTCTGAAAATCACGCGTTTCCTTCGATTAGCACGGATAGGGTTGCATGAATTGGTAATGTATTTGTTAGCTCTATGCTTTAGAACTCTATATTCAATACGTAACATGCCCTTTCTGTATTTGCAATGCTTATTTGTTTCGGTCACTTACCTCGTGTGTCTGTGCGTTATGCGATCGGCGCACAGCACATGTGGAAATACCTTGCTCCTGCCTCAGAACGCAATTTCCACACCGGGCGCTTCACGAAGGACGAATATTTACTGTCTCGCAAGTTGTTTCACAATTGATAGACGATAAAATTCTCTAAAGGGGTGTCAAATATCATAATAGCGAGAATACTTGCATAACTAAAGCATTATGCAGGTATTAACTTGTTTTAACGTCTGGTGCGATGCTATGCTTCTGCGTTATACACCTATAGTGCACCACCTATAGATGCGCCACTGATGGCCACCTAGCTGGTGCCGTCGACAGTACAAAGGACGACAAAAGTATGTGGTAAATTCAGAAAAATTTGTACAACAGGTTTCGAAGCCCAAGGAGTATTGCGAGTTATATACTGGGCCTGAAAGTCCGTAGGCTATTACCCAATCCCATAAGCAGAGTTAAGACACGCATGGATAGAATACATTTTTTTAGCGCAGGCCAACTCTCTCGTGCACTTGAACGTGCAGCAGTTCCATACCAAAAGAAAACGCGTAAGGATGAATGTTGAGCAACATATGCCATACCTATGTTATTGAAGGTATCCGGGGTATTCCGTATGTCAGTAACTCAGCTAGAAATGACACTGTCGTGTTAAAAATCAAAACAAAGTGATTGAATAACAATAAAAAATTGACAAATGCTACGTAGAGTGGTAATTGACGATATGCGGAGGACGAATGAGAAATATGTTATACAGTACATGGCTTCGATGTTTTGGTTGTCATGCTTGCGCCTGGTATTTGTGTTCGTCGTCCATTGTTGTAACGTAATTGCAAATTTGGTCTATGTGAAGCAGGCGAAACAGCCGTGAGCGCGCTATGAGAGTAGCATGTAGTCATGTTTTACATGAAACTTATGTCACGCACACCAGGTACGCGTCTGGCATTTGTGTTCGTCGTCCATTCGCGTCATGTAATACTGAGTTTGGTATATGTGAAGCTGGTGAACGGCCGCGAGCGCGCTATGAGCGTAGCATGTCATGTTAGTACATGACACGCATGTCATCATTATCACATTTGGTCATGCCATTTGCCTTTGTCATTCGTTCACGTCACGTAATACCGAAGTTGGTGTACGTGAAGCTGGTGAAACGGCGGTGAGGGCGTCATGACAGAGGCGTGTAGTCCTTAGTTACATGAAATGCATGTCATGATTTTTACGTCAAGACCTGTCGCTTATATTCACCATGCATTCATGTCATACCATACCAGTTTGCAACATGCCATGTGAACAAAACCACTGCAAGAGCAGGAAGACTATGACAAGTAAATCATGATATTCATGACATCCAAGTCACGATTTTCATGTTATGACTAGTCACTTAGCTCGTCATAGTCATGTTATGCCAAATCAAATTTGGTGTAGATCTCATTTTTGAAACTACCACGAGAGCTAAAAGTCGTAGGCGGCTCAATTGATAGATGAATTCGGTCAAATACACCGAAGGTTGCTCAAAAATGCTTTGCATTCAAAAGAGCAGGCAAGTTTCGTAGGTGGAGCTCTTAAAGCTCGAGGTAAAAAGTCAAGTGTGCGCAAAAAACTCTCCATGCCACTGCATATAAGCCGCACCCATCGATGAAGGCAGTCCGCGCAGCCGCCACGCCATGTACTTGTCGCGCGAGCGAAGTACGAGCGGCCCACGCTTCTATATTACGTGATGCCACAGCCACGTGAGTTCTGGCACTGGAGTTTGTACATTCTTGCAAAAGTCGGTGACAGGCTCTGGTTAGACTCTGCTTTGTCTACGCCAAGGTGAGCATCAGCCAAGAAGGCCACTTTAAGCCGCTAAAATCGACCAGCCTCGCAGTTTCTTAAGCATTCTACTGTACACTTCTTTCCCCCCTTTTTTTGTTTTCTCGTTGCACTTGAACCAGCAGGCCCGTGCTTACTTGAGTGTTCCGTTGACGCGGTAGTGATACTTGTAGAAGCCTCTGTCGGTGCCCAGTTTTCCCCGGAAAGCGATGCTCATTGAATAGGACTCATTAGCGCGGAGCTTTTCTGCCAGATGAATTTGGAGAAACTCCTCTTCCGGTTCCAGGGTCAAGTGATTGGCTTTGATCTTGGCGAACGGTGGCTGGGAGTGACGCACCGTCACACCGAGGCCCTTGTGGCCACTCAGCGACAATTCCAGTTCCGGAGACGCGTGCAGAGTGATGACGTCCGTCTCTGCACGTAGAAGGGCAAGCATAAGAGTTCAATTACGTTTTTCGGGACCCATTACAACCCTTATTACAAAACTGATGGAAAAGGTCGGAGTGAACTGCACTACGTGTACTGCTTGATAGGTTGCACAAGGGTATTGCTGTTACTCGGAGATGCGGTATATAAGGCAATTCGAGTTTCTGAGCTTTATAATAAAGACGGTATTACGAAAGACGCCTAGAACTGCTTACTGATATTTGTATTCGCGATTCCAACTGAGCGTTCGCCACCTAGCGGCCACGCCTGGGAACGGCGCTAACATGATCAACCTTGAAGAGACATACATATGAACACCGTGTTGTGCGCGTTGAGAAGCGCCCGCAGAGTTCTCTTATTATCGCCGTGCAACACGCGCAACTTCCCAAAACAAGAAAGCGCTGTCCGAAGACCATCGCTGTGTGGCACAATTTGTGGCATCGCGGATGACAAGGTATAATTCTATTTCTTTCCGAAGTACGCTGACGTCACGCGGTGGAGAACGGCGTAGATCATGAGTTTAGGCACTGGAAAGAAAACGACGGACACTGTACGGTGATCTGTTCTAATCAATTCGCTCGCGATAACTTCATTCTCCCCGGTAAGTACAGCCCTATTAAGCTGCGTGCATTCTTGTCTAGATTCGGGCATTTCTGTGCGCGCAGCATACATTTAGTTTATATAAGTAAGTGCTTTAAAAATCATCGTTGCGTTAAATGTGAAAGTATTTCTCACGTATGCTTGCTTCTTGCGCAAGTCGTAGTGCTACCCATTCTCAAATTAAGCGGCTTTATTTCTTCTTTCCGAACATTTTTTTTATGTCAAATGCGTGTATATTTACACGTCCACAAACGCATTGTACATGGAGGATGGGTGTACCTCAGCGAAATAAGTTTCTTGCGACGCCCCTGTCACCATGAAGTACGTTTCTCCCCCGTGAACTGTAGTAGGGAAACCTGAAATGTATCTATTATGGACAAACAAACGGCGTTTATGCATATGTTTGCTCTGAAGTGTCTACACATGGTGCTGCGTTCTTATTAAATGCAGGACGCCGACAGTTTAGGCTTGTCAGCTCGCAAGAAGTTTACAAGGAACTGCAAAAAGTGATTGTTTTAGCTTTTGTAGCGTTCGACTCGCGGGCGCATCGCTCCGCCTTTTCCAACGCATTGAAGCCAACTTATTTTGGAACAGGCTTATTTAAGAGTGATGCGTTTATCAGCATACCACTGAATCTGAAATAATTTACGGAAAGCTAGCGAATTTGATTGAAGATTATTTTACTTTAATTAGTTGTGAAATAATTATTTATTACTACTTTTACCAGGGTCGTACGGCTGACATTTGTGAGGGGCGGGGTGTGGTTGGACCACGCTGTACGCAAGTTTGCGCATGCGTAGCGTGCGTGTATATAACTTGTTTGAATATCAAGTAATGCCAACACAAACAAGCGAGAGTTTCAAAGCACACGATCTTATTCATTGGAAACCTAATATCATGGACCGGCGAACGAGAAGAAATGAACACTCCTATCACAAGCGAAACCACGACTTGCCTTATCTCAAGGTACACTGACCCAAACATAGCTCCGTTGAGTAATCAAGAAAACGGTACACGTATTCAGCTTTTGACTGGACGACGGAGTTCAATGGCATACTTGCAATCAACAGTGCTCACGAGTCGCAGCGCAGAGTTACCACGAAAACTATTAAGGACTTGCCAGTAACAGTGCAGTATATGTAACGCAGCGCACAAGTGATTGCACCTTTCGGAGAGGACATGAGCATTTCCCTTCTTCGGACTCGCTGGAAAGGTTCTTCAACTTGATGTAACCGATCAGATTCGATGTTTGTGCGTACAGCGCAACTACATCCGTTGTTTAGCTCTATGCCGATGAGACTGAGGTGATCCGCAGCCATTTCGCATTCGACGAACCAACTCGATCCGACGCCACAATCAAGAAACTCGAGCACAGCGCCAAGCGGAAGTGCCGCGTTGACGCTGTTATGCGTAGCCACCTTTGCTTTTCTACCAATGTTGCCAGCACACGGAGCATTTTATGGAGTTGCGAATATCACGACGTGAATTGACGACTTCATGAAAATAGTACGTACAGCCGAGCGAGTTGGCCTTGTTTCAGTACGTATTGGATTGTACAGTACAGAACACAGGACAAAGACGAGAAGTATGCATGGACAGCGCTACCATAACAAGTACTCCCACTATCGAAGAAATGAAGTGTTCGTGGTGCGCAATTAGTTGCAGCATATGTACACCCACCAGACGAGCAACACGCCTTTCATTTCATCTTGCCCGTGTCACTATATAGTAGACGTGCGCACATAGTTCATCATTTCGGGTAGCCAAATTTCATTGCCCAAAAAAGTCCCGCTAGAGGCAACTCACCAGCCGTGCAGTTGACGAGTATGTCCACATGTCCGCGGAACGTGTCCACCTGCTTCGGTTTCCCCTCCAGCTGGGGCTGCAGCTCGAGCGAGTAGTGGACGGGCACCAGGTGTCGGGGCAGGCGGCGCGTGGGGTGACGCTTCCCCGAGGAAGGCGCCACTATGTCGTGGCTCAGGTAGGCCTGGCGATCGACCAGGGACCACGGCTGTGGTGGCACCACGTCCTCGGGTGGCGGTGGCCCGGACTCACCACCGGCCATCGGAAATAATTGGTGCTGGATGAACACGCGCCTTTCGGTGGCGATGAAGATCACCAAGATGATCACAACCGCCGTGGTCACCGTTCCGATCACCACGCCATTCGTGAGCCGGTCGATGCGGCCCATTCTCTGCGGAGAGCACCCCATTTATATCATCCACAAATAAACTGAGCGGCATTCTAAAAGGTTAGCTTCTCGGCGACAGATTGAGATTGCAATTACTTCCGCAGACCAGTGCTGTCAAAACGCATGAAAGAAGGTTACGCATGCAGTCACGGCCACAAGAGATCAGAATAACACAAACGCCAACTTTGAAATAAAATGGCACCCTGCGATCTAACAATAAGTAGATGCAAAAACATATCTGTCGATGCGCAGGCATGCCATGCTACTTATCAATGACGTAAGAGTCGGCTTCTCTATGCAAATTGTTTAAGGTGGGCTTACGCATGCGCTGCCGTTACTATCGATATGTCAAGCCATCCGACGCGCGCGCTTATTTTTGGGCGGCATTGTACATTTTTCGAAATTATGCGTGCATTTGCACTCTCGACACAATTTACCCTCTCAGAATGGGCATAATGACGGGGGTAGAGAGCGTATAGTAATGTGCGGTGTAAAAGCGTGCACTTGCGCTAAGCCTCACAACGTTCGACATGAGGAACGAGAAACAGATGCAAAGCTTCCCATCCAATACAAATGACTCAACCATCATCATCTGAGCCAAGGTGTGCAGCTACAAGCGTACCGCCTTACAGACACATAGTACGTGTTTTGCTAAAGTCTCTACACCTTTGAAAATGAAGTTGAAAGGCAAAAAGGCTCGCACAAGGATCAATTTATTGCGAAACCTATGTAAAGTCAGCAACATAAGTTTATGGACTGCGTGGTCCAAACTGCCTGTCTGAGCCATCTAGCGATGCGGCACATATATATCGCTGACCGCAGTGCTATAGACAGATATTCTTATGTACTGGTATATGCATTTTCTGCATCCGCGCAGCACATTGTTAGTTGTTTCTACGAGAACTACTTATCAGTGGGACGAGCTTCACAATTTGCTACGTTGATTGAGGAATCTAATCTATCACGGCGAGCTTGCTTAGGTATCCCTGTGACAGATTGCGAATGCTAACCGTTATGCTCATAAGACTGCTCTTGAGGCAGAACTACGTAATCGCGACTGCCGAATGCCACTGCACACAATTGAGTGCAGCAGCTCACGTTAAAAATAGTTGACCATAAAACAGTGTCAATTATGACAGACAGCGAAGCCCGGCAGGCGATGTCAGTGGGCTCATTTGAATGCGTTCACGCTCAGCTGCCAGAGCTTTCGACAGCTTTCTGGAACGCACGGGATAAAATTTTTGCAATATTTATTTGGTACTGACTTGCCGTAATACGTAAGCGCCATCATCAAACGAGAATGCAGCGTTAATTTCGACATAAGCTTGGCGTTTCGAGTGTAGCAGCACCCGCGCGCCATGGCTAAAGTTAACTGCATCGACCGATAAAGCTCGCCTGGCTGCACCCCGCGTAAACACATAGCTGAAGGTTTGGGGAAAGTCGAAATGACAACGCATCGACCGCAAATAAAAGCGAATTCAGCAAGAACTTACGGAGACGTCTGTGCGTTCGACTCTTCTTCTTCTTCGTCTTCTTCTCTGCGGCACGAGGCATATCTAGTTGTGGGGTAACAATGCCAACCAGCTATCGTAACAAAGCAAAATTAGAAATCACACGCAAACCCTTTAAATGGACTTTTTTATCGCACATATTCTTTTTTCCAAAGATAAAAACCTCATATTACCGAAAAATTGATGGTGGTATCCACAAGGAGACATTCCGGCTCATGAGTGACTTCTTTGATGCCTTCACCCTTTGAACTAGTAGTCTTTACTGTGGCGTCTATTTTGTAACATACGGAAAATGAGATCACGTGACACACAGGTGTCTTTCAAAAGGTGTCAGTTAATCTTTCCATTCAAGCACCGCCGTGACTCAGTTGTAGAATGCTGGGCTGGCACGAAATGGACCTGGGTTTGAATCTTTCCATCCAAAAAAATAGCATTTTCTTACATTCAAGGCCATACAAGCTTGTCTGAAGCACGCGTATTAGTTAACATGCATGCGGTGTAGCTTCCAAAACATCGTAGTTCATTTCAACTTAATTCTCGCAAATAATTTCAGCAGATCTCTCAAAAAAAAAAAAAAACGCCAGGCCTGTGCGGAAGGCGCAGTGAAAGCTAGAAGAGGGACTTTCAGAGCCTCTTCTAAACACTCGGTGGGTAAAACACTTTACATTGGGTAACTGCTGCAAGCACACTTGCTTGCTACCCCCTACGGCATTAATAATAAATATTTTTGTGTAGTAGGCTGGCAAATTTTGTGACAATCGTTGATGCAGTGGCTGACGACGATGAGGAATTTCGCCTGAAGTAGGTATGCGTCAAAGTTGATAGGTGATCAATAACAAGCTTTTGTAATGGGTAGTAGCATTGAACAACCCACTCGTTACGCTATCCATATTCACATTGTGTGACGCCTGGTTTTTTTTCCTGTTCTAAAACGTTTTATTACTCCTAGTAACGCGGTTCCTTTCCCGACTTCAAGTCTGCCCAAGGCAAGTTTGCGGTCAAGTCCCAAGAACTGGCGTGGCTGAATTTTAAAAACCGGCGTGGCTCAGTGGCAAGGGACATGCAGTGGACACGGATTCGAGCCCTACTGTGTTAATGGCAAAGCTTTTTTTTCTTATTTTGTGTGAAGTAGTTATGGTCACCGACGACGGCGGCGGACATACGACGCCGCACGTGACGCGAGTTGTAATATAATAACAGCTTTCGCCGTAACAATGGTTCGCAATAGTAATGGCTGTAAGGCACGGCCATGTTTGAGCCGGCCTAATTCTCGACAGCCGCAAGTTGCTCCCTGACACAATACTTCAGCCCGGTTTGATCAAAATACGTTTCACCGCACGAAAGTGGCATGACACGCCCAACATTTACTCAGCATGACACGTAAGTACCGCCGCATGTGTGGTAGATGTATGCTTGAACGACTGTTCAAGTGTATAAAAAGATCTTTTGCAACAAGTTAACTGCAGCAAAGACAACTCGAACAGCATATTTCATGGCTGCACACAATTTAGGGACGAAGCTCATTATACTAGCCTTGTCACTAGTCACGCGTAACCAAGAGAAGAAGAGACGAGAAAGAAAAATGGACGACAATTTCTCGTGTCATTTCCTAGAGGGCATTACTCTGCTGCTACTCTCCGATTGGCTGCTGTGTGCGCTTTGCCTGAGTGCACGAACGAGTGCCTCTCTCAGTCTCCTGAATAGTCGCTGCACGTGGCGGATCGTTGGTGGGGCACGAAAGGAGCAGAGCGGCGGGTGCGTTGAAGACGCTTGCACTCGGATTCCTTGGCTCGCGTCTCGTCGGTGTTACCCGCGCTCCGTCTGCATTCTCGAACGGCATTGGACGCAAGGACAGATGCACGGACAGACATACACACGGACAGATGGATGGAGGGACGCTTTGCCCCACTGATCATCATTCACTCCGTGGATATGCTGGGATTTTTTTCATGCCCGTGCACCATCTGGTGTTCGTTACATACATTCGGTTTGGTTACACAACTGTGACGTTCTTTTTTTCCTCAGAGAGCACAATTTAGAAAAGAAAACTCGGCTAATTATTTCCACCATTCCTCTCTTTCTGATAGGGTATACTGTATATGATTAATTTCGGAGGTAGTAAGCGTAGCGTAATATATTACAACCGTGAAAATCACTGATAACGTGCTTAGATACAGAAGCAAATCGGTGAGAAAGACACCGTCGTGTATTCCATTGTTTGATCCTCTCCCCTTTCGTCATGCACTGAAGTCCGTCATTTTTGCACTTTTTAAGTAAAAAGAAAAGAAAATAAAGGCACAAAAAAACATAAAGAACTGGCGCTGTCCCTGGAAGACGCGTCATCCGCAGATGGAACACCGGCGCTATTTGCTCCGGCTGATCTCCGCACTTCAAACAGAGCGCGCTTTGGCATTGATTCATTGGGATATAAGTTCAGTGGACGTTGCAAGCGGACTGCATAAATGAACGCAGCTCACGAGAGGGGTGAGCGAGCATGACCAACAATCGTGTTGCGATGAGAATTACGTGCGCCGCTGCACTCGCGCTTTTTGTCCAAAGCTGTTGCGCGCTCAGTTACGCCGAATGGCGCAAAAATGTACTGAGCTTCAACCCCGGCGCACTGCAGCCTCAATGCAAAAAAGGTGAGTCGCTTGCCAGGGAATCGGCATCGCAGAATGGAGAACCTTTCAGGCAGATGAGTACTATAGCGTTGCTGAGACGGAACAATATGGATCGAGAAAAGAAGCACTCAAGTATAGCGCTAAGTGGCGCAAGGCTGGGCAAAAGTGGAACGGGTGCACAGTTAGCTGGGCCTGCCTTGGCTAGGCTTTTACCTTCTAACCTCTCTCTTGCGCATACCTTGTTATACTTTATTATAATCGACTGATTGATATGTGGGGTTTAACGACCCAAAACCAGCATCTGATTATGAGAGATGCTGTAGTGAAGGGTTCCGGAAATTCCGACCACCTTTTAAACACCATTATTGGCTATTGGGTGCCACACGCTAAAGCTTCCCATCTGTAGAAATGCTGGGCGGTGATGGAGGACGTGATGCTGATTATAATTTTTAAATCGACGACACACGGCGACTCCCGAGACGAACTTGCTCAATGAGCTTAATCTTTTATTGTGAAGCTACTTTTCGTTTCAAAAAAAAAAATCAGTCACATGGTGCACAAGTACACGAGTTCCTCCTTCAAGAAAGCGAAAAATAAAGTAATAATGAAATTGTCAAGGTGGCGCTCTTTTCATTGTCGCAATCAAAAGACCGAATCGATACGTGCGCCGTCCTTCTTAGGTTCTTCTGCGTGACTCCAAAAACCGCGAATGCCATCATACGGAGTTCTGTGTGAGTCGCACACTTTTTAAAATGCGAAGCTGGCATTTCTTTACAACTTTATGATCACGATATTTCCGAGCATGAACAATAATAATGACGAGAAATTCCAGCGCAGGCCTTCAGGGCTACGCGTAAACGTTACGGTCTCCGAAGAGAACGCAGGAGTAATGAAAAACCGTGGATGCGCTCGAATGTTCCGAACAGAGTCAAGCCCCAAATATGATTTTATCAGTTTATTAGATCTCTTTAAAATGCACGAGAAGAAACATTCCAATTCTTCAATATTTTTTTTTAATCTTGATCAAAAGCGAGTTGATTTTCGCATGTGTGCTAAATACCTAATAAGAAGAGACATGCCAATGATCGAATGAGGCCACCAAAAGAAAATGAATTGACTACAAGTACACTGTGCACAACTTTGAGAAAATTCGAAAACGTGCGAAAAAGGTTTTGCGTCACTCATGCGCGCAATGCGCTTTGTGACAAAATCAAAGTTGTCTACTTTCGGAGCGACAGTATATATCAATGCAGATTTTGAATTTTCGGCATCTGTTGTCAAGCCTTCATGTTGCCCCATTTGTTGGCTTTATTATTTCTCGTTGACTGTGGCGCAACATGCCCGTTTACCGGTGCTAAACGCTTGCTATGTTCCCAGCAGTGGCGGCGGAATACCACTTCCCTACCAAAACAATCAGAGGAAGTTGAGCAGTAGATAGTCGAAAACAAGCGAAACTAAACATTTCCCCTGCGCCATTGTTGTCACGACAGTGATGTTTATGCTTGCGGAAACGCCGTTAGGTGCGAACAAGAACTGTGATCATCGTAAACGCAATAACTACACCGGCGCGCAGGCGTTCACTATGTAGTCTTCTTTAACCGCTGTTTCACTCCCAGAAGACGAGCGCCTATTTGTGCCGTGTAGGAACTCAGATGGGCGACAATGACCACAGAGAGAGAGAAAGAGAAAGAAAGAAATAAATACACCCAGAAGAAAGTAGATTGAAAGAGAGAAATAAATAAAAGAAATCGACGAATATACAGTGGAAAAAAATGAAGAAACGTGAGGCAGAGAAAGATTGAGAGATAAGAATATTAAAGACTAACAAGGAAGGCCGCATAAATCTACAGTTGCTTCAGTCTTGGCACCACTAGCTTGACGCTGTCTTAACTTCTTTCTTTCATTTTATTCTGGAAGTTTTCAAGGCTTGCAACGTGAAGTTGTTAAGCTTGGTTGGTGTCATGGAGGCCCTCAGGCAGAAGTGGGAAGAGTACACGGTGAGTGCTTGCATTTGGTATACCGCTTCTTAATACTCGCTCAATGTGGCAGCTGGTTGTCATAGTCATCATCATGAGCCTATCTTATGTCTTCTGCAGGACAAAACCCAGTGACTTCCAACACACCCTGTTTTGCACAAGTTGTCATGATTTGTAAATGTCGTTGCTCCACCTAACTCTGCGGCGCACTTCCCGCTGCTGGCGTTCGCTCGGCGGCGCTGACTGTCAGTTATAATCTCTTTGCATGACGTCATCTACTCACAATATTTAATACCTGCTACCCTTGTTTTTTTTTGTGTTGCTTGGTGATTTGTCGCAAACAACTGGTTCAAGGGGATCTCACATGGTACTGAATTTATTCACGTGCAGAACTGCAAGAAAATTTTAATGCGATAGCAGGAATTCCAGCGTCGGCGTTGGCGTCATTGGTTGTAGGCGAAAAATCAACGTCTTTTTCTTCGACCCAAAGATAAAAAAAGATGCAAATAAAATCACTAATAAAAATTTCCACTTCCGAATGAGGATCGAACCCAGACCGTCTGCATTCTGCATGACAAGCATGTGTTCTGCCACGGAGTCGCAATATCTGTTAAAACAGCTTGAAAAAGCACACAGTATAAGAATGTCATGTAGTGGAAGGTGGCGTGACAGAAGCGTAGAAGCTTGCCAGGCGTCAAAAGATGTGACTTGACCAACGAAGGGGTGCACCCGCATATCACAAAGCGCTCAGACATATTTAATCCTCATCGTCAGCAGAGAATAGCAGCTCAAGTTCGCATGTTGTCCAATGAAGTTCACCCTTCGCTGATATGCAAAAGGAATAATTAAGCACTTAGGAACCGTCCTTGCAGTCTTTGTTAATAGGTAGCCCGTTTCTCCAATTTACTTGCCTTGCCCACGGCAAGTTATGTTGTCCACATTTCTTTCTTCACAATTACGTTGATATCTGCTAAAGTTTCCTTGATATAATTACCTGCCAGTTATGATTATTATTGTGTATAACAAATAAACAGCCTAAATGAGGAACTGCTGCCTTTTTGTTGTTTCTAAATGCTCGTAAAACACTAGATTATAGTTCACGCATTATACATGCGACCATACCCCGCTCCTCATCAGAGCGTACTTTCAACAGTGCCTTTCCGAAGCTGCAAAACACTCAAAAAGTTCTACCGAATTTTGAAAAAAAAAAAGAAGAAAATAACAGCCTTGGTATAGACAGAGCCCATATGGGGATGTTTAAAAAAAACAAAACTATAGCCCCGCCGCGGTGGTCTAGTGGTTAATGTACTCGGCTGCTGACCCGCAGGTCGCGGGATCGAATCCCGGCAGCGGCGGCTGCATTTCCGATGGAGGCGAAAATGTTGTAGGCCCGTGTGCTCAGATTTGGGTGCACGTTAAAGAACCCCAGGTGGTCGACATTTCCGGAGTCCTCCACTACGGCGTCTCTCATATTCATATGGCGGTTTTGGGACGTTAAACCCCACAAATCAATCAATCTTCAAAAATAGTTTATTCAAGCAGCTATAAGTGAAAAAGAACTTAATTTATTGAAAATTATGCGCAACTTGGAACTCTCTTATTCCCCTACACATTCACACACGCACGTGTTCATGACAACGCCCCACAAACAGCGCTCTTTGTGGGGTTGTTAGTAGAGTGCGGTTGTGAATTTGTATGTCAGTAAGGAAGCTCTAAGTTGTGTTTAGTATTCGAGATGACATATTACAAACTTTAGCCAAACGGCAAGCTCTATCGATCATGAACTTAAACTACATCGTTGGTCATTGGTGTTTTTTGTAAGCGGAGCCGTTCGAGGTATTTAACATTGTCAGCGCCACATCAAAAACTAGGTAATGACTGCCGTAAAATAAGCCCAAATGTCATGCACAAATTCGATCAAAAACTCATGCACAAGGGCCGTGCTGGAGACAACAAGTGTAGACTTGCCTTCTTCAATGCTGCAACCCTGAAGACCCTGAAGGCTTCACTTGCATCCTTGAAGAAGACAAGTCCGGTTGTCGACATGTCGGCTTCAGTACACCCACCACTGTTAACGAATTTTTCGTCCTAAGCTTCCCCTGTGCACTAGAGTAAATGCAGTAGAGTAAATTGAATAACTTGTGCAAAACAGCAGTCGTATGTCCGACCTTTTGCTCACAGATGTCAAAGAGTTGTTTTGCAAGCTTGACTCCGTTCGGTGCTCATTTATCGTTAGCTAAGCTTGCCAAAGGGGAACTTTATGAATGAATGACACTAGAGTGGCGCGGAGAAAGTGGCAATTATTTTGACAAGATAGTTGCCGGAGCAATTCTGTTTCGACCTCTCTAATGAAATGCATAATTTCCCTAGGCACGTTGCCCGGGTCAAAAGATTTCTGCATGTGCACGCGTCAAAAGGAGTGGCATAGCGGGACGCCCATCAGGATATCAAGCTACGTAATTCACTATAAACGCGATGGATCTAATCTGCTAGCTTATTACACCTGCCAGCATATTTTTTGGCAAGATATAGATATATATGTGGTGTTTAACGTCCCAAGCCACCATATGATTATCAGAGACGCCATAGTGGAGGGCTCCAGAAATTTCGACCACCTGGGGTACCTTAACGTACACTCGAGTCTGAGCACACATGCCTGATGACTGATTGGCTGATATGTGGAGCTTAACGTCCTAAAACCACGATATGAATGTGAGACACGCCGTAGTGCAGGACTCTGGAAATTCTGACCACCTGATGCTCTTTAACGTGCACCCAAATCTGAGCACACGGGTCTACAGCATTTTTGCCTCCATGGGAAATGCAGCCGCCGCAGCCGGGATTCAACACCGCACCTGCGGGTCAGCAGCCGAGTACTTTAGCCTTCAGACCACCGCGGCGGGGCTATTTTGGGGCAGGGGTTTAACGTTAAGGTGTGCACGAGTTGCTGTTGGTAAGATGACCCTGTCGGTGAGTGTGCAACTCATGCGTCGCCCGATGCCCGAACGCAATGGTTTTATTGCGATAGAAATTATATGGACACTCTCGGCTGGATTTTGCCACCGGCGTTGGCGTCGACGTGGGCTTGGCTGTCACTCACCGTATATGTATACGTATCTATAGATATATGAATATACAAGAAAGAAAAAAAAATCCAGAATAAGACTCTCACATGCTGAATTGAACGCGGGTCCCTTGAATCGTGAGTGTGAGGTATTAACCACTGAGCCACAGAGGAGCACGTTCTTCAACGTTCAAACGGCAAGCTATCTATATCTACCACTTACCGTTGCTGACGGGCATCTTGGGGGAACTATCATGTTTTTTTAGCGTTGCCAGCAAGATGGCGCAATGAGCGCACGTAGCAACATCACGACGCGGTGGTCGCGCTCTCATTTCCCAGGCGCACTTTGCCCCGCAACGAGCAAGGGGTCGGCGCTCACTCTCGCGCCCTTATCTCACGGTAGGGAGGATCGTACGTCTCGGCTGGCGTTCTGCTTTTACCAAAACGATTCTGTTTTAGTTACCGGGCACACAAAGGTCACTCGCGTCTCTCATAATCAAATGGTGGTTTTGGGACGTTAAACCCCACAAATCAATCAACACAAAGGTCACTGCAAGCACTGCAGTCTCCGTTTGGGAAAAGCGCGTGCTTTCAATAAACAGCGAAGTAACAACTAAGACGCTTTTTCGCGTTCATCTGTGCCTGAGTGTACGTTTCGTGCGTCATTTGGGCGTGATAAACGCGGGGCACCTTTCTGCGCGTGATCTTCCAATTTGTTGCTAGAGCGTTCATTGTTTCGCCTTTGCGGCAAAGCTGTGACTTTTTGGTGCTTGCGTACCTGGGAAGTCCCAGAGTATGCCTATAGGTTTGATATATAAGCTTGCTCTGGAAAACGAAGACAAGCAAGGGCAACTAAAAACTTGCCCAAATCTTTCAGGATCGCCGAACCCTACGGTATGTTCACGCTGCTCGACAGGCGAGAGACCTACCCGCCGCAGTGGTCTAGTGGCTAAAGTACACGGCTTTCACTCACTGTTCGCGGTATCGAATCCCGGCTGCGGCGGCTGCATTTTCGATGGAGGCGACAAAGCTGTACGCCCGTGTGCTCAGATTTGGGTGCAAGTTAAAGAAGCTCAGGTGGTCGAAATTTCCGGAGCACTCCACCGTTACACGCTACATATCAATCATCAATCGAGGCGAGAGACCATTGCACCATATGCGCGGTGACCAGCCATGGGCAACCTATTACTGCAGCTACCGTAAAAACAGTCTCTGCATTGGAGGCAGTAGAAGCCGACATCGTGCTCGTCATATCTGTTAAGGGAATTGATTGCGTCTTGTCCGATTCCAAAAGGGTGCTCACGAACTTTATGATGGGCTGTGTTGGACCGATCGCGGCCAACATCCTCGAATATTACCAACCAAGCGATAAGATACAACTTGTGTGGGTGCCCGCTCAGGCGGGAATCCGGAGAATGAGGCGGCTCATCGTGTAGCCCCTGGTTTATCATCCGAGAGGTGGACCCCTCAGCCCTAGACTTTCCGCAGGAAGGGATCATCACATATAGCGAAATTACCGCTTATTACAGACAGAACCGCAAAACATACATATCGCCACATACTGATATTACAATGAAAGAAGCTATGATCTAGATGCAAATTCAAACAAATTATTTTCCCAGCCCCAATCGGCTGTCTAAAATTTACCCAGAAGACATGAACGATACTGCTGACATCGCGGCTGCCTGAGGGCCACACAAATCACATTTTTTGGGGGGGGAATGCGAGGGGAACCCTCTACCAAAGACATTACTGCCAGCTTCCTCCCTCAAGGCATGGGAGTCACTCCTCTTGTCGAGTGACTACCGGGTTCAGGCAGAAGCGGTTAACTGGGCCGAAACAGTCGTGGCAACCTATTGGCCAACACCATTAGCACCATCGGCACGCTGAATTAATTCAACGACCTCACTTTTCAATAAAGTTAATTCTCTCTCACTTATTATACCCGGTGTATTTCAAGAAATATTTCTCAAATTTTCAAAAACCGGGAAATGCGATATTCGCTCGCTGCCTTAAAATGGAGTTTTCTGTAGCGCCCGGTGCATCTTATGATTAGAAGGTTTAAGTAATTAACGTCTTAAGAAGGTTTAAGTAATTAACATTCAAATGCGAAGCATTTTCTTGCGTACTGCATGCACATTGACTATCTATCTATCTATCTATCTATCTATCTATCTATCTATCTATCTATCTATCTATCTATCTATCTATCTATCTATCTATCTATCTATCTATCTATCTATCTATCTATCTATCTATCTATCTATCTATCTATCTATCTATCTATCTATCTATCTATCTATCTATCTATCTATCTATCTATCTATCTATCTATCTATCTATCTATCTATCTATCTATCTATCTATCTATCTATCTATCTATCTATCTATCTATCTATCTATCTATCTATCTATCTATCTATCTATCTATCTATCTATCTATCTATCTATCTATCTATCTATCTATCTATCTATCTATCTATCTATCTATCTATCTATCTAGCCGCCTACGTCTGCGTACTCTCGTGATCACCCCCTTGACTTGGTATGAACCAGAACTTGTATGGGAGGGTAAGATGGTTTGATAAATACGACACGCCGGCCATGACATGGATACTGTTCCAATTCCATCGCGTGCGTCGTAGAACATTTTCCACCAGGCAGCGGCACATACCCGAGGGCGGGCATGTTCCACGGAGGGTAGACACTTAATGTGTGACCCAGAAAGGGCGACAAAGAACACAAATTGGTATTTTTAACGCGTGAACGTTAAAAGAATACTGACATTGACATCGTCAACTCCATGAATGCAAAGAATAAATGTTGATGTCCAAGCAGGAATGGCAATTACGGCATTATGCCTCGAAATCAAGTATTCTGCTTTTCAAATAGACCCTAATGTTCGTGAAACGTCAACTGTGGTTGCAGTGTAAACGCTACACATGTTATCTTATGGTACAGCCGTCACGTCAGGTTAACGTCAATTGTTGTAAAGCGCTATCCACTAAAGCTGATTAATGTAGCAGCGTCCAAAGCTACCCTCCTCGTGAGCACCAGCGCTTCATATCAGCTTACTACTTCTTGTGTCGCTATTAATCATCTTGCTGTTGGTAATGTTACGCAGCTGTAAACAACTGGTCATATGGAACATATGCGCCTGTTAACATGTATTTTTGAGTGAACTTATACATATTGTGGGCAGTCGTTATGCGCTTCTTCTCATATATGCATTACCATAATGATGATCATCCGTATGGGTCTCTGTCCTCATCTTCATTGGGTGTCACAACAATCATCAGGTGTATGCGTGCTCTGTCTCAGACTGCCCGTTCGCTGCTGAGCCCTTGGGCTAAATAAACGCTTTCTCAACCCAGACGTCGTACGTGGTGGAGGTGGATTTTCGATCCTAGGTCCTCTCCCACCTCGCTCACCTCCCTGGAGCTTCGTTCAGGCCGCCGTTTGCCCCCACTGTTCAGCAGCATGCCACAGAAGGAGCCTGCCGGTGTTGTTGCCATTTCTCCCGCACCATCTTCAGCCGCGCCTCCTGTTTAGGCACACAGCCACCAGCGTGATCCCCCTCTCTGCGCCAGTCTTCGCAGGGAAGACGTGGAGGATTGGCTCGATGAGTACAGTAGCGTGAGTGTTGCTAATCACCGGGACGAAAGCGCCAAGCTCCGTTACGTCCCTTTTTATTTAACTGGTGTGACGAAGACATGGTATTTTAACCACATCATCGACATACTCGACTGGCCGACCTTCGAGCAGCAGCTTCGTCACGTTTTCGGCACACCGGCCATTCGGTCCGCAGTCGCGAATGGAATCCTCGACACTCGCCAACAACATTCCAATGAGTAGCACACGTCGTACATCGAGGACGTCTTAGCGCTCTGGTGGCGCGCCAATTCATCTATGCCGGAGTCCGACAAAGTACGCCACATTTCGAAGGGTAGGTCCTGTTGCCTTCAATGCCCTGGTCGCTAAGAGCCCGGCTACCATCGCCGACGTCGTCATGACATGTCAGCGTCTCGATACTCTGGACTCGATTCGTCTACAACCAGACATTGGCGAACATTCTAACGGACCTCTCCGTGACCTCATAAGAGACATATTGCGTGAAAAGCTGCAGAACATGGATTTCTCACCTCCTTCACCACGTTCTCCACAGTCTACTGAACCGGCATTACGCGACATTATCATAGAGGAACTGACATGTCTGACCTTTCCTGCTCACGCCCATTAACCCACGTCTCGGCGCATACGAATCTACGCGCAAGTCGCTGCCACGCCTCCCAGCGAAGTAAACATGACGTCGCTGGTACCATCGTACGCGCCAATCGCTGCCTCTTTCCCCCTCAACTTCCTTTCGGTCCTGCCTGACGCTTCCTCTGCACACCTGACCGCACTCTGTTCAGGTACTCCGAATGCTTTATACCTCCCCACTGGCGCTCATCTCACCCAGTTTGCTATTACTGTGGGTATTACCAACGCCGACTAAATTTCAAGGCCGAAAGGCTGCCGCAGTGACGTCAGAGGTTGGGGGCCCAGTTGCCCAACTGAGCATGCCCAATAAGACTTTTTTTCCACATCTTTTATTCGGCCCAATCAAGCCGCAGCAGCTGCGAGAGCGGGAGCGTTGGTTCTCCTAAAACGCGAACAAAACACAGGCTTTCCGCCGCATTCGCGGCGTAACTGGGCCCCCACCCTCTGACGTCACTGCGGCAGCCTTTCGGCCTTGAAATTTAGTCGGCGTTGGTATTACGGCTACATTTCTCGTTTCTGCCGCAAGCGCCAGCAAGACGAGCATCGCGGTTACTACATGCGTGAATGAGATACTTCGTCCTATTAAGGTCAACGCCGTTCATCGCCTCCTTACCGGTCTTCATCTCCAACCGCATCGAGTGCATCATGGAACAGCCGGAACAGAAGACGCCGTTCACCTTCACCCGTTTGCCGTTCCTCATCTTCACTTCAGCCTGCCTCAAATGCCACTGCCAGTCATTCGGAAAACTAAGTGATGCAGTTTTTGTGGGGAAAACTGCATTCCAAATTAGTACTGATATTCCTACTTCAGGCCCGTGCAACATGATTTCGGTGGTAGTAGAAGGAGTGTACGTGGATGCTCTGGTGGACACGGGTGCGGCACTTTCTGTCATGCGTGTTGATTCAAGCCAACGTCTCAAAAAAGTGATGGCCTCTTTCGATGGACCCGCCTTGGTTGCTGCCAAGGGGTATACCGTTCGCCCTTCCGCTTTCTGTACAGCCCATGTTTTTACTGATGGTATCCAACATCACATTCAGTTTTCCGTCATGACTGACTGCTCTCATCAATTAATTTTAGGGTGGTGTTTTCTTTCTTCTGCCTCCGCGGCTATTTGCTGCGGCCAACGCGTCATCCACTTTGTCGACATGAACTGCACGCTCAACGACGACACCCAGAGGCCACTCCGTCTGACAGTGGCGCACGATACCGAATTATCGCCAGGTCAAGGATAAATTGTAACTATTGCCTCCAAAAATATCGACCACGGTGACGTCTTGGTCTCACCATCCTTTAGTTGCGTCGGTAAAGGCATCGTTCTCGCTTCCGGTGTAATTCGTTTTCTCAATGGCTCCGCACTTGTCACCGCCGTGAATACAACATCCGAAAAAATTCTACTTCTTCAGAACAAGACGCCGACGCCCTTTCGTGCTGCCCGCTGCCACATACCCAGCTCAGCATCCGTCAAAGTTAGGCCGTCACTTCTACCGCAGTACCCGCGCTCGCCTCAATAGACCAGCTATTCTCGCAGGAAAAGTGCACACTTCACTCCTGCCAGTTGTATAATCCGTACAGTAGGCGTATTAAGGACCAAATCCCAGGAGCTTCCCATCCACCTAACGTGGGGCATCATCGCCAACTCCTGCGATTCAAGCTGGAAAAGGAGTTCTGTACCGTCACATCTACCACCCTGATGGTCAATGCTGGGTTCCCGTGCCACCACGCTCTCTTCGACTTGACTTGCTTAAAGCCTTCCACAACGACGTGACTGTCGGAAGTCTTGGTTTTCAAAAAACTCACGACAGCATTCGAAGTCGCTTCTACGTGCCTGGTATTTCTACTAGCATCGCGCGCTACGTAGGTTCCTGTGTCCCATGCCATGCAGTGTCGTAAAATCCAGACATCTGCACCGGCCGGGCCTCTAAAGCCGATCGCGTGCCCCACAACGCCATTTGAGGTTGTAGGTATCGACCATTACGGCCCTCTTCCTGTCACAACTACTGGCAAACGATGGATGGTGACCACCGCAGATCACCTGACACGCTACGCGGTGACAACGTCTGTGTCAACTGCCTTTGCTCCGGAAGTTGCCGAATTAGTTCTGCACGCCATCATTCTGCGCCACGGCGCCCCTTGTATCTTGCTGAGTGACTGTGGGAGGGTGTTGCTGTAAAGTACTAAATTAAGTATTCCGCGCATCTGGAATAACACACAATACAGCTTCAAGCTACCACCCTTAGACCAACGGTCTCGCCGAAAAATTTCACCGTAGTCTTGCTGATATGATAGCCCTCTACATCAGTCCAGACCACAAAAACAAACATACCATTTTCCCATTTCTCACCTTTGCCTACAACACGGCCGTTCAGCGCACTACCGGATATTCGCCGTTCTACCTCGTTTAAGGACGTTCCCCTACTTTCTTCCTCGACGTTTCCCTTTTCAACACCGACATCAACTCGTCTCCGTCTTCCAGTCAGGAATGCATTTCAAGACTAGTGCGGTGTCGCAATCGTGCTCGCATTAACACGGGAGCGCGACAGAAAGATCGAAAAGTCATTTATGACGCATCCCATTACCTTGTATTCTTCCGACCTGGTGATGAGGCACTCCTGTTCGCACCCATTCGTACACCTGGTCTGTCTGACAAGTTTCAGCCACACTTCATTGGGCCTTACGTAGTTATCGAGCAGACTTCGCCCGTTAATTATCGTGTGACCCCACTTGTCATCCCAACAGACCACCGTCACCGCACCACAGAGATCGTGCACGCGAGTCACATGAAGCCTTTCAGGCGACGCTCTCTGTCACATGGCTTGCTACGGCCAGGTTTGCCGCTTCTATGTGGTGGGAATTAGTGTGGGCATTCATTATGCGCTTCTTCGCATATATTCATTATAATCATCATCATTATCCGTCTGCATCTTCACTGGGTGTCACCAAAATCATCATCAGGCGTTTGCGCGCTTTGTCTCAGATTTCCCGTGCGATGCTGAACCCTTGGGCTGAATAAACGCGGTCTCAATCCAGACGTCATAATATCTTTAGCGCTACTTCGTGACGTTTCGCTCAATAAAATAATTTCAACACAAACTTTTCGTGCACGTGCTTCACATAACATTGGTACCCAAGGTACATAGAATCTGCCATTTGTTTTTTTAATACAGCAGTTAGGTGGTTATGTCGAACGGAAGAATTGAAGTTCTTCACTCGAAGAACCTATGCTAGGCTTGAGATATAGAGAAAGCGGCCCCTGGTAATATTGCGGTGGAACGAATGTAGAGTTGAATTCAGTTGAATTTTACTACGTCATAATAATGGAGGCTGTTCTTTGTGTACCTCAAAGCTGTGAGGCGTTCTTCTTCTGTCAAGCTCGATGACTCTTGTGGTCAACTCTATAGCTTTGTTGAGCCATTGACATAAGATGGCGTAAAACAGAAGTGAACAAATAAAAAGTGGGCAACTATCTCCTTTTACCAAAGATGTGTATTTTATTTATTCGTGTCTTTCATATTCCTCAGGTCTTTCCTCAATTTGTCGTGCCAATATTCCCCAGCTCTTGTCTTTTACTAAAAATCAAAGCTTCCGTTAACAAGCGTCTCAAGTCAAGCTGAAGCACATTGTTAAGTCTCAAAAGTTTTTTTATTTACTTCTTTTCACTTTTTCTTCCAGGCAGTGCCATGCGTCAAAGAGTTCTTATCACGGTCCTTTCCGGATTTCAGTGAAGAGTGTTCGATGAGTGGAATGTACGGAGACGTGAGTGCCGCCTCTTCAAAAGTTTTCGTCCGTGCGACATTTCACTCGCAATGGAGGCCCTTATTTAACAAAGTCAGCGGTAGCAATAATGAGTTACATGATAGAAATTTTTAGCAAGACAACAGCCGCTGAGGTAGTGCCAAATGATGCATATGCTTAAGCAGCACCAGAAATGATTGTATATGCAGAACCAAACAATGATATGCTCATGATCATCTCAGTGACGTAAAGAGATGCAATGGGCATTGAAGGATGCAGCATAAGGGAGCGGCATGTGCAGTGAAATTTTGTGGAAAGAAAAAAAAGAAAGAAAAGAGTGAAAGGAAAGGAGACTGGAAAAGGCCACACTAATTCTTTTTACATTCTTGGAGGCTCTCTCTTGTCTCATGGGTGACATCGTCCTCATCATCGCGACCATCGATACGCTCAACATCGAGATTAGCAGCATGCGCGAGAAGGAAAGGCTCAATCGAAAAGTCTTCATTGATTAAGACCGCCCAGTCCTCTTGGGACTAATGAGAGAATAAGACAGCGGAAACTGAGAAAATTAATATGTCTCAGTTTTTCTTGTCGTTGGCTGCAGCTATGGTAATCTTAATAGCACAGAAACGGTGGGAAACCAAAAACTTGCATTTTTTTACCTATAATTCGCTCTTTCCAATCAACCATGAGTCGGTTGGCCATATCGCACAACCAAACACCTCTTTCACAACTGTAGAGGTGTTAAAAAGCATTGCATGCGCAACCAAGTGTTGCTGCTAAAGAAGCTGGATATGAACGCCCATTCATATTAATGCATACACACAATGCACAAAACGCATGGTGAATTAGAGGGAAAGTGTTTTGATAACTGTTTACATTGACGAGGAACAGTCAGTGGGAACACAGATTTTCAGCAGTATCACGCAGCATTTACCACATGCTGTGTGAACGCGCTATGACGGCAATAATCTGAGAGACTGGTAGGTACGCAGTCTCCACAGTGATATATCCGGTACTCAGCAATGCGCTGTTTGGTCTAAAATGTATTTGATTAGGTATTCAATTCTTATCAGCGGGCATTGATGAGGTACCTGACCTAATTTCCAAAGGAGTTCTTGACGGGCAAGTTTGTACATGATACTGCGTGCAAACAGTGCAAAAGCGGTACTGAGCAGACGTAACACACAGCGCACGCGCTAACAAACAAATGCGCGATTCTACTGTGTCGGAAAATGTATACTCAAAGCAAAAACTAAAAACAAAACACAATAATTATTTATGACATGGTCACAGTGATGAAATACACCGAACTTCCGTCACGAGTCAAGACATCACATTTGACTTGGCAAAACGCTGTTTTCTGTTCTTGAAGCCCGATTTAGGGTTCGCTGACGTAGGTGTTCCCTTTTTTTATATATGAATAGTTTCATCTATTTCACGCTCGATACGATTTTGATATGCAAAAAAAAAAAAAAAGAAAGACAGCCGCTGGAACTTCGACAAGCACACAGGAGGACTGACAACAACCTTAGCACAATTTCGATATATTGAGGGCACTTCGCGGTCATTGAAGAGTGCAGTGCAGCCTCACGAATAACAATGAGCTGCCAAGGTACTCCTTGTTGAATGCTTGAGAGTGCACGCACGCTCTCTAAGGCAGTCGCTCAGGCAGCGGCTGGTTTGCACCGTGTTAGAACGGTCACGTGACAAAGCAATGTACGACATTACAACTTGATTTGAAAGGTGCCCAAAGTACAAGGTACTTGATCTTTAACGACTAAGAAACACGTGCCCTGTAGAAGGCGCCGTCGATGTCTGTGACGTCACAGTGAGCTGGTGCTGGAACCTCGAGGCGGTGACGACACCTGCATTTTCTTATTTGCATGTTTTCCCACTTACCAGGCGTTTTCTCGTGCCAAGTATTGTGCTTTTGTATATGCGTATATTATAAGGGCATTTTTCTAATACGATAAAATTTGTTAGTGTGCGAATAAGTGCTGGTCTCTAATCACTGAGGACAGGAATTGTGAAAGGCTTAGGGCACTTAGGGAGTAAAACGACTACGCGCTATATACTCTTGTCGGACGGGATACGGCCACTGTTCTTATGCTTGTAGCAGTAACAAGGAAATAAAGCTAATCGTACCTCCAGCATGCCGCGCGTTCTCTGTGCCCCACATTGTGCAGGTGACCTCGACTCAGTGGGAACGGCAATCTGTCATGCCGCTGGACATCGCCAAGGCTACAGCATTTATTTTTTTCTTTACGGAAAGTTTCGCACACTATGAACAATAAAAAGAATACCGTGACTATACATTGTTGTCCCAGCTGAGTACCCCTTCAGACTAAAACGCAGCTGAATGGCATTACGAAAAAAAAAGTAAAGCAAACCCTGTGGAATGCGATGAAAATTCAAGGACTTGGCGCATTTTTTAAAATTTTATACACTATTTTTAACCCAGAGTTCTCATCAGTTGGACTGAGTATAAAGGAGGCGCTGCGCTTGTAATGCCGAAGAAGCGATACAAAAATGTATTTTTTTCGTCACTTTCTTTACTGAAATTAAGGCAAAAACCTTAGATGAAGCGAGAAATTTGACCGTCGGTGACGAGGGATGCGAAATATCATAAATCACGTGATGACGTCCCCATATAACGTCACCATGACTTCACATAATGCAAAACATGTGTGACGTCGCACAAAGTTTTGGCGTGAGGTCATCGCGATGACCTCCCTCAGGCGGTGAACAAAACCGGAAAGAGAATGACCTCAAGAGAAGGCACTTAACAGTGGAATGTGCCTCGTGTTCCTCGCTTTCCTTCTTTACACCTTGGAGAGGAAGACGGCTTTCGAGTCGTCTTAGGTCAATGTACACTGTGAGTTTTTCATGTATAGGCGACAGGCACCTGGTTTTGACAATCAAGAGCCGTCTTCAGCTCCAGCGCTCAGCGCCTTACTTTCGCTATTCAGTGTCCAGCGTGACACCGGGCGCATTATCCGGAGTGGCACTGCATACTGGGACTAAGGAGGATTAAAAAAAAAAAAAAAACTGTTGGTGTGGAAGCTCCCACAATATTTTGCCAGAAAAGTAAAGACAGCTTTTGCCGGCCAAAAATCTCGGAAATGCACTCTTTTCTGGCAGTGCCCAGTTACAGATCAAGTGGCTTGATCTGTTGTTGTAAGTGCTACGTTTATTATAAATTCGAAAGATATTTGTTCCCGACAAAATAACACAAAAGTAAAAGCATCGGTGACTTAGTCTCCAATAATATTTACCTAGCATTCAAGGCTAATAGGACTACCACAAAGGCGCACTTGAAGCACCATCCGACCCGAAAAAGTACCGCAATAAACTCGTCGGGCGTGCGAAAAAAAAAAAAACACTCCATCTGAATGGTCAAGCGCCAACAGTTCATCATGCCCCTAGTAAGATGGCGGCCACAGCTGTCATCTATTGGTTGGAGCGGCTTCACCCCTGAGCAAGAATTTCCACTCCTTCGATTTTCTTTAAAGTGCTCCTTGACTGGAACCCAGTGGAGCTGCGTTGAGTACGCGCTGAAGAACCCAGGTGGTCGAAGTGATCTGGTATTCTCCGCAACGACGTCTATTATAGCCGTAATGACGCTGAGACGTTAACACCCGGAAACTAACGAGCAGCCAACGTTTAAACGCAGATGCTCTAGAAATCCGCCCGTCGCCAAAAGCTAGGTGCTCTCCTCACCAATCCATTAACTGCTATTCAGATTTGACGATTATGAGCAAGGCTTTCGGTTGAAGGCCGAAACATCGATTCTTATATTACCTTGTGCTGTTTTCTCCCCTTCATTATGTTTCTTGCTGATTATACCGGTTTCCATTGAACTCTTCATTTAAAATTTGAACTTTATTCAGGGATTGGTAGAGGCTTTTGCAGTCTCTCTGAACAAGCAGAATATTTACCGGCTCTCTGCAAATATACTGTGCTGCTTACGCGACTATACAACACGGAACATAATATATAACATCTTGGGCAACCATTATCTCATTATGAAGGATGCCGCAGTGGAGGGCTCTGGGAATTTTGACCATCCTGTGCACTTTAACGTGCATGACATCACGCAGTTCATGGGCGTCAAGCATTTCGCCCGCATAGATGATGATGATGACGGAAACATTTTTTTTATCTGAATGCTAATGAACTGCAGCTACCATGGCCAGGATCCACTCCTCGGCCTTCAGGACAGCCGTGGATTTCCATGACCGCTACACCATCGCAGCGGACAATGGATTGCCTATCGAGCCAAAAATTTTAAGAGCGACAACAATATCGCGTGGCTTTCCTCCGCTTATCTTTAGAGGTGCACTTCTAGTGGCACGTGCCTTGAAGTGATTGCAGTAAGTGCCGCTATATGGCAAGACAAGTTCTGCGTTCGAGGAAGTGAGCCGCCATTCATTGATTGACAAGCCGGAAGCACAAGCCGGAAGCTACATACTGAGAGAGAGAAAAAAAGAGAACAAAATTTTGGGAGTACTTCACCTGTGACACCAGATATTCCTCTTTCGATCAGCAGTGCATAGAAAATAAATATTCCCGCCGGGGAAAAAAAGAAAACAAGCAAGGAAGAGAGCTTCAGTAGACAGGAAATAATACCCGTATTTTACAGAGATGCAAGCAAGCACAATAAAAGTTGATATTGCAATGCACCATCACATGCTTCATATCAAGCCCACACCAGTTCTCTGTGTGTCTTTCGGATAAAAAATGTCAGTAAATTCTGCCCTTATATTTAGGAAAAGGACATCCGTAAAAATTAAATAAATCAACTCATGAATTTGGAATTTTCTATACCATCATGTGTGTGAAGAGTCTCGTACCGTTCGTGATTTATCTGTTCTTTTTCTGCCTAGAAAACAGCACTAAATAGCGCACGAAGGACTCCTTTTGTTTTGCGAAACTGACAGGTAAAGATGCCACTAGGTTGCCGAACCAATACTGCCAGGCTAAATGCATGAGGATTGCAGTGAAGATGCTTTTATTCAAGGCTCACTCGAAGGCCCGAAAAAAGGAAGAAAGCAAGAGATGGACAGGTTGGCCAGACGTGCCCGGTCGACGATAGTTATAGCGCGAGAACAAAACGACGACACAGAGACAAGAAGGACACGAAAGACACGTCTCTGTGTCGTCGTTTTGTTCTCGCGCTATAACTATCGTCATGCCATACCAACTAGCCCAAGCTGCCACACTTCTAAGTGCCCGGTCGGCTACACTGGGGAAAGGGGCAAGGAGAGTGGACAGATGGGCAAGAGAGCAGCGACGATGGAAATGATCATTAATTTCCCCGACACCTATGTGGTGACGGCACTGTATACAATATTCACAGGCATTCACAAAAGTCCGTATAGAGTACTTAAAAAACACAAAAGTGCATTGACTGCCTCATGTACCGACGAGTGATGTAGACGGTGCTCCAGCAGTATCTGCCCGGAGCGGGGCGATTGTCGCATCACATCAGAAAATCTGTTTAGTTGAGCAAAATAAAGTGCAATCATAGCAATCTTTGCAGATCCTCGGTGAAAGCCGAGAGCTTATCCCCAAATCAAAAGTCCAATCGATTTCAAGCTCTTGTTAGATTTGGAGAATGCACACAAAAAAGGGTAAGCCGATTCCGGCGTGAAGTCCAAGCAGTCCCAGGGCAAGCACAGATGCATATTTTTCGACATGTAGCCGCATTCACTTTTTGATTGTGCGCGATTTCCTTTTGTTACATCATGGCCTCCGCGATTAGCTCGGAAATGTGCCGTTTGGACAAAATTATGCTTTTGGAAACCCGCCGAATGGGATGACGCCCGTAGCAATGGCGCGTTGCCAGAGCCGATCGTGGAGGCTATGGTTCAACATGAATGAGAGGAGAGTGACCTGCTGCCGCTCTTTGTGGTGTCTTACTAATACTCCGCCGTGTTTTTGCTTCCAGTCAATTAAATGCATGATGTCACGTGAAGCCTTGGTGAGTAACTTATCGCTTATACTTTCATTCATGCACACAAAAACGTTCTCTCCACGGAAACATGCAGACTACTGCATTACGCGTATCATTTGACCTAAAAAATGAAATAAAATTATATATAATTATATTCGAGGCTGCAAATACCGGATGTAGAAATTTCACGTCTCCTTATCACAGAAAAAGTCACAGCTTTGCTGCAAAATCGAAACAGTGAATGCGACAGCAACAAATTGGAAGGTCACGCGCATATTGGCAAGCAGATCGAAGCGTTCCCCACGTTTCTCACGCAAAAATGACGCACGAAACGTACTCACAGGTACAGATGAATGCGAATAAGCGTCTCAGTTGTTACTTATCCGTGTCTGAAAAGCGCGCCCTTTTCACAAACGGAGAGTATGCAACAAGTGCAGTGACCTTTGTCCGCCTGGTAACTATCACAGAATCGTTCCTGTGAAAGCCCAACGCCAGCCAAGACGTAGAATTCTCCCCACCAATAGATAAACGCGCGCGAGAGGTAGGTAGGTAGGTAGTAAACTTTATTAACTCAGTTTCCCTCCCTACCCGAGAGAGCTGGGAGGCTGCCCTGCTCGGTTGCTCGACCCTAGAAGACCAGCGTGCCCTAGTGGCCCGAGCGCGTGCTGCAGCAGAAGCCACAGGGGTCCCGGACTAGGGACTCCTCCTAGATTTTGTAAGGGGCCGGCACTTAAAGCCGTCCCCAACTCTCTCCCGCGCGAGAGAGCGTCCACTCCCCACCTCTCCGTGGGCCCAAGTACGCGTGGGAGATGAGAGCGTGCATTCATTGCGCCATTTTGCTGATAATGCTGAAAACATGATAGCCCCTTCCCCCCCGAGATGCCCGTCAACAGCGGTAAGTGGTAGATATAAATAGCTTGTCATTTGGACATTGAAGGAGGTGCTCCTCGGTGGGTCAGTGGTTAACGCATCGCATTCACGACTCAGAGGTCCCACGTTTGATTCCACGCGCCGGAGTCTTTTTCTTAATTATTTTTCTCTGTGGCATTTACACATATAGATACGTGTACATATACGGTGAGTGACATGGAAGCTGGCGGCAAAATTGAGCGGGAGGTGTCCATATAATTGTTATCGCAATAAAGGAAACGAACTTTCTGGCTTACCGTAATCAGCGAACATTGTGGAAGTTAATATATTGCCTGTTGTAAAAAACGTTCATGGGAAGGTTAAAGGTTCAACTGGTGAGAAATCGCGTCGCTGAACAGTGAATTTTGCTCGAGACAATATTTAGGATGACCTGCCACGGAGGTTTAGTAGTTATGGTGCTCGGCTGCTGACCCGGGATCGCGGGAACGAATTCCGACCACGGCGGCCGCATTTTCGATGAAGGCGGAAATGCTCGAGGCCCCCGTGCCTAACTTTAAGGGCACATTAAAGAACCCAAAGTTGTCGAAATTTCTCGAGTTCTCCACACGAGTTTCTCGCAATCGTATACGGTGGTTTTGGAACGTTAAACTCCAACATTATTATTGGCAACGTTCGACAACTCGACAATTGTTCGTCAGGACCGCAACTGCAGCCCTGCTGAAGATCAGTATGCAGTTGTTAAAACATTAGCTCCTGCAACATTAACTGTCCAGGGATTTCTCAATAATTGGAGCTTATGTAGTACTTTGAAGTAGCATTGAATTCGACTGTTGTGGAATACGTCATTGGCAAATCATACATGTTGTACAAACACCTAATTAAAGACGCTGTTTGGCCTTTGCAGCGTTTCTCTCACAAGAACTCAGCCCGGCCTAATTAGGCACCTATCTTAAGTTAAAAGAAGGTTAAAACTTTCAGCGCTCATTTCTGGCCACGTCTAAACGAAGGTACTGAGATTAAGTGAACTGCTAATGTTCTGCTACGCAATCGCAAGTGTGCGCATTCCGTGCCTTATTCAACAATAAAAATACGAGACAGAGACACCCCCCCCCCCCCATTCCTCCTCAAGCCACGCAATTAAGACTGCCACGGTTGATCTCCAAGATTGGCCGAAATATTCGTTCGTCGAGAAGGCGGTGGAGCAGACGTTTGTTTGTCTACTGAGTCCCTTCGTGATGCTTCAGAGCTAAGAGCCGACATACGAGACACCTGATGGGGCACCATTTAGACCTACTCTATGTTTGTAAACAGCGGCAGGCACCACCGACATAATGAGGCGCCTTGGACGATGTCCCGGGGGGTCACAAACAAGACTCACTGACGCGCTGGGCTCGGAGGCAGGTTTGCAGCTGCTGCGCCTGTTGTCACGTGGTCGTAGAGGACCGCGGGGAGCTTTGGATTGGGGCTGGGCCTACGCGCTGCGACGTCACCACAAGCTCCTCACTATGTCAACGGCCCTAGCCGTGTTTACAAACAATGAATATACGCTTGTTCGTTGTACGAGTCCAGTGTGCGGCGAGATACCGACAGCCAGCAACAGCGAAATGTAATTCACGCGAGTTCGCTTCTTAGTAGTCACTCCCGAAATTCTATAGAGCAGCAATACCAACTGGAACCAAACAAACAAATGGGGGGGGGGGGGGGTGTCAGGGGTTGAAATACGTTCTGCGTGGCATACTTAGTCTCCCTTTATTTATGCTTGAGAGTGCTGTAAATATTTCTGGTGCGCTTACGCATCCTTCATCCCATTTCAGTAATTCAAAATGTGATGCTTTACAATGCAGGCCGTTGTCGGAAAGAAAAACGAAGAGGCCGTGGCACCAGCATTTGTACGTTTCGAACATTTTATAGCTATTCTCGCTCACTCTATACTTGCGGTGTTATTCTACCATATCACCACAGCTCATCAGATGCGTAGTTTTGTTTTTACACAAGCGTGCATGCGTCCATATTTCTAGCGTTCTGAGTAATGTCATGATGCATGTGTTGCCCCTTTCCTGTCGCGTAATTTTCTGATTTCGTTCTCCCGCAGTGAAGTGTTGCAATTCATGCATAGTTTTTCTGTCATATGACTCTTCATCTGCCGATGTTCGGCTGCAAGCGGGTATGATTGACTCCCTACTTCTTAAATTTATTTAGTCATAAACAGTGCTACGCGACAGCATAAAGCCAATTAGGCTGATGAAGACACGGTGGTGGTGGTACACCTTAAGAATCACTAACCGTCGTATTGTAGTGGATATTGAATAGGTTCAAGAGTAACACTTCAACGCTTTTGGCTAACGCACATCTTGAATATAAAGCTGACGTGATCAGTACTTGTGCAATGCCTATTATGCGACTCACGGCCTAAAGGAAGGCGTGTGCTCTAAGTGGGTAAGCAATGTAACATGATCGAACTGGCATAGCATTGCGAGAAGTTGGACAGCCAAATGCAGTTTATATAGAATGCTGCGAGCACTGTTCATACGTGCTTGTGCATCCCTTTTATGAATAATGTACATTGACAACGACGGTGCTGCGTCTTAAACAGAATGCTCGATTTTTCCATGCATTATTAGAGTAACTAAAGCGTGACAGCTTTATTCGATGTAATTGATGAATGTGTCATATGCGTGACTTATTCTCGCAGGCTTTGTGGTCATCATGAGATGCCACACTGTGGCACACTGCTACTGTTTGTTAAGTTTGTTTGCGATAGTGCCTGCAGCTCAACACATACAGTAACTGTATTGTCTGCGAACCTACAGCGTACCGCAATGGCCAGTGAAACAATAGAAGAACAAATGCTTCGACACGAAGAACCACGCTTCATTGATACACTGTATATACCGATTCAAAAGTAAACATCTTTGACAGAATTCTATCTGCCCGGGCAAAATTATGCCAATAAACGTACTCTCAAGCCACGTTTTGTTGTCTATAGTATACAATATTAAAACTAAAAACCGACCCTACGTTTCGATGCCCATTCGGTCTGTTCTTCCGGGTATGATTGTTCGGCAGGCTCCAAAGCCAGCAACTTTGTGCCCGATCTCTCCACCGTCATTCTTGTGCAGACACGACCACACACAAAAAAAAAATATATCGACAGCTTCACGATGTTAACACCATAAAGTGAACAAGCAATAAATGCGCTAGTGCTGCCAATAGTTTCAACATTAGGCCATTTCTCGACGTTGGATTCTAAGTATTGATTTAAAAAACGCAACGTATTTCTTTACCCCACGTGTATTTTATTTTCCTCTCATGGTGGAATGAACGACTATAAAATAAAACGCTTGCAGCAAAGCATTTTCAAAAATAAGCTGCAATAACTTCTGTGATAAATAATGTCACTGTGGATCCGATTTTACTCCTTTCGTACTTTTTACAGAAGTGCCTAATCGACAACGCCCTGCCTTGAAGAAGATCGATGCACGTGCAAAGATGAGGCTTTTTAATAAACCTGCGATTCTACTAAAATGCGTTGCGATGTCCTGTGCAATTACTTCTAAAAATATTTTGTCAATGCATCGCGCGAGTGATATATTGTAACACACGTAGCCTGGTTTTGACCGTTGATAAGAGTGCATGGTTGAGCCTACTCTGAATGGCACCTTAGAGAAAGTTGAAGAAGCCAACTTCCTGGTATCACCCAATTAGATTGTATTTCATTGTGTCTAATAATCTATCCTTTGGAGGTTGCTGTCACCTGGACGTTTGTTCCACAGTAAAAAAATTCATAATGTTCAAAATAAAATTTTTAAAAATAACTTTAACTTACTCAAACTATTCTATATATTTATTAGTCATATAATGCATACACACCCAACCTTATCTATAAATTAGTCGCTTCCTGTCCAATGCCTCAGAGTTGATGTGAGATTTTCATAAAGCCAATCATCGTCATCGTCCTGTTTGCGCACAGGCTATGCTGTGGTTCGATAGTGAATCGGACTACGTACCAATATGCTGGCCTTGAGCACACGCATATAATGATTTGAAGTATATTGCTTTGACGCCCTTAGAATATTGTTATAATCTCTTGTATTCGACAGCGCGAATGGGGTTCACGCAGAACGGCTACACGCAGAATAAAAGAAGCAAATGCCGACGGGGAACAAAAGTAAACAAACGCCGGCTATTAACTGAAAAGGTGTGGTGGAAGAGACACGAGAACTCACGTGCACACATGTGGAGATCTACGCAAACAATAACTATGCAGGCAGTTCGCGTCTTGTTTATGTAAGTTCTATTACAGAATCTATTGAACGAGTGCCTTTCAAGACAGCAGCGATTCGCCACGTTATTAGCAATAAGTGGGCTCGTACGTCTTTAAGCCGCGATATGATCGTGAGAGACGCCGTTGTGGAGGATGGATGGATGGATGGATGGATGGATGGATGGATGTGGCTGTACCCTTTAGATCGGGCGGCGGCTAACGCCACCTAGCCGTAATACTTAGTGAACTAACCATTGCATTTATCTTTTTTTTCCCTTTAAATAATGAAGTTGAGGATTCGTACTTCGCAGTGAAGGGTTTAATTTTCACTCGTGCCTTGACTTTAGCCACCAATCAGATAACCTCCTTCTAGTTAAGTCCACCCGCTTAAAGTCTATTTTGCCCTCGCTGTCCCTAAATCCCAGTGCTTTGAAAAACTCTGCGCCATCATCCTGAACTATAGGGTGAAGCCCTTTACAGAACATTATCAAGTGTTCGGCCGTTTCTTCTTCCTCTCCACACGCACTGCATACTGTGTCTACCCCTTCGTATTTGGCCCGATATGTCTTGGTTCGCAGTACTCCCGTCCTTGCCTCAAACAGTAGAGAACTACCCCGAGTAGTATCATAGATCCTTTCCTTGGCAAATTCCTGCTTAAAAGTTAGATAGATCTCTAGTGCGGACTTCTTAATCATGCCCATTTTCCACATGTCAGTCTCCGTTTCCTTCACTTTCTTCTTAATCGATAGTTCTTTTTGGTTTGGCCACCTGCTGTTTTCTAAGTATTTACCAGTCAACTTCCTGGTTCGCTTCTTCCATTTTGTATCGATATTCTTCATGTACAAGTAGCTGAAAACCTTCCTAGCCCAACGCTCTTCCCCCATTTCTCTCAATCGCTTCTCAAATTTTATCTTGCTGCTAGCTTCCCTGCCCTCAAATGATGTCCATCCCATATCACCTTGTACTCCCTGATTTGGTGTATTCCCGTGAGCTCCTAAAGCAAGCCTACCTATTCCACGTTGCTTAACTTCTAATCTTGCTTGAACTTCTGATCTCATGCACAAGACCGCATTGCCGAACGTCAGCCCAGGAACCATGACCCCTTTCCATATTCCTCTCACAACATCATACCTATTGTAATTCCACAGTGCCCTATTTTTCATGACTGCTGCATTCCTGTTACCTTTAGTCGTCACGTATATTTCGTGTTCCCTCAGATACTCAGTCCCATTGCTTATCCATACGCCCAGATATTTGTATTTATCTGTTATCTCTAGCGTGACCTCCTGTATTCTAAGCTCACTACCTTCGTTGTCATTGAAAATCATGACTGCTGATTTTTCCTTACTGAATCTAAAATCTAACCTATCTCCCTCATTACCGCAGATGTCCATCAATCTCTGCAAATCTTGCTTGTTGTTGGCCATTAGCACTATATCATCTGCGTACATTATTGCTGGTAGTGCCTGATCAATAAGTTTTCCTTGTTTGACTAGAGAGAGGTTGAAGCCCAGTCCACTTCCCTCTAATTTTGCCTCTAATCCTTGTAGGTACATCATGAATAATAAGGGTGACAGGGGGCACCCCTGCCTAAGCCCCCGTTTTACCTCTCCAGGCTTGGATACCAGTTTTTCCCACTTTATAACTACCTTGTTACCTTTATAGATACCCCTTAAAAGATTAGTGACTACATGTTCCACGCCTAGTGTGTCCAGTATTCCCCACAATTCCTCTTGAACCACGCTATCGTACGCTCCCTTGATATCCAAAAATGCTAACCACAGGGGCCTGTGTTCCTTTTCTGCTATTTCGATGCACTGCGTCAGTGAGAACAGATTGTCTTCCAACCTCCTGTGTTTCCGAAACCCATTCTGCAGTTCCCCCAGCACCCCCTCATCCTCTATCCACGACTGCAGTCTTTCCTTTATAATCTGCATCGCCAGCCTGTAGACCACTGATGTCACCGTTATAGGACGGTAGTTGTTTATGTCAGCTTTGTCCCCCTTTCCTTTATAGATCATGCTCATCCTGCTAAGTTTCCATCCCTCGGGAACTTCACCATCGATTATTATTGTGCTCACTGCCTCTCTCAAAGCCTGCTTAGACTTCGGACCTAATGTCTTTATCAGCCTAATTGGAATGCCATCTGGGCCTGTTGATGTACTACTAGGAACCCTTTTCTCAGCCCTTTCCCACTCTTGTTGTGAAAATGGAGTCATTGCACCACTTGATTCGTCCTTGTCTATTGTGGTGCATAAAGTACTTCTTTGTTGAAATTTTTCTGTCACCCTTGTCCTTATATATTCAATAGCTTCGCCCCCTTCTAGCCTAGCAGCTTGGGCTGTAGTTATAAAACTCTGCTCTAGGCTCGTCTCATTTCTTAGGGAGTTTAGATGGTTCCAAAATTTCGCAGCTGCCTTTCTATCTTTTTTATGTACTTCTGCCAGCCACTGAGCTCCCTTCCTTCTAATCTTTTCATTGATCAGAAGGGATGCATCCCTTCTACAGCTTAGAAAGTTTGCCCATTTTCTTTCAACATCATCTGTCGGTTCACCCCGCTGCTTAGCATGTCTGTGTTCCCTAGAGGCTTCCTGACGTTTTGCTATGGCTCTCTTAACTTCCTCATCCCACCAACTTTTGGGTTTGTGTCTTCTTTTCCGGGGTGACTTGCCACGCGTCTTAGCAAGCTCTAGCTCAAAGAGTCTAATTAGATTCGTGTATGTCCACACTGTCTTATTATACCCCGTGATTACTTTCTCAATTTGTTTAGTGGCTATTTCAATTTGCCTTTCTGGATAAAAATTTTCCTGTAGTTGCTCATCTTGTCTCCTTCCCACTTTCACTGCTCTTCCAAAACTTAGCTTGAGACGTTTGTGATCGCTACCCAGACTTCTGGAGCCACCTTCATCTATGTGCATTCCTCTGAGCTTATCATACATCCTATGTGACATCAGTGCATAATCTATCGTCGACTGAAGCCTTCCTACCTCCCATGTTATTTGCCCTTCACACTTCTCGGTACTGTTGCAAATGATCAAATCAAGCCTTTCACAAATATCCATGATCATTTTGCCTGTCGGGTCGGTATACCCATCTATATCTTCTATGTGCGCATTCATGTCTCCTAATATAATTATCTCGCACTCTCTTCCTAACTCCTGAATGTCCTTTGATATACACTCTACCATTGCCTGGTTTTCCTCTCTGGCCTTTGCTCCCGTCCACAAGTACACGAAACCAAGGAGTGTCATTTGACCTGCCACTTTCCCTTTTAGCCATAAATGTTCCTTGCACTCCTGCTTGACCCTTTGCCAGTCTGTACTTTTATGAATGAATGCCCCAATACCACCCCCCTTTCTGCTGTCTTCTGTTCTATTACAATATTCCCACGCGTAGTCCGGATTGTTTGGAGGTTGTTCCATGTCCCTGAGATGTGTTTCTACAAAACCGTATACCATCGGCCTCTCTTCCCTTAGCTGTTCTTCTATCTCTTCCCACTTTAGCCCGTTCCTACCACCCTGCATGTTAATATACCCTATGTCTGAATTGGCTCGGCGCTCGTGGCTATGTCTATTTATGCCCCGGACTCTACCTATCTTAGATATCGGTGCCACTTTGGAATCGTATCCGTCTTTACAACCTGTCGAAGAGTCTCCCTGGTTATTTTCCCCGTTACTAGCTATCCTGCACCCCGAAGGGCTCGCTTGCCCCCCAAAAAAGCTACTGCGCGTCCTGCAAGGCGCCAACCCACCTCATGACCTAGCCGCCCATCGAAGTGAATTCTGTCTCGTTGAAAACCCCCCCACTTATGCACCTCTCTGTTTATTTCTACCACCTCAAAGCCTTTCTCTCGACTCATCCGCCATATCTCTTGGTTTGCGTTGACCACCGCTCTTTGCAGGTTGCTATCACGCACCGGTACCTCCGGTATCGTGCATATCACTACCTGTACCTTAGGAGAAGTGGCGCGCATGTCATCGACGCCTTTCGCCAGTGTGGCTGCTAGTCCTGCTGCATCTTCATTTAGGACATCGTTTAAACCGCCTGAAATTATCACGAGGTTTCGTCTATCAGCTGTTGTTTTGAGCTTTGCGCTCGCTTGCCTCATGACTGCTTCCAGCTTGCGTCCTGGGAACGTCCCTACTGCAACCCTCTTGTCACCTCTTACCCTCTCTTTGATGGCTTCTGTGCATCGATTTAAATTCGAATCCCCAGCGATTATCACATGCTGTGACTTTTCAGCTGGAGCGTTGTGCACCTGGGGGCTACTTGCACCTGTGACGCCGGCTGCTTTGTTCCCTCCCTGCCCACCACTACCTCGCTGAAGCTGGGCCTTGCGACAGTTGAACCGGCTAAACCTGTTTTTTCCAAACTTGCTTGCTTTTCCTTCTCCACCGTTGTGGTTGCCAGATCCCTACTGTTCTCTCGGTAGGTCGCTTCTTTGTTCAGATTCGCTAGCGCTTCCTCGGCGGACTTCAGTCTTTCTCCCATTGCCCTCGTTTTCAATTGCTCTGTCGCCAACGCAGACTCGAGCTCGGCGATTCTCATCAGCAGTTCACTCTGGGCAACCATCATTTTCTCCATTTTTTCCTCGACCTCACATTGCCTACACTTCACGTCAGCCTCTTCTCCATCCGCTTCTACGCTTGGGTCCACTTTCAAACCCACTCCACATCCTGAACACTTTACAGTCTTTTTAACCATGCCTTTCTGACACCAATTGTCCCTATACTCGATAATTACTGAACTCGGGCCCTGCACTACGAGAAAAAAAAAAGAAAGTCTAAGCTCTACTACAAAAATTTGCGTGTTCAATGTACGCGCACCTCCCCCACGGGGTGGCAAAAGAAAAAAAACAGCAACAAAAAATTTCAAACACACACACCCACACTAACTAATAAATACCTGGTGACTGGCCCCCGAAAAAGCCGTACCATAAAATAAGTGCTATGAAGATTTCAACCGCTGCCTTATAATTATAAAGACAAGCTCAAAACATGCAAAAACACTTATCTGCGCAGTCGATCCGGAGCGCTCAAAAAACACGTCCATCCACCTCGACAGCCCGAACTATGTGTGTTCCGGAAGTTTCCGGAGGTATCCGGAAGTTTTCCGCAATCTAGTGTTCTTTGACGTCAACTGATATCGCACAGTAAGCAGGCTTCTACCACTTCACCTCCATCGAAATTCGACTGCCACGACCGGGATCGAACCCACGACCTCCGGGTCAGCAGCCGAGTACCCTAGCGACTGTTCCACAAAGGCTGAATATAAGTTCACAATCAAGAGTAGCCACTTACTCCTTACAACCAACGTATCTGGTTCTGGACATTTTGGTTTTTAAAGAAAAAAAAGCAACAAAAATACGATGTCACCCAGTACCGACGAATGTTACGATTTCGTTTCCTCTACACATAAACCATCAACTGCAGCCAAGAATGCTGGTGAAAAAGTGCGAACATAGAAACAAGCATTCTTCCTTTCCAGCCTGCGCTTCCTGCTCCACACCCTTGCGAAACCTAGTACCGCGATGTTGCAGTGGGTTCACGTGGTGATTTTTTTACTGCTAGCAGTGCTATCAAACTAATTATTGATGACACTATCAGTAATTTTTCTTACCATCAATAGTTCAATAGTGATTGAACTATTGATAGTGTGGATAGTGTGATCGATAGTTCTGCACCACTACTGCCATATCCAGGGCTATGGGCGCCCCATTCCTTTTATTGCCTCACCTTGTGCCATTCCCCTCTTATTTTACCTTTTCTCATCCCCCTATATACGCTGAATGGTGCTTAGGCTGTAAGAATAGTGTCCTTTTCTTACCTCACTCACTACTTCTCGAAAGTAGGTTAGAATCAAATATTGGGTTCATAATGCTAAATTTATGCAGGCAAGAAAAACGACTTTGTCGTGTTTCTTATTGAGGCCAGTTTAACGTTATCGTCTCAATAAGAGATAATACAGCTTCATGGATGAAATCGATGAGGTCGGCAATATGGGCTTGTTAGCATGGTGGCATGACAATTGATTATAGCACAGACTAAGGGCATAGGACGAAAGAAGGCATATTCGAGATACCACAACGCTAATTTTCAACAACAATTTTATTATTCGCTGATCCCGCGAGCATATGCACTTTCCACTAACTTGTACAAAGTCCTACATCAGACAGACCGGTAGATGTGCAGCAAATGATCGATTGCGCAAGCACGATACCCCCGTAAGTGGCGTGGCTCCTGATGGTTTTTTCCCAATAATTGCTACGGATGCAAGTGCAGGCATAGACTTAAAAAAAAACGGCAATCATGACTATAGTAAATGCGAAATCAGGGGGTTGATAATAGGGGCCAGCAGAACTTCTGCACTTGGTGACGCTTGTGTAAGCAGTCCGTCAGAGGCGTTATCAAATAACGAACTAGGTTACATGTTTTCGAGCTGAACTTTTTTTTTGTGAAGCTCTATAGATAAAGAAATGCGTATGACACTGTGTTGTATTCTTAGTGGTGTATGAGCGCAGGTTACAATTTGTGGTTGTGAGATCTGTGCACACGTGACGTATGACGCTTTGAAAGTACACATACTAAGTATCAGCGAACAATAAACCTGTTTTTGAAAGCACTGTGGTGTCTCGAATGGGCCTTTTTTTGTCCTTGTGCTTAGTCTGTGCTGCCATCAATCATCACGCTTCATAGTAAATCATGTTTCTTTTCATACTGAAGAGCGATGCTTCGTCGTACTAGGAGTTCATTAATGAGTCCATACCCCGAGGCCGAAGCGTATCCGGCCTTCCAATATATTTGCGATGCAGACAGAAACTTTGCGAGAGGAAATGGAAAACAGAAAAAGAAAGCAAGAAAAAAAAAAAGAGAGAAAGAAAACAGCCCCGCCATTCTAGAAAAAGCTCAGAAATTTCTACGGCCCAATTTTTCCCTGAAAGCGAAGACAATTCATTAAAGATAGATATTTTAAAACCTTCACACCGTGCAGAAACGGGATAATTCATCGTGATCGTGATGCGCGTACGCGGGCTGTTTCAATGGCGCCATCTTTTTTCATCTTTCAAGCAGCTCGTCGTTCCCGTTCAAATAGGGAAAACTCATTGAGGCTTCACGAAAAACATCTGCGCCATGGAGTCTCGGCGGTTCTGGCTCCTGCTGACTTCATGCGGATTCCTATTGGCGCAGCTAGAGGCGATCACGTTCAACGAATATCGAAAGCGTCTCTTCGCCTTCAGCCCTGCAACGCTGACGCCGCAGTGCAGACTAGGTGAGCTCTAACACAGACGGCTCCCCTGCGATACGATAAGCGGCGCTAATTTGAAATGCACAGAAAGCTTTCGTTACCTTCCCGCTCTCTAATACTCGTAAATTCGCCTCAGTTTTTCAGAAGTGCGCTGCCAAGCTTCTCAGCATGGTTCACATTCTTGAAAACGTAAGCAAGCGCTGGGACGATTACGAGGTAAGCGTGTATCACAATGCGACCAAATAACACTGGCCAGAGTAATGTAGCTAGAGTAGCTGCGGTTGATAACGTTGCAGCGTTAAAGTAGTGTCGAAATTGTAGTGTTTGTGCAGACTAACCACACCTGCCTCTACGAAGAAGTAAGATTGCAAAAAAAAAAAAGAACGCCAGGCCTACGAGGAACGCGCAGCACAGTCGCAGCGAAAGCTAGAAGAGCAGCCTTTCAGAGTCTCTTCTAAACACTCATTTGGGTAACTGCTGCAAGCACGCTTGCTCGATGCCCAATACGGCAATTATAATAAAAACTTTAGGTTAGTGGACCAGCATTCATTATGCTATTTTTGTAATTTTTCTTAGAAGCATTGTATCCGCTAAACTATTGCAAGAAATTTTGTGCCAATCGTTCATGTAGTGGCTGACGACGATGAGGAATTATGCCTGAAGTAGGTATGTACAACAGCTCATAGCTGAACAAAAACAAGTTTTGTAATGGGTTGGAGCATTGGATGACCCACTCGTTACGCTATTTGCATTGTGCGACGACTGCTTGTTCTTTCGCTGTTTTAAAACGCTTTATAAGTCGTATTTTACGCGATTGATTTTCTGACATCAAGCCTGCGTAAGGCAAGTTTTCCAACAAGTCCCAAGCACCGGCGTGGCTCAGTGGTAGAATACTGGCACCCAGCGGACCCGGGTTCGAGCTCCACTGTGTCATTGGTACTAGGTTTTCTTTTTCTAATTTCGCACGATGCGTTACGGACACCGGCGGCGGCGGACAACTACGGCCAAAATCGGAGAACTACCCTAATTTTCGAATGTCCGACCTATCTTCAAGTGCGCCTCTGTGGCGTGGGACCCACAAAGAAAAACTTTGTCTAATATGCTTGAAATTGTTCAAAACCGCGCAGCTCGTTTTGTGACTAGACTCTACAACTTCAGTGTCAGTGCCACTGCGCTTAAAGATAGGCCAGGATGAGATTTGTCGGTATTACGTAGGAAACACTTGAGATTAGTAATGATATTCAAAATATTTCATGGGTTGATCAACGTAGATAAAGAATCTTACCTTTCACTTCCCCATTTTTTTTCTAAGAGGACTGACTACCCCCCTAAAATTAGGACAAATTTTTTAAAAGAACAAACATTTATCAAAACTACTTTTTTTTTTTCCACTCACAATCTCCCAGTGTAATCGGCTCCCACAGGAGGTTGCTGACTGCCGCCCTGAAACATATTTCAGGGACATATTGTTACTGTCATAGCTGCATTTTTCATGATCTGTTTTTGTGCCCATCTTGCTTTTTTTTGTAAGCGTATTTTACGTTGTGTATTTTCCCCCTGCAATAATTCCCTCGGGTGCTGCAGGAATCTTATTAGATAAATAAATAAATAATTAAATAAACAACGCAGTATGACACAAACACAGTGTGAACAAACACAGTATGTCATACTAACACGCCCAAAATGCTACGTTTACTAAGCTATATCAGCGCCTGCCCTGAATGCTCTTTTTGCTCTCATTCAGATGAACATTTTGAATGAAATCAGCGCGATACAACGAGGACAGAGATAAAGAAGGGACACAAACACCCAAATTTCAGTTCTCATGCAGCATAGTTCAGATGAACGTCGCCACATCCACCAAACCGCCGATGCTTGAATGCCGGCTACGAGAGCACGCGTCGGTCCTTGCCGCGGGGGTTGGTATACGGCCGCCGTAGTCCACCAAGACAGACAGGTAGATGGTCCCTTCTTCTACGCACCCAATGCTACCCATGCTGAAGAAGTGGTTATACCTAATCCCACATGACACTTCTAAATCCATAATAGCAGACTCCACGTGGGCCTGCCGAAATTTTGAACTGGGACGGATCTCAGCCCCGTAGCTGCCGAAATTCTTATATCTTGCCCATGGGTAGGTCCCCGCTCACTAATCTGGACTCCTGGCTATCAGGGTCTCGCAGGCAATGAGGTGGAGCACGCTGTCGCCCGCGCATTCAGGGCCACTGCTTCGCCCACCGATGACCCCTGTGGTCTAGAAAAGAATGCTCCTCTTCCGTGAGTGATATTTACCACCATCGGGACTCCCACAGCCACTTAGCTACGCCCTGCGAAGGAAGGCGGATGAGGGAATTCTTCTCCGCCTATTCCCCTATACGCCACTGTGCCCGGCAGTGGTTAAGCATTTTGACTCTTCCTTTTCGGCCTCTGCCAGTACTGTGCGGAGGTGGCTAACACCTACCACATGGTATGGGCATGCCAATTAAATCATTCTTTACCCCCCGACTCACATTCAAACCAATAGTAATGGTAGGCAGCCCTGCTTAGCTGTAAAGACCTTCGGCCCAACAAGCCATGGTCAAGCGAGCCAGGACAGCGGCCACGACTAATTGGGTCCCTGACTAGAGACCCCACCTTGTCCTGTAGGAGAGCTGAGCCACATAGAGGCCGGTTTTCCTTGCAATCTCGCTGTTAGCTTATATGATGTTCACCACAACCAACTCTTGCTTAGCGAATCTATGCCTAGTCACTTTGCTCAGCATTGTAAAGCATGCGACTGTCAGCCAAATCGAGAGCGGTACACACAATTTTAGATACCTACAGACAGCAAATAGTTGAGAGAGTGAAGTTTACCATATTGATGCACACGGTAATGCTCGCGTCAGTGTATTAGTATATAAATTCATTAGCTGACCCTGTATTAGAAGAGATTTATTTGTACGATCTAACCGCATTCACTTCTTTTTGTTCAGTTACCTTTTTTGTAATATCTCACTCTCCTCTTAATGCCATTTGGCACTGAGGTTAAACAAATAAATAGATACCTTTGTCTGCATATATGTGAGATCAGTTACTTGTCAAACACGCCACAACCTGATTTGCCGACGCACATGGCATGATGATTTCTTGGCTCTTTCAGCATGGTTACTGTGTTGTTGTTCTGCGCAAGAACTTCTTCACATATCCCAGCAATAATCCAGTGTTTGGTAGTGCGGCGCCTTCGTCTGTCGTTTTTGCACCGTCCCGTATTAGCGCTGTTTGTTGATGTCGCAATCATGCGCCAGTCAGTTAGGCACGGTCCTGATGCATTTGTGAACACGCGCTTTTAAATTTACCAGTATAGTATTTTCTCAGGAATATTGTAATCAAGTTTCTAAGTTTTATAAACAGATAGGCTTTCTTGGGATACTTGAACGCAGAATTTTTCTGTCTGCCCGTTGGTGTCTGTCTAATGATTAAGCCACCCGGCGGCAGTTAAACTTCTTGCTCAACGCCCACCCATCTTGATCTGATAGCTGGATTCATACTTGTGGCACTGTCAATCGGAAAAGCGAATATTACGCATATTAGAGGCGCATATATATAGGCGAGTTTAGGTAGCTTGTTTCTTGATGATATGTGGGGTTTCACGTCGCAGAACCACCATGTGAATATGAGAGACGCCGTAGTCGAGAACTCCAGAAATTGCCACCACGCGGAGTTCTTCATCGTGCTCCAAACTCTGAGCACACGGGTCTACGGCATTTTTGCGCCTCCATGGAAAAGGCATCAGCCGCAGGCGGGATTCGATCCCGTTACCTGCGGATCAGCAGCCGAGTACCTTAGCCACTAGACCACCGCGGTGGGGCGTAGTGTGTTCCTTTATTTAGAAAATTCATAGATACGTAATTCTGAGGACCACAGGTCACTACGCTGCGCTGGCAATGCGACGCTATGAACGAAAAAGTGGTGAAAAAGTGGGCGCTTCGCTAAAACGACACGACGCTGCTATAGATGCCTCTCTGTTATATAAAAATCAAACGTTCGTTTTTTATCATTAGCGCCAGATGAAACTACACATAACACAGTACACGCCAATATTCTCGTGCCGAACGTCAAATAAACGTTTTATTTTCTCTCTCTCTCTCTCTTCAGACAGAAGACATCTTTCGATGTCTTTAGCAGAGAAGCAGGGAGATACGCGGCCAATATTTCTTTTCTCGCGTTCTGACACTGCATGTCAAAAGAACGATTAAAAAGCCGATGACATTCCTGATTGCACTTTAGTCACTGGTGCGGTGACTACTGCCTTTTGAGATTGTGCTGTGTCTTACTTCAAAGCCACATGCCGATTGATAACAAGAAAAAAGGTAAACTGCGGTGTGTGTGTGTGGAATATTTTACCTTAGCAGTCAAATTTCAATCGTTCTAGTCGTGTCTTTCTGATTTCATGTCATTACAGTCTATCCCATGTATGAGGAGTTCGTTCGATCGTGGATTTCCGGACTACAAGCAGGAATGCAGCAAGAGCGGACTGTACGGAGATGTGAGTGATGCGGATTGGTGCAGCTGTAAGGAAACGCGCTCTAGAAGAACTTCTTCCTGGTAGAGTTGGGGCCTCATTTTGCTAAACACGTTACCTACGGTGCAATGTTTCGATAGGGAAGAGGATAGAGAGATAGAGGTAACTTTATCAAAAAACTGTGGAGGGGCGAAGCATGTAGACGGGGTGAATCATGCAGTGTTCTTTTCATTCATGCCCAGTTTCAGTGGAAGGGCGCAACAAATGCATGGATAGTTGACATCATCGTCACCTTACATCCATCACCTATATATATATATATATATATATATATATATATATATATATATATATATATATATATAAGGGAAAGAAGTGTATACCTAAGGGCTCGTTTTTCCGTGTTTTGACACAATATTAATGAGATCTAACAGACAGTATTGCCAAGGAATGTACAGGAGAAGTTATTATATATATATATATATATATATATATATATATATATATATATATATATATATATATATATATATATATATATATATATATATATATATATATATATAATAGCCCAAAGCTACAGTGTGGTTTGTGTGGTTTGTAGCCCGAAGCCACAGTGTGGCTTCGGGCTGCAGACGAGTAGTTGTGAATCCGGATCCTGCCCATGGCAAGTTATCTTTTCAAGCACTTTTCTTTCATCATATTTAGATTACGATTCGGTGTAATACTTCCAATATATCTTCCTTGGAATTATTGTCTCTTAGATCTCAATATTATTGCGTAAACACACACACACACACGTATACATACATATATATATATATATATATATATATATATATATATATATATATATATATATATATATATATATATATATATATATATATATATATATAGACAGCATTAGACCACTCCACCGCGCGCCATGCATGCACGTCTCGGTTTAATCACGGGCGAAAATATGGCCCCGTTCTGTACCCACTTGGGATACGGATTGAAAAAAAAAAAAACAGGGCGCACACCTGGCGTTACTTGCGTTGCGTGGCAAGAGATGCAAAGGGGCCACTCCACGTGCCACAGTTTAGAAGATAAACGAACAGGCTTCAGCGTCAGCGCGATTTAAGAACAGACCAAACAGACACGCATAATACAGATAGCGCTCGTCTGTGTTCCGTGTGTCTCCTTGCTCTTCGTCCAAATCACGCTGAAGCCTATCCGAGCATGTACCAACTCGCCCGAGTCAAAGTGATATCAAAAGATAAAACCCACCCACCTCCGCGAAGTGAATCATGACGAGTGGGCGAAGCTCTGGGTATCGTAACGTTACCCGAGCGTTGCTCCATATGATGTAAATTCCGTCACATTTGTGAAGTCCCAACATTTAAGCTCACTTTTGTGGTGATAAACTGATCGGCACCATTCTCGTGATGTTATGTTCACCGGGATCAGCGATCGCTCATCTTGTAGTTATCCTCGATATACGCTGAAGTCTATTGTAAGGACTTGTTTTTTCTTGCTTCTCACATATTTTTGACTATGGTTCTATACCGTGACCACAGTAGAAGACAAGTCTGCCTTCCACCCGAAAACAAAATCTAAGAGCGTCGGATTCTGCACTGCCGACACTGTCAGCGCGTTGCTCAAACACAAAGTCGTAACAACTGTAACACTTATTTGTTAACGCTTGCCCTTTGTATACTTGTACGCCCTTTTTAAGCGTCTTTGTTTGTGCTTAAAGGAACAACACAGGCGGTTGATGTATAAATAAAGGAACAACACAAGCAGCGAATGTATTTCATGTATAGAGAAAATTAAGTTGCGTTGTTTAGCCAGCCTCCTGTAGCCCGGCTTTTTCAACAAGTGTGAACAAAAGATATAATCATACTTGCCACCACGAGGCAATGTTTTGGGAATGACAAGAACATCTGTTATTGATATGTGGGGTTTAACGTCCCAAAACCACCATATGATTATGAGATACGCAGTAGTGGAGGGCTGGAAATTTCAACCACCTGGGGTTCTTTAACGTGCACCCAAATTTGAGCACACGGGCCTACAACATTTCCGCCTCCATTGGAAATGCAGCTGCCGCAGCCGGGATTCGATTCCACGACCTGTGGGTCAGCAGCCGAGTACCTTAGCCACTAGACCACCACTGCGGGGCACGCGGCCGGGATTCGATCCTTCGACCTACGGAAATGCAGTTGAGCACACTACATCGTGGCTAGTATGCCTGTTCTGGTGGTCTATCTCTCGGGATTTTACGCTAGGCACCGTCAGCACTAGGTGCATTCACGGGATCACGTATTGGCAATGAGCATGCTAACACTTTCCAAGGGGGCACTTGCCCCCATCAAGCTTAGACTTTCTTGCCCTTTCACCAAGCTACACCAACGCTAGCTACGCCCCTCACTCAACAGTGATGCAAGAAGCGTTGGCACCCCCCCCCCCCCAAAAAAAAAATCTTGCCGATGCCCCCGACTGGATGTTTGGCTTTAGAAGCAAGCATGCTGTCATATGCATGTAGTTGGTTATCGCAACAAGCGCAGGTCACTACAATCTCCGACTGTCGCCTTCATTAATAAAGTTCAATGTTTTAAGGGAGTCCCGAGACAATTTTGAAACACGCATCCTAAAAGTGACTTGGTCGGTCTGCCTTGCTGCGTTCACCGCACACCAGAGCCAGACAATATGGTATTGTATAAAATATTTCACTTTGATTTTAAAGTTTTCATCACTGCGCATAAGCATCATCCCGAGGCGTCGACACAGTTCCACTGAGTTTGCGTCCTGCTTGAAGCCCGGTTCACGGGAATCTCCATCGGTGTCACAGGAGAATGATTCACTCGCCGTTCTTTACGTGCACCCCGAGAACGTGATGCACCCGCCGCTCGTGCGTTGAGAATTGCCGTCTCTCCGTGACGTCACACTTCGATGACACATCCCTGAGAAGTTGCCTCCTTGATATGGAAACCGAATGTGTTCTTTAACGTAGGTTTTGTACATTTTAGGCTTCTTGACACTAGTGCTCTCATTTGGAACGACAATGCGAAAATGCTTCAAATTTGTGTCAGTACTCTTTTCAAAAATATTTATGAACTACAGATTTTTCAGAGCCTTAAGTAAGCATAAGTTCGTCAAATTTTGGCGACACCACTGTAGCCTGAAGTAGATAATCGCTAGCAATAGCGGTTCTGATGCAGAACACAAAATGTGACATCGTAAATAAATTACATTTTGCAGAATTCTCATTTTCAGGCCGTGAGATGTCAGCTGTCAGAAGAAGCCTTGGTAAGTATGAAGAGGAAATTAAAATATGAAATACTGAACAATATATTTCCATGGCTTGCAGGAAGTCTTCAAAGAAAACAGCAAGCTGGTACCTGCATTGGTAACGCGCACATGCTGGCACATAGAGCGACCTTATTAGGCACACGCACGTTGCCATTATCGTGATATTAGTGGTTGAGGCATTTCGAAGTCACATGGATTTTGTGTTAAGGATGGCGCCCATGTTTTGCTTGATCTACTGTCGTCAATCATTCGCCGATTAAGCACGTTGTCAAGAAAGAGAGAAGAGGTACGCTGGGGGGTTAAGTAGACGACAGCACCCTGCACTGAAGTGGTTGAATTAAAAAAAAGCGAAGAGAAAATGAAAGAGTACTGAAAGCAAGGAAAAGAAAACACACTAGCACATTTGATCATTCCAATCAGAGTCATTCAGACATTCGCAGAAACCATAGTAGTGCTTGTACGGCGAGTGCAACGGCTGTGCTGCGCTCTTGTGCGTGAGCAACTTGTGTTACTGACAGACTTCAGCAAATGACTTGATTCACATTCATAGTACACGAATGCTCTTGATATCCTTGATTGATATGCGAGTTTTAACGTCACAAAACTACCATATGATTATGAGAGACGCCGTAGTGGAGGGCTCCGGAAATTCCCACCACCTGGGGTTCTTTAACATGCACCCAAATTTGAGCACACGGGCCTACAGCATTTCCGCCTCCATTCGATAACGCAGCCGCTGCAGCCGGGATTCGATCCCGTGACCTGCGGATCAGCAGCCGAGCGCCTTAGCCACTAGATCACTGCGGCGGGGCACGGAGGCTCTTCCACAGTCGTGGATATATTGGGACCGTGGTACTGCGCGTCACCGTTTAGAAAGAGAAGGAAATATTCTATGAAAGGTTCAGTGAAGGGGGCAAGCATGAAAAAAAAAAAAACCTTCCTCCTTGATGTCTCTTAGAATCGACCTGAAGACTCCGAGATTTTCTTTAACGAATCTTTTTTTTTTTACATTCATAAGAAAAACCACATATATGGTCCAATTGTTTTCCGCCTTGACTTAGTTCGAAATGCACAGTAAAGTAGCTTTTGCTTGGTGAGAAATTTATGCTACTCACAACTCTTCAGGCATATATATATATATATATATATATATATATATATATATATATATATATATATATATATATATATATATATATATATATATATATATTGTCTGCAAAATTTGGTTGTCCTAGGACGTCGCCTGTCCGTTCAGCCTGTGCAGTGCAGCGAATCAGCGAATGCAGCCCAAACGTACAAACCGTTCTCCAATATGAATGAAGCACCCATGACCTTTGACACGTTCGTGTGTTTCAGTTGCGAAGCTATGCGTTTCGTTAAATTTACCGTTTCTATCCCGAACGATAATATGAACGAACACGGGCACCGGATGATCGTGATGCTCATGCACAATAGGTTTGTAGTACACAGCACCTCGGTGGGGAAGCTAGCCGTATATCCATCGGGTAAAATGATACGCAATGCACCGTTGAAGCTACTCGTTTTGCAGTGCTCGGCAACGAAACGAGATAAGGAGCCTATGTGACGGAACATGCTTTATCTCGTTGTGGGCTGGGTGATCACGTACTGGGCTCAAATGTGGACCAAGGCTGTACTTAATCGCAGTGCTTCAGCTGCATACTATAGATATACGGGCGTCCACACCAGACTCTGCAGTTGCAAAAAAAAAAAAAAAAAAAGAGAGAGAGATAGAAGAAAGTCACAGCATATACACAGAGTGAAAGATGATCAGTGGAACCAAGCGTCCGTCAGTGCGTCCGCGTTTCTGTTCATTCGTCCATCCGTCCGTTCGTACGTTTGTCCGTCCGTGCGTGAGTCGAACATACAAACAGACAGATGACGGATGGACAAGGCTAGCGGATGGTTCACGGTTTGCCGATACGACACTCCGAAGCTTCGCCCCACTCATCATGATTCACTTCATGGATGTGTTATGAGGTGGTTACTGCATACATGCATACATACAGGTGACGACCAATCCATGCCTTAACAAGCTTCACCCCTAAAAGACGCCGGACACCGTACGGCTAAGGGGCCTTTCTTACTTCATAATTACGAGCGTTATTGAGGAGCTTTCCGGTGGAGAAGGCTGACACATGCTCGAAAAAGGAAGAAACGACGGCACCAACGCTACGGTCGCTACTTTATTTCAGTCCATGTTTATCGGTGCGCAATTTCCAAAAAAAGATTAAAACATACCAACAAGTCCAAAGGTTCGTTTTCGGCTTTCAATTACGAGATAATAGGCAGTGCTACCATAGTATACTGTTAAACTGAACAAAATCACAGCACTTTATTCAGGATTGCACACGCATTTTCGTGCGTGAAAGCTCTTCACAACACACTATTCAGACACCGGTCTCCGGTACGCAATGTTATTTAACATATATTTTTTATTATAGGAATGCTTGCTTGAAAATGCAAGAGACTGAAGATTCCTGAGCGAAGGGCTGATCAATAAAGCAAGTTTAAATATGTGAGCTCACAATGATGGCGTCTCGCTTATTCGCGCACAATATCACTATAGACGTTAAAAAACATCAACATGCCCCAGAGATAACAATATGTGCAACACATTCTAAAGCCACGGCAGCCATGTCGGGCTACGATATATTTATTTGCGATAAAATTATATGGGCACGTTCATAACAAATTTATGCTCATTCGGCTACAATTTTTTTTCCTCGCCGTCACTTAGGTCTTTCGTTGTGTACACCCGCAGTGATGTACCCTCCCTGGCGCCGGATTTTCACAGATTATGCCCCCACTGCCACCAAATTCTCACAAGAACATCATCATGAAACAAATAAACCGCGATAGTCAGAAGAAAATATTATAGATGCCGCCGACTAACTTGCAACAGCTCGCCTACCGCAGGTACTTATAGAATGCAGTTGGAGTCAGAAACGTAGTTTCACCATAGAAGCGTGCTGCTTGTAGGCGAAATGCCTCGCGCAACGCTGAAACTTGGGTGATAAAATTCTACGCACTGAAGCTGCACAGTGGGCTGAGGGGCTGCGTAGAAAGTGTGTGCGGGAGGGGAAGGCCTGCTGAATTCTGTGACCAATGAGAACAGCATTAAAAGGGCAGCTTAAGAAATCACCAGGTCTTAACGGGACACGCAGCACAGTCAGAGCAAAATCTGCAATAGCGGCTTTTCTGGAGCCCATCGCAGACTCTCTCGATACAAGTCCACATGCGAAGTACCCTCTACTGCATAAATCAACGTATACCTTCAGTGAAATAAGGAGGCATCGTGCCGCTATACGTCATTCTGCAGAGAAGCGTGGTGCCCGATACTCATCTGTAAGGCATTATGTGAACTCTGTTCATGCTGCATGTGGCTGATGTCGAATAAATATGGCTGGGCCTTTTGTAATGGGTTGGAAGCAAACGACGACATGCTCACTTTTTGCGCAATTTGCATCATGTGGCACCTGGTTATTTTGCGCCTTTGCGACTATATATATCAACACAATCATTTGTAGGACGTTTCCTTGCGAAATTGTTTCAAACACCAGCGGAACTTTGTTGTATAATACGCCACTGCCACGCAGCAGGCTCGTGTTTCAATTTCATTCATTCCCAGACCATTTTCTGTTTTACTTTTCTCATTCCGCGTGCTGGTGGTCACATACAAAGGCGGTGCGTGGGACAACTACGCCTCTGCAATTGTGATACGATAACCGCTTGCGCCGTAGAAGTACAAAGCTTACGGAACACCATGGACATAATATAGTGACATCATCACTCGTAGAAGTCACAACTGCACGCCGCTAACTATACCCGGTGTTCACAACACGCACATCACAACAATGCTACAGTAAACAACTGTTTCAGCAACCCATCTGCTTACCTGCATTGCTGTAAGATTAGTTATTTGGTAGAAAAGTGTCAGCCTACCTTGCGATTATTTACCGTCTATCTTGGCAGAGATGCCTTGTTTCTTGTTATTGTCTGCAATGCGCAGCTAGGGTGTAGCCTGCAGTTACCTACAATGAGCTAGACTTTGCTTGTTCGTGCTATTACCGCCACCATTTCTGAAGTGTGGGATTGGGCGAGTTCACCCTCAATTATTAAACTTCCCAGCGCATTTTTTTTTAGCTGAGCCGTTTGTAGCATTTTATTTTTGTTCTTGTCCTATCCATGTACCAACAGTTAGGTGCTCTTCATCAGCAGGTACGTGAACACTGAAGACGCAATATTCAGTCTGCAATTTTATTGAAAATTTTTCATTGTTATTCACAGAGGCTTGTAGGCATATAGACAGTGTATACAAACAGCATGTTTGTTCAATATATTTGCAAAAAAAAAATAATTACTGAACATTTTCCTTCGCGGTGTCCAATACTGCTTTCTTTGGCGTCTTTCTGCGGCAAGACAAGCGGCGTAGCCAGAAATTTGTTTCAGGAGCAGGCGCGAGGCAAGCTAGTGTAATCGAGTGTAATTTCGTGCTCTGTATCACATCAAAGAAGAAAAAATAAATTTCGGTAGAGGCATGTGTGCGGTGTGTCACTCTTTCGGCGCCCTCGCCGCTGGCCACGTCGTAAAAGCGCTATTACTTACGTAAAAAGCGCACAGACTATAGAGGAAAGAGGTCTGTCTGAAAAGCTGCGTTTTTAATGAAATATTTACAAAGACGACGCAAGACTCCTGCGCATAGTAAGAAACACGATGCCTGCCACACCAACCGATGGCACGGATTGCAACAGCGGCGATCTTTCATTCATGCTCACGAGCAAAAGAAACACGCATCTACAGCTGGGAGAGCACCTCAACAGCTTGTTGTCGCGACGCCTGAGAAGAAACGTCACTCAAGACGTCACACCACAACGGTACAATTTCAGTGAAATGCAATTAGTATCCCGATTTCACCAGTGTTACTGCAGGGCCGTGTCACGTGGGGACCTGGCAACGATGCCACCTACAGTGCAGATCGAGAACTCGCCAACCGAGTCGCATGGTGGCTCGCACTGCGATCGGAGTGGGATCGCATAGCCAGCTATCAGGAGGTAACTCAGCTCTACGTGTTAGCCAGGGCAGTGTACAAGCCAACACACAAATCACTTTAGAGGTTCCAAGAATGAAATGAGAGGCAACTCCAGGCCAATGCGCATACCTTAACCCCGTATCCTGTCACCATTACAACTACCTGCACCAATATCCAAGACACGCAAGCAATGCTTGGAAAGAGCGAATTCCACGTACTGTGGTCATTCCCAGCAGTGGCCAATAACAATCAGGGAATGAATAATACTGTGCTGTGTGGCTCTTATCCTGACCAACCGGCCTAGGTCATCAAGAGAGAAGAATATCCCACCCGGGAGCTCGTGGCCTGCAAGCCGCAAAGCCGCCCACCGAAATACCTTGCTCATTAAGTAAAGCTCTTTCTCACTCACTAACTTGGGGCGCCCGTAAGCTATACGTCGGACCTCTTCGCGGTTTTCACTGTTTTGCTAGTATCACTAGTATCACTAATGTAAGAAGCAGGTTTGAAAGCTATGTGACACCCTGCCAATGACGTCATAGATGGCGTTTCTGTAAGGGTAACAGGGTCACATGACACCAGGCTTTTCAGGTGCGAACGGAATCTTCCACGATAAGAACACAAATTGAGTACTGGGAACAGTGTCACAGAGGGCCTTCGCGTCACTTTCGTATAGTGTGAATGCGTTCGACTGCTCAGCTGCGACCCTACGATTTTCGCGCGTGATTTTTTCAAATAAGTGCTGATTCTTGCTGTATGAGATGACTTGAGCGGCATGGTCGGGTAGCTCATCAAAATTCAGATTCCCGTGCACGTCATGAAAGTCTGCCGGCCTACTTTTTTTTTTGGGGGGGGGGGTCAAAACGTTTCACAAACCACTATGTTCCTGTTAGCTTCGCTAACGGCACAAGCCTACGCGGAAAACAATTAAGCATATTGCTACGTTCTTGAGAATGCGAATGTTACATTGACCACGACAGGTCTTCACAGACAGGAGTGCGAAGCTTGGATGTGATATATGTCGCAGCTAAGACGGGACCGGCTCGTAATCGCTTTAAGTGAAACACACTTCATAATACGAAATGTTCCTCAGGGAGTTTGCAAGGGTTATGACTAAAGTAAAAAAAAAGGCTGCAATGGAACGGTGATCGGGACGAGTGCTTGCATCCACACAGAAAATTGAACATGTAGCGCAAGCCGCGGGGCGCATTTAAACATGGCACGAAAAACGCTTATGTGCAACTGATTTAGCCTCAACAAGGGTGTGAGTTGGCTCAACGTTTTTTTTTTTTGATGAATATCATAATCTCGGTGTCGCTGTTAGAAATTGTCCTTCGTGGGCAGCGAAGTAATAAAATGCTCCCAGTTGAGCATTACATTTAGCGAACGAAAGTAAACAAATGCGGCTTACTTGGTATTTCGACATTGGCGGGGCTTCAATGCATGACTATTGGTGGGGCCTCAGTGCATGACTATTTATTTATATATTCGCCGAAAGATTGTTGCTGTTAGCTATAGCTGTTACTCCTTTAGGTGGCTTCTGACTTGCCATTTTGATAAATGCTTCAATAGATACATGTTGCCCCCTTTTTGAGACCAGCATTCACATTTTCAAAGAATCCAAGAAGAGTGAACACGTATTTTTGAAGGGATCTTTAAAGCTTTATATGTGTGGCAAGTCAGGACAAACCAAAAAGATGTATTCTTCCGTGCAGTGCAGCGTGTATTGGCTGATGGTCGGTCATTGGCCACGTAACAATGAAAGATGGTGTACTAAAAGGATACACTTTTGCAAGCGATCGGCTTGGGAAATGAGTTCAGCCCTAAAATTCATGCTCAGTGACGTATATAAAGATCTTTGCAAGCGCGCTGCCGCTGTACAGGCCGTGGTGGTAGATGCTGGTTCGCAACTCCAACTGGATGTCTTGAGGCCCCTGCAGCGACCGCACGATGGACACCATGGCTTCATTGAAACCGGTCCTTCGCAAGTAGAAGTGCTCTCTGGTCGCGACCTCGACGCCGTGGGCCCTGCGCACATAAACAAGTGCCAGAAGGTGTCAGAGATAGAGCGTTATCAGCATACTGATGAGGATTTTAGTGGCACGAGGGCCATGCTAGGAAAATAGCGCCATGTAAGGTGATGTAACGATAACAAGTATTCGTTATTTACGATGACATTCAAGGGATGTGAAGTCGTGAGCATTGGTGGTGATGGTAAGTGGCTGTTTAGGGGCCCAAAATTCCTCATACTAAAGACGGGTAAAATGTATAAGTATTGAAATTATGAAAGTTACATGACCTGTGTGCTGTGAAGATCAATGAATTGTAGTCCTGTTAACAAAACCACGGAAATAGGCAGCCAGAACGAATACCTCATCAATACTCCTGAGTCCAAGGGCCAAGAGCTAGGTGCTTTGTTTATCACCGCAACCAAGACCTCTGATTAGAAGTCATGCTACGCCTCCCCTAAGTATATTACATGAAAACTATGTCTATTGTTTAAAAAGCAGTGACTTGTATGTGAAAAACGGGTCCCTACCAATGAACATGACCAAATTCAGTAGAAATTTCTCTCGGTACGGTAATTTAAAGTGCTTCTTTCTAATATCCGCCAATTCATCGCACTGGATCACTATGTGAAGCACGGTAAGTGGTTCTCCAGATCTTTCACATCTGGGTGGGTCATCACCGGGCAGAAGGTATAATGTGTGAGTGCTATTCGCAGCCTTGTTAACGGCTCATTGCCAGTATACGACTTGATAACGTGCAGTTTATTTAGGGTGCGTCTATCTGAAGTGATCTGCCAGTGAGCTCTCAGCTTTCGTTTAAGAGATGGTTTTAAGTCAAGCACATGAATAGATGGGCATGTATTGAATGTGCTTTCCTGTGCGGATGCGACTAGCTGGTCCGTCATCTCATTGCCTCGGATCTCGCGGTGACCTGGCACTCAGCAGACTACGAAGTGCTGTTTGTGAGCGTACATTATAGATAATAAACTGCAAAGAAAGACAAGAATGGAATCCTGTGTTTTTAAGAGTTTTCAGAGCATTTACCATGTTCAGGGAATCAGTGTAAATTACTGCCTTCTGTAGCTTAAATTATTTAATGTGTTTAACGGCCGCCAGTATAGCAAAAGCTTCTGCGGTGAAGATGTTCGTATCGGGATGCATAACGCCGACCTCCGAGAGGGATGGGCTGACCGCAGCGTAGGACACCGAAGTGTTGGACTTTGAGGCATCTGTGAAGAACTCAGGACATTTGTATTTATGTTGCAGTTCCATGAAGTGCGTGGATATGTGAAATGGGCACGTGCTTCGTAACCTCTAAGAAAGACACGTCGCAATCTGTAGTACGCCACTGCCACGGCGGCAGGTATGTCCACTGACTTCCATTAAAAAGTGGGTAAGCCGCGGGAGCCGTCATGTGGTGCTCAAGTGGCACACCCATGTCCTCGGCCAGACCCTTCACGCGAAGCGAGCGAGGCTGTCGAAACGAATGACTGTCGAAACGAAGGACGAAGCCCCTCTTAGTCTAATCTTGTCGTGCGTCTTGCGAAACCGAGAGAACAAGAGATGAGGAAGAAAAGAAGGCATTATCTCCCGAACAGTATAACAGATGGCGCTGTATCATAGAAGCACATACAAACTGCAGTTGAGTGAAGATATTCTGTACTGCTACTCTCCGTTAAGCTGCTGCGCGGGCTGTGTCTGGTATGCGGAAAACCATTGCCTCTCCCAGTCTTCTGAATAGTCGCCGTACGTAGCGGATCGTTGGTGGGGCATAGACGAAGCTGAGTGGCGGGCACGTTTTAGACGCTCGCGCTGAGCTTCCTTGGCTCGCGTCTCGTCGGTGTTATCTACGCACCGTCTGCATTCTTCAACGCGATCGGAAGCATGCACGGACGGAAGTACGTTTAGCCACACTCATCATTATTCACTCCATAGATACGCTGCGATTTTTTCGTATATATGATGTGTGACATAAATGTGAGTTTAGAGTACAGAATAAGGCCTAGAAATTGACGTTCTGCCGCTACAGGTGACTGCTGGCTATTCAAGTTAATCTCGGGGTAAGAGTGGAGACCTATTTTTTTAGAACAAAAGTACACATCCTTCATTTTTTGCAGATTTTCCTTCGATTCTCTCTCGTTCCACTCTCGTTTTGTATCTTGTAAGGCTTTGGAATAATGTGTAGAGTTGTATATCTATTCGAAATGTGATCCCGAAGCGTCAGCTTGGTCTTCCATGCTTTTGACCTGGGTGTTCATTAAAGGCACTGAATAACCAGGTTGACCTTGTACTTTCCTCACACTATTCCATACTTTGGCCTCATCTCTGATTGATGATTGATATGCGATATTTACCGTCCCGACACCACCATTGGATTATGAGACACCCGTAGTGGAGGACTCCGGAAATTTTGACCACTTGGGGTTCTTTAACGTGCACCTACATCTGGGCGCACGGGTCTACAGCATTTTTGCCTCTATCAAAAATGCAGCCGCCGCAGCCGGGATTTGATCCCGCGACTTGCAGATCAGCAGCCGAGTACCTTAGCCACAAGACTACCGCGGCGGAGCTGGCCTCATATCTACAAGACTTTATGCCCGATATGAAGTTCTGACAGCTTTCTCCTCTAGCCAGGCGGCGTGTTCGGCGGTCTTGTGATTTGATTTGCTTAAAATTTATAAAATTCTCTGCTGTGGGAGAGTAGCGTAAAAGACCCCATGCTTTATTTTGTTTTCGCCAAGCCTTGCGGCACTCATCATTTCACCAGGGGACACATTTTCCTGTCGCCCTATAGTTACTTCCTGTATGCATTTAAAAGCAGCGTTAATTATAGCAGCGGTAAAATACTCAACAGCAGCGTCAATATTTAAGCCATCTCAGCCCACGAGATATGAATAATGTTATAGAACTCCTCCCAGGTGGCTCCCACAAATTTCTACCGAGAAGTCTGGGGTGGAGATTGATCTTGTTTTGTTGTTTTCAGTAATATTAGAAAGCGGTCACTTACATACGACTTTTTAATCATGTCCCAGTTACATTCAAGCAAAATCGATGGAGATATGATCAATGAATAAGATTTGCTCACGAGGCTAAAGAAACGTAGGTTCTTTTTTATTGAGTAAATGTGCTACCGTGGAAAAAAGAAAATTCTCCATGAGGCGGCCTTGCGCGTCGGTGCGAGAGTCGCGCTATACAAGCTGCTGTGAGCATTAAGATTGACGAGGACGACGTAAATCTGAGGCTATTTACCAATGAATGACTGAAATTCGTGTTTGTGTAGCTGTTAGTGTAGGGGTATGTATATTGAGCAGATTGTGAAGAGCTTGTTTCCAATAATAGCTCGAGCGGCTACTGCTTCAAGTGCCGTTCGGAGCGGAAAGCGTTGACATGAAACGTTTTTCTCAAGCATGAACGCAACACCACCAGATGATGCAAGAGCATCCTGGCGGTCTTTCCGAACTATAACATGTTGGCTGAGAAAATTAGTGTGCTAATGGTTTAGATGCGTCTCCTGAACACACAGCACCTTTGGACAATATTTGCTAAATTCGCGTATGTCGTCTAGATTGTGCATGAGTCTTGTAGCATCCCGTTGTAATATAGTGCTCATTTTGAATGAGTATGTGCGCTGTGTGTCAAGAAAGGAAAGAGATTTATTTTACAGGGCCTTTGACAGGTCCTGTAATTAGAGTTCTGTCTTTCTTGTAGTGGTCGAGGGGGTCTCGCCGCTCCTTAGACGCAGCATGCGCCGGTGGTCTGGAGGTGTCCATCGCATTTGGAGAGATCGGGCCAGATGTAGACGCAACCTCTTTAGTTTGTGTGGTACCCTGCCTTCTGCGAGGGTTCACAGGGGCTTTTGGTGGGACCGTGTTCAGGGAGGAAGGAGAACCCGGGGCTGCTCCCCCTTTGGTGGCTGGTGGCGGCGTTTGCCTCAACGCGTCAGGAGTTGTCTGAGACCTTGCCGAAAACCATAGTGGTCTTACCCCCGCGCACCACTTCGGTCTATGAAGTGTTCGCTGCAAAATGCGTGGGAAAATGCTGCTCTTCATGAAGGCTAATGTTTAGTTTGATTTTTGTTGTTGTAATTTCTTTTTCTCTCTTCCAGGCAGTGCAAGACCTGGTGATGATGATTTGTGGGGTTTAACGTCCCAAAACCACCACATGGTTATGAGAGACGCCGTAGTGAAGGGCTCCAGAAATTTCGACCACCTGGTGTTTTGAAACGTGCACCCAAATCTGAGCACACGGGCCTACAGCATTTCCGTCTCCATCGAAAATGCAGCCGCCACAGCCAGAATTCTAACTCATGACCAGCAGGTAAGTAGCCGAGTACCTTAGCCACTAGACCACCGCGGCAGGGTCGCGCAGGACCTTGAATATGCCGGCGTGTCTCCATCACAGTTGGGCCAGTGAAGATCGGGCTCGCATTCATCATCAGCAGAGTGCTCTTTACTGCCGAATTTCACGCAGGTTAGCTGCTTTCGGCATTTCATCGAGCCATGGCCTAACAGCTGGCACTTGAAGCAGCGCGGTGGGTTTTGAATATATGATATCACTGGCAGTTTGAGATAGCCTAATACTATTTCGGTGGGAAGTGTGGTGGATCCAAAGGTAAGTATATCAAAAGCGACATCTGTGCGCCAACTCTTTGAGGAGCGATCAGTTTGGCGAAGGCTAGGGGATCCAATCGAGTTGTGTAATTTGTTCTGCAGACATGCTCGCCACCCACTCTCGAACCCAACAAGGGACGCCGTGAGGCTCGAATGATACACGAACGCCAGCTGTGCATGTCCACAATAACCAAATATGAGATAACCTAGGTCGGTTACGCCACACAAGGTTAACCCTTGGGGCCAGGAAAAAGTGCGTAAGCAGAAGAGAGGAGAGGATAGGAAAGAATAAAAGTGGGAGAAATGCGAAGATACAGGAGGAGAGGGAGACAGAAAAAAACGACTGCCGATTTTCCCTGGGTGGGTCGGCCCAAGGGTGCCTCTGCATGAAGCCGGAGCCAAAGGGGTGTGTTGCCTCTGCCAGGGGGTCTTATAGGTCTGATGACCCGGCGTCAACTCAGCCCCCATAATCCCCTTTCTCGGACGCGGCTAAGCCAAGCACGGCTACACGTGGGAGGGAGTTGAAATCCCCTGTGGGTCGTGTCCGTGGTGTCACTACGCCCCAAACACCCGGTTGCGCAGACGCCCTTGCAGGGGTTATCAACAGACTGACGACCAGTTTTACAATACATGTGTTTTATCGCGCAATTATATGAACACTTTTGGCTGGATTTTGCCGCTGGCGTCAACGTCGGCGTCGGCATCGCCGTCACTCACCGTATATGTATACGTATCTATAGATATGAAAATTAAGAAAGAAAAAGAAAAACCAATAAAAGAATCGAACTTGGAATCAAACTTGGGTCCTCTGAATCGTGAGTGCGAGGCGTTAACCACTGAGCCACTGCGTTCAGCGTTCAAACGGCAAGCTATTTATATCTACCTCTTACCGCTGCTCACGGGTATCTCAGGGGAATCATCGTGTTTTCTGCATTACCAGCAAGCTGGCGCAATGAGCGTGCGTCGCCACATCGCGCGGCGATGCCCACTCTGATTTCCCACAAGTACTTGGTCCCACTTAGAAGAGGGGAGCAACGCTCCTTCGCGCACCCTTATCGCACGGTTGGGAGGAGGGCATGATCATACGTCTTGGCTGGCCTCAGGCTTTACCTGGACCGATTCTGTTGTAGTTTATGGGCGCACAAAGGTCACTGCAATCATCACAGTCTCTGTTTGCGAAAAACGTGCGCTTTTCATAAACAGTGAAGTAACAACTGAGACGCTTATTCGCATCCATCTGTACCTGTGAGTACATTTTGTGCGTCATTTGTGCATGGGAAACGCGGGGCACGTTTCAATCTGCTTTCTATTCTGCGATTGACCTTCCAATTTGTTGCTATCGCGTTCATTGTTTCGATTTTGCGGCAAAGCTGTGGCTTTTTTTCTGGTGCGACAGCTTAGCTGTTAAAATTGTCTAATTATGTCTAATCACTTCGTTTAATACTTTCCCGTAGAAAACTGTCGTTATCAGGCAATTAACATCGCAGTGGAGAAACACAGGCTGAGTGTCCTTCAGTTCAATAACTCCTGATAGTCCTGATAGGCCAGTGGCGGATCCAGAGGAGGGTGGCAGTAGGGGGCGATCGCCCCCCTCCCCCGAAGCCTGTCAGCACCCCATCCCCTTCTTTTAAGTGCTTGTCACCCACCTGCTATACCCGTTAGGACAAATGAGTGACCACTGTGAGCACAGGTGAACAGTATTTATGCCATTATTGGGTTTTTAATTGTGCTAGTAAAAATAGAAAAGCAATGACCACGCCCCCTTTCTAGTGTTAATTCAAACGACCTTCCCCCCCCACCCCTTACTTACCTCACCAACACTATCAACGAAATATGGAAAAAGGGTGAGATACCCGATGCCTGGAAACTAGCTCACATGGTTCTCATACCCAAACCGGGAAAGGCGCCGAGCCTAGATAACCTACGCCCCATATCTCTCACGTCGTGCGTGGGCAAAGTGGCTGAGCACGTCGTCCTCAACCGGGTTGGTCGATACCTCGAAGATGACTGCATCCCGCACCACATGATTGGCTTTCGACCAGGGTTATCCACTCAAGACGCCATGTTACTCCTAAAGCATCAAATTCTGGATGGCGGAAACACTCGAGACACTCGTGCAATACTCGGTCTCGATTTAGAAAAGGCATTCGATACAATAACGCACTCGTCAATCTTGAAAGCGATCGCAGCCCTCGGCCTAGGTCATCGATTTTACTACTTTATCCGCTCTTTCCTCACTCGACGCAGAGCCGTCCTCCGCGTAGGAGACCTAGTGTCGGAAGAAGTGGAGCTCGGACAGCGGGGCACTCCTCAGAGATCCGTCCTCTCGCCCACGCTCTTCAACCTCGTGATGATCGGGCTTTCCGAACGACTTTCGTAAATCGACGGCCTAAATCACACTATCTATGCGGATGATGTAACCATATGGTGCTCCACAGGGTCGGATGGTTTCATTGAGTCCGCCCTGCAAGAGGCTATCGACACCGCCGAGTCCTACCTCGACCACACCGGTCTCAGGTGCTCACCCGCGAAGTCGGAGCTCTTTATATATTTGCCCAAACGCCGGGTTGTCAAGCCCAAAGGGTGGAAACCTCCGGCGGAACGCAATATCACCCTCCACACCAGAGATGGTCGTACTGTACCCAGGGTAGACACCATCAAGGTCCTCGGCATGATCATCGAGTCCCGCGGAACCAACACCCAAACAGTACACAAGCTCAGGACTAAGACTGAGAATGCCATACGACTCGTACGTAGAGTAGCCAACAGGCACCATGGCCTCAAAGAAGACAGCCTGCTGCGTCTCGTACACGCGTTTGTTTTGTGCCATTTTACCTACGTTGCCGCTATACACAAATGGCTACGTGCTGAGCGCAATCAACTCAATGCGCTTATTCGCAAGGTGGTCAAACGAGCCCTTGGCCTCCCTATCACCACTCCAACGTACAAACTCCTCGAGCTTGGCGTACATAACACGCTAGAAGAGATCGCCGAACCTCAGGAACGCATGCAATTGACCCAACTCACCACCACCAAGGCGGGCCGCCATATTCTGCGCGAGTTCGGCTTCTTCTCCTCAAGGGCCAGGGACCCCCCAGAGTTGACTAATTCCCCGTGAAATCCGCGACCTTATCACGATCGCTCCCATTCCACGAAATGTACACCCCGAATACAACAAAGGCAGGCGCCTTGCGCGGGCGACCGCCATTCTCAAGCGCATAGACATGGAAGCGGACAACGTCTCGTTCGTGGACGCCGCTGCCTATCACAACAACCGAGCCTTCGCCGCGGTCGCGGTATGATCCGCGCAGCAGACTCTTAACTCTGCCACAATCCTCACCCGAAACCCCGAAGTAGCGAAGCAAGTAGCTATAGCTATAGCTATACTCGACAGCAAACGGGAATTCATCTACAGCGACTCCAGGCCGGCCATCAAAGCCTTCGAACGCGGAGTCATCTCCGACCAGGCGTTATGTATCCTGCGCAAAGCAGACACGAGTGTCCTGAAGCACCACACTGTCATCTGGTTCCCCGCCCATCTCGGCCAGGTGTCGGGTGCCCTATCCAACCTCAACGAGATCGCCCATGATGCAGCGCGCGCACTTACCGACCGCACGCCACAGGGCAACCCCATCTTGCTGGGTTAGATACCAATCGGGATGCACCAATTACGTACAATGAAATAAGAAAGCACTTTTACCTGGAGCGCCGCATTTTTCCACCCCCACATCTGAAACTTAACCGACCACAGGCATTAGCCCTACGCCTATTACAGACACACACGTACCCAAACCTTGCCACGCTTCACGTTTATTATCCCGATGCATACCCCAGCGACACATGCCCATCATGTGGACACACAGCGACACTCGCACACATGCTCTGGGAGTGTAGAACAACTCCTCCCGACTCTACCTCAAGCAAGTGGGAGAGGTCCTTCAGGAGCTCACTTCTCGCCGACCAACAATGGGCCGTCCAGCAGGCCCACGAAGCGGCCGCCAGGTACTCCCTGTCGGTCCCTATGTGGGAGACGCCCGCTACGCGCTAAGCGCGTCTTGCAGGACTGAAATAAAGTTTTTTTTCATTCCATTCCCCCCCCCCCCTAGTGTGGGTGGCTGGATCCGCCTCTGTGATAGGCCTACAGAGTAGTTCCTTCCTCGAGTGAGAATACTGCAGTCTCAGCACTCCTGTCGAGACACCAAGATAAATAAAGGAGGTTTTACCCACTACTAACAAAATTTTTGCGAAGATTTTGCTAACTTAGCTCTAATATTAATTTTACCAAAATTATTCCAATAATACCCTGAGATATAAAAAAATGCACAAACGAGCTTCATCAGCACTGATAAGATTGTGTTACAGCTTATTGTTTGTTTCCGCTTGATTATACGAGGGGAAGTAAAAATTATCTACACTTTCGTGAAAGCCTTTCTGATATTGTGCAGTTTGCCCTCTGACGTCACATATTTTATTTTTGTACTGTTGTAATGCTATGACAATATGACCTTATTCCTCAATATTTCTTTCTTCTGTGGCTGATATATACTGGCTCCTCTACTGTTAGTTTGCACCAAAGAGGAACAACGCCAGTGATCAGTTTTCTCCGATCGGAGGGTGTCAAACGTTCAGACATTCATGTCTGACTATATACAGAAGGACTGCGCCATGACGTAAAGCGGCGTTTTTTTTCAGGTTCGAGATATCGTGATTCGCAGTAAGCGATTCGCCCCAAACGCCGATGTTTCTTGTCGAAGAAGGCTTTGTTGTTGCATGATGATGCATGACGACACACGGCCCATCCCATTATTGAAACCATCAACAAGATGAAATTTGAGCTATTGGAACACCCTCCCTACAGCCCAGACCTAGCTCCATGCGACTTGTGCTTGTTTGGGACACTCAAGGATGCCTTCTGGTCGTTAATTTGCCTCAGATCTAGACGCAAACAACGTGGTGCAAAAGGGGCCTCCCGACAAACCAAAAACATTTTATTTCGAAAGAATACGTAAGCTCGTTGACCTTTAGAAAAAATAAGGAGGAAGATTATGTAAAAAAAAAGTATATCCATAGTGTAATCATCGCTTCATTTTATTATTCTGTAGAATTAATTGTGCAGACGATTTTTGATTTGCCCTCGTATGCAATATTTCTCGTTTTTTTTTTTTGTCATGGGAAGCGTACCAGAAAATGACATTTTATGCTGCTTTTGGTGTAAATGTCACGGAACTATTTCTTAACGTGCCGGCAAACCCGCTTTATTTGAACTGCAGCAGGCATTTTTTTGACACGACAGAGAAGTTTCACAAAACAGATTAGAACCATTGATATAGATAAAAGCGTTTTAGTAAAGGTTGCTCAGCGCAAGACCAATAGAAGGCAAAGGGAAAAAAAAACCCTGAGACGAGCACAAATCTCACCTTATTTCTCTAAAAGGCTACCTTATTGGTAAAGATTTCCAGAATGCCCGGAGCCTCACTCAAACAAAAGTATCGCACCTGTTCATGGTGCGTTGTGGCGATGACTACGTGGTTGTTAGATGGATTGTTTTCTTTGTTTTGTATTTTCTCTCTTTTTTTGTCAGATACTGCCCAAGTATATATTGTGCGGTTCTAGCAAATAAATCTTGTTGTAAGTCAGTGCCGCTGTCTGTCTCCTTCTTTCTCTTGTCCCTCGTTATTGGTGCTGTTTTTTTATGTGAATCATTTTTTTCAAGTTACTGAAATAGTTTTTACTGTCACATCGTTCAAACATTCTTCCGCCACATCATGTACAAGAAATGACACCTTTCATGACCATATTCTGCTTTAAGAGGCCAAATTTTTATATAATGAAGTTTCAGTACAACGAAGTAAACTGCTGATTTTATTGACTTCGCTACAACTGTAGTTCCAATGAGACAAAATAAAGCGAAAGCACTGCGGCAATTCAGTGCAAAAAAAGAAAACGCGTAATGAAAGTCGGGTCTACAAACTACACGCTCGCATCAAAGTTATCTGTAATACCCAACTTGCAGTTTGTAAGAGCTCTCTTTGAATAAATTTAAAGTGTATTCATCAACCTAACTTAGACGCTTACAAGGTCTATTAGAAGCGATTCATTCGCAAGGGTGAACTTATGTAACATTTTGGTTGCTCTGTTGCGCAGGCCTCTTTCCGGCAGTCGTATAAACTATTTAGCCGCAATTCTTTTGAACACTTATGCTTGCTACAGTGCTAACCGCAAACTAACAATAACTGGTAATAAACATACAAACTTGAGCAGTATTGATATGGAAATTTCTCACACCAGAAGGTTACGTTTCGGACAATGGTTCATATAGCGCTCTTCGCAGGGGCACAGCGGTGCAGGCCAAAGAAATCGCAAATGCGATCATTTATTTACCTGCAAAAGCTAGAAAATCAACAATATCGAGTGACGTGAAAAAGCGAGCGTAAGGTAAATCGCATTGCGTTTTAGCCCTTCACCTACCTCTATCCATGAATAGTCGTCACGACTGAGGCATGCCACTATTTTCAATAAATAACCACTGATCTGGAACCTGAGTGATTCAGAAGAGTCTCAAATGATTCTCGCAACAGAAATACTTTTCAACAACAATTTGACGGCTTGAAGGATATTCTCGACGCATGAAATGGTTCACAAGCGCTCGCGGAGCGATAAAACATTTTTACCTGTTTGTAAACACAAGGAGCGCCTGAGACACGTTATATTGCAACTGAAAATGGAAGATAGTTCTTTGAAGTAACACTGAAGCGAAAAAAGAAAGTTTCTCCTCTTTGTAAATCCCTATTCCCCTATACCAATAACATCGCACCTAGTAAGCGGGAATACGCGCGGACAGAAGAATGCGTTTTCTATAAATAAAGCACACCGTCTTCTGAGGGCCAAACATCCCAAGTTCTAGGAAACTTTGTTGAGACAATCTGGCCTAAATATACAAAAGTAAAATCTTTAAAGTCTGTGATGACACCATCGGAGATTTCAGCGAGAAGTATAAAAGCGATACTTTTGAGCCTGGTTTTCTCAATAATTAACAAACCTATGTTGGTGAAATTAACGACAACGCAGGTTTGAGGCAATTATTTATCCGTGTAAAGTAATGGATTGAATTTTGAAGTACATGTAAATCACATTCGCGTTAGATTATGTTGATTAAACTTTGTTTAATTTGGCCGTCACAACCACTTTTGTTGTGTCTCTCTCATATTTCTTAGTGATGTCACTGCCTCCGCCAATTCGGTGATCTATTTGGATTCTTAGCCCCGCCACGGTGTTCCAGTGGCTAAGGTACTCTGCTGCTGACCCGCAGGTCGCGGGATCGAATCCCGGCTGCGGTGGCTGCATTTTCGCTGGAGGCGAAAATACTGTAGACCCGTGCTCTTGGATTTGGGTACAAGTTAAAGAACCCCTGCTGGTCAAAATTTCTGGAGCCCTCCACTACAACGTCTCTCATAATTATATGGTAGTTTTGGGACGGTAAGCCCCACAAATCAATCAAGCATTATTTGGTTTTTGCACCTATGCGACTTGCATGTGGCAACTCCCATTTATGCTTATACACTGTTAACTTTACACAAAGCATTGCGTCATTTTGGTGGGATTAGCGATTTACAAAGGGCAAGCTCCTTGTCAGGCTCTATAGGTCCGGCAGATGGTACCTTCTTTTCCCGCTTCTTGCCAGAAATAAACTCCAACCTCAACTCAATTGAGCATCCCTACCTGGAAGATGCGCGTGCCTCGACCAGCTCAAGTTCAAACTCGACGGTTGAGAAACTGAAGCGTGGGCCCCGCATGGTGAAGAAGTCCTGGTGGCCGGACACCGGTATCTTCATGTTGTGTGGCAGCGTGAAGTAGTTGAAAGAGAGCGACATGGGCTCCTTGCGGCACTCGTCGTCCCCTTTGGCGCACTCACGCTTGTCTCGCTTGCACCGACTGCAGGATGAGAGAGCTACTTCTTACAAAAAAAAGCAATGCAAAAAACACGCACAACTGTTCGTTTTTTTTTTACTTATGAACGTCTGGTGTTTGAGCATGCATTGCAGAGATGAAAAAATTACCCCTGAACGTAATTAAATTAAGCCAACTACCAATAAGTTATTTCACAACAAACTAAACCTGACGCAGTACACGGACACATGCCTTGGTGTTTAGAGCGGCCATCGCTCAACCACATAACGTGCACGTGTGCACCCAGGCCACCACAAATTGAATCGCCCATATTGAAAAGAAACCAACTTGAGAGGCGATAGAAGTCCTGCCATGCTAGCGAGAATCGGGAGAGGGAAGTTTCTCTGCTCGATCAGGCCCAGATAGCCGCTACACACCATCGCCCTAACTGGACCTCAATCTTCCACCCTGGTTACAAACGGAATCTTTCCCGTCGAGAGCAAGGGTTGGTCCAGACACACTGCCCAGAGTGCCATGAATAGTATTGCTCACTAGTTAAAATGTTCGACAATGTTCGGCGTTAAAAATGACTGTCAATAAACAAGAGGACTGGGAGGAAGCCCTAAAAAGCGGCGATCTCCATGAACAACTAAGGGCTGTCCAAAGGGCCCATGATTGCGTGGAGGGCCATGGTCATCCGGCTTCAACTTGGGCGCGGCCCGCAACTACGGTTCTGTAGATACTTAGAACTCAATACTTGTTGACCGACCGACCATCTTCCTAATGTCTTAAAGTCAAATAAAAAAGGAAGGAAGGAAGAAATAACAAGAGAGAAGGCAGGGAGCTGAATTATAGGCACATGCCCTACTTGCTCCCCTACGCTTAGGGAAGAGGAATGGAGAGTATAAAGCTTATATGATGGCTTTACTCAATTGTTTTCTGGTGCAGCAAAAACATTGGAAATTACAGATAGGCGAAAGTAGTTATATTATGCTACTATGTTTAAAAGTGACAACAATACCTCAAAATGACATTAACTATTAACAACGGTTCATCTTTCATGAACTAAACTAGTGTAACACTTGCTTTACAGCATACATAATTGAAATTTCGGAGTCCCACGTTTGGGGTTCGGCATTACAATTACCTTGCCTTTCCTTTTTGGTAAATTTTTATGCTATGAAAAGGAAGCGAATATGCAAAATTTTAGTCCTGGTTAATTGGTAAATGACTTAGATTCATGAAATTAAAACGCACCCACCCACATCTTTCTCCTGACCCGCAGGTCGCGGGTTTGATTCCCGGCTGCGGCGGCTGCATTTCCGATGGAGGCGGAAATGTTGTAGGCCCGCGTACTCAGATTTGGGCGAACGTTAAAGAACCCCAGGTGGTCAAAATTTCCGGAGCCCTACACTACGGCGTCTCTCATAATCAAATGGTGGTTTTGGGACGTTAAACCCCACAAATCAATCAAATCAATCAATCAATCACCCACATCTTCCATTACACGCAAACAAGAAACATCACACTTTTGTACTTCAGGCCATTCGCCTTTTTTCTGATCATATCCTACGTCGACGCACCATGGTTCGAATTTGCCACTTCCTCGTTGCGGCTGATTTCAGTTTGATATAACACAGCGGCCACATTTCCAATGTGTCCCGCGTTTTTGATTTCCATATCGCACTTCCACTTCTATGCCTCTCACGTTCGATCCTTCTTTCTGATAAAATGAATGTGAAATGAATTGTTGCAGCTTGCAACTTTATCATATACAGAACTTCCATCAAGATGGTAACTCATCGCTAACATTAGTAATTCCAATGTAAATGTTGCGCCGGCTAGGTGTTTTTACCTCGACCAAAAAAGAAACGATGTACGCAGACGACAGATGCCTGACTGCCATTGCATTTTTATTTTTAAATGTGTTTTGTTTAAAGAAAACGTTTTGTGCCTGTTTTACACGCTGAAATCACAAGACGGTTTCTGGGGCCACCTTACAGCGCTAGACCAATTTTTTAAATTTTTTCGCGTCATTGTAAGAAGTAACACAATTATCCTGTTGAGATACTTTGCGAAATTTTGCTATCCCTGATATTTCTCAACGCCTAGCAACTAGTGTCCCCCAATGTTACGCGGATTTGATTGATATGTGAAGTTTAACGTCCCAAAACCACCATATGAGAGATGCCGTAGTGGAGGGCTCCGGTGATTTCGACCACCTGGGGTTCTTTGACGTGCGCCCAAATCTGAGCACACGGGCCTACAACATTCCCGCCTCTATCAGAAAAGCAGCCGCCGCAGTCGGGATTCGAGCCCGCGTCCTGCGGGTCATCAGCCGAGTACCTTAGCCACTATAGACCACCGCGGCGGTGCCCGCAACGTTACGCTTAAACAGACGCAAGAACATTGAGATGCTGTTCAGCGTGAACCATGGTACGGTAGAGCCACCAGAAAGCATTAGCCCGCGACATCGCCACACTAGGCTGTGTCGGTCGGAGTCATTGACTTGACTTAACGATTTCTCGCTCGTTTTAGTTTGTTTTTTCACGGAGTTTAACTTTTGAGAGCGACTTAGGCTCTGGGTAGTGGAGGGCAGTTTTTGGTCCCATGGATTTTTTTCGTGGCCTCTGACATCGCGTATTAGATGGGCCACTAGCGTTTTGCCCGTATTAAAAAGCGACCGCCAATGCTGGGCTTCAAAGTTACACGCACTTTTGGACAGCAGCTGAGAAGCGTAACCAGAAAGCCACCACAGAGGCTTTTTGTTTTTTTTTTTCTCTGAAGACATGTATTAGCAGAAGATTCTGTATGCAACTAATACTGTGCCTAGCGCAGCAGAAAACTGGACACAGAGAAGAAAACACGGGTCGGACAACTGAACTTTACGGAAAATTGCCCTTCTCGGTGCCTAGTTTTCTGTGTGCTAAGCCGCACCATGAATCCATACCAGCTCGCCACTTCACTGCATTACAATGTCCAATACAGGAATGAAGTGATAGTCAGGTTAAGCTGCGCTATTATACTGAGGCCAACTATTTTCTCAAGTTCTTTCTCAATGTGCACATTGGTTGACGCATGACGCTTCCCTTGTATAAATCAGAAAAAGTTTAACTTTTACCATTCACTTTTTATGTGACGTGCAAAAAAAAAACTGCAAGAAGGGGAGATGGAAGTTTGCGATGAAAAAATCCGACAACAGGGGTTGAGTGCATCGACAAATGGACGTCTATTCTTCAAGGTTTTAACTCTAGCACTAAAGAAGGGTTCTAGCCTTGAAGAAGGAAAGTCCCTTTGTCGAAAGATAGGCTTGTTTAAAGATGTTTGCATCTTGATCTGAACTATGTGAGCGGTTCTGTCAGCTGCTTGCTCGTTCGGGTTTCATCTCGATGTAATGACCTTTGCGCGCATGGTAAGTCTTAACGGTTCCTACGTCTTGTGGTCGGCGTCCCTGTAGTATCCTGGTGGACAGTCCAGTATGTTGCATCGGTAGCCTCCGCGGGTGTTCAGACACACCTCGTTTTCACCCCGGCAGATGTCGTCACGCTCGCATTCGTCGACGTCTGCGCAAATTGCAGTCAGGTGAAACACAGTCAGGGCATGAAGTAACATATTAGCGTGCAATCATTGAGCGCGAGAGAAACAGTAACACGATGCAAAGAAACGTGGTGCGGCTAAGCGAATATAGTCTCGGATCGCCCGAAGAGAAGTCTGTCGGCATATAAGGAACGAGGGTCAGAGAAATAACCACTTATAGCACAGTATTTGCAGTGGTTGCAGATACGTGTCATGCCCGTATACATGAGTGAAAGCTTTGGCGCGGAAAACCGCAGTTTGGAAGCACTGGCCTAGAGCTATTTGTCCTAACAGAGAACCCAATAGGGGAAATATATCGAGGTGCCCGTTATATTAGACAAAGCAAAATGACGCAGGGCATGTTTGCTCTTTAATTTGTGAGGCAAATTCGTCAATAACCAGAAAGCAAAGTGAGCGGAAACACAACTAGCACTCGGCCGATGACGCAAGAACCCACAACTTCTGCATTACGAGTGGGGTGCACCAGCATGGTGGTTGGCCGTCGAACCTTCGACTTCCCGGGTTTCAAACCATGGGTGCGTTATACGCATACAGGAAATATTCGTCACAGCAAAAAAATGGCAGATCCCACGTACAATGGGAATCGATTATATGCGAAGCACCAATGAGGAAGGTTGATATGTCACTTTAAATTCAGCACAACTTAACGAGGAGGACGTAAATAATGCCGTACATGACTTCCATGTTATGATTATCATGATTGTGCCCGGAATTTGTGTTCGTCGTCCTTTCACGTCACGTAATACCAAATTTAGTATGTGTGAAGCTAGTGAAACAACCGCGAGCGCGCTTTGAGCGTAGCATGTAGTCATATTTTACATAACACGCATGTCATGATTATTATGTTCGGACGTGTCATTTACCTCCGTCGTCCGTCTGCGTCATGTATAATACCAACTTTGGTATATGTGACGCTAGCGAAACGACCGTGAGCGCACCATGAGCGTGGCGTGTAGTCATGACTTAAAGGGCATGCATGTCATGATTTCCACGTTAGGGTCGGTCACTTATGTTCGTCATGCAGTCATGTCGTATACCAGTTTTGCAATATGACACGTGAACGAAACCACCGGAAGAGCCGCAAGAGCATGACATGTCAATCATTACATTCACCCATGTTATGATTTTCATGTTATGACTAGTTACTTATGCTCATCATACATTCATGTTACGTCGTTCCAAATTCAATATAAATACCATTATCGAAACGTCCAGGAGAACTAAAGAAGTCACAGCTTTGCCGCAAAAACGAAGCAATGAACTATAGCAACAAATTGGAGTCACGCGAAGAATGACAAGCAGTTCGAAACGTGCCCCACGTTTCTCATGCAGAAATGACGCACGAAACTTACTGACAGGCACAGATGAAAGCGAATAAGCGTCTTAGTTGTTACTTCTGTGTGTCTGAAAAGCGTGCCCTTTTCGCAAACGGAGACTGTGCAGCACTCGCTCGCTGGATTCCGTGCCGACTGGTTGTCCCCTCGCGATCTCCGACGTCAGCATAGCTCTCGCCAACTGGGCTGGCCCTACGTCATCTCCTGACACCGATCTCCGACGACAGCGTAGCTCTGACCTACTGGACGTGCCCTACGCCATCTCCTGACGCTGACAAGAGCTCTTGCAAGTGGTGCCCCGTCCTCGGACTTCTGTGACCGTGTTTCCATCTTTCCTATCTCTCCTATCCCCTCGATATGTCCTCGCTCGATAGATTAGCGCATCTCTCTTTCTCTCTCTCTCTGCACCTTTATTCCTATCCTTTTAATCCCTCCTCACCCCCATCCGCTGTGAGCTACTGTTGAGGTGTCGCACACTGATGCAGACAGTTGCGGGGTTCACTTTTCTCTTCTTTTCCCTCTTATAACCACTTCTCTATCTCGAGTACAGTGACCTTTGAGTGCCCGGTAATACAACAGAATCGTTCCGGTAAAAGCCCAAGGCGTACGATACTCCCCACCACGAGATAAGCGCGCGCATGCGTGAGCGTCTATCCACCCCCTCTCCGCGGGGCAAAGTACGCGTGGGAGATGAGAGCGCGTGGCGCCACCAGCGCCACCACGTTCATTGCGCCGTCTCCTTAATACTAATAAAAACACGATAATTCCCCGAGATGCCCATCGCCAGCGGTAAGTGGTAGATATAAATAGCTTGCCGTTTCAACGTTGAAGGAGGTTCTCCTTCGTGGCTCAGTGGCTAACGCCTCACGCTCACAATCAAGAGGTGGGAAGCCCAACTCTGTGCGCCGGAGTCTTGTTCTGGATTAATTTTCTTGCTTGCGTTTTGATACATATATAGATACGTATACATATACGGTGAATGACGGCCACACCAACGCCGGCGGCAAAATCCAGCCGAGAGTGTCCATATAATTGCTATCGCAATAAATGCCGCAGGTGGCTTTTAGATAGAGAGATACTGTCAAAGTCACCTAAGTTCGCTAAGCAATGCTTCAAATTTACGAAGTGTCCCTGCTGAAGGTGCGAGTCTAATTGTGACAAAGAATCTTGTGTCACAGTTTTATCGGAAAATTCGTTCCAATCCGCTATCCTCCTCGGAACCGAAAAACACTTGAAATGGTTGACACGTGCAGTAAAACGCGCTTTTGCGCTTTTCACTACACGTGAGAACGGTACGAGTAAGCGCTACATTAGCTTTCCGCCTTAGATGTACTACTCATTCATTGTATCAAATACGTCACGTTCGCTGAACAGTTTATCAAGCCTTAAAAAAAGTGCGCAGGAATACGCCTTCTAGAGAGAGCACAAGATAGGCAAGTACCTTGGCAAGTCCTCTTGTCATTGTGAAGCACATATCCTTCGGGACAGGTGCATGAATAGGATCCCGGTTCGTTGACGCAGGTGCCGATGCACAGGCTTCCCCGACCTTTCCACATCTCACATTCATCCACGTCTGCACACAAAGAAAGCTCAGCACTTCTCGTCAAACGATCTTAATCATAGCATTAAACTATTTTGTATTGTCTCCCTCCTAATTCATATGAATATAGCACACCACAACAAGGGCAAAGAAGACACACACACACGCACACAGCGCTAATTTGCAACTCGAAGTTGCAAGTTAGCGCTGTGTGTGTGTCTTGTGTCCTTGTTGGGGCGCGCTAGACCCATACGATTCATGAACACCAAGCGACTATCCAGGCAACATGCCTTAGCGAATCTCGATCTTAGGCTTATCTGAACGTCTTATTTTATAAGTGCATTAAAACGCTTTCGACACCAAAGGAAACTAAAAAAACTTGCCATAATTTACTCTAGTAGAACTCGCTGTTGGGGTAGTTTGTGCATGTTTTGATTCAATAGTCAACGTCGCGCCAAATGAACAACCACACACAGAAAGAAACACACAGACACCACGAGCCCTCACTTACAACTGTTTATTCCTTGAGGAAACAGGCTAATATAAACTCATCCTTCGTCAACGCATGCAAAACAAGATCAGCCTTTCTCTTATTTAACCACACTATCGGACACATGCCCTCTAGATAACGTGTTTCTGACTCATGCAGGTTTAGTGACCTTTCGCGAACAAACTTATTACCCCGTTATTTTATGTGATATGCCTCCAAAATGTTTCCGTGCAAACTAATTTGTACTACTTCCCAGGATCCTAATCTGCGTGAAGTCCAGCTGGTGTGCATACACAAGCTGTAACATGCTCGCTTACATGCGCACCATCCTTATTCTTTACCGTGAGAGCGTGTTCCCTCGCTCGATCAATGACGCAGCGCCCCGTGTGGCCGGCATGGCTATTCCCGTCTGATAGGGGAATTACAAAAACCACTCCAGTGACGCACTTCGTGAACAGCCACGCATGCTTCTTTTCGCAGCCTTTCAGCTGTTGAGCATGACTTCCATTGATGCGAGGGCACAACTTCGCCAGCTTGTTTGAAGTGGTGAACACCAGCGGTACACCATGCCGACTCGCCACCTTTTTTAGGTTGTGTGAAACCTTATAAATATAAGGTACCACTTCCGGCCGTTCTTTATTCTTTTGTGCTTCAGCCGGGCCTTTCTTTACCTTCTGCAGAAGGCATTCCACGTACAACCACATACAAAATCGAGCAAGGGAACCCAGCGACCTTCAAACTATCTAATTGTGCACTAAAACTAGACCGCATTAGATGCGGACACGACTTCTGAAGTGCGGTCACCAGGGAAAGCATTGCAATGCCCCTCTTCACGGTTTTCGAGTGGGCTGAACCAAAGGGTATAAGCTCCTTCTTCGCACGGGGTAAAGAAACCAGCAAACATGGTGGTCACAAAGGGTTAATTTTAAATCTAAAAACTGCAAGAGTTCATTGTCAGGAAGCTCATGTCTAAAGGACAGGCCTTGGCTGCTCTGTCGAAAAGTCTTTAAGACATTTTCTACCATTACTTGGTTCGTCAAATCATCCCGTTTTTTTAGTAAGATCAGAAAATTGTCTACGTATCTAAAGACTTTAAAAACCATGTCATTGCTAAAAACCTGCTCAAGTTTTTTGTCCACCTGTGAAAGAAATTGTTGCATAACAAAGGAGCAACACATGACTCGATACAATTTTCTTGACGCTGCATATAAACTTTACCCTCATATGACACAAAGGTGGAGGCAAGATAGGCTTCCAGCAATGATAAAAACCTATCTGCAAGCATGCATACTGAACCTTGAAAGTCAATATTTCGATGCACATCAATACAGGTCATCACTGCCTTAAAGAGAGCATCATGTGGCACAGAATTAAAAAAAAATCCTCTATGTTGTCTGAGAATGCAAAACCAATATTGTGGTTATCCTGGAGCCACTCAACTATTCAGACTTCTTGATCAGGAACGCATCAGTAACACTAAGCAAGTTGAGCTTACTTGTCAGAAAGCGGCTGACGCTTCTTTGCCACAATTCTTTCTCACTTACAATCACCCTAAACGGAATGCTCGGTTTACGCGCCTTTGCCGTGAAGAAAATATCGAGCGCCTCCCTCTTGCTTCTAGCTATTTCTTTCGCCAAATCATCAAGCGAATACCGTCTACACAGCTCTAACATCTCCCCCTTGGCTCAGGCCCCATTTAGCTTTACTGAGACAAAGCTCTTCATAGCAGCTTCTCTAGCTTGTCCACGAAGTGTGCCACTGGAGGGGTTTATGAAATTCTCCTATCGGACGGGAATAGCTATGTTGGCCACACGGGGCGCTGCGTCAATGATCGAGCATGGGAACAGGCTCGCATGGTAAAGAATAAGGACGGTGTGCATGCAAGCGAGCATGTTACAGCTTGTGGATGCACACCAGACTTCACGCAGATTGGGATTCTGGGAAGAAGTATAAAAAAGTTAGCACGGGAAATTTTGGAGGCATATCACATTAAAATACGGGGTAATAAGTTTGTTAGCGAAACTTCACAAAACCTGTATGAGTCAGAAACACGTAATCTAGAGACTCTAGCATGTGTCCGATTGCGTGATTAAGTAAGAGAAAGGCTGATCATGTTGCGCATGTGTCGACGATGTATGGGTTTATATTAGCCTGTTTCCTCAAAAAATAAACAGTTGTAAGTGAGTGCCCCTGGTGTCTATGTGTGTTTCTTTCTCTGTGTGGTTGTTCATTCGGCGCGACTTTGACTATTTAATCAAAACTTGCCAAAATGGCCAAAATCATTCTCACGTACTTTTTGAATAAAACAGTACAAATAAAACGGTGCCTTTACTTCAATGAACTAACGTTTCTTTATTTTTTCTGTTTGCATGTAAAGATATTGCATACGCGGTATCAGAGGGGGCAATGCAATGAAAGGTGAGGTACAATGAGAAGAGCAGGAATAAAATACATTAAAAAAGTAAGGGCAAGTGGTGCCATATCACACAAAAAACACAGCTACAACAAATATCGTCATAATTGGTTCCACCTGCGACCATTTTTTGTCGATGACGAGTATGTCATCATTGGTCATTTTGCTAGAACCTCTAACGAGAACTACACTCGTCAACGGTGACGATCATAGAGTTTTCTAAAATTAACTGGAGGGGACTGTCACCGTGCTTGTTCAGCGACCATGGGAATGATGGGTCGTGCACGGATTTGCGTAGTCTTCGTACTTGCGGGCGGTGAATCATACTCGCGGCTTCGCTTATTTTTGGTTTTGGTTTGGCTTTGAAGTAAAGAACGAACCCTTTTGAACTTCGTGACCCGATTCGAAATGGTAAGCCTTAAAGAATAAGGCGGTGAAGTGCAACCGCTTAACATTTGCTGTTTTTTGTTTAGCGAGAAAACAGTCCCAAGCCACACGAACACACATGGAGCCAGAAGCAGGCCAGAAGTACGAAGATTAGACAAATGTGTGTACTACCCATCATTCCCGTGCTCGCTGAAGCGCCATGCGTTGTATCTCCCGTAGACACTAGCGCAAGAGTTCCCTCTGGTGTGTATTAGGAAACTCTGTGGTCACGATATGGTCACGATGGACGTACACCTGCTTACTGGAAACAAATGACTCACGCCTCCACCTTCACCCATTAATTGTTGCCGCTGCTGATGTGATTATAGTTGATGTCCTTCTGGGCTCAGTAATAGCTTCATGTTGTTGGCAGAGATGCTGTGAAAGCACTATGCGTGCGCTAGATTATATAGTAATAAAATAATTGCTGGGGCTTACCCTCCGAAAACCACCATATCATTATGAGAAACGGCCGCAGTAGAGGGGTCCGGACATTTCGACTGCCTAGGGTTCCTCAACGTGCATCTAAACATGCGGGCGTCAATAATCTTCGCCTCCACCAAAAACTCCCCGCCCTCTTGCGGTTAGCAGTCGATCTCGCGACATGAGGGTGTGTTCTGGAATGCTCGAACACAGGTCGCATTCACATGCAGCATGACTTGTAGCAACCTAAATTGCTAGCGAAATCTTGGAAATTCACACTGATTTTGTTGAAGGGCAGATCTTTAGGAACAGTAACACTCAAAACAAGCAGCGTTCTTCATCAGTTCCGTATCTCGAGTTGCATAATTTCTACTTTTCGTGAATCATATATGAGATCTAACAGACAATAATGCCAAGGAATGTATAGGGGAAGTTATTGGAACAAATGTAATGTAAATAAGAAGAAAGAAAGGTGGGAGAAAAAATAACCAGCCGTGAGCAGGAATCAAACCTGCGACCTTCTAATAACGCGTTCGATGATCTAACCACTGAGCTATCACAGCGGCCTTCCCCCAACCCACTTTTTGGGGTTTATATGTGAATGTAAACGTGGGAGTGTCACGTGACAGTGTAAGTGTAATAAGTTCACGTGCTACGTGACGCAACACAGGCTTATAAAATGGTGTTCCACACTCGCCGCTTGGCTACAGATGGCGCTGACTGACACTTTATTTCTTCACATTTACATTACCAATCGGTCTGATAGGTTCCCCTATACTTTCCTTGGCAATATTGTATATATAATGGCCTCCTATCGCCCCATCGCGCTTGCCAGCTGTTTTGGAAAGGTGATGGAGAGAATGGTGCTGACTCGCCTGGAGTGGTACTTGGAACATAACAATATATACCCCGATGCTTTGACCGGCTTTCGACGAGGACGGTCTTCCATAGACAATGTTGTTGATCTTGTCACGTCTGTACAACAGCAGAAGAGCCTAAAGAGATTATCAGCGGCACTTTTCTTGGATATTAAGGCTGCATACGACAATGTATTACATGAAACCATCCTGGACGCCTTGGGCAGCATTGGATTGGGAGGCCGCGTTTACCAATGGATCTACAGCTATTCGAAGGACAGAACCTTCTTCGTTCAGACAGAAGATGGCGCAACAAGGCAACATCATACTTATCGCGGCGTACCTCAAGGTGGGGTCCTAAGCCCCATACTTTTCAACCTTGCGCTCATCGGCCTCATTGACGTCCTGCCACACTCCGTACATCTGTCGATATACGCGGACGACATCTGCATCTGGGCATCAGGGGTCACGCGTCTACACGTACGAGCCAGGCTTCAGACAGCGGCTACACTGACGTCAAACTACCTTCAAGGACGAGGACTGGAGCTGTCATATGAGAAATGCTCACTAGTTGCGTTTACGCGCAAGACAATGACGCCATACCGCATCAGAATTAATGGACACACAATCAGCTATCAAAAGACTCACCGTTTCCTGGGAGTAATAATAGATCGTGATTTGTCTTGGAGCCCTCATATCGCTTACATGAAGAAGAAACTGACCATGATCACCCACGTCCTAAGGTTTCTTGCGGGAAAATCATGGGGTGCATCGGTACGAGCCATGCTTCAACTGTATGCTACACTTTTTCTTGGCTTCATGCACTACAGCCTACCTGTGCTTGGCAAGGCCCGCATAACAAACGTACACGTCCTCCAGTCATTACAAACTCAAGCACTGAGAATATGCCTCGGGCTGCCGAGATGCGCATCCTCAGCAGCGACTGTCGCAATCGCTCATGAACACCCTGTCACAACCTACATTCGTGTCGATGCTTTAAGAACGCACATAAGACATGTCACCCGGATTCAATCGCATCACCTCGCCTCCCTTCCAACTTCCAGGCCATGCTCTGCGTTCTGCTCTATTATTGCCCCACATCGCACGGTGATTCCCACGAACTTCACGCACGCAGCAAGACCGTCGTTACCATTGTGGTGTCTACATCCACTGGAAGCCCTGATAACCATCCCCGGAATGCAAAAGAAGAAAAATTTGTCAAATTTGGCCCTAAAACAAACAATATTACTGTTTCTGCATGAGAAACACAGTGGACGCATTCACATTTACACGGATGGGTCGGTCACTTCAACAAGTTCAACAGGCGCAGTGGTGATTCCGGAGAAATCCATAACGATAAAGTTCAGGACCTCGCATCTGACATCATCCACGGCGGCAGAACTCGCCGCCATTCGTGCCGCTCTGGAGTTCCTAGTTGAAGAACCGCAACAGACATGGTCAATATTTTCCGACTCCAAAGCAGCTCTCCAGGGAATCGCCTCGCCATATCGTCATGGACCAAACGAACAGCTAATTGCTGAAAAACGACTGCTCCATCACCGAGCTATAGAGAAACAACATGACGTAGCGTATCAATGGATACCATGCCACTGCAGCATTGATGGAGACGACCGTGCAGATGAAGCAGCCCGAACTGCTCATGATGATGCCCCTTGTGTAGCTATACCATTATCAAGAACGGACGCCGCTGCAAGGCTTCGATCACTTGCACGAGAACTGACACTCGCTCAGTGGAATTCACCGGCATTCACCAACGTCCGCCTTCATAATTTGGACCCACACCTACAGCTCCGTCTTCCATCAGGAATAACCAGAGCAGAGGAGACACTTTTGTGCCGTCTGTGGATTGGGGTGGCCTTTACAGATGCTTATTCGTTTCGAATCGGAATGGCCAGAAGCCCGACATGTGACAACTGTGGCTGCGCAGAGACTTTCTCCCATCTTCTCTGCGAGTGTCCCCGCTTCAGCGTGCCAAGAAAAGAACTGTTAAAAGCTTTAGATAGAATAGACAATCGCCAATTGTTGGAAGAAAGGGTATTAGGACACTGGCCTAGACCGTCCTCTGCACGCAAGGCATTGAGAGCGTTGTTGCGCTTTCTGCGGGCAAGCGGTCTTAGAGACAGACTGTAAACAGCGTCGTGGATCGTCTGATGACCTTCCCTCTCCTTTTTTTTACAACGTCTCTTTTCTCTCATCTTTTATCCCCCTTAACCCCTTCCCCCGTACAGGGTAGCCAGCCGGTCTGAGAACTGGCTAACCTCCCTGTCCTTCCTCATTTATTCCTCCTTCCTCCCCCTTCCTTGTATATATATATATATATATATATATATATATGTATATATATATATATATATATATATATATATATATATATATATATATATATACACACTGCTGGGACGGTCGCTGCGTTCAAGCGCATCATTACGTGCATACGGAAGAAGTGCCTCTTACCCACGCATGTCCTCTGGTCTTCGGCGAGGCGGAATCCTTTCCTGCAGATGCATTGGTACGAGCCCCAGGTGTTGATGCACGAATGGTCGCATGAGTGTGAGTTGTCTTGGCATTCGTTGATATCTGAACGCGCCGGTAAGTACAGAGCATAATCTGTCATTGGTACTTTGAAAAATGAGCACAGAAGAAGCTAGTTTACTTCATACAGTGACTTAGCATAGCACCTGTAACAGAAATCTGGTAGAGTAGGCAAACCTCTGGTTTGTGGCGTGGTATTCTATCGAGCTCCTCTTTGGCGTGCCCGCATTTTAATAGGAGCAAAATGCAAGGGAGACATTCGAACACGACTGCACCGGGAGCATCCTTAAGATGTTTTTAATGGTACCACCCACTCCTTCAACCGCGCGGCATGGTAGCGTGTAATATGAGCGAAAAGCAAAGGGATGCAGTTAACGTTTCGCAAGCGCACAAAGCATACCTGTGTGAATGCCGTCTTATACGCTTTTCACTTAAATAGCTTTACACCCATAGGTGCACGTCCGCACAGAACGGGTGGGGCTAAAGGGCTTCAAATAAAGAACCTTGCGCACGCTTGTGGATATTCACGTCATCTGCGTGACCATGTGTTCAGGCGAACATTGTGAAGTTTATCGCCGTACTGGTGGCGGGTCTCCTATAGAGTGCAGTACCATGCCCTGGGGTGAACGTTCGTGTGGTATTAATGGAGAACTGCAAGGTTGTACAAGTCAGTGTGAAAGGACACGAAGATATGGTCCCGTAAACGAGTTCAACATAAAGTTCAACAAATATTGAAGCTGCGCATGTACGCCAAAACTGGGCTTTATGAGCGTAGAAATTGGTCGCCGCGCGTGAATAACTGCTTTGCTTCTTTTTATAGTAGGGTTCACAAGCTCATCTCGGGCATCGAGCAGAATATAGTACCGCTAGGGCTTGGTCAGGGAAGAGTGCAAGAGCTGGGGGGTGGGGGGAGGGGTGGCAGAGGGGTAGCTGTAAACACTGTCAGCAAACATTAACAATGTAAAAAATCTGATATCTCATAAGCGAGTCATTTATGAGAAATATTTGGTGGCAGGATTTCATTTAACAACATGTTGATACCGATCTCCAAGATGAATAAAATCTGGACACCGATTCGGAAGTGTAATTTTTGTTTCACGGTTACGCTTCAGCGCATGGTGACCACATCGGTTGCCTGGCAAAAACAACAGTGCCTTAAATCAATTGTGCCTGTGTATCACACTGACGTACATTTGAAAATATATAAGGAACGAATATAGGCATGTTCGCACCACGGGCAGCAAGCGAGAGGTTCGCGGGCCACGTGTTTGACTTCATAATTCGGATCCTCGAAAGATTGACAGTGATATCTCGCTCCAAGAAATCAACAAATTTTGTTTGTCCCCGCCATGAAGTTCCCTCGTAATTCAATTCAATCGTGCCGTAGAAGTTCAGCCAAGCTTTACCTATGCAGGTACGTTCATCGTAGCCCGTCTTGAATCCAGGATTGCAGTCACACGTGTAGGAACCCGGTGTGTTAATGCACTGGGAGTTGACGGAGCAGACTCGGCCCGCAAAGCGCGTGCACTCGTCGATGTCTGCGCGTAGAGAATAAACTCGTCAGTCTCATGCGGGAAGGACACCCGGGACAACAGTTGATGCTAGATCATTGGCCTCGGCTTTTTTGGCCTGAAAAACAGTAGAAGGGGCAATCCAACCTTTACCTTGTGAAAAGCTGATTTATTTCATGTTTACTTATCAAGGCAACCTGAGGCCTATTTTAGGCGAAAGGCAGCAGGGATGAGCTTGAAAGTGTAAACACAATCCGTCTGTCCATTCATCCATCCACCCACCCACCCACCATGGGATGCAATGAACTCGAAAGAAGCAAACCCTTATGTACTCTTTCGAAAAGAGTTTTGCGTCACTTGCAGAGAAGGAATTCGTACTGTGGTAGCGGCGCCAAGTGCAGCGCTAGCAGTTATTTTCTGTTATACCCTCTTACGTAGCTTTGCGACAAATATGCTCAGTGACTGCACTCGCGAAGACCTACACTTTTAGTGCGTAACCATGCTATGAGGATAAACTCAGCAAATAAAACAATACAGCTTTATTGTTAGCCCTGCTGACTCGACACTTGGCCCTCATAGCCAGAGAACATTATAGAAAAAAAAGTTCTGTGCTTTTTTTAGACTCACTGACCTTCACAATCCCGGAAGGAGTTCATGCGGAACCCGACGGGGCATTCACACGAGTAGCTGCCGGGTATGTTGTTGCACGTCTGGTTCTCCCGGCAATCGTGAGTGTTGGTGGCGCACTCGTCGATGTCTGCGGAGTCGTTGCACGGACAGCAGAAAACAAACGGACACTGCCAATGTTGCCACTTTGTTACTATGATAAAAGATATGCGAGCTCGTACATTTCCATCTTGTTCACCTCAGCAAAAGGAACATGATATATCGAGCAGAGAGGGCCGAAGTTGAATTCACAGATGATATTTAGTATTACGAGACCCACTGTCGTGGAGGTCACCGAACATTTATTAAGGAGACTTTTTAAGCCCAGCGTTGAACCGTCCTTCGCGAACACCAAACTCCACGCAGCGTTGACGTCACCGCGCGTTGCCTAGCAACCGGTGGCACAGCTTTGCATTCGCGCCTGCTTTGCGAGCCTAGGTAAGGCTCCACCGCGCTCCTGCGCACTACAACGCATGCACTGCTACGTCACCGCGACGCATCTGCACTTCGCCCAGCCCACCCACTTCGACAATCCGCGCAACCAATTTGCTCCGCCAGTCGTGACGAGAATCAGGGCTGTCCAAGTTCTGCGCCCACATCCCCAGGGCACGTGGCGGGACACCTGCCACACGCAAGCGGAGGGCAAAAGAGCGTCGATACGCTCTTTCACCCTCCACTTGCATGAGGCAGGTGTCCTGCCCCGTGTGGTGCGGCTGTGCGGAAAGCGTGTGCACAGGAGCCGAGCTTGCAGGCCGCCTTTGACGATGTCTTGGAAGACGATCTTACGTTGGCCTTGCTCATTGCGAGGTCACTACAGAGCTACGCCGTGGACGTCAACCACGACGAACGGCTGCGGAGGGAGTCGTCGAAAGCCTTTACTGAGAAGTGGAACAGCCACATGCTGATTGAAGATTCAAAACTTGGGCTTAAACTCGAAACTCCAGCAGCAGCTAGGTACGGACCAGCTCCGCTTTGTCTTTAGTGAGGCGCCACCAGTGCCAGCTACCTCCGCTTGTTTTGTTGTTATTTCAATTGAACGAACGCCACAGAAGCACCACCATTTTGTTGCCTCTGTGGTCAAAGTAAAAAAAGCAGCTCCTATTTCATCTTTTATTCCTCTTCCCTGTGGCAGCGTGTCTCATAACCTGCAGAAAGTAAGACTATCTTGCTTTTCCTAATCATAGCTACTAACTAGATAAATACATGCCACTATTGCTCAGCCTGAGCGCATGCGATGAATCAGAAAACTAATACGCTCTATTGCACATTGAACGGTGTTTGTACAAAGGAACTGCCATGTCGTCATACAAACACGCATGACATAGAATAATTATTTTGCAATCGCCTGCATCAGCATGACATAAATATGAAAGCACACAACGGAGTACAGTGACTCACTGGATTTGTTTATCTTCATTTTCGACTTGATACTGTACTATTTCGTATTGCTTGGCCTTCTATTTATTCTTCGCTTTCCCTTTCTATTCTCGCTTATATCTCAATGTTCACTTCATTTGTGGCATATTATCTCGCAAATACCTCATTACCACAATCCAACTGCACTGAATACTAACCATTGTTTGTCTTCGTTTTGAGCTATACCGGATAAGCCTGGCTTTTCCTTATCTTTACTGCATAGCACGTCAATGCAAGGTGTCAACGGGGCTTTTCGGCAACGAATAATGCATGTCATACTACTGCTTGTCCTTCGTTTTAGTAATACCGCTGTATAGAACAAGGCAAATGGTTATTTATAAAAAGATACCTTCCCCCCTGAAGCATTAAAGGCAGGTTTTATTCAACCGCTTTGTAGTCCCAAGGACTCAATTTATAATGCCGTCGATGGCCTGCAATGCCGTACTGGGGCGTTGTGTTTGACTTTCGATAATTATTGCACATAGGATCCTATAACGACATAATTGATAGTCTACCTAAGCATCTTTTATAATGTTTCAGGTGGAGGCCAATTCGTGATCGCTTACCACTGGTGTTCAAGAAGAAATGTAGAATACTAGGTGCACACGTTTCAGCTGATTCGATATCGTGCCCATAAATGACACCTAGTTTGCCAGTTTTGGTTGTCATTTGAACTTTTCAAGCACCTCTTCTTTTTTAATGGTCCTAGGGTGTTGAAGATGTTAAAACCACATCACAATTACGGTGCGGGTAATGAATGGTAACATTTTTAATACATTTTCAGCACCTTCGGGCGAAAGAAGGAGACGAAAAGGTTGAAATTTCTCAGGAAACGGTGACGCAAGTTTCATTTATGGGCACAATATCGAATCATCTGTAACGTGCAACAACACTTAGTATACATCACTGCATTGTGCACACAAGTGGTAAGTGAGCATGCATCAGCCTTTACCCTAAATGTCATAAGAAGTGCTTAGGTAAACTATAGTTTAATTTTATCGTTAATTATTATTAAGAATCTGTGTATTCATTGCCAAAACCAAACACATCGGCCCAATGCTGTGTTGCAGGCCATTGATTGCGTTATAGTTCTGCACCTTGGAACTATAAAGCAGTTGAATGTAGCCTGTCCTTTAATCGCCCAAAGGGGAAGCTATATACCGTTCTACAAAATTAGCACTACAGCCATTTTGACGTTATATACAGCATTATCACTAAACCAAGCGACAAGCAGTTGCATGAGATGCATTATTCGTTGCCGAAAAGCCCTGCTGATACGTTGCGCTCACATTTAATGCAGTAGAGATGAGGCAAAGGCAGGCTTTCTACTACCTTGTGGCTGTGCAGATGTGAACTTCCTGCTTGTCTTACTAATAAACCACGCTACGCAGCAATCTATAAGCCATACTTTTACTTAAGCCACAACACTGCGAAAATTAGGCCTCATTATGTGTCAAAATTTTGTCTTTCTTAACCTTGCCACAATATTCTGGCAAAGTTTTTGCATCATTCGCTCCCAGAGCATATTAATAATTGAACATAGGAACATATAGGTAAACAAGAATTGTAAATATATTTGAGGAAAAAAAATTTCTGCTTTTTAGAGAAAACGCTGGACATGTAGTATATTTTAACTTTTCGTCAAGAAGAAAAAAAGGCTAAAATTAAATACATAATCTATCATAGTGTTCAACGAGTAACATGTTAATATTAAGGAAAACGTTGGTTCGTAGTAATTTCTTGAACCAGTAATTCTGTATAACTTAAAGCGCGACACATTTTCACATGGTTGCCCAAAGTTTGAAGCACCCTCTAGGCAACACAGACTTTTTTCTTTTTTTGAGAAATATAGCGTCTCAATACCTACGTCTGAATAGCCATGGTCGAAAATTGACCGGGTGCACTTGATATAGAATGACTTAGTATGGAATGAATGTAAGAGAAAGTGAGAACAGCCGATTAGTTCTGTAATATTGCGGCGCTTGTCACGTGCATTTTGATACAATCTACCGGCGCTATTTGAAGATACCGGTATGTTTGTTAACGCGTACCTAGGCACTGGTTCCCCTGCGAATTAGGCTCGAATCCCGGCGTGCAGCTGAGTAGGCTCTCGCAATGGTAGGAGCCCACGGTGTTGATGCACCGATGGTAGCGACCACACAAGCTGCGGTTGTGGGCGCATTCGTTGATGTCTGCGAGGAAACAGGAAGACGGCAATGGCGAGAGAGAAAACGGCGTCAGTTAATGGCATCTCAATGTGCGCAGTTCCCATTTCACTAGTGGTAGCCGGTTATATTAAAGTTTCATAGTGCGCGCTGCACTCATGCTTAGCCGCTCCACACTGAGTGGTGGAGATGTTAGCTAAGCGTTTTGCTCCTGCAGCAGGCATTTGTGCAAAAAGTAATTACGCAACTCGGGGCGAAGATAGCGAGAGGTACAAGAAAGAGCTTAGCTATCTTGTGGTTTTATTCTAATCACCTTACTGGTAGCATAAAAAATGCCACCAAGGAAGCCAATGACGAACTCTCTGGCCTACTGGCACCTCGAGAAAACAACTGCGACATCATGCTTCGTGAGAAAGACCAATCCGTATTACACTTCCTCTTTCGTAAACAATTTAGACTAGGTTTTATAGACAATCTAAGATAAAAGCGCTGTTCGTAATCACCCGATGAAACACCGCTCCGTGCTCAATGCCATTTCTTTTCGGACTCGAGCACCGACGGGTCCTTAGGGCCCGCCTCTCCGACTCCAGAACTGTTTTCAATAGTCCCAAGGAATTGTGCGGCAGTCTTTCATTTTTGTTCAGCGCCGTCTTTCTGCAACGCGCCTTCTTCGGCCTTTGTCGGCGTAAACGGTCATCGCACAACCGGCCCACGAGAGAGGTTTCACTTTACCCGGCAGCCCACTCCATCCTTTGTCTTGGTGCGGGAGTGACTGGCCGCTTTGCAATGGGAAGGCATTCGAGTGTCACTGTGCCGTTAGAATCCAAGCGTCATGAGCCATGTGCTTATAAACACCGAATGCAGCCCCCCCCCCCCCTCGTTAAGCTTGTAGGCTCAATAATTTGAGAAAGGCTTTTAGAAACAGCATAGAATGATCACAAATACTTCGCTGCCGAAGTGCGTCAACGCAAGTCACCTAAAGCAAAAGCAAGCGCGAGTTGGAACTGTTAATTTAGGTGTGTGTGTGTAGCTGAGGGTTAACCACGTTACTGCACAATAATGTAACCCGTCCGGTGCAAGAAGGGCCAGCCTCTCTCACCGTCATGTTGATTGCTATGTCATCATTGCGATAATTGTACAGACCTACGCAGTTGCCGAAGCTGTCACTGGTGTGTCCCGGCAGACAGTTCATGGCTTGGCAGCTGCCGTCATCCAGGCGGCGGCTCCCGGCGGGGCAAGTGCTCCTGACGCAACGGAACGAGCCCTCCGTGTTCTGGCACTCGAAGTTTTGGCCACAGTTGTGAATTCCCTGGGCACACTCGTCATCGTCTGAGATAGACAGAAGAAAGAGGAGTGGTGGCAAATGAAGAAAAAAAGAGCACTATGTCGCAAAATGTTATAGCATTCAATGATAGTACCCGATACGCATTCTTCTCACTCGGTGATTTCAAGCTGACATCAGCTAGTGAGCCACCGTCCCTAAATTTAGTCCCACAAGAGCCGGGACAGTGAAGTAGGCTCGAGAGTGTGGTAGGGGGAGCTTGAACAAGGTGCCAGCTGACATAATTTGAGAAAAGGCCTTTCCCACGTCTTTCATAAGGGTACAGACCTCATGAATGGCCGAAATACGGATGGTGATTCGAAATAAAGTTTTTATTTCACGTTTATGTTTCAACCTAACCTGCAAGTCGCGGGATCTAATTTTGGCCGCGGCGGCCGCATTTTCGACGGAGGCGAAAATGTTTGAGCCCTATGTTCTTGGATTTGGGTGCACGTTAAAGAACCCTACGTGATCGAAATTTCTGAAGCTGCCAACTGCAACGTCTCTCAATCATATGGTAGTTTTCGGAAGTTAAGTCCCGACATTTATTATTACATGTTTCAATACATGGCGACCTGTTGGGTTGCATCAAAAAAAAAAAAACGTGTGAGAGCAGTCGTGTAGACCACTTGAGGATACTCATTACGCAAAACATTTGGGACGAATACAATTGTGTGTGGTCGGGCTGCTGGCGGCAGGCCCACGGTACACCTGTTCAAAGTCCCTGTTCTGACTTGATCCCTCGAATCTCGTCCTCTCGGGACTCGTGAACGCAAGATCACTTTGAAACGTACTAAACTGGTAACGGACCGACGTCTTCCATTCATCCATTCATCAATTCCGTGTACCTGTCACATGCATAGCCCCTAGTCACAAAAAACGTTATCAGCAGAACTTTTGCCTTTTTCGATCGCGCTATCGTTACTTGATATATCTGCCAGGTAAAACCACTTACTTGTCACTAAAAGAATTGACGATTGCTGTTGAATGGTTCTAGAATCCATATATTACGTAAATACGTTTTAGTGCTTTATGCATGGGATATAATCTGTACATCTACTTCTGCGACAGCCTTAGTATGGGGCTGCAATCAGCATCCCTATTATCAGCCCTTTTTATGTCCACTACAAGACGGAAGTCTATTCCAGTGATCTACAATTCATTCGTCTTGTGCGAGTTTACCAAATTTCATTCCTAGGAAATGCTTTATTTTGCTACTACTAAGTAGCGGCCATGTTCGGCTATGTTTTCTATTCCTTATCTAGCAGCTGTAAATAAATAAACGATCACCACCTTATTCACAAAGTGAATATTAGAGGAGCTTCCTCAGAGATGATCGGGTAACCCGCGAATCCTCCGTACACATCTATGATCATATATAGACGTGACAACGTTGATCTCGGGTTCTCAACGCAGGGTGGCGAGCTCACCGCGTTGCTGCCTTGCCTTCTGGGGCGTTCATCTAGCCGAGCCGCAACAAAGAGCCTGTGTTCACAGCGTAAGCTCCGGGCGAATAGAAAGGAAGCGCACGCGCTGAGAGTGGTGTGGGCCGCCTTGAGCGCTGACGCACCATCTAGTGAGCATTCTTGAAATCACCAGAGAGGACGCCTTGAGTGGCAGCGCACAATCGAGTGATCATTTGTGAAAACACCGGAGAAGTGTACGCGCCGCCGTACAAGACACGATCATAAGAAGCTTGCCAAACAGGCTTCTAAAGCAAGTGACTACTAGAGCAGGAGTCCGACTCCACCAAGGCGCAGGCATATTGCGTTGAGTAATTCTAATTGATTTCGTGAGGGCAACCTACGCCAATAACTCCCTTTAGTTTTAGTGTGTCGAAGCCAGATCAACACTAACAGATATTGATATGTGGGGTTTAACGTTCCAAACCCACCATAAGATTATGAGAGACGCCGTAGTGGAGGGCTCCGGAAATTTTGACCACCCCAGGTTCTTTAACGTGCACCCAAATCTGAGCAAACGGGCCTACAACATATCTGCCTCCATCGGAAATGCAGCCACCGCCGCCGCCGGGATTCGATCCCGCAACCTGCGGGTCAGCAGCCGATTGTCTTAGCCTCTAGACCAGCGCGACGGGGCACGAGCAACAAATGCATGTCACGCAATTTGTTTCACGTATGCGCGTTCATTTGAGCTTAACATTACATCAGAGTCCATGTTTTGTCATGCGTCAGGGAAAAGAACTCATCACGTCGTGGTGATGCTTGTTTTCTTGCAACTGACGTCAAAACTGATCGTCTGGCACAAGTTGGTATTCATGGAAAAAGCTTTGCTGTAGACCAAACGTTGCTGCGTATAGCCACCTGCTTTCAAAATGTTTTCCGTAACATCTTTCTATACAGTAAACGGCATGTACGTATTTATTTCATCAATCTGCCAAAGTTTTTGAAACAATACTGAATACTCATTATGAAGTATAGAGCGTGCAAATACGGATGCACAAAATAAGAGGTCAAGGAACCACAAACGGTGACTAATAACTACAAAAAAGTGTGTATAACAGTGGCGGTAGCACAAACGTGAACCAATATCAATTAAATTGCAAAAAAAAGAACTTCAGTGCCTTTACTGTTATTTTTCATGCGTGCCCGCAAACGTATCAGATCGATATATTCGCGTATTGCATGGACATGCGCAAATAAGTTTTCATGCTCCGCCATTGTGCACCTCTTCAGATGTTAGTCGGCGTTTTGGATGCATTGACTTCTTTGTTGTGTCCGTGAATACTCACCAACGAGCTCGCCTCCCCGTTGTTGAATAGAAGAGCCATGTCGCGCTTACCTTCGCACTGTCCTGTGGCGGCGTTAACGGTGTAGCCAGTTCCACAGCCCGAGATTCGGACGCAGGTGAATGACCCGGGTGTGTTGTCACAGCGGAAACCAATCTGGCAGTTGTGGCCGCCATACTGGCACTCGTTCACATCTGGGCGTGCACGCAATGCAATCGCAATAAGTTTAGGTTGAAAGGGAATCAAGCATTGAATATGTACTGAAGGAAGCCATGCGCTTTGTATATCTTCCATGCGACAGGTGTTTGTCACCTAGTTCTCATCTCCAGTGTTCAGCTTACTACTCTCTCTCGTCATCAAGTTGAGAATTTATAGTTTTTTACACCCTCGTTCACTGTTTACGATGTCCTTTACTCACCAGCTACATGCCACCCATTAAACAAACATCCACCAGACATGACCTGTAACTGAACACGTCTCCATTTCACCACGAACAAATGCCTTTAAACACAATGTTTTTATCCACGCTATTGAAACATGGATTGCTTTGTCCGGCAAAGTTAGATCTTTACCACTTGACAAATTCATTTCATACATTACCAACAATTAATTTTCCTGCTCTCTACATATTCTCTTGTATTGCAATTTTTTATATTCTGCCTCCACTCCTACGATGGCATTTCAAGGCTGCAGTGTGTTGAAATAAATAAATAAATAAATAAATAAATAAATAAATAAATAAATAAATATGTAGGCAAAGCTATTGTCGCTTCATGTAAGAGAATTACCTGAACGACCATGATAGCTAACACTATCTGGTCGCCACACGCACCGCATTCGAGGTGATATGGGGTGGAAATAAGGTTAAACATAACGTCAAGTATATGCAGACCATAAAGTCAGGTAGCAAGTTTCATCGAATTCGCGACATTTACAAGGAAACAGTATTATATAGTGAACCCATGAGCGACTTCTTCAATATATTATATAAGCGTTTATGGAAGCTGTGAAATTGCATTTTAAAAGCCCAAGATTCAAGCACCTGTAACTCAGCAATCGAGAAGGGCATCACATTTCTCTAAATTTCACAACATATAACTAAAGCACACGTCTCTGATTATAAATTTAAACTATTGTGAAGTAGTTACGAATTTGTGGTCGGAATTTCACAATACCCTCGTACGCTCAACTAATTCTCATGAGGTGTACATTCACACTTAAAATTTGTATCTCTGAAATGCTCTATAGTGGAAGTAGTTTGCACAATGGCAGGCCCATATTTTTACTGCACACTTATAGACCTGCAACTTATGTGTGCTTCTTTGTCGAAGAAAATGTTTCTCACCCGAGTACTAAAGTGAGAAGTGACGATGAACGATGCCATTTTCTAACTAAACACAAAATCAGAAATACGAACAAAATGTGAAAATAACAGTCACAACAGACAAGCTCTCGCAAATGACTTTGCGCAATTCCAATTATATGCTAACGTGCGCACAAGTAGGCTAGACTGCTTATACACATACGCTTTCGGATTTGTATCATTGAATTGTTATCAATTTCGCATCGCACAATATTTTGAGGAAGCTGTGTGGGCAGGAACGACAAAAACCAATGAAATAGCCCATTTAGGAACTCGTGAGTGCTAAACAAACTTTTCAAGCTTGCCTCTTACACTGAATCGGGTGAAGAGCACGCCAAAAGAAAGATGGTGTACATGCAAACGGAATGGTTCGTTTGGAACATGTGCATGTGCTGCCATGTATATTTCTTTTTCACCATGTATATTTTTTGCCTTTTTTCCAATCAGTTACAAATGGCCACCACTGTCGGGGCATGTGCACATGTCCTCTAATTCTCGTCATGGTTCCTACATAAACGTTTTGACAGCAGCCACTCAGTTGAACCTCCATTTGAGATATGGCAAGCCACAGACAGCACTTGTATTGCCTGCACACTCGTGCTGCAGAGTGATGACCTATTGTCATTATTGCATTGCGATAGGAATTAAATGGACACTCTCGGCTGGATGTTGCCGCCGGCGTACCACACCTTATATACAAACACGTATATATATATATATATATATATATATATATATATATATATATATATATATATATATATGAAAACGCATGAAAGAACAGAATTCAGAACAAAAAGACTCCAGCGCGCGGAATTTAACGTAATCACTGAGCTACCGAAGAGCACGTATTTATATCTACCACTTTGTTCTGCTGGCAGGACTCGGGGGGAACTATCGTGTTTTCAGCATTACCAGCAAGATGGCGCAATGAGCGCGCACGTCACCACATCGCGCGGCGGCGCGTGCGTTGATCTTCCACGCGTACTTTGCCCCAGTTGGAGCAGAGAGGCGAGGCTCCCTCGCACACCCTTATCTCGCGGGGAAAATCGTATGTCTTGGCTGGCCTCAGGCTTTACCTGGAACAATTCTGTTGTAGTTACCGGGCGCACAAAGGTCACTGCAATCATTTAAGTCTTTGCAAAAAGTTTGCGCTTTCTAGGCACACCGAATTAACAACCGAGACGTTTATTCGCGTTCATCTGTACCTGTGAGTACGTTTCGTGCATCATTTGTGCGTGAAAAACGTGGGGCACGTTTAGATCTGCTTTCCATTTTGCGTATGCCCTTCTAATTTGTTGCTATCGCAATCATTGCTTCCCCTTTGCGGCAAAGCTGTGACTTTCTTCTCTAAAGCAATATATAGCAATGAAGAGGTGCTCACAAGGACAGCCTCAAGAATATACATTCAACCATGTCCGCATGCTTTAAGGAGAGTGCTGGTTTGGTTTGATGTTCACCTTATTCAGTCTTGATCTGGAAGTATAAAGCAAAGTGCTAAATCAATGTTTACGCCCTTGCCGTGGCCTTTCCTCCTCGAAATCCACATCACGCAAGTTTGAAAACGGACCACTTACGAACATGCTTGACAGCTGAATGGACACGTGATCTACGAGATTTAAAAAAAAAGATTAAGCTAGCTTCACCCTAGCAGTGGAAGGGCGGAGCTGGCCAGTCTTCTTTTCCGCTTTCATTTTGTTTTCCTCCTCTGTTTCTGTTTCTGCTTTCAGTATTTTTTCGCTTTTTTCATTTATACTTTCGTATCTCGTTGTCAGTTTTTCCTCTTTTTTTCTCTTTTAACTTTATTACATAGTTTATCGCTTTCCTCTTTATTTCACGCTTGCTTCTTTTTTCTCTTGTTTACACGGTTTCTGCGTTACGCCAAGTAAACTGCCGATTCGGATAGCCGATTATCATCAAGGCAGCCGAAGAACGAGAGGAAGAAGATTTTCTCCTTGGTGCAAGCATGCGTTCAGTATGCTACTCATAGAGCGTTACTCCAAGTGACAGCGACAGCACACGACACCATAGGACAGCCCGGCCCCCTAAAGCGTTTCGCACTCAAAAAAGAATCGCTCGCCTTGGCATGTTCCCGAGACCGAGTCACGCTTGTATCCGTGATTGCAGGTGCATTCGAAGCCACCGTAACTGTTGCGGCACACCTCGTTGGGGCCGCACGGCTTGTCCTCCTGACACTCGTCGATGTCTGCGTCACGTTAATTTTTTAAAGAAGTATGACGTTAACTGAACCGAGACGACAGTGGTGACACTGCTTCAGTTCATACACAAAACAAGGCTTATAGCACGCGCATGATACACATCTGGCCGACAAAGCTGATTGAGCCATTGAAACAGTTTATTTCGACTTCCTGGCATTTTTTTCTTCTTCAAACGACTGTTATCTTAAGTGATCCGACATAAACTGAACATTACAGCTTATGACGTGGCGGTAGATTGAGTCAGCTGTTGACACAAATTAGGGCATGTGGCTACACAATCCCGGGCGACTGTTAAAAAGACATCTGACATGACATCTGAGAATTCCGAAAACCATTGTGTGGGTTGCAACATTACTTTATTTTGTGAATATTATAAGTGATTGCGTATGACGGACAAATTCATTCATGGTCTCTTGCATCAGAAAGTGGAATTCTGTCAATTGACTTACATTATTTGCTGAGGCAGACGTAACTTGGACGGTAAATCGCAACGTTTTTAGTAATTACAAACTGTCCTAATTTCATTTGTAAAACTTCGACACGCATGTTTAATCGCGTCGTCTATGCCAGTTTAAAGTGAATTAGACCCATTTAGCACAAATATTTTGCAAGCACCGATTTTGTGCAAACATGGTGAAAACAACTGATGCCTCACTGCCCTGCACCCCCACATTCAAAATGGAACATCTGTTTGAACGACTGTTCCCAATTCTAACCTATATTTTCGGTACTTTCTGCATTTTAGGCAACGTTTGAAAGCAATCATTATATTTACTTTGTACCTTGCGGGATCTACACCCCGAAATTGAGGAGAAATCACCACCATATTGTGGAGGAACGGGTACGCTGCGGACCCGGAAGGATGCTACCATCGGCATGCGTCGGTGGCGGAGCGGGCGAGTCCTTGCCGTGACGTCACTTTACAGAGACTGCAGCGACGTCAGTGTTCGTTCTCGGGGATAATATAGCGCGCGAGCAGCCGGCCTTGCCGTGCGGGGTGACACCTCGCGGGAGTTGCGGGCTTTGACGGGTTGTGCCCACGAGCACGCGTGGCCTAATATACTTACTGATCTGCTTTACAGAGGTAACACCTTGTAACATGCGCTTGGTTAACCGATGAAGCACGCTCCATAAGGGCGCTTTAGTCATCTCGATTACAGAAAAGGCGTTTCGACTGATCACACACGCCCGACAAGGCACGCGTCATCTATTGAAACACGTCATATTTTGGAACGCTTGCACTGCAACTGGACCAACAAACCTTTATGCAATTAAAATGAAATTTTTCGCTACACGCGAATACTCCCCACACAGGCAACGTAATACAAAACAGGGATGTTGATATTAGTCCATAAAGTAATTGCATTACTAATTACTTTTGTTCAAATTTTTCGACGCAATTAAACTATATTGCTCGCTAGAGCTATCGAAAGTAACGACTTTAGCACAGTACTATTACTTTTAAAAGTAATAACTTTAAAGTATTGCTTTAACTGAAGTTATTCATGCAACTTCATTGAAGACTTCGATTGCGAGTGCTACGTGGCTTTTCTGTTGACCTGTATTGTTCTCCGTTTGATGTTAATCACTCAGGTAAACCCATCCTTCTTAATTTTGTTTCCTTTTTTGCTCATTGTTTTGTGCCATAAGGAGGCGGTCATCGTGTATTTTAGTCCAAAGTGATTGGCAAATTATACGCCAATTTTATCGAGATTACTCTCTCAGAGTAATTATTCACATTACTAAATTACCAGCTACCAGATGTTACGCATTAATCACAAATTACAGCAAAAGGAAGCAGTAGCGTACCATAATTTCATTGCTGTCAAGCTTGATGCAATCCACTCAGCCAGTATCATCACCATCTTTACTACGCCCACTGCAGGGCAAAGACCTCTCCGTCAATAAACCTAGTCCTGTGCTTTATACTGTCATGTAATACCTGCAAACTTCTTAATCTCATCGGACTACCTGATTTTCTGTCTCCCTCTCACGCGTTTGCCTTCTCTTGAAATTCATTTATTTACCCTTAATTACTAGTGGTTATCCTGCCTACGCGCATGCGCTACATGCCGGCCCATGTTTTTCGGTTTCAACTACGATATTCCTGACCCCCTTTGTCCCATGACTCAATCTGCTCCCTTCCTGTCTCTTAAGTTTAAACTCGTACGTTTCCTTTCCATCACTCGCTGCGTCGTCCTCAATTTAAGTTGGGCCCTATTTCTAAACCTCGAAGATGGTTTTACCTAGATTGAAGACGACGCAGCCACTGCCAGTTCATGCTGACCCAAATATCGCGGGATCAAATCCTGGCCGCATATTCTATCAAGGCAGAAATTTACTTAGGTTTAGAGCACGTTAAGATAGTCTAAATTTGTGGAGCATTCCGCTACGCCGTTCCTTTAATCATATCGTGGTCTTGGAACGTTAAGCCCCAGATAGTATCATTACTACTCTGCCAGTATTTCGTGTTCTTTAGAATTTGTCGTAAATGCCAAAGTACCTCTGCAAGCTCCCGTGAGCGGATCGGTGCGATAACCGGCACCGCACGTGGGGTCGCCTGGACTTCCCTTGGCTCCAGTGGAGCTGGGAACCGCGTCGGGACGCCTCTCGCACAGGTAGCTGCCCCTGGTGTTGATGCACTGCAGGTGGCCCGTACAGCTGTGCGTGTACTCTTCGCACTCGTTGATGTCTGCCAGGGAGGGAAGCAGCTGAAGTCATCCATATGCATTACTGAACAGGGCTTTACTGCAACGTTACGAAGAACGACATTGGACGGTAACTCGTTTCGTAAGAGTTGCAACGACCAAGAAATGATAAACTCACAGGGTCCGCTATACACCCGCCTCTGTCGTAGGTGTGCGCGCATTAGAGGGCTAGGGAGCACCTTACATTCACTTTATAAGAAAGAGGGCGTTCATCCCCCCCCCTTCCATTTCGCACAATTCTGATCTCGTTCAAATGGTACGCGAATGCCATTTACTTCCGCTTAGTCGATGTATTGAACCTCTCGCGCACCCCTCCGAAAGCTCTCTGCAACTAACGTGGTTTTCCAATGCATCCAGGATCAGAGACATCGTAAGTTTTCCGCAGCTCACCTAATTTTGCACTAAATCCGGAATTTGACCAAGCAGCGATCTCATGTGATGACATCAACATGTCACGTCGTAAACACTGGCGATCTGGTATGCCTAGGTGACGTAATAACGTGACGTCAAATCGTGATGTCACCACGAGACTGAAACTTTGTGTGATTCGTGTTCTCATCGTCCACGTGCGACGCCGACACGGGTGACCGGTGTGGCCGCAGCGCTGGACGAGTGGTTGCGACTCTTAACCCGATGATCACGCGTTCAATCCGGGCCGCGGTGATTGCATTTCAGTGGAGGCGAAATGATAGCGGCCCGTGTACTCAGTGATGTCAATACACGTTAAAGAACACTAGATGGTCGAGCTCTCCGAGGTTCTCAACTGTGGCGTCACTCGATCCCATCATGGTTTTCGGACGTGAAACCTCATACATTGTAACTAGCAGGTCCTTGGTTAATTTATGCGTTTTATAAAGCGTCTAAGACTGCCGCCTTGTGGAGACGATTTTGTCATTGCAGCATATTGACTACTTTCCGTCTTGTCTGCTGTCATGAAGGCCCACCGGGCGGCGTATATCACCAGGGAAGGACCGAAATGCTGTTTTCGTACCACGTGATTCCAATCTCTGGAAAACAATACAGCAGACAAGCTATCTACTACGATAGCTACATAGGAAGAAAGAGCATGAATTATAGAAAAACAGTACTTACACGCGCCCTTCCCAGAATAGCACAATGTATATATTTATTGAAACGCGAACAAAAGCTAATGGGTCTACAATAGCCTGGCCAGGCCAACATGGTGCGTATCAAGACGGCTAGATTGATTCCTTTGAAAAGCTTTTCAGCAAGTATCGCACGTCTTTCCTAACATTCCGCTAGGTTCATAGTGCTAGAATGCATAACAACTTGTAGAACTGCTTGTGCGTGCGCGCTTATCTTTTGGTGTAGAGAATCGTGTGCCTTCAACTTAAACTGGAATGATAGCGTTCCAGTGAAAGAGAGTTATTCCAGACAGCTTCTGTTACACTGAACGAGCTGAATTACCCCTTTCTGACACATTCATTGTTCCGCAAAAATAAATTGCGAGTGCCACTAAAATAACCAATATAATTTCGTTGAGTGAAATGCGACTTAATGGATAATACTACGTTATCCGCAGTGTCGAGAGACTGGTAATTCTGAATCCAGGTCTCTGCCAACTTTACGTGCGTAACATTTCTGCAGGGTTGTGACTAACCGAGCTGGAAAATGTGGTATTAGAACGGAGACAAACACCGGGGATAAGATAGTGACGGAATGAATGACTGGGCGCTGAAGAACCACCGGCTTACTGCGGGTAAAGGCGATGTATACACAAGCTTCGCGCAGAAGACAAATAACAAACACGGTATTTGCGCCACGATAGAAAGTCATCGCATAACACACGAGGCCACGGAGTTTGTCTCGTTTTTAACGAATGGTCTCACAGCTTTGCAGAGAAACCGGAGGGTTAGTGTAGGAGCTTAGGCGCTTTGGCAGACATAGCAAGGAAGACAGCCCAATCATCATCATAATCATCATCATCATCAGCGCTGTGCACGCGTCGCCCTTCTTTGTGCCAATCTTTGCGCTGCGTTCCTCCCAAAAGTGCACTGACGCAGTTGTTTTTAGGGGTGATTGTATTATATGTTTCCCTAATCTTCGGTGTTCTTTGCTTGTTTTATTTTCTTTTTGAGTTGTGGACTGCTCAAGGAGTGGCTGAGCAGCGAAATAATCAGCCCCTTGTTCCCCTCGTTCTGTCCTCTATCTTGTCTCTCTCCATCCCCCGCCCCCACCTCTCTTCCCATCTCGTTTTCCTGCCTTACGTTCAATCACCGTTTGGTCTTCAGTGCTTTTTGTGCCTGTCCTGATCATTTTTGGCTGATTTTAGCACGTTGACAGCAATGCTGGCGCACGGAACAAGTTGCATTTGGCTTTTAAAATTGACTCAGGGCAGGTATTTAAGTGTTCAAAGTCACCTTCGCAGCGTCCAGTCTCGGCGTTCTTCCGGTACCCCGGTGAACAATCGCCGTTTGAGAGCGGCACACAGCTGAAAGAGCCCAGGCCGTTGACGCAGGTTTCGCCCCTGGCGCAGCTACTCAGTCCTTCGGCACACTCGTCAACGTCTGAAATCGATTAGAAGTTGCTCTCAGATTTGTACAGACGTCTACCTAAAAATGGGGAACACCGCATTCGAAGAAATTAAAAATGCGCAAGTTATAAAACGTTCTTGAAAATAGTGCAAACAAAAGCTGAAGAAATGATAGTGGGTTACTGACTTATTGGTCCTGAAAATTTTATTCAAATACTGTTTTCCGGGTTATTTCAACGCAATAATTTTGCTCTGTCTGCCTTTCTGTTTGTCTGTGTCACCAAAATAAGCCGCCCGGCCAACGTTAAAGCCTTTCCTCAACGCCCAGCCATCTTAGCCATCTCAACGCCCAGCCATTTAGTGGCGGCGCTCAGACTTGCGAACATTGTAGATCAAAAAGAAAATATAACGCATATCTGAGGTGCAACGTAAACACCTAAGTATTAGGTGATGCGTTTTTTTACTAAACATGCAAAGATGCGTAATTCTGAAAACCTTAGTGCTTCTTACGTTCCACTGAAATTGTGACACTATGCACAAGAAAACCGGCGTTTCCTACGCTTCGCTAAGACGATACGGTGCTGCCACCTACCAGTGGCTCCATATTCTACATAAGCTTTCGTCTCCCGTCATTACTGCCAGATGGCGTCTATATCAAGCTAGAAGGCAACAGTCTTCCAGCGACATTTGCAGCGAAGCACGCGGATATTTTTTTTGTAGATCGCGTAACACGTAGGATAAGCTTTTTTTCTCCAGTCGTCAAAATTATATTTCAACTAATACCAACAGAGTTTTGTAATTGTTTTCTTTTTGTAAAAGATACGAATAAACAGAATGTGTTTTTTTTAAGGAGATTGGATTCATGGCATCTGCTTGTTTTGATACCTAGTAGGAAAAGCTAAGTGTACTGAAAGAAAAGCAACTGATGTTTTGCTGATGGCTCAGAATGAATTGTACTGATTGCGTAAAGACTTTATCAACAAGGTGGGCAATTCTCTCTTCGTAATGGTTATGTTGACAAGCTGTTTCGTGCCTCTTTCTAAGCCAGTTGCGGCAGAGGCGTGTATGAATGACTACAAATTAAAAAAAATCCAACTATGCCCGCATATAAAAACGGAAATATTCAGCGATTATATATAATTGCTGGGACCTGTACGTAAGTTCGTAGCAGCTCATTGAATGCCTGAATATTTATGCATACGCTCTATAAATGAAGCTAATATATTGAAAAAATGTGCGGGGACTCCATAAATGTGTTCAGTGCATGGTTGTGAATTTGGCAATGGCTCTTCGAGTGAAGTCGATTTGGAGAACCTAAAGGCACAATGGCGATTTCACCGCACAGAATGCGTTCCCGTGCATCCTTCTAAATAACCACAATAACGTGAACGCTCGTGAATATTGTAGTTCATGAGAACTATACTAATGCATTTATCGAAAAATTTGGGGAATAGCGCAGAGCCTACATTCATGCACGCAGTGGTTTATGAATGGTGGGTGGGGAGCGGTGTCAATTTTTCAAAAACTCAAATTAGCAGGAAACCTCTAAGCGGGCTTCCGGGAGAGATATCTTAAAGGTCAGTGCAAGCGTTGTATAAACTAGTAAATATTTTTTATTAACTTGGTTCTTTAGAGAAAAAGCATTTCTTAACGACTAACGACATGAACTTTTTACCATTAGATCTTCCAGGCTCCTTTCGATTTGTTTAAAACACGTAGACATTTCTTTAAGAAAGAAAAAGTGGAACAAAATACATTTTGCCAGAATAAACCTTGCAATAAGTCTTTTAATTTCACTGAAATATAATTTTCGACAATATTTTGATTTGGTCAAGTTGGGTCATCTTTACAGTGTTCTTAAAACGTGCAAAAGTTGAAGACAAACTTTGCTTTGGTCTTGTTTTTCTTAGGAAAAGAAGATTGAAAGCAGAACACGAAATAGCTTTTGCAAAAAAAAATGCAGGCGACAAGTGCACCAGCAGTTCGTCATTGGCGCCTCAAGAAAAAAAAGTGGTGACATTTTTTTTCAGAAAATGATTGTCACGTTAGTAAATTGATCGCAATATATCTTGTTTTAACTGGTTGTACATGCTTCTACTCATCTGTACGCTATTTTATTATAACTAAATTTTACACTTGTAACAATGTCACATTATCTTTTGCACGATAATCTTTGAACAATCACCAAATTCTCAGAGCACAAATGTGGGATCTTCTCAAATAGGCAGCGGTTGAAAGATCACCTTCAGTCCTAGCCCTTTGTCTTCGTCTGTATCACGTTTTATGAACTTGGTCTGTTTTTTTTTTTCAAGTTTTCTGTTTTCCTCGGAAGAAAAAGCTGTGAAAAGTTTGCAACCTGGTGTCTGTGCAACAGCTTTACACAGAAACTACAGAGTCGCAAGTTGTTTCTTTCTTCGTGGCATAGTTTCCGGTCACTTCTAACTCGATTGGTCGTTCCACCAGGTGCCTCCGAAAATGAAACCCACCCGCGACGACAGCAAAGCGACCAAGGGCACAAGCTGTGAAGGAAATAGCAATAGCGTAGAGCAGGACGTGGCCTTATTATGCAGGATAATCCAGAAGGGCGAGTTAGCAGCCCCGTGCGTGTTGCGAAGCCATGAGATGGTTACGAGAAGACCTGCGTGAGCAGCGAAACGCTCTCACGTGGGCTACCCAATCCAAATGCTTCTTGCTATAGAGCAATATGCATCAAGAAGCTCCGAAGCACCAAGCCCGTGCTTCGCCACCCACGGCCGCCGGTTCAGAACGGCCGTGAAAGCTGCCCAGCCGAGAGTAGCCAGCACAACGGTTTGCGTCGAGGACTGAGGTGGCTCGCTTTGCGTACAGATGTGGGCAGCACCTTTGCATCCCTTGACCTGAAGATCGTAGCGCCAGCCTTCCGGGCAAGGCTGATAGCGCGCCTTGTTGACGCAGCGGTAGCTTCCCGGCGTGTTCAAGCAACGTGTTCCCCTCTGGGAACACACGTATCGGCCTTCGCTGCACTCGTCAATATCTGCAAGGACAGTGAGTGAGCACTGAGCATTACTTTTTAGTAACGTACACTTCAGATATGTTAAACGCATCGGCAACTTTTTGTAAGCATTTGCGAAAGGAAAAATGGACGTGGCCTGGGGACGTAGCGCGTAGGCAGGTTAGCCGGTTGTCATTGAGGATACCAGACTATTTTCAAAGAGAAGAAAAACGCGCGAGGGCTACACAGAAAGTTGAGTGCAAAGATGAAATTGAGAAACTTGCGGGTACAACGTGGCAGCAGCAAACACATCACAGGATTGGTTGGAAGAAGATGGCAGAGGCCTTTGTCCTGCAGTGGGCGTAGTTACGCGGATGATGATTGTTATGGTGACCTTGACGAGGATGCATTCGTAAATGCGCGCTAAGCCGCGTAGCCAGAGATTGGTGTCAACCTCACTTCAGGCACGTTCCTGCATGTTTGTGTGTGAGCGTATATTCACATATGTGTGCGATAATTTGGACGAGGAGGAGGAAGCGGGGAAGTGGTATTTAACCGCAACAACCACCCCCTTGCTAAGCCGCCGTGGTAATCCCATGTGAAACAAAAGATAGACAGTACGAATCAAATGGAAATGCGACTGTTGGTCTTTTATTGATTTAACATGCAGGGTGATATTTTACCTGGCAGTTTATTTCATAAATTTACAGCTTAGTGGTTGCCAGTGATACAATTTCGACAGTAAAAAACTAAGATTCTGATAACATTTTTTTGAAGAACGTACACGACAGAGAAATGCTTCGCATAACTTATTTTTCCAACTTCCGCAGTTAGAAGCTTACCCAAATACGGGTTATATCACACGGAACATGTGGAACAAGCGATGAAGCGGCTAATAACGTTCGGAAGATGGACAGCGTGACGTGATGCTATATCATTGCTGTATTTCTTACTACGACTTCATTATTAATGTACCAGCTTACGCGGTAGCAAAAGTGACATGATCCCGGTAAAGGCTTCATGAGAAATGATCCGATCTCGAAAACCGTACGCTTTGCTATCGCGTATACGGTTGATGAGGATTTCAAGCATAGTTTTCGGCGGCTTTATGATATGACAGGCCACCCTGATATTGCTATGTCACCAAGTAATTTAAAAAACAGTTTTAGAGCACACAATTAAGTGCTTCACCCCACACGAATTAAAAATATGATTTTTGTATTAAATACAGATAAACAACGCTTCAGTGGGGCACTGAACGGTATGCAGAAGGACGAGCTGTTTTCCACGACTTATTTTAGAAACGCGAATATTCTTGTCTCTGCGGTGGTCAAGCATAGGAAACACAAAGTCTCAGATGAAGCTCACCAGCGCAAGAGCGGGTGCTCTTGTTCATGCGGTATCCTTCCGGACAGACATTTCTATCCCGGCAGATGAAGCCGCCCGCTGTGTTGACGCAACTCTGCGTGGAGAAGCTGCAATTGTGCGTGCCTTCCCGGCACTCGTCCGTGTCTGTGTTGAGCGAAAAGCAAAAAAGTAATTTTGTTAAACTAATATAGAGGAACGCGACAGCGCAATCGGGCGTCACTCGCACAGCGTTCTCATGCCCTTGCCACGCCTTGCACCACGGTGAACACCTCAACCATTCCTCCGCGAACAAACGACGGACGTCCACGCAAAATGACTGCACTCGATTTTCGCTTAAACTTAGTATTTTAACATTACAACCTCAGAATGATCGTTTTGCGGAAATTCTGGTGGTTTCGGCATTGGTGGTTGAGCACAAAAAACCGTCGTTGTCATTGAGCGAAAATTCGAGACAGATGCAAGTAAATGAGTAACAAAAATCTTCGGTTAGAGCGGGAATAAAATATGGGGCTTCTCTGTGGAAAGCAGTTCGGCTACGCAGCCACGCCAGTGTTTCGTCATCTCTCGTTGATAGGGAAAAAAAATAGGCGAATAATCGAGAAAGGTTCAAATAGAATAAGTAACAACATTGCACTTAAACAACCACGCGAAAGACGGGTCTAAAAAACAAAACAGAGACACACACAACATCGTCGTGTGTCTTCTCCTCAGTCCCGTTTTTTGCGCTACTAATAACAATCAATTTGAACCAACTCGCTCAGTCTGCCATCCTACTTCAAGTATTAGCAATCTTCGATTCGAGTGAGGATCGAACCCAGGTCTTCTGCGTAACAAGTAGGTGTTTTACCACAGAACAATACCATTGTTTGAAACCACCTCGGGAAAAGCACATCAATGTCACGTATAGGAGAGTCCGTAACGCATGTAATACTGCGACGCAGAAGCGGAAATTCGCCCCAATCGTCAAAACATGTGAATTGCTGGTACGGCTGGTTCAATTACAAAGTGTTCAGGCATACTTGATTGTAACTGATCATCGGTAATAGCATCAAAAAAGTGTGCAGGTTCACGCATCGTCTTACGTCACCAATTCGCAAAAGGAAGAGTCGTGCGCCGTGGGCCCTTTGAACTGGCAGTAGACATTAGCTCAGCCAGACAAGAAGGAGACGTCAACTATTGCACTATCACGTTTTCTTCTTGAAGACGAAGATCAAGCGTCTTTCAAGCTTTTTTCTTTCTATTCTTCGCTCACGAGCCATGCCACCAATACAGACAGCAGAATTGGCTATATATAAAGCTGTCACGTCAAATCAACGCGTGCGCCATCAGTAAATCGGAGGGTTGAAAATGTAATACTCGAGCGAATGACTGATTGTTTAGGAGTACCAAACAATTTCACGTCAATAGTGCGAAGTAGTGGCACCGGTAAAAGCGCCATTTTCGTCGGTAAATAATTTACCACGCTTTATCCTTTTTTCTACCCTCTTTTGGGTAAAGTCGCTGTCGGCGGAATTCACTGTGCAGGGCCGTGTGCAACTTAGCAGGCGCGTAATGGCGGCGCGTTCCTTCGAATGACAAATTCAATATTTTCCTATTATACTCGTCTACATTTATATAAATGTAAGTAGTTAAAAATTGGTAAACTTTACCAATATGTTTTCAATATCTAAAATCTAACTTTTGGCTGTCAGCATTAAAACTGGAGCAAAAGCTCCAAAATATAATTCACACGAACATAGTAGAAATTTCCCAGCGGAGCACACCGTGACGTCCCCCAGGGTCAAACTGCGATCATCGCGAGTAAATAGCCAACTATATCTCCTCATCTGCTCCGAAGCCTGTCTTAACATAATAACATTTCATAACGTGCACTGCAAATATGGATGCGAAGATCACACTATAATTAATACAGTGCAAAACGGCTGTTCCCCATTCAAAATTTGTTTTAAAAAACGATTCGATTTCTTATAGTGTTTCTGCCGACGTCCGAAGTGACTAGCATCTCTTCGTCACAGAGAAGAATAGAATAGTGTTTCGCCGACAGCTCTTGTTTTCCCTGTATTGATTCCCTTCACTCTATTCTTTTTTGTGCACATATTTGTTCCTTTTCAAGCAGCGTTCCACTTGTACAGGTTGATAAGTATACTTAGTAAAACTGCACTAACCCCTGAAGGGACAAATTTAAGACTGCTCTGGAGGCTGATTTCATGCGTCAATAAACCAAGTTGTGTTATTGTGCGCTTATTTGCCACACTCCTTTTTTCGTGTCGTAACCCGGCGTGCTGTTTGTCCGAAAAAAATAAAAAAAGTTTGCTTTTTTTATTTCTCTTTCACCATTTCTTTCTCTTTATCCGTTTTTTTCATCATAGATATCATGACATTCATGACACGATTTTTATGCTCCGAGTTGTTTGTATTTTTGGCACACCCTGTCTTGCGTGGTCTTCTCTTTCGTCTTCATTTGTCGCGCTACGCTCACAATGAACCTCCCCCCCCCCCTTTGTGATGTGTTGCCAATTTCGGTAATTACTAACTTCATAAAATATAACCGAGACAGCACCAAGACAACGTCTAATATATCGTGGCATACATGGAAGGCATGGCATTATTTTCATGTTATTAACCGTTTCTTTTTTGTTTGTACTATACCTCACCTCTTTATGGTGCGAACACTCACTTAGAAAAGCATTCTCTTAAAAATTTATGCAAACGATTCAATAGCCTTATGACCAGCGTATGCGGCACTGCCCTGTTACAATACCACATTCGAAGCATCCTTATTCTAGTAATAAACATATAGACCCTCCTCCAGATACGATGATTATCAATAAACATTAGAGCGTAACTGTTCCCCAATTATTGATACGAATTGCTTACAATTCAGTCATTTTTTGAAGACGCTCGATGGCCGTGGTAGGTACACTTGTTACGAATCTAGAGATATATTATATAACATATTCCAAACTTGCGGAGAAATGCGTCAGCTGTAATTCATTGTCCAAAAAGGCTGCTCTCGTGCCATCAAAGATGTGCGTAAGGCCAAAACGTATTTTAAATCTTGAAAACATGTTTCAAACCGGTGCAAACACGTCTCGTCACGTGACGTGACAGCTCTAAATCTAGCTAGTTCTTGACGTCGTTTCGCGTGATATCAGTGTCGCTAATTTGGCATCTATGAAAAAAAAAAAAAACATTCGAGAGGAGATGAGCCGCGCTCACCCCCTGTCCAGCTCACGAAATATGTAAGTTACAACACGCACTCCTGCGAAAGCCACATCGGATTTGATTGGCAGAGCCCAGCAGACACTGTTAGCCCAGCGTTTCTAAAGATTAGCAAAAAGGAAGCCTTGAAAGTAAACGATTTCAAACAGAGAAAAATGCTGCTTACGCACCTTGGCATTGTCGCGTGTGCCGGCTGTACCGATATCCTTGCGGGCACAGCGCGGCCCGACCAACGTTCACTTCGCGTCTCTTGCACTGGAAGCCACCGTCCGTGTTGACGCAGAGCGCAGACGAGCCGCAGTTGTGGCTGCCTTGGGAGCATTCGTCGATGTCTGGCGAGCCAAGGACACTCATTATTTGCATGAGCTCATCGGAAACGTGCAGTCACCAATTTTGAGTCTTCTACAACAAAACAGGCTGTTTGAAAAGAGTTCCAAAACGCTGTTCACATAGCAGCCGCTTTCTAAGGTGGATTTTCTGTGCCGGCGACACAAAGGTAACACAACATTTCGTTACGCTGACAAAGGCAGGAAAGAGAAGTTGAAAGCTTGCGATTAAAATCCAGAAACAGGGGCGCTGTGCTGGAGCCGACATTTCACCAAAATAACGTGTCTTCTTCAAGGCTAGAAATAACTTCGAAGAAGACACGTTTACTTGGCGAATCTTCGTCTTTAGCGCACAACCCCCTGTTCACGTCGACCCAGGGCTATACAGTTGAGGCGGTACGCTTTAGGGATGACGAAGTGATCGCACGTGTCATACGAACATTCTTTTCTATTAGTTTATTAACCTGTCCTTCCTTCTCACATTGCTCTATGCAAAGTGCGAGTTCAGAGTGAGGCTAGTGACCATCTCGTCTCGGATGTAAGTCGTGGTTCAGACAAGCTTACACACTTTTTCATAAGCACCTCGCAGTTTGCGTGTCGGTGGTTTTCTGTTCGGGCCGTATGGTCTCAGTTTTCGATCTCAGCGTTTTCCCGTTACGCTGGAAAATCCAAACGTAGCTATAGTTGCGCTATATTTGAGTTATTTGTTAAATGAGCAGGGGCCTTCGCCGCAGAGATGCATATCGTTACCTAAGCTTACTGAGATGGAACTCCGTGTCCGGCATTTGTGACACACTGTAGGTTTGAACTTGATGTTTCTCAGCAGACTTCTTTCTGTCCTCGCAGCGCTTTCTTTACACAGTATGTGTGACAGAACTATTTAATTGTCTTCAATGAGGTTGTAATAACTTTTTATGCACAATATGCGTTGTAAATGATAGCTAACAATATTTACAGTGTTTAAAGACATTTTAGTAAATAAAGTTACTACTACAGAACTAAATTTCGTCTGTTTTTTTCATTGTTTTTACCAAACAAATCTTCCTTACTTTTAAGTGCTTTCAGGAGCAATATCAATTTGAGATAAATTTACTTGGAATTTCCTTTCTAGGCCTGAGGAGGATACCTCTCTTCACTTAATCGATATGGCTAGTCGTACAAATCTAGCTGCTAAACTCTTGAAGGACGTCTGAGCAAAGCGCACAGGCATATACACATCGGAATTCACGGTAAACAGCAACGCTCGCTTGCTAACACAGATATTTGGAGCCGAGGTTACTTATTTCGGATTTTATATACAGCTCGCGTAGCAAAAATAAAACACTCTAGAACGTTCCACACAAAATGAGTTCTTTCATTTGAAAAGCAAAGACAGTGAATGCATGATGCCGAGTTCAAAGGGTACCGTGGCTGACTCTCCGAGTTTCCAGGAGGTATAAGACGAAGTTTACGCTCTGCATCGCAGCTGCGCCGGTCGAGAACCGATGGTCGATCGTCACTGCTTCGGATACATTTACTGTGCACTGATTGGCTAGAATAAGGAAAGCTCCAATTTGGAAGCATGACTTGTGTTCGCTAGGCCCTTATTTATTCTAATGCCACATTGTAATGAGCACTGAACTTAGCGAGCTCGTCCACATCTATCTCGGCGCAGTTTTTTTTTCTCGAACACCCTATTCTAAATAACGAGCATGACGCGCCGATTATTCTAACTATAGCTGCGTCATTTTTCACGAGTAATCGATGCAAGTATTGACGAAATCATTCACCTCTTTTGCTGCACTGGCTCAGACAAGATGATGAATTACTTCCCCCTATGTCCTTGACAAAGTGCATCTCAACAGAGACGTGTCAGTTAAGTGATTCGCCGCGATTAACGAACAACAGCAGCGCTCTACAGCCTCTCAGTCAGTGAAGGTGCCCTCACTTGGGCACATCAACTTCGGAGGCGCGTCACGCTCCACGTGTTTCTTTGAGTGGTTTGAAGCTCAGCGCGCAAGTTCCTTCACGCTTCTTGAGTGGACTACGAGCAATCATTTACCTTCACCGTGTTGTTGTGCATTGCTGCGGAGGGTCACTTTTCTGGGCACACTACCATTTACGACAATCGATTCGATCGATGTGCTGCGCTCCAGAGACCAACGTCAAGATTTTTTTCTTTGTTCCAAACGAATACAACAACAAAAAAGCAGACTGTGCATGGACTCTGGGCCTAATATAGTTAATTTTTTTATGCGAGAATGGAAGCTGACCGTTTGCAGAATACTTACACGTTTATTAAATCTTTGATAAATATATCCTATGAAGCTCACCAAAAATTTATATTTTATTTTCATGCTTCACTGCAATACTGAATGCGTCGTAATCACATAATATGAATTTGACGCATTTGCAGACAGTGCATCGAAAAAATTGCTATTTTAATGGACAATCTGTTTTATGCTGAAGTTAGTATTATCACAGGATTCAACCAGTCTATCTGCATATCCTAAATTATCTACTGTTCCTATTTTTTACCTAGCTGTCAGTTGGCTGGCAGGATGGGCATCACGAATCAAGCAAATACTCCTCGTAAGAGGTCGTGAAGCTCATCGTTGCGGCTCCCACGTGGTAGAACCACCAAATATATAGAGACGGATGAGCATTCAGCAGAACTAAGCCAGTCTTCGGATAGGCGCACTATACCGTAATGTCTAGCACTGCGTCTTGAAGCTTGTCAGACGAAGCCGGTGATTGTAGAACTTTATAATCAAAGGATCAGATTCTCAATGGCATGCAGTACTACTACTGCGTGTACGAAACTTTTTAGTTAAAATAGCTGGCTACATTGATTATCAATGTAGCGTACTGTAGGGATCACTGACTTATGTAGGTTCATTGGTCCGAAGTATACAGAGAACACGCGTTATTTCCTTGTTTGGTTGCAAGTTTCGCGAAAACTTGCTCTTTACGTAATTTACATTTGCGTCCATGGGCCCACCAGTGATCACTAACTAGGAGGAGAAGCGGTGGTTCTACACTGTAACAAGTGGCACAAAACTAAAGTTAATAAATCGTCCGACGTTCTTGATCACGCGATCAAAACAAAATAATATAGGCATAGAAGTCACGGGCTTCCCGAAATGCATTCATGCATAAAAGTGCGACTACTCAGTTACAGTCACCATGCTTTCAAAAAAACAGGGAATAAATCACCCATTTTAAGGCGCCAGATGCTTTCCAAACTTGAAATAGTGTGCTTGGTTTAACGTTGTCTTCTACTGACGCAGAAAAACAGCACCATTTCTGAAAGCATTCACAGCTTCACAATTTGACTACAAGTAATAATAATAATAACTGGGGTTTATCATCCCAATAATCACAACATAATCATGCGAGACACCGTAGTCGAGAGCTCCGGGAATTTTGACCATCTGGGGTTCTTTAACGTGCAGCTAATCCAAGCACATGGGCTTAGACATTTGTGCCTGCATCTATAATTCGGCCACCACGACCGGTATTCGATTCCGCGACCTGCGGATCAGCAATCGAACACCATACTCACTAAACCACCGAGGAGGGTCGACGTATGCGAAATATGTCGATTGCAATAAAATACCTGCGCAGCTGCAATGACTGTGATACCCCGCCTCAAGTACTCGGAGAGACCAGCGTATACACGGTAGGAACAGCCCAAGACATCAGGCATGCACTCGCCTGTTCGCTATGCAGGCATCGGTGACAGCGCACGATCGCTTACCGAGGCACTTGGCATAGAGGCTGTTGTAGCGAAGGCCTTGGCCACAGATCGGGTCGCACACGTAGCCGCCGACTGTGTTCTTGCACTCTTCCTCGAGATCGGCCTCGCAAGCGCTCAAGTCTTCGGCGCATTCGTCTACGTCTACGCACACACAACACACAAGCATGTGCGGCCGCACCTCTTTTTTTCAACGAGACGCTAATGCGCAACGCAGAATTCTCGTCATACGAAGTATTGCTATCACTGGGATACTGTACACAGCATATAAGTGCATGTAGAGTCTCCTTGATTAAGCAGAAAAGTAATTCGAGTAAGCTCAGAGACGAACTTTGGGACACTTCTTTTATACGTTATTATTGATGTGCAGCGTGCAAATGCTTCCTCTGCTTAACAGAAAAGATGAAGTGAAGCAACAAATTCTGTTAGGTTTTCAATGCTTCCGATTTCGAAAACGGCATGAACAAGAAAAGTTTATAAAGCCGAACCCTTCTAGACTACAAATCATTAAGAGTACGTATTGCCATTGCATGCGAGAAGGGAACTTATGATTTCTTAAACAGCGCTGTTCGCCTTTTAGAAACAAATTGCTGCCTATATGTATATGTTCAAGGAAATAAGCATATATTCGCGAATTTTTCGACAAGAAGATAGCTAACAAAAATCATGCAGTGAGCGCAATCATGTAAAAAAGTTGTTTAATGTGTACCGCCTACGAACTTCTTCGCGGTAATAAAGAAAATCTGCACAATTACAGTAACAATTTCTGCTCTTTGTTGTAGGCGTAGACGTACCAAAATTATGACAATGTTGGCGCGTACCATAAATGAAGGAAGTTTTCTTCCCTATTGTGCACATCAAAATAATGTGTCCCAAACATCCCAAAGATTTACCTTTGTTCACATTTCGTGCTCAATAAATTTACTGCGAGCTTGTTAGTTCGGTAATTCGAGCAAACACTTTATGAGGTATATGTTTTTTTTACACGTTGTAAAAAGTAACTAATGGGCTAGTATTGAATTCTAAGGTTTCAGGGACAAGTACTAATATTGTGACGGGTAACATGAACAAGTGCATTCTTTAGGTTTTCTTTGTGTGTATACATTGACGTGGTGAGATCTTTCCAGTAGAACACAAAGAACAACGAAAGGTATTTGGAGCATTTAAGGAATCGACGGGAATCTTTGCACCTTAACTAAATATTGCATTAACGTTTGTCCACATCTTCGTGGATAACATTCCTTGCCAATTTTTTCTTTCTTTTTTTTCAGACATGATGGCAAAAAGCGAGTAACGAAAGAGAAGAAAAAAAAAACCAAGCACATGCTCGATTGGCCAACACATGGCTAACACATGCTTGATTAACTAACACCGACAGAGATTTGTAGTGTGTGCCGAATTTAATCCAGCGTTTTTTGATACAAATAGCACCCATCAGTCACAATGAAAGGTTGAGTGCTTCGAAGTTGTTTAGACTTTTATTTACTTTCTAGAAAAATAGCGCTGTAGCGGAATGATGGCCAAAAAACAAATGCCTAATCCTCTAGCATAAATACCTGAGTCACATCAGGTTAGGCCTGTACCATACTTACACAAGTTAGCTCATCGCTGATACTGACATATTTAGGCAACGCTTTGTACCATGCAGGTGAATTAGATCGCTGTTTCATTTTATAGTTCTGGGAATCTCCCGGAACAAAAAAAAAACGATAGTGTTCAGAAGTAGTCATACAATGTGGCGCGTCAAACCTGGCTCTTCACTCGTAAAAAAGACGGTGTCTGGATTGCTCTCCATTCTAATGCAATTGACTACCTTGTCGAATAATTTAAATTTAGACATTGCTTTACACCCTATTGCGGATATTCCATAGTAAGTTGTGTCAGCAAAGAGACGTTGATCGCGATAGAAAAAGACGCACTTAATTTTTTTTTCACGCATTTGAAATAGCACTACCTCTCAAGTTTCAAGATACAGCTAGAAATTGGGTGAAGTCTACTGTCCAGTTGGCATTTACTTGCTAAATATTATGCTTCGGAGTGTACACGACGACTCTTCTCAGACGGATAATAAAAAGTGGGTAATGATCACCATAAAAAGCATTTGAGATTGATCTCCAAAACTGATATGAAGCGTTAAGAAGTGGTCCGAAACACTTCGTGCCAATATTGACACACACCATTTACGAATGGTCCTCTGTGGCAGGGGTCTCAAACACGTGGTCCACGGCCCGACGACAAATAAAATGTTGACGACTTTTTGAACAGTGCTCGCTATATTGCCATTTATAACGCGTTGTTCGGGTAAGCTATTGAAATGGTACTGGTCTGAAACGTATCTTTTCCTGAAGCACTCCATGGGGCCCCCATGTGTTGAAATACGACCATGAAATAAAAGCTATATACCTCAAAATCAAGATCCGCATTTAAGTCTTTGTATGTGCCCTGTTACTGGAATGGTGTGCAGCCTTTGTGTTCTGTACATGCTGTAAATAATTTTTTTCTAAACATGAAAATCTGCATTGATATGATTTTCAAATCCTGATGCCGAATTTCCTCCAGGAATTATCCGTATATGTATTATGATAACTGTGCTCTTTCAATTCGTTATCCCCACCATACTTTTTCTTTAACCTTAGCTGTTCATTATCCTGGCCCTCGTGCGAGAAAAATTTTTTGACTGTGGCCTTCTATAGGTGAGGTAAGAGTTAAACCCCTGCTGTACGGCGCACAATCGTTTTGGGTGAGAAGCAGGAAAAAAAATGCCAATGTGCCGAGGAAGACATCAACCCCTGCTTTCCTGTTTCAATTCGCCCGCGACGGTGGGTCCATTAGATTCACGCGCACCAGGAAAAACCGGTTCACGGCTGTACATGAGAGGTTCAGAAATATTGCAGCACGAGTTCGGCGGTGCAGACACAGTTAGACACCGCAAACAAATGACAAGATGCCAGCAAGGTGCCCGTCTTATTTCAATTAGCTTAATTTACACCATTCGCTGATCGAAAACCACATGTGTGAACAGTTTATTAGGAGCAAACATCTTGGCAAAACACACTACGTTAGTAGATATGATGATTATAATATATGGAATTTAACGCCCAAAAACCATCATATGATTATGAGAGACGCCGTAGTGGAGGGCTCCGGAATTTTTGACCACCTAGGGTTCTTTAACACGTTAGTAGAGGTGGGTATATATACGGCGCCTACGCCTCAGTGCTGCGTACGCACGACTGATCCAAGCCGGAACCGTCTGCGTAAGAGGTGCAGGAAAATTGTGAACTAACGCTGCATCCCTTCTGCACCTTTTGAAACGAGTAGTATGGTTCAGAGGTCGTCATTACTGCACCGCTGAAACTAATGACAATGTGCAGCACTAGTGAACTAATTCATGCGGGGCAGGTGAATCGAACAGACCCACTAGTATAAAGGTGCAAATGGAAGTCGCAGCTTCAATTAGTCTTCCCTTTGATAATGCACAATCCCTTGTCTCATACAGCCTACTCAAGTTTTAGGAAATCATTGTGAAAAAAAAAAACAGGTTGACGAAGACAAAAAGAGCGCCTTCCTCCCATTCCGGCTGTATATCTTTTCAGGCTTTCATCTCAAGACTAAAGTAAACCATATAAACCAGAAATTCATTAGTCCCCTCAGCGAACCGAGTGATTTACTCACCCACGCACGCTGCAGCATCGTCCTTCCAGACGTATCCACCAGGGCATTCCTTGCTTTTCTTGGAAAGACACTGGTAGCCGCCGTGCGTGTTGAGACAGCTTTGAGAGTCCAAGTCGCAGTCGTCCAGCCCCTCCGAGCATTCGTCCACGTCTGTTCGGGCAGCGATTGGGCGGTGGTTGCCCTCGTTATACATGACCGCGGCCGGCTAAGGCATTTACGGGACTAATCTGTCGACGCTGGTTTCTCGAGCGTCGAAGTGCGTCCAGATATGTGTACAGCACTAGAGCAGGCGGCCTTGCTCTGCGGGGCGACACCTTGCGGAAGTTGTGCATTCTGACGTGGTTTTCTCAGGAGCATGCGCGTACTATTAGGCATGCTGACGTGCTTTGCACAATGGACAATATTGAAGGGGAAGCTATTTTGACCGAAGAAGCATGCTCCCTCAAGGCGCTTTCAGCATCTGTATTCTAAAAGCGCCTGACTAGACACGTCATCTTTTGGAATCGAGATAGCAAAAGCACCTTGGAGGAGCGGGTAGATGTTCAGTTAAAGAGCAAGTGCACCTTTCAACGCTGTCACTCACGCGAACCAGGTTGGCATAACATGGTGATTCCAGCGCTAAAAAAAAAAAACGTACGCATGTGAGAGAGACGACAGACACTGCTAAGGGAGCATGCGCGAAATTCAAAGAAAGCAGAAGGTGTCCATCTTTCGTCCCACTGCCGAAGACGCATATAAAGGCCGACATTTCGCGAGACCAAGATTCTACGTAGAAGCCGAAACAAATCAGCTGCGGCAGGCCTGCCATGTGAAGAAGAAAAAAAAAAAAGCAAGTGACTGTGTCAGTGGCACGTCCATCTGCTTGTAGAGCAACGACATTAGGTCTTTCGATAACACACACACGTATGGCCTGATACGTGGTGTAACCGTGACATGCGCCCGCTGCGTCTGCGCATCATTACGCTTACAGTTCATTGGAGCCTTTGAAATAAATCAGTCATTAGCAGCACCCATCTGTCGTCCGTCTTTCACATGTGTAACTCTTTTATAGCACTAAAATCACCAAGCTATGTAATCACCAACTCGTCCAACAACAAGTTCTTATCAGGTTGTCATGTCTGTCAGGCTACGCATGCTCCCGAGCACACCACACCCACAACATTCGCAAGATGTCACCCCGCTTAGCAAGGCCGGCTGCTCGAGCGCTCTGCACAGACGTGGACGCGGCTGTATCGGTGAGACTACTTGCTCTTGATCGAAAATAAATAAATAAAAAAATAGCGCGACACAAATTAGCTTCGCAACACTTTGTGTGCAATGTCCATGCTTCTCTTATGACCAGTTGTTGCCGACTTATATAAAATAGCTGATCTTTGTTTACAAAGACCTTTTCTCCACTAACATCACGCAATGTGTACCAATACTGCAGCGTAAGTTTGGCTGAAATTTCAGAACCATTGACAACAACACTTGACTTTGGTGAAGGAAATAAGGGAAAATTTAGGTTGTCTTTTTCTTCGTTAGACACAATATTATTCCGATGCTCTGAAAAAGTCTTCCCCACTCGACGTAATGGCTACTGGTGGTGCAGACTGACACTCCCACATTTTTGTACATATACACCATATCAAGTGGACGGAGCGATGACCACCGCCATAGATCAGTGGAGGCGCTGCTCAGTGGTTGAGCCCCGGACGCTTTATTCGAAGGTCGCAGGTAAAAACTGAGAAGCAATCTCTTGATTAATATCCCCACGTAAACATGAGGCAAGTTCAATCAATTTTAAGAACTACGTCTACAGAAATTTTGGCATGAAATGCACGTGTATCAGCCTGATCAGATGAACTTATTATTAGCAATTGTGGAAGTGAGAGTGTGTTGCGCGTAAGACCCCAAAAAAAAGCACAGTTCTTGTTTAACTCGCCTATGCAGTCTTTGATGGCAGTGTTGTACTTGAAACCAGCTTCGCACTGGGGCACGTCTCCACCAGCGTCAGGCAGGGCAACGTTGTCTGCCTTGAGTATGCATTTGAAGCTTCCCGGTATGTTCATGCAGTGTTCTCGGGTTTCGTCGCAGTCGTCCCTTCCCTCAGAGCATTCGTCGATGTCTGCGAAGAGAATACATCACTTCTGAAGCGATGGTTTTACGCATAATACACACGCGCACCATCAGTGGGAACCAAGTATCACCGTCATGTCCAGGCTGAAAGAGAACAACGTCTTCGCGATTGAGCAACCCCGACGATTACGGTACCGCTTGATGCCAATTTCGTGCTTCTTGTTGGGGCATGTTTTGAAGTTTTGGCTTTCGCCAAGTTGTCGACTGCGCCAGGGGTCGACAACCTTTTCAGAACGACGGCCAAGTAGCATGAAGCAGATAAAATGGCGGACCGCATGGCAGTTTGAGGGAAGTGGGGGAAAGGCTTTACAGACGAAGAGAAAACGTTCGACGAAGTTGCAAAGAGAGATTAGAATTTGTGTTTATATTCCGTGCACATGTCACACTGTTCCAATCATACACATAGGTTTCAAGCGAAAGCCTCGCCGCAGTGGTCTAGTGGCTAAGGTACTCGGCTGCTGACCCGCAGGCCGCGTGATCGAATCCCGGCAGCGGCGGCTGCTGTTCCGATGGAAGCAGAAATGTTGTAGGCCCGTGTGCTCAGATTTGGGTGCACGTTAAAGAACCCCGGGTGGTCGAAATTTCCGGAGCCCTCCACTACGGCGTCTCTCATAATCATATGGTGGTTTTGGGACGTTAAGCCCCAGATATCAATCAGGTTTCAAGCGAAAGCCTCGTTTTTTGACAAAACTGCAATCTCGATATCAGATAAAGGAAGCTGGGTTGAAGTCATGCCGGGGGCCACATACTGCGCGGGCAGCAGACAGTTGCTGACCACAGGTTAACGCCGTCGATCATAATTTTGTGAAGTATAGACAGCATAGTGCTATCGCGCAATGCCCTCACAGTGCCCTCGGTGCGGGGGAATGTGCGATTTAGAGCACATACTTTGGCGGTGCCCCTCAATACGTGCGGTGTTAATTTGTGGATTGTGTTGCGATAGTAGCGGTAGCCGAGAGCGGCCAGCAGTCGAACGGACTTCACTGAAGCCTTCGCCTAGAGGTGGAATACGGAGGCAATTGTTGTGTAAAAGGCAACAGGTAGGAACGTTTTTTTATAGCAGGTAATTGTTTGTCCAAAGCCAGCCAGCACGACCAAGTCGGCTGGGGCAAAAATCCCTCAAAACATGAGACGTTAGCAGGAAAACACTAATAAATAACGTATGTAAAGTTTCAAACTGTCTAATCAGACGTTTTGCAAACCTATCTACAACTTTCTCATTGAAAATTTTAATCTATTTTCGTTCCTTAAAAAGTTAGATAATTAAAAATATCTAATTAAACGATATTTTAAAAACAGTAAGTAGTCTGACTAATTCTAGGCAACGTTCAGCAACATGATATGGCTAAAGATAGCTGGGGCACTCTGTCTCTCTTTCTCTCTCTCTCTCTCTCTGTGCGTGTGTGTGCGCGTCCGCGCATGCGTGCGTGCGTGTGTGTGTGCGCGTCCGCGCATGCGTGCGTGCGTGTGTGTGTGTGTGTGTGTGTGTGTGTGTGTGTGTGTGTGTGTGTGTGTGTGTGTGTGTGTGTGTGTGTGTGTGTTTTGGGAGAAGTTTCGAGCACTCAAGCACCCCCACGTGTGTCGATGGTAAAGAGTACTCGACTGCCATGTACATGGCTCGGGTTCAAATCTTATTTGATCCTGGAGTATTACTTTCTAATTCTATATCTTCATCTCTATCGGTCTCTTTTCTGGTTCATCAAACGGCCGCTCAAGAGCTGCACTCTAAAATGAAGCAGTTACGCGCTTTTTGTGAAGGCCTGCCTTCGGTCCCTGCATTCCCTCGGTGGTAGTAAGCATTGCTCGGAACGCACATCAGGAGCCTCGTCAAAAAACTGCACGGCCATACAACCCTGCACATTAAACAATGGCGGTGACATTGGAAGGTCGAAGCACTTAGGGAAAAGGTGTTCCACTAACGTGAAACCCATAGGGACAGCATGCAGTGTTTCCGGAGATATTCTTACGATGAGGTCCCACACCTGAAACCAGACATGTTGGGAAGGGTGCTTCCACTCCCCTAACGTCGTCAGGAAAGTGTGCCGAAATTGTGGTGCTTCCATTCTTCTTCCCTGCATGCCCGGCTTCTCTATGGCATGTATCACCTCCACCAACGTCGTTCGGCTAACTGTTGCCTCTTTTAGCGGAGGTAAGTGGTGGGGTTTACCCATCGTGGCAAATACCCGTTGTTGTGACGACAGAAGACGCGACAAGCCTAGAACCTATAGATGCTAAGCCTGCCACATAACTAAAAGTTATGTGACAGGCTTGCCCCACCTTCGAAAATTATAGGTGGGCCCCCATCTCTTGAGCACGTCTACGCGAAAGCGGCATCGGTGGCCGCACTTCATGCATGTACTACAATGAACGACGAAAGTGCAGCATTACCTGCACAAGTGGTCAGGTCATCCCTCAGGCGATATCCTTCGTGGCATTCGCAAACTGGTGAAGAGTCCACCATGTGACAAAGTTGTTCGCATTGATTGTTCCGGTCACATTGCCGCTCATGGTTTCCGCCTGCAAAAGCGAAGGTACGTAATGAGGATTTCCGAAAACACTCACTGTCATTCTAAGTTCATTATTTCACTATCCTATGTCTATTGCTAGAAGGGGAAATCACGCCTCAAGGATTGAGTTATAAATTCTGCGACGAACTTTCTGCACATAAGGTGATCATGACATCGCGCATTTCAAAGTATTTTGCGCATTTCAGACGCACAAGCTCAAATAAATTTCTGTAAGTTGGCATGTTGTGTCCACAGCCTTATTCGACGACAAATACAGTTCATTTTCATAGAACAATGAAACTTCCAGCAAGCGCCATCAAAATATATGGCGTCAGGGCTATTCCTGCGGTAACTTCAAGGTATATAGTCATCCCCAATATATTCTTTTTGTACATTTTCTCGCTTACCAAGCATTCCTCGCACATTTCACGAATATGATACGAGTAGCATATGCTGAATTCGGTGGTTTTATTAGTCACGTATGGTTCGATATTTCTTAATAAAAATTACGTTCCAAACTTGCCTTTCCTGAACAAATGCTTGGTTCCTACACAAGCTTGAATAATGTATCAGAAAACAAAGAGTAAATATAACATGTCCCTGAACCACAAAGTTGATTACTTTAAGCCGGTGCTGCAGAAGTCCTGGAATGCCACTCTCTGTATGAAATACTGACACTACTTTACCAAACTGAACATCAGTCATTTATGACCTAAAACGTCTCAAGCATATGCTTAAGCCGGCCACGTAATTATAAGAGTTAGCGGTTCAGCAAGATCACTAAATGAAGTTTGAAAAACATATCTGATCCCTCCGTCGTAGGAATCGGTATTGTGACGTCATCCTGCTGCATTCCGTGGCCGCCTGCTCCAGAGACGAGCGCTAAGACACGTGCTATCTTGGTTTCCTTTATCCGGTTATTACGGGAGTCATGTGATCATTCTGACTGTATATATTTCACGACGAAACATTAAAGAGGGCGTTTTTCTTGGTCACGATGTAACGAGCGTCTGTCGATCACTCTGACGAGCTTGACAGGTATAACAAGCACGCATGTGAAATATGTCTTCGCATAAGTGCTCATATCGCAGTGATGTATGAAAACTTCTACAATGTCTACTGATGTTTAGCACCTCCGCTTAACGTGGATGCACCCTCGTTGACACCCAGTGGCTCACATCTATCACGACCACTATCGCCCACGATTGTTAGTTAAGCATATTGATACATTCCCTTTTTGAGTTTTGTTATCGCCACGTTTTACTGTTAATGATTCTCAGCGCTAACAACGCCTCAGTGTTCGAGAAGCTTCACAACTGCAGTAGATCATTCCGTTACGATTACGCCCACTTCGCGAACATTACAAATCATTCAGGAACCTACGTCGCCACTTACGACAACGCTAGAATATTCGATGACACGTGTACAAATGCCGACGCGCCTCACCACTTGTCAGTTGATCGACGGCCGACGTTCTGTTCGCCGCTGTCAGTACCTGCGTATTGCTGTAATATCACCTTCAGTTTACTAACCACAAGTTCGGCCGAATAAAAAGTTTCACCTGAGCATCGAGTCTGCTCCCTTCATGCACGTCCCGACTCCGCGACTGTATATACCTCAACACAGCGTATCGTAAATCCCGCACAAACATGACAACAGGAACCTGATGAACACCAGTGCCCGATAATCACTTCTTCAAAGCGCTGTCAATTAAGGAGAGAAACGATTCGGCGCGCGCTCCCGTACAACAGGGTAGCCTACGCCTGTGCTTATGCATACACTACGACACTACGTATTGACAATATGGGAGACAGGTTCGTAGCTTGATCCGCAACCGCGCGCAGGCGTTGCACGTCCCACTGGCCCCTGTCTCGCCCCATGAGGGCACAACCTTTACCCGTCGACATCTTTGTCTTTCCACAGCAGTTATTGGAGCAGTATTAGTAGTGATGGCTATTGTACTCGAAGCAGCCGGTGGTGGAGAAGCACACTTAAAGCATGCGGAAACTGTGCGGACAGCGAGCCGTCACACACCAACACGAAGCTAAAAGCGAACGACGTAATTGCGTCTCGGGCGACACCGCGATGCTAGTGAGGCCAGTGTTTTTCGCTGGCATGAAAACACTTAAACCGTGGCGCCCGAGACTGCGAATCGTCGAGGCTCTGCTTTAACGTCGTCGTTGTCGAATCGATCTCTATCTGCGTTGCTAAGTGTTACGCCACATTACTTCCCTTGACCGATAACCGACGACGGCACCACACCACCCTACTTAGCCCCACCAACAGAAAGCGCCTTGCGAGAGAATGTGTGAGAGATGTAAGGCATGTTTGTAAAGTGCCGTGCCTTGTTAGCTTAGTCTGCAGAGCACCGAGCACTTGTTGTCGTGGTCCGAGAAATCGTCAGTTCGATTCTTAGTGACGGAAAATTTTTTTGCTTAATCGTCCGTTAGCGTCCGTTTTATCAACGTCATATTTGTGACGAAAAGCGTATTTGTAGTCGTAGTGGACACCCGCATAAAACACTTTCATGTTAAAATAATATGGGCAAGGAAAGCAGCGCTATTCTATAGGATGAAGTAGAAGAGGGCAATACTTTCTAGACAGATGGGCGGCAGAATTGAATTGATATGTACCATTGCCCGACTTGACGGGCACACAGCTTCGGCCGTTGTTGTGAAGTTCCTGGCCTATCGGGCATGCTGGCACATCGCTTCTTTTGTCGCCAGGACCTGCAGGCACTAAGAAGGTAAAATTCTGTGTCACCCATTTGTGCAAAGGAACATGTGCGCTTTATATGACCACGGAGCGCATTTCGCAGCCAGCTCTACAGTATGTGAAACAAGACACCACAAACTTATCTGTACTTTGCAGGAAAATCACGAAGCAGCCCATCGCGAGATACCAGAAAATATGCGCTTGTACAGAGAGTATACACACCCTACCTCTTTTTCTAACCCTGTTTTTGAGAAACCCGAGCTGTTGGGCATGTTGCACCAATTTCTAGCAAAACTGAAATGTACGTACGAAGGGATCCTGTAACACTTTTTGAGAATGGTCGGAAAGCACTGCTGATCTGTAGCAGAAGCTCCTGAGAATACGCGAACCAAGTATTATAGCGCAGTACGCGGCCTTCAATTCACAATAAATTCTCCAAGTCATCTAAAAACTACTTTTCCTTATCTTGACAAATTGCGGAACAAGCTCATAATTCATTCGTCACAGTCGCTGTATCAGCCATTGGCTGATTTGAGCATGACGCGTTCGGGCGTTGCAGGAACCGCCGCAGGACGTCGCGCCTTGTCCATGCGTGCGCGCGCGATAAAACTGGAAAACCGCGTAAAAAAAAAGATGAAGTGCTGAAGGTCACGAATTGCGTATGACGTATTTTCTTTCCCCGTGTCATCCCTCCCTGCTTAGGTTCCAGTGTTTTCGTCTGGACGAGGGAATAGAGAATGCAATTGCAGCGTGGGACACACATTTGTAACTCCGCTCTTACTGAACATATTCTAAAAAAAAAAAAAACATAGCGGCGGTGAATTCGTGAGACAATAAGCTCTTTTATTGAATCAATTCGATAGCTACTTTAAAAAGTGTTGCACGGCGCCTTTAACATTTTATCGAGACTCTAGGCCCACTGCTAGTTGTGATACTTATTCTCTTCCGCGGTAAATAAGTCACAGTTTCCACAAAAGGAGAAAAATACGAGCAATGTTACAGGTCTTACGGAGAGGGCCAACATAAGTAATCACATGCAACATGACGCAGGGAAAGCAAGGTTTTGTCGGTTTTGTAGTCAGCCGAGCCGACAGTATGTTGAGGTGCAGACAGTCTCCGCATGTAGTAGAACCACGCAGCGGCACGTCATAATTCACACTGGCAAAATAGTGAAACATATACAAAGTATGTGCAGAACGTTACTATTACATCATACAGTTAGGCATGTACAAATAATGTCCCCTGTGCGCCGTCCTTGACTTCGTTCTCTGTTGGTTTCATTAGGTATAGTCTCTTATTTATCCTTCATTTAGACATTCAGAGCTTGATTGGTTTACTGCGCACTGATGCAACGAGATTAAACGCGATAGTGATAATCGAACAACGTGGTTTGTCCCAATAACGAGACGTAGGAGAATCGGAAATATATTGCATCGTATTCACCAGCTGCGTTTGTATATCCTAGATGGGGCTAGGCCTAATCACGTCAGCTGACTCGTGGTGCATGGCACATGGGCATGGCGGCGGGTACAACAAATTGTTATCCAATACACGCTCAGCGTTCGTCTCATTAACTACACCAAACTTAAGTAACACGTCTTCTTGTTTTCTAAATGCGAATGCATTTATTAGTCGGGCTATGTCAGGCGTCCACCGGAATCCGTCCACCGCCCTCTCCCATAGGAGCAGCTGCGGGCACGCGCACCCCTAGCAACCGCAGCCCCCACCAAGTCATGCTTCGGCGTCGGCAGCTGTCAGCAACAGCTGCGGGCACGCGCGCTTATCCTCAACCCTATAGCAGCCGGAGCCCCCACCTCCGTGACTAGAACGTGATTTGCCACCACCTCAAAGCAGTGCGTTTGAAACGCATTTGTAGCGCTTGTGCTGCCTTGGCACAGCCGAAAAACAGCGCGTTCTCAACGTGTTTTAGATGCGGAGCATCTAATACTCGAGGCTTGTAGTGCGGCGCCGTCCGCAAGCTTCCTCCTCCTTCTTCCACAATCTGTGCATCCCTTCCTCCTCTACACACCGCGCGCGCTTCACTCCTCCACCATCTGTGCACCCTTCCTCCTCTACACACCACGTGCGCTTCTCCTCTTCACGAACATTCGCTAGCTGTATAATGTAGCGCGCATGCGCCGTCACGCTTCGAGAACATCGGCAGCTGACGCGCGCGCATGCGCCGTTGCGCTTCTCCCCCTTCTCGAACATTCGACAGCTGACAGTGCATGCGCCGTCGCGCTGTATATATACTCAAGGTCGGTGCTCGCTCGCTCAGTTGCCGCTCGTCGGTTGGTTTGTACGGCGCGTCGACGTCCGAGGTCACAATGATCGACGTCCCTTCGACCAGCGCCGGCCAAAGTGTTGGCGGAACCGCAACCAAGTCGTCGTCCGAAGACAAGGCAGCGCGGAGAAGAGCTCGCGACGCCGAACGTAAACGTCGGCGTCGAGCGGAAGATGCTCAACTTAGAGAACGTGAAGCCGCTGAGAGACGTCAGCGTCGAGCAGCAGCACCGGATTCGATCGCTTTGAAACGTAAGCGTCGACAAGAGGACCCGGACTTTCGAAAACGGGAAGCCGAGTGCAAGCGTCGGCGACGGGAGGCCGATCCCGATGCTGCCCGCGAGCGCAAGTGCGCCGAGGTAGCGGCGTGGCGCGCCAAGCAGTATGCCACGCCCAACGCTCGCTTCAAGCGCGACTTCCTCGACCGAAGCTTCGGTCACACCTGCAAGGTGTGTGATCGTCTTTGGTTCGATAACAACTTAGTCGCACTTTAACACCCCGTTAACCAATTATATGCTCCGCATCCTCCTCAGTTCCCCCGAGGGAAGCTGCGGGCAATTTTTTTTTAACCCTGCACGCTAGCTACTTAAGCTGGAAACGCTTACCGCGTTTCTCATGACAAAAAAAAAAAAAAAACGCCACGTGCGGTGAACCGCAGCGAACGGTGCTATTAGCTGCACAGTGTAAGAAAAAAAACAGAAAAAAATTATTTTTCTAGTGCTGGGTTCTCACGGGCTAAACGCCGTTATGGCCATTACGCAACACATCCGAATTTCCTCACGATGCCCTTCGGGGAGCGTGGAGGAAGAAGAGGGGGGGGGGTCATTTTTTTTTCTCTGACCCGTGTGTTTGCACAGTTACTGTTCCCGATTCCACTCGTATTGACGGACTCTAAAAATCCGAACATGAGAATGTGAACACCTCTGGTGAGGCTATGCGCTGACTAACGACCAAATGTGTCTTGTTCGTAAGTCAGCATATATATAGAAGACTATGTCCGAAGTGGTGGATTATATTGAGAGAGTCCAAAATATCCCTCAGCACGATTTAAAAAAAAAAAGTAGAGAGGCGTGGTCATACGTGAAGAACAATCGGTACCAAGTATATTGCAGTAACCACTAATTTTTTTTTCGTTAATGATGATCATTTATTTAGCAAATATGTTCAGAACTTGAGAAATGCTCACCTAATCGTTAAAATGTTAATGAGGCATATGTAGCCATGTTCGAATCAGATCTAATGGCACAATATTAAGCAATGAAATAACTACGAACCCATTTTCCCCAGCAGATAAATGAAGTACGCGAGGTGCGAAAAATAACACGTGTCTACGCTCCACCTACAAATCTTGACTTGCTAACTCACAGTGATCCTGACTGAGGGAGCTCCTTCGAGATGCGTGCTGCATCCAAATGACGTGTCATTTTAAAAATCTCGTGGGCTTTTTCAATCAACCAAAAACAGACAGACAGACAGACAGACAGACAGACAGACAGACAGACAGACAGACAGACAGACAGACAGACAGACAGTGAATTTTGTTCAATCCTGAGTGTCACTGACAGGTCCCTCTAACAATGGGCTGTCGTAACTGCCAGCCACGCCCACGTAGAGGACCCAGTGCCATGACGCTCCGCCCAAGCACGAAGCACTTTGTTGAAAATAGCGCAACATGCCATTTAATCATGCCTACATATTTGTCACTGACATTTTAACGAATACGTGAGCATCGTTCGAGTTAGAAATATAGTTAGGACTAAACTGTAGGCCCTACCTCAGTAACAAAACAAATTATTAGCGGCTGCAACAGTATGCCGGGAACAATATGCACTGGGTGCACTTCGCTTAACGATAATCCTATGTTTTTAAATCATGCTGTGGGATACTTCAGCCACCCTGTATATATTATATATCAGTAGATATTTGCTTCACAACAATCTTTACAATGTTCGGATATCACATCTGCTGACTGGAAGAATAAAACACATCTTATTATCGGTCAGTCAGTTTCTTTCCTTGGTCCCATCAGTTCAGTACCGTGTAATCATGAAACAACCTGCCCAAATGGATGCGGTTATCATGACAATATAATAACTCCAAAATGCGACGCTGAGCAAGTGTGCTGCAGTTCGTACCATGGTTATCGTGAGCCGCTGGAGGGGCGTCGTCAGGCAGGTCGTCCCTTCCCGAGCAGCACTGGTAGAATGCGTCGTCCCAGGGAAGGCCCAGCGAGAAGGTCTGCGGTCGGCACGGAGCCCCTTCCTTCGCGGCCGCCAAGCCGAGGCGACAGCCGTCGCAGCAGTCCTGCACGTACCATACATGGTTTGTGCTGGTGCGCAAATGGCCTTGGTAAACGGGCCATACGAAAATACACGCTCTACGAAACAACCGAACACCTTGAGAGCCTACCGCAATTTATATTACGAATATACTGCCTCCAAACAAATAAAACTTAATTCCTTTGAAAGACCATTGAAACCAATCAAGGATCCCAAGACAGACAGACAGACAGACAGACAGACAGACAGACAGACAGACAGACAGACAGACAGACAGACAGACAGACAGACAGACAGACAGACACATACGTACGTACGTACGTACAATACATACATACATACATACATACATACATACATACATACATACATACATACATACATACATACATACATACATACATACATACATACATACATACATACATACATACATACATACATACATACATACATACATACATACATACATACATACATACATACATACATACATACATACATACATACATACATACATACATACACGCACACGCACACACACAAACACACACACACACACACACATAGATACATAGATGACAGACAGACAAATAGATAGATAGATAGATAGATAGATAGATAGATAGATAGATAGATAGATAGATAGATAGATAGATAGATAGATAGATAGATAGATAGATAGATAGATAGATAGATAGATAGATGGAAAAACACGCTCGCGCAGTAGGAGTTACCCGGTAAGTGTCACCAGAGCACGTGCTCTGGACGTCCTGGCAGGGGAGGCCCGCGCGTGCAGCGTCTTTGCCGGCGTCGCACATCCTCTGCCGCAACGACGATCGGCAGCATATCTCCTGGGCGATGCGACAAGACTGTGTGGCCAGCAGCTGTGGCAGTGGGAGGCCATCGCATCCCGAATGCGCAGCGCCCCACTGGCTGCCTTCGTCGCAGCAGCCGATCAGCCCATCTTCAATGTCGGAGCTTCTGCCTGCACAACGGGCAAACCACACTTTAGAGACTTCGCTCGAACATATCGCGCTTTTAGAACGCATGTCCAGGAACTCGTGTTTCGTAATGTATGTGCTCGGTCAACGGCTCTGCTATGCGAATGATTAAAAAAAAACATCACTATAGTTTTTTCTACGATCATTACAAACACATGATGATCAAGCATATTAAGATCGGGACTTTTTACTCAACATCAACAAAATCATGGGTGACAGTTGAGCACTGGTACTGTCTTAAACGCGATAGGCTTGCAGAGCTCCTTTGGTAGAAATTGTGGAGCCTGCATCGTTGGTTGTGAGCGAGAAATTAGCATTGTCCGTGATCGAAAATTTGAGAAATGCAGATAAAGAAATAATAACAAAACTTCGTTTCACATGGGGATACTCCCCTATGCTAGGCAAGCAGATGTTCTAACAAAGAGCCACGTCAGTTCCTCGAAATCATTCGAGAAAAAAGCTTTTAATAATGCCGTGTAGTCTCGAGTGTAGCTGATAGTACTGTGTAGTACGTTGATTGATTGGCGACATATCGTATTGAACTATTGTCGAGTGTACATATTTGTTTATTGTTTGATCTGCCATATTTGCGAATATAATTTGTTTTGTTTATCAACTCTCGTCTCTGACTTGTTCTTTGGGCCACAGCCAGCGTCCGCTGGCGCGCCAAATAGGACCACTTCTAAATTGTCCACGCTTTCGTGGTGCAGTTCGGGGGGCCGATACTTCGGCCCTTGGAATTAGCCTGGCGATCACCCCCCTAATTAACGGGACCTGTGACAATTAATCTGGCGTCCGCGACAGGACCTAATTGGTGCACAGTGTGTCCAAAGTAGTGAGAAAGAGCCTCGAGTCGTTCATAGTGCTATCGGAACAATTGTTGTGTGTTGCTCAGTGTTCTCGTTAACGAGTGTGTAGAGTGTTTCGACAGATTGCTTCTGGCAGATATTTTGTGCACGCGGCAAGGCTTTATTTGCGAGACACCGTGTATCTGGAGAAGTTAGTAGCTCTTGGTAAGAAGACGGGTCTATCTGGCACTGAACTACGGAAGTGGGTCAGCCAGAAGGAAAAAGAAGAGAAAGAGAGGGCCAAAGAAGAAAAGGCAGCTGAGCTGGAAAAAGAAAGGTTGGCGGTTGAAAGAGCCAAAGCTGAAAAAACAGCTGAGCTGGAGAGAGAGAGAGGTTGGCAGCAGATAGGGCCAAGGAAAAAAAAGCAGCTGAGCTGGATAGAGAGAGTGAAGTTGGCAGCTGAGAGAGCCAATGAAGATAAAGCAGCTGAATTAAAGAGAGAGGGGTTAGCAGCTGAGATGGCAAAAGAAGAAAGAGGGGCAAAAGAGTGACAGCTTAAAAAAAGAAAGAGAGCAGCAATTGAAGTTGGAGCTGGAGAAAGGCTCGCAGCTGAGAGGGTGAAAGAAGAAAAGGAAGTGGAGATGGCTGAAAGAGAACGGCAGTGGCAGCACGAGATGGAACTCGAGCGGCTCCGCTTGCAACAGCGAAACGAAACTCCCGTCCAGGCTCGAGTTGAAAGCAGCGAGTGAGAAGATCATGACTTCCGTTTGAACCCAAGCAAGCTGCTCGTGGCGTTTGATGAAAGGAAGGAGGACCTTGACGCGTATCTTCACAGATTTCAGACGATTGCAAGGAGCCAGAATTGGCCGGGACATCAATGGGCAACTGCTTTGAGTACTTGCTTGAGTGGCCAAGCACGTAGTGTGTACGGGACGCTGACGCCAACCGATGCAGCCAACTATACGAGAGCGAAGGATGCCTTACTGAAGAGATTTAGATTGACTGTGGAAGGCTTCCGGGACATATTTCGAACAGGAAAACCAGCTGATGGTGAGACGGCTACGCAGTACGCCACCCGACTTAGCCATCATTTCGTTAGATGGATCAAACTTTAAGTCACAGCACAGGAGTATAATGAGCTTAAAGAGCTCCTTATTAGAGAACAATTTCTCACCAGTTGCCATCTAAGCCTGTCGCTGTACTTGAACAAGAGGAGAGCTAAGTCACTTGAAGACATGCTCGAATTGGCTGATCAATTTTTGGAAGCGCAAGGTGGCACGAATCTGGCCAAGGTTAAGAAGGAATGTCCCGAAGATTCGAAGAAATCGGCACCCGAAGGAAAGAAGCGTGCTCTGGAGAGTGTTCCGCGATGTTTTCTGTGTAACCGAGTGGGTTATCGCGCTAACAGCTGTTGCACTAATTTCACGAGCCCTACAGTTTAAAATGTTTCAGATGTGGTCAGACTGGGAACAAAGCAAACGTATATAACGGAGTGAGTAAAACCCACCAGGTAGCCTATGTGCAGGTGGCACCGAAAGCCGATGATGATGACGTCACCAACGGATTCGTAGAGTTGAAAAATGGGAAGAAACTTCCTATTGTGGGTGCTGTAATGACAAAACAGCCAACCGGTGTTACGAAGGCAATGCCAACGCTGCCTGGAAAAGTTGCGGGCAAGAAGGTTACAGTGTTAAGAGACACCGGTAGCTCCACTGCTATCGTGCGGAGAAATTTGGTACGGGAGAGTGAGTTAACAGGCAAAACGAAACCAGTTTGTCTAATTGACAGCATGGTTGAAATATGTCTTGAAGCAGAGATTGAGGCTGAAATTCCTTACTTCAGCGGGAGTGTTTCTGTCCTATGTATGACGACCCCCTGTACGACCTCATTGAAAACATCGATGGGGCGCGAGGGCCGAACGATCCAGAACGTTCGGGGGAAGACCCGAAGATGGAGCCCTCACCAACACAGGGACCGCGAGATACAGTGGAGAAAATTTCCGTGAAGGACTTCACCCGAGCCCAAGGTGAAGCCTGGGTGCTAAAGACGGTGAATCTGGAGATGATCGTGTTAAACGAGAGAACGTGCCGTGCAGCTGGACTTACGGCAGCACGACCTCAATCGACCAACAGCGAAAAGGTGTCTGAGTCTGCCAGCCAGGCCAAATGTCGTGACGTGAACAAGCTCGTGAATAACCAGACAAGATCGGTTGAACGTTACGACCCGTTAACGGTGTCGAAAGTGTCAACGATGGCTGAGACGCCACCTCAGATACCGTCGATTGGAAGGGCTCACCGGAACAGAACGAAAAAAAAAAAAGAAGAGATCGAGCGAGCACCGCAAGAAAGGGCGCACGCGCAGCACTAAGTGCACAGGATAGGAGATTGGGTTGGATTTCCGCGCGTGTGGTAGTGTGGAGCCTCAATGTGTTGTGTTGTTATCCTGTGTCACAAGTGAATATCGAGGGAGTCAAACTGTTTGTTGCGTCGACGTGATGTTTAGGATTGTACAATTGTGTAAAGACAGACCTTTGTACATTAGTATTGTTTGAAATGTGTGATGGAGAGTTGTACTAAAGTAGCTGTGGTTATATTTCATGTGTTGTGTGATCGAATTGAAATGTGCAATTGGATTGTGTTTTATACTGTGAATGTGACGCGCCGTGAGCGATGGGCTGTGTTATGGACTGTTGTTATGTGGTGACTGTTCGCGCTCATTTGTGTGGTTTTGAATATTATGTGATACTATTCTTAAAGTGAGTGTGTGGGGGGGGGGGTAGTGTCACAAACGAGCACTCAGAAAGGGAGTGCACCGCCGAGTTCTGGCGGCGGTTACCGTGCCGGGCGCCGCAGGGGCGCCTCAAGGTCAACGCGAAGAAAACAAGCATTCAAAGACTCCCAGGCGCGCCGTCTCTCCGCCTCGGAAGCGTAGTTTCGCCGACCAACCTCCTCATATCGGCCGCCGAGCAAGCCCTGGAAAGATCTCGAGGGAATGGGGCGTGGTGATTCAGAGTTGCGTCACGTATCGCAGACGGCTCCTGAAACGTCTCGCCCTTTCGCCAGCCTTGGCTGTGCACCGCGCCGACGAAATGATCAGAATTTTCTGGAATCTAGCGCAAAAGGTATTTAAGCGAGCAGCAGAGAAGGGAGATTAGGAGAAGAATAAAGTTAGCGCCAGTATGCGTAGGGTGTTTCCGCTGCGTCGGCGAAGGTTTTGTGCCTTGTGACAAAGAAGCAGAAGAAAGTTTGCGCCCGTGTGCGTAGGCAGGAGATGAAAGTTTTGCGCAAGGGTGCATAGGGTGATTCCGCCGTGTCGGCGAAGACTTCTGTCATCAGTGACAAAGCAGGTAATGAAGAGGATTTCCACCTGAAGGGTGAAGGCTGGTGCTACCAGCAGAACAATAGTGTGAGAATAACACCAGAGAGCGAAGACGCGTCCTGCAATCGCAACGCGAGGGAAGCCGACGTCCGGCAAAAAAGTTTGGTGCTTGGAGAGCGGCCAATTGAAGACGCGAGATTTCCTGGAAGAGAAACTTCGGGGGTAGCGGATCGACAACAGCGCTGCAGCTTGAGTGAGTGATTCTTGGAAGAGTATCATGCATACTTTGTTCCAAGGACTTTGTACTGAATAAGTTTTCGAACTCTTTAGTCTTTAAGTGTCTTGGTGGTTCGATGCATATGATTGCATTGTAGCGCGCATTGTTGTTTGTGTCCGTTGTTTCGAGTGTAGCTGATTGTACTCTGTAGAACGTTGATTGATTGGTGACATATCATATTGAACTATTGTCGAGTGTGTTTTATTGTTTTATCTGCCATATTTCAGAATATATTTTTGTTTTGTTCATCAACTCTCGGCTCCGACTTGTTCTTTGGGTCACAGCCGGCGTACGGTGGCGCTCCAAATAGGACCACCTCTAAATTGTCCACGCTTTCGTGGTGCAGTTCAGGGGGCCGATACTTCGGCCCTTGGAATTAGCCCGGCAATCACCTCCCTAATTAACGGGACCTGGGACAGCTAGTGCGATGCATTATTATGACAATATTTCATGTTGCATTGCGAAGCATGTATACAGGACGCGGGTGCTTGTAAAGCATGAAAGTTATTTTCTCTGCATTTCCAAGCAGCCAGGAAGTGCTTTTCATCCTATTTAAGAGCAGAGGCGTGTCTGTGTGGTAGAACACCTTCTTGCCCCGCAAACGACCCGGGTTCAATCCACACTCAGACCTGGATTTTTTTTGCTTTTTGCTTTTTAGCGAAAGCTGTTATGAGATCACAGCTCAGGTGACGTGCAGTCGTACGCCACCACCACCGCCGCCGGTGTTCATAACCACACCACTCGAAATCGAGAAAAAATGCTAGCAATAATAACACAGTGGGGTTCGAACCCGGGCCCGCTGTGTGCCAGCCCAGTATTCCACCACTGAGATTTGCCGTTGCTTCTTACTCGTTGGCAAACTTGCTTTAGGCAGGCTTAATGTGGGGAAAGCAATCACGTTAATACTACTTATAAAGCATTTTAAAACAGCCAAAACACAACCAGTTGTCGCAGAACGCGATTAGTGTAACTAGTGAGTAGTCCAATGCTCCAACCCATTACAAAAGCTTGTTCCTGTTCCCCTATCAAGTGTGGTACATACCCACTTTAGGCATAATTCTTCATCGTCGTCAACCACTGCATGAACAATTGACACAGAATTCCTTGCAAGTGTTTGGTGGATACCCCGCTTCTCAGAAGAATGAAGAAAAATAGCATAGCGAATGCCGGCCTACTACTCCCCCCCCCCCCGAAAAAATTATTATTAATGCCATAGTGGGTATCAAGCAAGTGTGCTTGCAGTAGTTACCCAATGAGTGTTTTGAAAAGCTTCTGAAAGTCCGCTCTTCGAGCTTTCGCTGTAACTGTGCTGCGCTGGCCTGGTGTTTTTTTTTATTTTGCTGCATATTTCTCGATTTTTTAGTCTCGCAAAGGTGATTTTTCGCTCCCAACCACCGACGCTAACATCGACCCCGACGCATACACCGGAAGTGTGCGAAACGAGCTCTTTAACGCTACGCGTTATTAATGTATACACAAGCACGCCATTAGGTGTGTTGCACCTTCGTTTCAGTTTATATAGCGCGTTTCAATTGTCGAGCTGTGACTGTTAGTCCACATTCGTTTTGTGTATGCTCATTTTGTTCGTGCTTTCTGCTTGAGGTGTGCGCTGCAAGTTTCGAGCTGCTGCTTCTGCTTGCCGTTGTTCGCGCGACTTTGCAATTTGTTGCTGTACCATTCATTGCTTGGGTCTTGTGGCGAAACACTGCACAATAAACATTCAACTACTTCTGTGAAGACATGTTTCACTTTCGTGTTTACCAAATCCTAAAAAAAGAAATCAGCCGCATTTTTTAAATCTTCTGATTTCACTTTTTCGGCGTCACTTCCGTGACGGAAATACGTGATTGGAGTCTTGGTAAGCCCCAGCATGCATAAAATACTTTCGTGTTTAAAACTTGGGGCAGCTTAGCACTAGCGCTGTTAAGCCTGAAGGAAGTGCGGAGTTGGGTGACCATCCTTGCTCCTCTTCATTTTTCTTTTCTTTCATCTTCACTTTTCTTTTTCTCATCGCTGTGTTTCTGGTTTTTTTATGTATGCTTATTTCTACTGTTTATTTCTACGTATATTTCTCTTTCTTGCCTTCCTCTTTCTTTCTCTCTCGTTTCCTCTTCCTTTCTCTTTCTGTCTTCGCTTTCTTTCTATGCTATGATTTACTCTCTACTCTCCTTTTCCCTTCTGCTCACCCTCTATTCTCTTATAGGCTATGCTCGGCTCGAGTGCCCGAACAGCGGAGGGCTGTTACGACACTCGCTTTCAGATCGCGGGTATACGCGGGTTAAAATCTCGCCTCACGAAGAATTTCTCCCTTCCACCTTCTGCATCTTTTCACTCTCCTTTTCTTCCTTTCTCTCGCACTCTATCTGTAGTCGTTGTGTTGCCCCAGAGTTACTGCATCCCGAGTCGGCCAAATAATCGAATGTTTTCCGAGGGCTAGGCAGAAGTAGGCGTAGAGGACGAAGCGAGTGCGTGCCGGTTTCTTGATGGTGACAGTTTTCTGTTCGCTCTGCATCGACTTACGGTCGGTTTGAAAAGCTTCTCTGTTAAAAGGACTGCACACAATTCTACAGCAAATGACTTTGCAGCTGCAAGGTATCAAATTAATATAAACGTAGCGATGAATGGGCCCGCACCAGCTGACCAAACACATTCTACCCACTGGGCATTTGGATGAGATTTTCAGGTGGTCGATTCCTTTTAGCGTCATTCTTCATGAACCGAATCATTAGGGAGGTGAAGAGAGTCCACGTGGGTTACGGTACAAGAGTTTCTCGACGAAAACATGTCGTTGGACCAACTAGTTAAAAATCATTTCAGGGCGAAATCACTGTTTTGCCTTTATGTTTCAGTCACGTTTACAAATTCTATCATTAGTGTTTTCTCCTGCATTGACTTATAAAAAGTTTGATTGATTGATAGATTTATGAAGTTTAACGTCCCAAAACCACTATCCGGGACGACTTCATAGGTAACCTCACTTAATCGTCGCAGCACTCGATAAGGTCCGAAGTACTTTTTGAGCAATTTTTCAGATAGTCCCCGTCTTCGTACAGGCGTCCACACCCATACCCTGTCCCCGGTTTCGTACGTTACAGGTGTATGACGTTGGTTATAGCGGCTTGTGTCGTACTCTTGCTGTTGGTATATTCGCAGACGTGCGAGCTGCCTGGCTTCCTCTGCGCGTTGAGTAAACGCGTCAGCACTCGTTTCGTTGTCGTCGCATTCGTGTGGCAGCATCGCGTCTAACATCGTTCTTACTTCTCGTCCGTGAACGATGCTGAATGGGGTCATCCGTGTGGTTTCTTGTTTCGCAGTATTGTATGCGAACGTTATGTAAGGGAGAATCTCGTCCCAGTTTTTGTGTTTGAAGTCCACATACATTGAAAGCATGTCTTCCAGAGTTTTGTTAAGTCGTTCGGTCAACCCGTTGTTTGTGGATGGTAAGCTGTCGACTAGCGATGAATAGTACCGCTGAGCACCAACACATGATCTAAAAGCGCGGCCGTGAATGCGGTTCCGCAATCTGTTATAACGATCGATGGCGCACCGTGTCTCAGCACAATGTTCTCTATGAAGAACCGGGCTACCTCCTCTGCTGTGCCTCTCTGGATGGCTTTTGTCTCGGCGTAGCGAGTAAGGTAGTCGGTCGCCACTATAACCCAACGGCTGCCAACACTAGAGGTGGGAAGTGGGCCCAAAAGGTCCATTCCGATCTGGTCAAACGGCGTTGTCGGGATCTGGACAGGGTGTAGCAAACCGGCTCGTTTCGTTGGAGGTGACTTGCGCCGCTGGCAATCGAGGCAGGTCCGAACATGATGCTTCACGGTAGCGGTGAGTTTAGGCCAGTAATATCTCCCTCGAACTCTGCTTAGTGTGCGCGTGTAGCCTAAATGTCCAGATGTTGCCTCGTTGTGGCACGCTTGCAACACCTCAGAACGAAGAGTGGTAGGGACGACAAGCAGGTAGGTGGACCCGTCTGACGAGAAGTTCATTTTGTAAAGGACATTTTTTCGCAGACAGAACGACGACAGTCCTCTTGTAAAGGCTTTGGGTGCATTCTGGCTTCGTCCTTCTAAATAATTAATCAAGCCAAGTAGCTCAGGATCGTCATGCTGGTGATCTGCAATGGTTGATGTGTAGAGGATTCCGAGGAACGCTGTCTCTTCATCAAAAGCAGCAGCTGACTCTATCGGTGATCGAGATAGGCAGTCGGCGTCCGTGTGTCGTTTTCCCGACTTATACACCATTGTTATATCGAACTCCTGTAGTCTAAGGCTCCAGCGTGCCAATCACCCGGAAGGATCTTTCAGACTTGTTAACTAACACAACGAATGGTGGTCACTGATAACCTTGAATGGGCGGCCATACAGGTATGGGCAAAATTTCATAACTGCCCACACCACGGCGAGGCATTCCTTTTCAGTGGTCGAGTAATTTGCTTCTGTGCGTGACAGAGTTCTGCTTGCGTAAGCGATCATTCTTTCCTCGTCATCCCGGCGCTGTACAAGCACAGCTCCGAGGCCGACATTGCTAGCGTCAGTATGGAGCACTGTAGGGGCTGTGTCATCAAAATGGGCAAGCACAGGGGTCGTCTGTAGACGTTGCCGCAAGTCATTGAAAGCATCTTCCTGTTCGTCGCCCCAAACAAATGCAACGTCATCCCTCGTGCAACGAGTTAGAGGTGACGCAATGCGCGCAAAATCTGGAATAAACCGCCGATAATATGCACAGAGACCCAGAAAACGCCTCACTGCCTTTTTATCTGATGGTGTTGGAAACTGTGCGACGGCGGCAACTTTTTCGGGGTCTGGACGAACTCCTGCGTAATTGACGACATGGCCAAGAAACTGCAGTTCCTCAAAGCAGAAGCGACATTTCTCCGGCTTGAGCGTCAGGCCTGCGGCCCGTATGGCCTGCAAAACCATTTGAAATCGTTCAAGGTGCTCGTCAAACGTTGTAGAAAACACAATGACGTCGTCAAGGTATACTAGGCAGGTTCTCCATTTAAGGCCAGAGAGAACGGTATCCATGAGACGCTGGAAAGTAGCAGGCGCGGAGCACAAGCCAAATGCTAAATCTTTAAATTCGTACAGTCCGTCTGGCGTCACGAAAGCGGTTTTTTCACGATCCCTGGGGTCTACTTCAATTTGCCAATATGACAGACGCCACTATGAGAGACGCCGTAGTGGAGGGCTCCGGAAATTTTGACCACCTGGGGTTCTTTAACGTGCACCCAAATCTGAGTACACGGGCCTACAACATTTCCGCCTTCATCGGAAATGCAGCCGCCACAGCCCTTATAAAAAAAAGTTTGATCTCCCTGAGTGAAGATCGTTCATAAGGTGTTAGGGTAACACCATAGGTGGTGTGGATATGGTGATGAGTGATAGTGACTGCCTGCTGTTGTTCTACAAACCGGTTAGACTGAAGGTATAGTCCCAAGTTTTTCTGTTTATAATAATCATTTATCAGTGCAAAAAGCGAATAAACACAAAAAAACAAGCGCAAGGGCTACCTGAAATAGATAGGGCCAATCTTCCTACGAAATTCTAGAAAATAGTTCAAGCTTATTATGCCCCCCCCCCCATAGCCACGTAATACAGCCACTTAAACTGCAAACTATGTTAATCATCACTCTAAATTTTTGTTTTTATAATTGATTGATTGATATGTGGAGTTTAACATCCCAAAACTATCATATGATTATGACAGACGCCGTAGTGGAGGGCTCCGTAAATTTAGACCACGTGGGGTTCTTTAACGTTGTCCCAAATCTGAGCACACGGGCCTACATTTCCGCCTCCATCAGAAATGCAGCCGCCACAGCCGGAATTCAATTCTGCGTTGTTTTCTAAGTATTTTGTAAGCTTCAGTGATACTTTTTTTACATTTCTGCTGGTACCCTGCAGAGCTGGCACTTCTTTAACACATACTTCACCTTACTCGGCTGCGCCATTTTCGAAAGGGCGTTTCCAGAAAAGTACACACGAAGACTTATTTCCTATAACCCAAGGAAGTGGCATAAGTACCGGATGAGGCCACTTAGGAAGAGTTTTCAAGAGCCTAAGTTTCTCGCTAAACTTCGAATCATTAGTGAAGCTTTTGCACCGCAAAGGAAAAGGCTTCCAGATTCACTCACTGTAGCTGTGGCAAGTAAGAATACGCAATCGCGCTAGTGCTTTGCATAGACGTATATATATATCAAACCACTGAAGCAAAAATTAACCAACAGGCCCGAAGTCCTTGAGCTCATTGGGGCTCTTAAACCTGAGCAGCCATAACACATTTATCGATCAACTTACCCTCAAGGGCGTGGAAGACAAAACAGACGCCGACAAGAATGGCATAGGACCGCATGATCTTCGATCCACGCAATGTTTCAGCGTAGCCGAACGACTAGTACTGCCAGATCCCGTCAGCCTTCGGCAATCAACGCGAAGACGTGAGCCGTTCTGTCAACGTTTGGATGAGAGGCGGCCGATAAAGCATCTTGGACTGAGCAGATAGCACGCATCTTTCGGCCGTTGCCGTCGGAGCATCTCGAAGGAAGCGCTCGCCTACGAAGTCCCACGGTGGACCCACTTGAAAAGTTTTGAGTCCCTATCGCTATCACCCTTAACTTACGCGGCAATGCCCTGAATGTCACGGTGCTGCCCTCGCTTGTACGTAGCCACGGGTGGGTTATTACGCCACCGGCCAATTCACGTGGCTTTATCGAGATGTCTGAAGTGTGAAGAGTGAGGGTTACCAACGAAGCATGTCCAATCAGTTTGACCTGCGAGATCATTGCGCCCGTCGAGAGCACTGATCGTTTCAGAGCTTCGGATGGTTTGGGTGTGGTCTTATATGAGTAGTCCGTAATTATTGCGCATGCCGGATTCGTAGTGTTAGTAGTAATATCAAAAACGTGTAATATTGTCAAACATGTTGACAGGCAAATAAAAGATATGCACACAAACAAAGGCCTGTTCCATGGCCCAAACGCCGGAATAATGTGTGCGAAAAAATTATTTGCACGCCCACCCGCGCTTATATATACCGAAAAATTGTGCTGGTACGATCCCACTTAACATGTTTTGAGACCTAATAGGGTCTTTTTAGGGGCGACGCTCCTTAGGTGTGGGTCGTTGCCTCCTCCGTTTGTAGTATGCATGTAGCCACCTCTAGTTTATGAATTGCTCACTAGATGGCGTAGTATGTATATGTCCTCGGAAATAAGATCACTAGATGTAGCTAGTGGCTTGCGCATAGTTGATTAAAGAGAATGGATGGTGCTGTTATAAGAAATTGTGATGTGCAATTTTGTGATAATTCACTTATTTTGTCATTCCTGTCACGATGCCGCAGTGCGCAGCCGGTACAAAGGTGACGACCACAAGCATCATCATCATCAGTGCATATCCACGGAACGTGAATGATTCTTCTTCGCGCTTGTTCTTCATTCTAATCAGCCACAGCACACATAATGCCCTACATTTGTGTAGTGGGTACCTCACTTATCAGCAGAATGATGAATATCATAGTAAAGTAGTGAGTGACTCATCATCATCGTTATGACGTTCACTTGCATGTGCTGTGCCGTGATGGCAGAAAGAGAATGTGTGGTCTGGAATGCACTTATTCTTCATTGTCATCAGCGTCATCCAGAGACGACAGCAGACATGGGTCAATCCTTAGGAGCTCCGTCCCAAAGAGCACAAATGAAACATGGCCGGCGTCGAGCCCAAACAAGCACTGAAGTTGAGAGTAGCTTTCTATTGAAACTTTCATGCGTACTATACTACGTCATCAAATCAGCAATTCGTTAATCTAGTGAGAATTATGAAGAGGAATAAGCGTTTATTTCACAAAACGGTATAGCGGTACAAGTCCCGCTGCTCCATGTGTGTCTCCTCGTTCCAGGAACCCTCTGGCCTGCGCTGCCTCCTTGGCCGTGGTGACGAACCGTCGTCGTTGGCCTTGGTCTTTCGAGACGAGGTGGTCCTCCCACGTTTCGAGAAAGTATTTATTTGCTTGACAGGCGTCACGCGTATTCGGCGAAGGTAATGTGTCTGTATATATATTCATGGCCATGCGAGGATCATGTAGACCGAGGTGTGGGGTACGCCACATATTGGGCAAAGATATTCGTGTAATGTTGGGTACAGTCTGTGCATCAGTGCACCGTGTGTGAAAGTGTTACTTTGAAGTCTTCTCAGTATATGGATGGTGTTGTCCTTCTCGTTGAGCTTCGAATGAGGTGGCAGGTACTCTCCATGCCAGCCTATGATGTTTCACTATTGTAGAGTATAGGTGATGGGAACAAACTCAGCCTCCGCGGACGCAGTTTTCGCGTCTGAGGAGTGGGAATGGGTAGCCCAGTAGGCATGATCACGCGCTACGGCATGTGCCACTTCGTTCCCTCCCAACGCCCCGTGCCCAGGATCCCATGTCACACAAATGTACGGTATCGGAGTGGTTCGGCGCTTCAAAATTTCGAGTGCTTGGGTCGACACACGGCCTTGGGAGTAGTTTCACGTGACTGCATGCTTGCGAACATGTAAAGACCACAACTGCATCCAAGTACGTGGTGGTGTAGCTAGCGCGATTGCCGCCTCTTCTTGATGTAGTTTTCGGGCTTCGGGCGCGAAATGTGGCAGATTTGAGCTTTATGGCTCGAATGACATGGCATAATTAGGTTCCCTGTGGGGCAGCATACACTTGCTAGTGCCAACAAATGACATTCGCGCTAAATGGGATTAGATTTGCCACGTGACTGGTAGTAGCAGTAGTGCTTACCGTAGCGCCGAGCATGAGTACACAAAATGTGTCATGTAGGCTGGAAAAGTAGAAGCCGGGAGTAATATCTTCCTTTTTCTTAACCTTCCCCGATTCTCTTGGAAACGCTCCTAACCTGGTTCAGCGTATCCTCGAGAATCGGAGGCATTGCAAGCTTTCAGTTCCTCAGTAATGCCCATGTTTGACCAGATGACGACGGCATGTGATGCCGTCTTGCGCTGATGTGATGTGCCGATGGCCACCAGTGGGCAATTAGTGCCAGTACAAGAGTGGCCCTAACGCGAAGTCTCCAAAGCACCACATTTTCACAGCGAGTGAAACCACTAAAGAGGTATAAGTGTGCTGTTTACAGCAGCGATAAATGAAGTCGAGGGCAACGAGAGTTCTGCTTGCTTTATGAAATTCACCTGACCTGAAAATCATCTTTGGGTGCGTCATTGATCCCAATTCATTTTGCTCTTTGATCTGCTAAGACCATACCTTGTGCTAATACTGCGAGTCGGAGAAAGTGTTACAAGGCCCTCCGCCTTTTCCCACCGTTAAATGACCTGACAAAAACGGTTATCTCAAGAGATAAACATGTCACAATGTCAAAGACCCTGTCTATATGTACAACCTCGTCTAGATAAGGACATCTTCTGCAAAGAAAGCTGGCAGACTGTCGTACTTGTCCACAACACAATGCACTGTTCATCGTGCGCAATTTTCGCACTGCTGACGACGACACTGCAACGGCCGTAAAGATCAATCACCAGACTTAGCACGGTATGCTGGTATATTGAGCACTGGTAGACACCTACTGCGACCTTGACTTTTCATTTTCGAGCGAAGCTCTGTAAGATCGAAACGTGATTCAAGCACCGAGAGGACTCGAAAGGTAAGACGTTCCGAACCGATAGCCGTGCTTGCATGCAAGTAATTTAGAACGTGTGAATGTTGCCTGGAATGCCAAAGTGTGGTGGTAATTTTTAGGGGCGAAGCTCTTTATAGCAGCACCCGTTCGTCCCTCGTAGCCGTAGTGGTAGTGTGTAACAAGTATTACATTTTGACCTCCAAGGTGGTGCCGGTGAGAGATTTCTTCTGTGCGTTGTTGAACAATAAAAGATAGTGCTCAATGTACATGCCGTTGGTTGTTAAGGGGGAATGAGAGACAGGAGAATTCGGCTTTTAGTTAACGCGCACGCTGCAAATTTTTTATTGGTTAACGCACAGAAGACACGAAAGGGTTGCTACGTTATACTCGCTGGCCGTAACCTCCTAGGTTTTAGAAAGGTTTAGCGAGCATTGGGCCGCAGTGCCATGAATACAGTGAACTAGTATATACTATGAACTCGAGGTGGTTAAAGGTGGAAAGTATAACACGAAGCGCGAGCCGTAAGAAAGTGTGCGTGTGCCTCCTCTCGTTCAGTCCTTGGAATGTCCGCTGGATGGCGGTGCTTCTATATGAGGAATATATGATTAAAAGATGTGAGATGGCGGTACTTGGAGTGTTGAATAGGTGCACGAACGGACACACAGACAGATGCATGGACGGACGCACGGATGGCTGCACGGACGGACGCAGGAGCAGATGCATGAGCGAAAGCAGGGACGGACACACAGATGAACGTGCGGACGCACGAACAGACACACGCACGGACGGGCGGATGGACACACGGGAGGCCACACAGGCACACGCATGGATGGACGGAAGCAAGAACGAATGGACGGACGGATGCTTCGCCCCACTATCCATCATTAACTCCGTGGATATGCTGCCATTTTTTTGGAAACTACTGACGTTCTTCCAACAGATACTCGCGGCAAGAGTGGTGCTTTTGGTATTGTGAAAGGGTAATTTTCTGAAATGAAAAGAATCGCTTTCAAAATCATCCATTCAGTGGTATAGATAACACAGTACGACAAATGATAAATTCAGTGTTAACCGTATAGACGCAACGCCCGTGTCACGACTCTCTTGCATCGTGTCTCTTGAGTGTAGCCGAAGAGGAAAGTCAGAAAAAACACCCGTGCTCAAAATGAGTACATCTCAGTATCGTTCATGTATGCACTCGACCGCTACTCAGTACCGCTTAACACAAAATTTTAGCCGAGTGTTATTTTCACACGTTCAATATAGGTGGAAACTCGCACACCCTCTCGCCCTTCTTGACTAACTCATTTGCTCCTGTTGCTGCTTTTCGGGCCCCAAAAGGAGAGAATGTGAAAATTCAAAAATTATGTTCTTCCTTAAATAATAAATTGTAATGATAAAACCTGTCACATGAAAAGAAATGTTTATTTGCATTGGAGTTAGCTATAAAGGTGATTTTTATTGCACCCCCACATGGTGCAAATTGCGTCTCAATATGGACGAAAATGAAGATATTGTGAAATCCGTATTTTTTGTCGTTAAGTTTAACAACTTGAGAAGTTTAAATATATTTCTACACAGAATATACCTTCTGTTGAGTAAGTATTCATTGCTCAGATATTCACACAAAGTGCAGTAATGCAATAGAAAAAAATACAAATTTAACACATTTTGGCTGAATTTTTGGAGGCGTATGTGGCAGAAAAATTGCATTAGCAATGCTCAGCTTCAAAAACCTTACACAAGCACCTTTACTTAACATGCAAACCAAATTTGGTATAGAAAGAAAGAACGGTACATTTAAAATAACTTTTTTTACAAACAACACCCGGACGACATTCTGGGAACTTCAGAGGCACCCTTGAGAGCAAAAAAAACTGTGCAAAATACTCTAGCAATGTACTGTTCTCCATACCGTAAATTTTTCAAATGCGAAGCCGCTCTTTCACTAGCCTGAGTAACGCAGTCCCTCCGTCCACACCACTCGCCACGCCACAGGCGTTGGAGCGCTGCCAAGTAGCTCACGCCCTCCTAGCAGTCCACGGTGACGTCTCTCCCTCGCCTGCCCCTCGCTCACCGCGTGTCAGCTCTCTCTCGCTCCACCCCCCCCCCCCCGCTTGCAACGCTCAAGCCCACTCCTCACGTGGGCATCACCTCACCGGCACCATCTCTCTCTGTCTGTCGGCGAGAAACAGAGAGCTGGCGGGTGCGCACGCTGCGCGCGCCTCGAGTATCTCGGGGCGCCGATTTTACGGACAGCGCGCCCCTGCTTGCCGCGCAATCGCGCCGACGGACGGGACGCTGCCGCGGCATCCTTCCCGCTAGTGTGCGTGTACCTTTCCCGGCTGTCACCGGTGTTGCGAGGGTTAGCGAAGCCGATCGCGTTCGCGAAAAATTGCGACGACAACGCCGACAAGGTGCGTGCTAGGGAAGCCGATTGGAAGCTTCGGTAGTGAAAGACCAGCGACAAAGACAAAGTGCGAGTCCAGAACACCAATTGTGTTTGAGAACACAGACTCGCGTGGGTAACACCGATGAGACGCGATCCAAAGAAGCCGAGAGCAAGCGTCTTCAACGAATGCCGCCTACCGTGTCTTTCCGTGTCAAACATTTACTCGAGTAAACGCCGCACCGAGTTTCACTTCAAACCGTTCTTCTAGCACCCGCGTCGACGCCCATTTCAACCGGGTCAACGTCGCGCACACCGCTACTGCTTCGCATCCCACCAGTGTTCCCTTCGGGGAGATGGACCATGGCTTTCTCAAATACATTTGAGATGGTCGCCAAAATGGCTGGCACGCTTGACATGGAAGGACCCCTACGATGAAATAGTGAGATTTCAATGAAAGCCGTTGAACAGTCGGCTCCGGTCCTGTCAATATTCTGTCTTCTCCTCGTCAAATATAGCGCTACAATATTTTAAGTATACGAATTGCTTAGTGAACCAGCGTGGATCTATGGAAACTTGCCGGCCTCATAATAAGAACATTTCTTGACATTTCAAATCTTAAAACCCTGATATGACAATGAGGGACGCTGGGCTCAGGAAATTTTGGCCAGTGGGGTTTTGTTTTTAACATGGCCCTTAACCTTAATACATGGGCCTCAAGCATTTGTACTTTCACCAAAAATGCTGCCGCCGCCGTAATTGCCTTCCCCGTGGCTTGAAGTTAACCTTCTGGCCTGGCTCACTCACGCTAGTGCCTTCACTGGTGTGAGAGTGGATAGGACGTACCGAAGGTTAAAGCTGAAAAAAAGGGGGTTTCTGTAAGATCCCACCAACAAATATGTTGCAATTCGTCCCTTCCGGCTGTTCTTTGCTTTGTTGCTACCATAGCCACAAGAGCGTTTGTGATTGTGCACGTAATTTTCTGCGGTAGTCAAAAATACCATACGCTAAGAGTAGGCAAATTTAGTTTGGTTTTTGGTAGTTGCCACTTCTATCACACTGGTTTATTAGTATTATTACCGACGCCTTTGTTTTTATCTCTTTTTATTTCTATAAGTATGAGCTACTAATCAACCACTTATTTCCAAGCCAATCACTAGATGATTAATCATTTTGATTTACCAAACAGGACAACTTTTGATCCATGGCCTAACCCCGGGGTGGGTGGCGCCAAGTAACCGAGTAACAAACTTCTGAAAGTAGTCAGTCTCGCAGTTGCGCTTCACTTGCCGAAGGCATGAATGCACGAGTGTCGAGACGAAGGCAAACCAGAGTGTTCTAAAACAACCCGCTGACCTGTATAACGTCATTTCTTGTGCTTTTAGAGGTAAAAAAAAGGGGGAGGGGGGGGGGCTTCGGTCACGGGGGTAAATGCACATGAGGCCACTAGCTTGTGTACTGAGAGTTGTTCTATTTCTCTGCCTTGTGCGGTAATATAGTTGCGCATCGCGATCCGAAATGCAGCTGCATGAGGCCTCTAATGGCTTCAGCGGCATTTTCGCCTAAGGAAGCGGGCAGGAATGCTATGGCATCGCACCCGCTAGTCCTAGCGCGAAAAAGTCCACAATGCGTGAACTTCCTTTCATTAAAATAACCCCAATTATCTCTTCTGCTTAAACTGTGAAGCTGCGGAGATGTCCAGGCTGATATCACGTTGGCTACTTCATTTCTCAAAGTTCTGCAGTGCAAGAAAAAATCAGTTATGCAAAAACAAGAATGAACAAGTAAAGAAAAAACAAAGGCATCTCAAACATGAAAAGAAAATAGCATGATATATAGTGTACAGTTCTCTTGCGGGAGCTTTGAATTTGAACATTGTATATATCTATCCAAGATTTCTATTTTCATACGGACTAACAAATCAGTCCGTATATATAGCAACACATAGCTGCTCATCACAAGTGCCGATGTAGTCCAGTAGCCAGTATACGTATTTCAGGAAGATGTTCGCCTTTTGCTGAAAATGCTTTTTCTGGCCAGAGTCCAAGTAATTTTTTCTGAGAGATGGGATCTGTCCAAACTTGCTAGTTTCTACTCTTACGCTTCTTTTCTTTCAGTTGCGTACACTACGCATTCCAAAAGTATCTTAAAAAATATTTTCAACAACAACAACGAACTAGCTTTTTTATGGACCCCTAAGGGTCTCTAACACTATTTCCGTTCAGTGTGATAAGACTAAGAAATTCTGCCAGCCGCGACTGTCTAGTAATTGTTCAATTAAATGCAGTCATTTTTCGCGGTACCTGCTGTTTGTACCTACTTGACCTCGCGTTCACGCGATCGACAAATGACTGGCAACCTGACTTCCGTGTCAGTGATTCTTATCCGCCCCTTGCTATCGTTGAGGTCGCCCTCGGTTTTCTCTTCTAAGGATCGGCGCCAACTGCCGAGTGACTGAGAGTCCTCGCACAACGCTCCTGGGACTCGCTCCGCGGCGGTTGGAACCGGAGCGACGCACAACGTTCGCCGTGCCCGCAGACAGTCCTGGTAAGGGGATCATGGCGTTTCGTTTTTTTTTTTTTGTCAACCTTCAGGATCGGGCTAATTATTTGCCGCCATTGTTTCACAAGGCGCTGTTACGATGTGTGAAATGCGTGAACGAGTAACGAAAGAAAAGGACAGGACAGGTGGCGCGTAAATTTTTGAACCGCTTATTTTATCCAAAGCACGTCAAAGATAACAGGTCTTGACACACGAAATTATAGAGGTGCCTTTAATAATTAAATATTAAAATTGCGTAAGCTCTTCATATATTGCCTCGAATGAGGAAGCCTCTAACTTTGTTGACAACCGCCACATTAGTTAACAATATGCACGCGGAACACGATCACCTGCTATGACTTGCTTTTATGAACACCACGCTGTGCCACAGTACCTGCTGTCTTCAATCTTTTGCACACTTTTGCGTAAATAAACAGTTGAAAGTTTGTGCAACTACTAGTCCATGGCCCTTGTTCCATTAGACGCTTATGCATTTCACTCAGCGCCGCTACATTACAATGTCGTACCAACTAGCCCGAAGTGAAGCTTTGCTAAATGTTATTTATAAGTTGGTTCCAGATGTCCCGATTGTGCATACGCAGAGGCGCACTTGGCTATTCAGTTCGATTGAAGCAAAGTGTATAAAGCGGCGAATCGGCCAACGGCGAGTCGTTGCGAATATACTCGCCATAGATTAGGTCGTCTATTAAGGAACATGAATAAACCTAGGACGAAAAACCAGAAAAAGAAACATCCTAACTCTTTACTGGCACTCTAAGAACAGACACTGTTCGACAGAACGAAGCTCTCTCGTTGGTGGAATACCCATTTTCCCCATTATTCACCCCTTTCAGCATACTTATGTTTCGCTAACCATAGATACTGCAGTGCAGTGGCGTACAGTTGAGTTCTTGCTAGACGCAGCCGCAAGCAATACCAGTCGTTGATCTACCAGAGCCGATATATTTAATGTGGCATAGAACTACAGTACTACACGCTGATGCTTCAGAGCTGTGCAAGTAATTTAGGTCTTCAAAAAAATGGCAATGGCACGTAGGACTTCCTCAAGAATGCATAGGGCTATAGTGTGAACAGCTCTCTGTATATAGCACTTAATCACTACAAACCTTCCCCTTCAGTATACTTCGTCTAACCGCGGTGTTTCCCTCAGATAACAAGTGGTTGCCGCCTGTGGTAACATTCGTGATGATGTCTTCTGGGACCTTGCCAAAGCCTACGCTGACTCAGCGGTCTCTACTAATCCGTAGAACGAGTTGAGGGTGAAAAATGCAGAGATGCATAATTTTCCATGTTTCGACATATGCTAGACTGCGGGTTTTTTTTTATAGTATAATATATAAGGAGATGTTGGTGCACAAGTAGGGCACCAGCTACTCCTTTGCCTTTGATTGAATATTGGACATTCATCTTCTGGACGAAAAAAAAAAAGTCACAGCTTTGCCGCAGAGGCGAAGCAATGAACGCGATAGCAACAAGTTGGAAGGTCACGGGAAGAATGGCAAGCAGATCGAAATGTGCTCTGCGTTTCTCACGCACAAATGACGCACGAAACTTACTCACAGGTATACAGATGAACGCGAATAAGCGTCTCAGTTGTTACTTCTCTGTGTATGAAAAAAAAAAAATGCCCCGCCGCAGTGGTCTAGTGGCTAAGGTACTTGGCTGCTGACCCGCAGGTCGCGGGATCAAATCCCGGCTGTGACGGCTGCATTTCCGATGGAGGCGGAAATGTTGTAGGACCGTGTGCCCAGATTTGGGTGCATGTTAAAGAACTGCAGGGGGTCAAAATTTCTGAAGCCCTCCACGACGGCGTCTCTCATAATCATATGGTGGTTTTGGGACGTTAAAACAACACATATCAATATCATATAACATTTTATCTCGACAAGTTGACCAAACACTGTCCATGATCTGGCGGGTTTCAAATCGGTGCTCCGGGCTTGAAGAAGAGGACCCGCTGCGCTTGGTGAAAGCCTGCGTGATGAATCAGCTGACATATATATCACTTGCCCTTCCAGCAGTTGACACAATCGCAAGAACTACGCATAGATTCTATAATCCACAAGGCGACAAAGCTGGCCCACGGCGTTCCGAACTACACTTCCACATGTCTTCTTCATAAGTTAGGGACACACAACATACTGGACGAGCTGCTCGAGGCAGATTGGGTCAGTCAGCACCAACGTCTGCGATAGGTAAAATACTAACTGTTCATCCCTTACCACGTAACACGCACCCCCAGCATGTCAAGGGATGGCGCGAATCCCGCGTACGATCCGAGACATCCCGGAATCAATACTCGTTACACGGGCACAGCCTGAACTCACGAAAGTCATACCTCGGTACTGTTAAATGGCACCGATTCCTTGCAGGACTCGGCTGCGATGCGTGGGAGGCATGCCGCTCACGGCGAAATATACGATACGCCATCCGTGTTTGCCGTGAGGTGTGCATATTGACAGACTCATAACAGGCATGTCGGGCCTTTCTATCAGGACATGACATCTCAATATCGGCACACAAAATTCTTAATCAAATTCCGCTAACCGAGTCAAACGGTACTTCTCGAATCCACTTACTCTGGACTTCTGGTCATGCCTCTCTGCCGGGCAATGAATGCGCACACGCTGTTGCTCGCGAAATTTCCCTCCGGGCCGCGCGGCAAGGTGAGGCGACCATTTCGGGGTGGGGGGATCATCTTTTTACAGCGACACTCTTCGTCACTATAGGAACATTCGTTACACTCACAGCGCTTTACCGCCATCTTTTTCCCGATAGGAGGCTGTAGCATTACGCCAGCTACAAACTAAAACTTTCCTCAATCTGGTATTTCTTGATAAATTCTACCCACAGTGCTATGCAGACCATTGCCCCGGCTGTTGAAACTCGCCCCCGACCTTCCATGTCTCGATCGAGTGCACTGCAAACATCTTGCGTCCCTTACCTGCTTTCCTTCACCCTTTACGTAACGAAGAGCTGTGGGACGATGCTATCGGCGATGGACCTCCGGAGGTCCTCCGAGCTACGATACAGCAGGCCCGACTCGTCGCTGGAGCGTTTCTAGGAGCCCCGGACTAAGGGTTCCTCCCACGCCCTCCTTCTCCATGCCTTTATGAACAAATACTCTTTTTTCTGTCTATGCGAACAATATCGTTAGTAAAATAACTGATTCACAGGAATTTGCTCCAACACACTGCGTATCGGGGACCCTCGCGGTCCTAAAGACGCAGTAAGTCAGATGGTGTGATCAATGCAAAAAATCCACAATATCCTATAAAAAGGCTCTACAATATCCAATCCGCAATATCCAATGAAATTTCTCTAAAGCGCTTCAAGTCACGAAGATTATGCAGCTCAGACGAACGAACAAGCTATTTTTTACATTGCGGCGAAACGATGCCGTAGTTCTATCCAGCAACGTTTATAATTAGACTCGCCACGGTGCTGATCCGAAGGTCGCGGGATCAAATCCCGGTCACGGCTGCTGCATTTTTGTTGGCGGCGGGAAAACTTGAGGCCCGTGCATGGAGTACTCCACTACGGCGTTTCTCATAATCAGATCGTTGTTATAAAACCGTTGAATACCTTCATTATATTATTACCATTTACATTTAGGAAGCTTGGTTATTTCAATCACGCGAAATTAACCGACGATACGTCGCCGTTGCTTCTTGTGTAGTTAAACGCGTTCGTATCATAACTGCTGCCACAGTTAGTGCAGTTCAACCAGGCTTCAAATACGCTTAAGGGGAGCACGTCGTATTTCCTTGAAGCGAAAGTGCATCGCCGACAACGTTGTACTACGAGGTGATTCTGTAGGCTGTTGCCAAGCGCGTGTCCTCTTATCTCCCTCTGGAACAACGATCGGTCCGTGCTCACAAGGCTATTGGTCACACTCCTCTCCTTGAATGTTATCTATGCAGTGTGTCCTAGAATAACCTTGCAGAGGACACAGCTCAAGCTCGAACAATCGTATGCAGCCTTTGTACTTCATCGAGCTTTTATGGTGCATGGAGGGCATGGAGGAGGCGGTACCTAAAACTACCTCAGATCCCGCGAATAATTGCAATGCAAGCTGAATACTAAAACGGTAAAATAGGTCCGCTTCGTTTACAGTGGTTACGGTGCCAGGCTGCTAACACGAACATGGCGTCTTCGATGGCGGTCACGTGAGCTACTGTGCAATGTCAGTGCACGTTAAGGAGCACCAGGTGGTCGAAGTTTCCGAAGCCTTCCACTACGATGCCTCTCGTACTCATATTGCGGGTTTGGAATATAAACGCCACATATTTTGCTATCCGAATTGGTCAGATATTTCGTATCCATTGGTTCTACATTCAAACGCGAAACATTTGTCGTTCAAAAGCTAGCCCTTTTTTAATATTGACGCAACTTAGCGGTTAATTGTCTTAATTTTGTTTCAAACGGTTTCGACCGGTGAACAACTCCTCTGCGTCGGAGTTTGAGAGCAAAAACATTATATATATGTGTCGCCCTACATCAGTGAGCCCAAAAGTTCTCTTTTGGGCAAAGCAAACATGTATCGTGATGCACACTTTGAACACTCCACTCAGTATTGGTCTCTAATCTTGGTGTCTGCAGCAAAATTTAGAGCACTACCATGACCTTGCGATTTATTGGCCAATGGAATTTTCATTTACCCACACTCGTGTTCTAGTCAGAGGCACTTTTTTCCTTCCTGTTATTGGACATTTTATTCCCAGAAGTTCCCACTTCAACAAGCCATACCTCCGTCAGTATGACTATCTTATATCGCTGGTTTTCTGTTTCTTTTATTTGGTTTCTAGAATCATGTCAACTGGAATAAACCCCACATCATAAGGTAGCGATCAGTAATAAAACAGTCGTTAATAAGCCCAGCTGCGCGAACTCGACATGTTTAAGCTGCTTAGAGAACAGCAGTTTCAGCCTCCCGGTGGAGCTGCGCCTGTTGTGACAGGTTCAATGAGTTTCGTCATCTATGATAAGCGGCTCTTCAGGCATCTAGCTGGCTTTTTTTTTTTCACGATATTCAGGGCACTCTAGGTGTCGTAACAGCCACTGGTCACAGTCGGCAGGAAAAACATCACATTCTTCTGTCATCCGTCGTCTTAACACACGTGATTACTTGAAGCACATCATCTACCTATTTCAGTAAGTGCAAAATTGCGTTCTGATCGCCACGCGCTAAGCGAGCTCCTCGCTACAGTCTGGAGCAAGTGATACAGTAATAAAAAAAAATTTCATCTGCATGAAAATGAGATTGAGGTCTGATGATCACTTATCGTAAAGCGATTATAAGGTGCGATAGGTGATCATAAGATGACCACTTATCATATTTATGGGGGTGGATTGACTGCCGCGGCAGAAATGGGCCTGCTGGAGCTCCAAGGCCGAAATACGCTAGAGCTACCACTTTGCTGCTTCAGCTTAGGAAAGACGGGGAGGAGGGGGGGGGGGCGGAAGGGCAACGATAAGCAAGAACCATATTCGTAGTCATATTTGCCAATTATCAGACAGAAAACTGGCCTTTCTTTCGCTTTAAGCATTCCAAGTCAAATATTCTACATAGCTTTGCGTAATGTATTGCTACGGCACTTGCTAAACTTAGGAGCCAGCCCATGGTTGCAATGACGTTCCGTGGCATGAAATGTCACCTTGATTTGTCAGGTGAGGAAGAAAAATCTGTTGTTTGCCATTTGATTGATTTATTGATTGATTTATTGATTGATTGATTTATTGATTGATTGATTGATTGATTTGTGGGACTTAACCTCCCAAAACCTCCATATGACTATGAGAGCCGCCGTAGTGTAGGGCTCCGGAAACTTCGACCACCAGGGTTCTTTAGCATGCACCCGTGTGCCGTTAGATCACCCTTGTGCATACGCGCCTGTACGATTGTCCAAACAAGAAAATGAATAGTCTGGGAAGATTAGTATAATGCTCAAAGGTTAGGATTTTAGCATCACAACGTTATACAAATTGTGCGTTTTGCGCGATACATACGAAACAATTACAAGTCGTTCATGTTAACGAAATGCGATGTTAGTGGGCACCATTGCAAGGTTATTATTAGTCTGTAGCTAAACAGTATTGTTAAAACCTCCAAAATATGCCGATAATGATTTTTTAAAGTGAAATAAACGCAAGTGACACAGATAGAATAAAAAGAAAAAAATTGAAGGACTCCATAGCGAGACTGGGCCCCCTGCGCAACACCTCCTCAGATGCTAGCCAGAGTTCGGTTCACGATGCAGGCCTCAAGCTCGCTGCAAGGAACCAAACGCTTGTACACGCAGCATTTGTCATTTGCTCATAACAAACCGCAGTGACACAGACATCACAATTTCTGTGAAACGAGCTCTTCAACTCTATTGTGTTAATACGCAACCTTTATGTGAACAGGTAACAGAAGCGTGAGCCAAGGCTTATATCGTTCTAAAAGCGAATGGTTATCAGGTGCTTTTCTGATGATAAGACATCATTTGTTAAATTGGGCTCCGGCTGTCAGTCGCGTCCATGTTCATTCCTTGGAGCACTTTTCGGGCAGCTTATTGAACAAGTTTGCAATTCTCCTACGATATATTCACGATGTTTTCTATTCCGAACGAACGTAACGCCTGAAACATCGTCTGTCACGGAGGAATAACATGAGGGCTCAATATGTGCGCGGTTGGGCATGTTGACGCCGTATTCGGCTAAGTATAGCTTACATCAAATACCATCAGAGTAAGTCCATATAACTTCGAAAAACGTGCCGAATCTGCAACGTACGTGATCATATGGATATTTTTTTCGTAAGTGCGATCATGCCTTTAATTAGGAAACGTTTTCGGACTGTTGACAAACACTGCCTGTGTTCTCGCGCAACGAAAGTACTTTTAAAGTTTTAGATATCAGAATTCATTTTATATAGTTCATTTTGTTCTGTGCTCATTTTTTGCGCATTCAGCAATTTTCGCGCAGTCTGTGCGTACCTTCATCACCTGAAACAACATGTCAGACGGACCCCCCCCCCCCCCCTCTTCCAGTACAGTATTGGTTGAAGAAACTGTCGCTGTATCACGAAGCCGCAAATAATGACTTTCGTTTTCTGTTCACGTCAGATCTCGCACGCATACTATGGAGAGCCTTCGACGCAATACAGTGTCAACTAGATTGAAGGGAAATGTAAGGTATAAAAGCAACGGCAATGTCGTGCAAGCATTCGCAACGATAGCGGTGGCCTCTTACATTGTTTCGATAGGCTAGCACCCAACGTACATCCGGTTCTGTCGGCGCGCAGTGTTCTCTGTATTGCGCAAGCACTGGACAAGGTTGCATCGAGCCCTGTGTTTGCATTGGCTGCGTTCTACACGAGATCTGTACCGGTGGAAGCACAAAACACCCTCTCCCAGCGTTCTCACCAACACACGCGCGTCAATGACAAAAAGTCGCTGGCCCGCTGTGTCCTTGGCTTTTTTTTTTCAACGAGCGTACACAGCAGGAAGTACTGTTCTTTTGCAGGGCTACGCCTGCTCCCGTACAGCCAACCACCATGCTTGGAGTTTTCTGGCGGTGCATCGTCACTGGGCTGGTGGCCGGAGTCGGGGCTGTCGTGCTGCAGTACCTGTGGGACACGCTCCGGAGATGCCTGCGGAAAGATCTGCCGCCAGGCCCTTTCGGTGTGCCTCTGCTCGGCTACCTTCCATTCATGCCAAAGGACGGCCACCGTGGCGTCGAGGCGCTTAGGCAGAAGTATGGCAACATATTCGGGTGCGTACTTACTGGCTTGTTTATTGTTACGAAAGCAGCCTCGCGAATGAGCTACGCTGGTGGCAGAGACTTTCTCTGAAAACAATTAAAGGGGACTCTGGTACTGCGACTATTCAGCAACTATGGTAATGATGGGTAGTGCACGGATTTGCCTTGTCTTCGTGCTTGTGATTTTGTTTATTTTTGTGTTTGGTTTTGCTTCGAATAAAGGAACAGATGATTGTGAACTTCATGACCTGACTTGAATTGGTGAGCCCGTTAAGGTCAAGGTGGTGAAATGCAACTGCTGAACATTGGCTGATTGTCGTTTCCTGACAAGGCGGCTCCAGGCCACGTAAATCCAAACGGAGCCGGAAGAACGAAGATTAGACAAACTTGTGTATAGCACCGTGCGTAGCTGCTCCCATAGACACTAGCGCCACAGTGGCGTATTCACAGGAAACTCTATGGCTGGTGCTACGAGGTCATCAAGGGCAAAACTTCAAGCCGGCAGTTAAATTGTCTGTCATATCAGCAAACTCAACACCGTAGAACACTTTTTTTGCTTTCTTTTATTCGCTTTTTTCGCGCTTGGACCGAAGAAAAAAAAAACATGGTTGATCCCTCCGTCATCGGAATCAGCATTACACGAAAGTTAAACGTGTCCATACAGAAGTAGTTCAATGTTTGTTTACTGAGACAGATTGTGCAATGTCTTTTTATGCATCCACGCTGACGCTGTGTGTCATCTCTATTCGGACGACTAACGTCCATGATTAATGATTAAATAAGCCCTTGCGGTGATATATACTTGTGGTAGTTGTAGTAGGCAATAGTGAGAGCAGTAACAGATAAAAGGGTGTGACATCCACAAGAGCGTGACATGTTGGACGCCGCACTTAATTGCGCTAAGGTCACCTACTCGTGGCATTTTATAGCGTTGTTGAACACGACTGTCATACTAGAGCAACGCGCGCCTTGTTCAAGGTTGGTCTAAAAGGCACAAAACCCTGTTTGCCACGAGAAAAGAAAACATAATTGATCAGATACCTCTTTCATGCGGAGAGCACTACATTGGACAAACCGACCGGCTCCGTCAACATGCTTGTAACGTCAAAAACGGTCACGATGTTTTTTTTTTTTGGTACTGCATTGTAGCACGTGTGGGTGCAAACCACTTTTTTTATGACACTGTGATTGTATGTAAAAAACAGAAATAAAATAACAAGGGATATTATTGAGGCAGAGAGCATTTGTTGATTCAGGTAGTCAAAATTTCTGGAGCCCTCCACTACAGCGTCTCTCATAATCAAATGGTGGTTTTGGGACGTTAAATCTCACATATCAGGATTTGTAGATTAGGGCAGAAGTGCGTCAACAAGCCCTCTCTCGTCGGTCTTTGTGAAAAAGAATTGTTTTTCCTGAGATTAAGATTTTCACGCATAGCAAATGTGGGCTTCTAATCAGTTTTGTCTGTTTTTCGTATTTCGGGAGCATATATATGTATGCTTTTCGAAATAAATTTCTAGAAGCACTTTCCTCTGTCCTCTGTGCTTTCCCTTGTCCTGTGTCTCACATATTCCACACTCTACGTCATTACTTATGTCTCACCAACACGCCAAACTTCATACTCTTGTCTTCAATGTTGACCGGGCGCAATTATTTGCGGAGTGAGTTACAGACAGACACACAGACAGACATATAGACACACAGATATATATATATATATATATATATATCATCCCCTGATGAAGGGAGGACCCCTCCCGAAACTGTTGGGAAATAAATATATTTATCCTTGTTGACAACGCTCCCGTTGTGCCATATCCCATACCTTCACAAAGACTAACTGGCCCATTGAATTATTACTCCCACTATATATATATATATATATATATATATATATATATATATATATATATATATATATATATATATATATATATATATATATATATATATATATATATATATATATATATATAGATAGATAGATAGATAGATAGATAGATAGATATATAGATATATAGATAGATAGATAGATAGATAGATAGATAGATAGATAGATAGATACGCTCAAAGTCGAAGATCTTTAAGGAATGCTTCACACTTAAAAAAGGAAAGAAAAAAAAACACCGGATAGCATGAAAGAAAAAAAAAAAACTGGTGGTCAACAAAGCGCGCTGCCCAGCTCCGCCCTTCCCTCAAGCTCAGCACCACTGTAGTGCGACACTGCCTTAATTTATTGTTTGTTTGTTTTTTGTTTTTGTACGACAGCACACGTCACATCCCTTTCACATGCTTCTTAAGTTTGGAAAGCTTGAGACACACGGGGATTGCTAAGGTTTCTACCCGTTTTCAGCGGTACAGCTCCCTGAAATAAAGTTGAAAAAATATGCACAGCCTTGCTCCACCTCTCTCAGAAACCACTCAATCTACTCTTTATTGCTTGAATCGAGAACGTTTAAATGTGTTTACGTCTCTCGCAGAGTTCACCTAGGCTGCCGCTACGTGGTGTTCCTGTGTGACTTCGAATCCGTCAAGGAGGCCTTATCGCAGGATTCGCTCCTCAACCGACCTGAAGAGTTTCCCTTCAAAGTCAACGAGCACTCGCAAGGTAAGCGCCGACAACATACGACAGTTCGGCCCCATAAAGTGCTCAGCACATAATAATTCTGAGAGGCTCCAGCAAGCATTCTATAGTGCAGCTACCAAATGAACGGTCTCAATATTTCGAGGCATTGAAAGTTTCCATCGTAGAGGCGCAGGATTCGCTCTTACTATAGAAAGGAACATTGACGAGCCAGAAAGAAAAATTAATAACAATAAAGGCGGAGCGAGGAAATGTTAGCGAGGATCGGCAATGCTAATGCAGCTGTAATAAACAACGCTGTGTATGTCCTACATCCCTTTCACTGTCTGTCGTGCGTGTTATTTTCTGTTTACTTAAGTCGCTTGGAGCCCTGTGCCAAGGGGGGTCCGCAAAAATGTCATACTATACATTGCAGAGCTATAAAAATACGATGAGTTTACAGAAAAAAAAGTAATGACCCAAAGGCGCTTTTAAGGGGGGGGGGGGGGAGGTGATCGAACTTTTTTGTGATCCCGATATTGTCGTATAGCTTGTCACTGCAGTTGCATATCGCTTTGATATAATACTATCTGGTCTTTTACTTCCCAAAACCACGATATGATTATGAGAGACGTCGTATGCATGGAGGGCTCCGGAGATATTGACCATCTGATGGCTACGGTATAGTATACAATGATTCTATTATTGTACATACGCATAATAACGAGTAAAACACACGCACTCACAGACAAACACAAAGGAGACAGTAGAAAGAGAGTAGTAGCTAGGTATTCAAGGAGTTTCGTTAAGGTGTTCTGTCCTCAAGAACACCAGCCACGCTATCATGCTAAATGTGCACTGTGCAGGGGGTAGCTAGCTACCCCTTGCACAGTGCAACCTTCTGGTCCTTTGCAACTGGACCAGAAGATAGCGCCGCTCCAAGATCTAGTTTTGAATGCGTGCCGCCTACAGAATTTGTCAGTATCGTAGCAGTAACAGTGACACATCATGCTCGTATTACATGCTTAGAAACTTGGGGAAACTTGCTGTTTCTGTACTTAAATACAATAAACTTCTTTGTAACAATAACGGTCTTTGTGTGTCTGTCTGTGTTTAAATAACCTTTGAGGCAATGTGGAGTATGATCCAGTGAACACATGCTCCATCTTCTATGTCAAGTTCTCGCGGGATTCAAAGGCTACGAGGTATAGGTTTATTTCAGGTAGTTGTATTTATACTGATTGATTGCGTCGCGCCATAAAGGTCGCTACATGTGCCGAAGTAACGCAGACACTAAAGACGGTGCATCTCAAAAAAAGCACAGAAATTGTATCCTTGCCATGTGCTGCTCTGGCAGCAGAGTCAACACATAGAGCTCGCAACCAGCGTAGTACAAGGTTGTAGTGCCACGCATGAGCATGAATACCTCAATGCTCTTCTGTAGAATGGAAAGTTGGGCGGTCTAAGCTCTTCAGGTTAAAAGAGTGGGAGACGCATATGTGAAGCATGCGTCGATTTTCTTGACAGACAATGAGTTTGCATGTCTGCTTGACTCATGCAATGTCAAAAAACATGTTTGAATTTCTTATGGATGTGCACGTGTTGTTAAATGATTTGCTTTATTTTATTACTTACGCTTATGTGCTCTATGTATGGCTTCGTATTTCACGTTTTAGGTTTTCGAAACCACTTTTCACTTGCGAAACAGCACTCGTCCTATGCGCTCAGTGTTTCTTGCGTCATCGCCTTTAGTGCTTCATCAATCGTGCATCTAATGACATTCCACGCGCGATGATTTCACAGACTTCAGCGTCGGCCGTGAACCGGAACATGTCACCAGAAACCAGGTCTCTGCTATCTATTACATAGGAGCGCTTTCCGCAGTGCAGCCAGCCCGAAAGCTGCGGCCAAAGTTCGGTGTCTCAAAGAGGCAGCAGTAGTCAAAGAAGGCTCGCTCACGTGCAGTGTGCTCTCAATATATGCGAAAACCGCGGAGCGAGAAAGTCTCGTCTTTGTACCTCCACAAGTGAGCATTGTTTAGCGAGCTTATCTTAATACGACGGAAACAGATACGATGGGTTGGTCAGGCGATAAGTTTCATTGTAGAGCGCTCATTGTGCATAAAAAGCTTCGGGGGCTTGTGACTTAATTGAAACAATGCTTCCGGTCAGCAGTCAAATATATACTGCAACCTACATCCTCCTCGATCCCGGCCTCTTATAGGGCGAAGCTCTTAGGCCATGGGTCGTTTTCTCCTCCATGTGTAGTATGTAGCCACCTCTAGCTTATAACTTCCTTAATGGATGGAATTGTGTGTTTATTTTCTTGGGCATAATTTAACTAGATAGCGTTAGTGGTTTTAAGAGCATATCCACAGAGTGAATGATGATGAGTGGGGCTAAGCATTCATACGTCCATCCGTGTGTCCAACCGTTCATGCGTCTGTCCGTTCACCCATCCGTCCATACATCCGTCTGTCCATCCGTCCGTCTATCCGTGCATCTGTTCGTGTTTCCGTCCGTCCGTTAGTTCGTGAGGACACACGGACGGACGGACGGACGGATGCTTCACCCCAATCATCATCATTGACTCCGCAGATAGGCTGTGATTTTTTAAATACTTTTTGTGCTGTAGACAATTTTCTGATCTTTCCACGTAGAAGCAGACCTCTGCCTGTTTGCGAACAGTGTGACGCCACCGCATCCACTCCGTCCACAACTCCGTCTCTCGGAGCAGGTGCTGGACTGCTGGTTGGCAAAATATTTGCGTTGGCGGGATTCTTCTGCATAGCAGCAGTGTGACAGAAGTTTCAGCGAATTGTTACTTCCTAAAGACACAGCTTTAAAAAAAAAAACTCACTGCATGTAATGCACGATTCTCTTACGTCAACATGTGGTGATTTGGTCGTTGCAGACGACAGCCGTAGACAAATCTTACCCTGTTCGAAAGCGATCGTTTTGCATGTTCATGATGGCAGGCGCTTTAGAGAATATTTGCACAACTATAGGATGTAAACGTGGTCAATGTCTGTCACAAAATCTGCACAGCAGTTTTAAACGAGTTACAGCATTGGCAGCCGCGAGGTTTCGGGTTGCTGTGTGCAAGGTCACAAATAAGATCCTGATACTCGGGGCACAATATTATGACCGGAAAAGGTCGAAAGAAAAAGAAGCACTTTATGCCGGGCGTTGGGATTAGGTTAACGAATCCCCGTAAAAATCAAAACGAAGTTTTCACTTAGGGCGTTATTTATAACCCTATCAAAAGTTATGCCAGCTAAACACGATAACTAATATTTTCTTGTACAGTTACCTCGCTGCATCTGATACCTACAATGAGTTTGCATACTTACTTCGCTCTTTTAGAATTGATACACAAATTTCTAATGCACAATGTTACTTCGTGAAGATCGATCCGTAAATGTCAGCTACCAATTATATGAGAAACCAGAATATCCGCTGTTTCCGTTAATGCCTATGAGGTATCCAATAAAACGTGGTATACCATTAATGGGTTAGTGTATTCGCCGGTGAGAAGCGTATAAGCAGCTTCAGCAATGCTAATACAAGCTAACAGCTTATGCGTAGTCATGAGTTTCGTCCCAGAGACCATGCATATCTTTTTTCTGCACGCAGGGCAAACGCTGAGGTGTACGCACTCGCAGATGATCGCGTCAAACGCATTTTCACCTTGACTAAAATGTCGAATCGTGCTGTTTAGTCGACAACCGCGGTCACTATTATCATTCACAATGAGCACCAATGTTTTCGCAAGCAAGATGCATCGTTATTCACACAGAATTAAACACCACGCACTATATTGTCACTCTCACCATGCCTAATGGCGTACCGATGTTGTCGATGCCTTTCGGCGCAAAAACTATGCCACGATCAACACTGCAGATTTTCGAAGATGATATCGCTTGCCGGCAAGTGTGCTTCCCAACTTCCCTTTGCTCCGACGAAAGGTGTAGCCTCGGTAGCTGTGGCTTGCACAGGAATACTCTGTGGCCTAGAGCGGCCCTCAGCATTCTAAAACCAATGTTTTCGTATATAGGAGCACTGCTATGTATTAAAACAAGTCGCAATACAACAAAAAAACTTGGCTATTCTCGGCCTCGGGCAGTTTGCGGCCACGTCCGCCAGGGGGATGCCGCAGCACATGTCATGCAATGGCTGCGTCAGTCGCTCTAGTTACTTGCGATGGCACGTGCCATTGGTGCTACTCCCAAGAAGGAAATATGATCCGACGATGAGAAACGGGCGCGAAAATAACAAATACATGTGGCACTGCAAATCAGCCACTTGTCACTGCCATAATTTCTCATTTCTCGTGTAGCAGCGCACCGCAAAAGTTACTCTTTCTAAGCGTAAGTACGCTCGCTCAAGTGGGACAGGGGTGGATATTCACACTCCGCTGCGTCTCACCGTCACCCCATCCGGGCGCTTTTCCCGAGAGTTCACCCTTTGACGTCCCGCGCCCTCGCCCCTCGCGCCCCTCCCCTTCTTGCCTTGGTTCACTCTTACCAAAATACGAAGACACGTGATTAGCCCTACCACAACGCTAGACATGATAACCTCGGCTAAAAACAGTTTCACTGTTCAAAAGAAAAACGCGCTGCTGCCGTGGCAACTGATCGAGGCTGATAAAGCTATGCATGTGCGCACGGCACATACATAGCTGACCTCTATGAGGCGTGCTCGCATATTGGAGCAGCACGCCCTGCAAACTTTGTAATGCGCCACCGTTTCGTTCAAGTCTTCGCGATAAATTGTGCTCACCCTTGGAGCTCCGCGCCTTAACGACAGCTTCGTTGTTTTGGCACACTTAACGTCCGTTATGACATCTAAACTTGTCTGTAGCTAGTTAACATAGTTGATTTGGTGCAAGTCGACGCGCAACAATACATATGTTGCTGCATGGACAACTTGACAAGTTTCTGCAGCACGCAAATGTGGAAACCTCCAATCCTGCAGTAATGTAAATGTAACACGCGAGGACACAAAAGGCCAGGGAACCCCACACAACACACATCATATGAACACACGAACGGCGTGTATGGCCCAACTGCTGCGTGTCAATCTCAAACATGGCGCCCAGCCCGGTGCACTGCAGCGTCACGTAGCGGCTGAGTTTCAGGACATGCGCCACGTAGTAAGTATATAATAGCGCAGGAGCCTACACATTTAATTTACATAATAGGAGTGTGCACGTGCACTATAAATACACTGCCATAACTGAAACCATTTTACAAGGGTATGCAGTTCAGTCGTTCCAAGTTAGACATATTTCTGAAATAATAGGTATTAATATTCTCAATAAGTGCTCACTGCTAGTGTGCATACGAAGAAAAACAAGCCCCTAAAATTGCTTTATTTTCTTTAATGCGTTAAAATGACAAGCTAACACAATCTTGCTAAAGCTACGCAGACTGGGTATACCTTATGGAAAGATTGCCCGCCTCCGGTTTCAGCTGGTCAAGCGCCTTTTACGCAATACATTGCAGGACTGATAGTGCTCAATGGACCCCTGTGGAAGGAGCAGCGCAGGTTCTCGCTGAAGCTCTTCAAGAACCTTGGCATCGCAACGACGGCCATGGAGAAACACATTCACGTAAGGCGAAACTAAGCACGTTCACGGGAAGCATCGAGTCGGAGATGTTTTGAAAATACACTAACTTACCTCTCATTTGGTAAATTATTAGGCTCGTTCAGCGGTGGTGGTTTACCGTATGGTGAATACAAAAATACCGTTCCGTCGCGATCGACACGTCTCTACATTATTCTGCGGTACATCTGCTAACCACTAATGCATTACATGTGATAACCACAGATGCATTAGGTCCAGGTGCCCACACTTTAGGTCGAAGCACCACACCGCTGGCCGCTCGTCGGCGGAACACACCCGCGAAAAGATACAGCCATCATCTGCGCGTGCGCGGCATACCTAGGAAGCAAGCCACGCTGCCGGGTGTATCTGTTTGGTCCTCAGCGCCGCGCCAACACAACGGGAGGTGGATGGGTGGGAGATCGGGGTTTGTGGGATAAAGCGTGCTTGCACTGCATGCAACGGAATCTCTACACGGACATTGTGGCGCTCCTTAATTCCGCGCTACAACGGAATCTCTACATTGTGGCGCTACCTTAATCAAATCTCACTTACACTTTTAATGAGCTACATTATATTACCCAAAATCCAAAGAACATTTATTTAGTCTTAAATTTATGTGACCACATTTATGACGAAGTCTTGACATCAAGTACTCTCATTACCTTTCACAACTCCTATTCACTTCTAATTGTTGGTAATTGCGTTAACCTAACTATTATTACGCTTTAGCAGGCGAAGGTTCTGTCTCATCTGTGTTTTAGTCGGGTTAATTACTCTGATGTCTTAAAAATATCTCGGGACACTTGAATTTTCTTAATGGTTTTTTCATCAATTTTTACATATCTTAGTGAACTGTAGAGGTGTAGTATGCCTCTGCGTAATTTTCGCTACTTCATTTGTTTTCGGTGGTGGGCGACCAGACAATCACATTGATTACGCCCAGGCAAGCGATGATAAGTCGACACGATGATTTCGGGGTGCACTCATTGGGGGTTTATTTATCTAATACCACTTAAATTTACACACTGTACTAAGTCACAAATACAAAACATGGAAAATGACGGCATACCCCTCGGCTTGCATGACTGGTCTCCGGTGGTGAGATGCGCTGTTGACCCCGAGTCTGCTCACACCGAAAAGGGCCCGAGTCGCTGCTTAAATAAGGTTTTTCAGCATCCACGGATGCGCGGACCAATCAGGCAAGCCGAGGATAAGGAATACCAACACGAGTTTTCATGGTTGCGTGAAGCCTGCCTCGCAACAGAACTGCAGCAGCTTTTTGAAACGGGCACATTCTCTAAAACGGCCTTGACGCGCACACAATTGCTCAAATGTCGGCCCCCGACCGCCCCGAAAGACGCGTGCGGCGGCTCGCTCGTTTGGGGTGGTGGTGGTAGTGGTTAGTAGAGGAGAAGGGCACCTAATTTTTGCCGCCCGGTCAAAAACACGGCGCGGTGCCCGGTTTGGCGCGAAGCGCGCAGTGACAGAGCGGATGCAGCCCTTTCTGTTCAGACTCTCATTCTCCCTCAAGGCGCCCTCCCCGAGACAAATCGTTAAATAGCGCCTCCAACAAGAACATTTGGCAAAGAACGAACTCCAGCTGTAGCCGAAAAATAAAAAAGCTATCCGCGAGACATTGCCTTCGGGACAGTATGGTGACGTTTCACTCTGATCACCATTTTTCGCATCACTCATCTCGTATACGCCGCCAGACAGTCAAACTTGTCGCTTTATGAGGCACGTAAGGCTTCCACCTTAACATATAAAGTAGGATAGAAGCCCTCTTGCCACGTAAATGATTTCTGGCTACGGCCGTGATATTGGGCATCCCTCAGTGCCACGCGATAAAACGTTCACCTGAATTCTCCCTAAGCAATGGGACATGCTGGAGTGTACGTCACTCTTGCCGAGTTCCACATGTGCCGAGTGAAGACGTGAGCTTTGAGCGCATAGTATTTTCGACGCAGGAGGAGCTCTCGTACCTGCTTCGCGAACTGGAGTCGGTGAAGAGTGGCCGCATCGTGCCCACGACCGTGCTCACGCCCAGCACATCAAATATCATCTCGGCGTTGGTGTTCGGTCGCCGATTCGAGTACGACGACCCAGAGCGCGTCTATTTGGACAAGCTGATCGAAGTGATTCCGGCGCTGGCCGCCCAGGTGTCGGCCATCAACTTCTTCCCCTGGCTTCGGAAGCTGTTCGTCTTCTTCCGCATGGGAGCATGTGAGCAGTTGAGGGACGCACTTGTCCGCAGGGAAGACTTCGCCGAGTGAGTGCTTCTTTCTGCACGGCGCACTTGTCGTTGAAAGACGTCGAGTTTTCATTGGAAATGCCAGTGATATGTCGTATAAAGTAAGAACAGTGTGCTATACAGCAGTACTGAAGAAACACCATGGCGCTATAACGAATACGGGACAAGACCTAGCCAGCACAACTGCTTACTTTCAGCTGAACTGTTTTACTGCGGACACTGAGCGTATATAAACACGGACTCAGGGAAGCCGGAGAGGGCTGGCAACGAATGTGTCAGTATATACTCTCTCTTCATTTACCTAAGAAAGAGCTAGACTGCTTGTGATAGACGACACGCGTACATTTTCCTTTTTTTATTTTTGCAGCTTCACATGAGTGCTTAAATATGCTTAGTACGTGTAGTACAACACCTCTGCTGAAAGCAAGTGCTTTTCCTGTATGTTTCTAGCTGGACGGTGTTCATTATTGTTTTATAGTTTATGGAGTATGATGTACTAACAACATGCCCAAACGTTCTTCCTTTTGAAGGACAAGGAGGTTAGTGCCAGTACTGTGTCCTTACTTAATCCGTACTTGCACTGCGCTGTCTGCAGCTACAGATACGTACCGACTGGCTGGCATTCAGCCGATATTAACGTCATCTAGCAATCCTGTTCATCACAGATACCCCCTTCTGGCGCGAATAACGATGTGTTGTCTGCAAATGTGCCAAATTCACACATTGTTCCACGGTACTAAATGAGATAACTCGAAGAAGAAAAAAAAAGAGGTAACATGTTTTCACAGCGGAAGCTGCTACGAGATCACAACAAAAATCGCCTACGCCGTACTTGTCCACTGCCGCCGCCTGTGTCCATATCGCTATTGCCGTAACATCCGTCCGTAACACCTTGAAAACAATAGGATTCAAACGAGGGTCTCCTGCGTGCCTGCCCAAAATTTTACCATTGAGCTATGCCGGTGCTTGGAAATCCGTTGCAAACAGACTTTATAGGCAGGCTTCATGTCGGGAAAGGAATCGCATTATTGTGTGCAGTAAATCGCTTTGAAAGAGCAAATGGACAGCCAGGCGTCACACTATGCGAATTGCGTAACGAGTGGGTCGTTGAATGGTGCAACCCATTACAATAGTGCTGCTATAATTTTTCATCGTCGTCAGCCACAGCATTAAAAAAATACACGAACTCCCTTGCAAGAGTGTAGCTGGTACCCCGATTCTCAGAAAAATGACAAAGGATGGCAAAGTGAATGCATCCCTACTACACAAAAATTCAAAAATTGGAACGATTTATGGCATAGTACCCTGCAAGTGTGCCTGAAAAATTTGCCCACATAGTGTTTAAAAAATGTCCTGAAAGGCCGCTCTTCCAGTTTTTTGCTGTGGCTGTGCGGCACGTTCCACGCAGCTGGATCTGGCGTTTTGTTGTTGTTGTTGTTTTGCGAAGTTTCACAAGTGGATCGTAATTAGCATGCCGATTCATTTATTCTGTAGTAACTCAAACAATTCAATCTCAGGCTCAGTATCTATGGACAATTTGTTTTTGGTTCTATTCATACTGAGCAAAGAAAGATTAAACTTTTGTCATGGCAGCTATGACGTGGCAAGTACAGTCTATAGCAAGATAGGAAAATACGGTACGGTATAGCCACGCCGCTCCTTTTTCGCTCGCTGTGTAGTCGCTTCCTGTTTCAGTGCAATGCATTCCCCGGACGACACGTTCTTCGTTAACAATTGGTAGGTTGTGAAAAATCATTGCGGCCTGATGATAATCCGGCCGCAAAGCTTATGTGACGATCCCATAGTAAACTATATAAATGAGAACTGACAACAACGCCAAGGAGTTTATAGAGGATGTTATTAGCAGTAAATGTAATGTAAATGAGGTCAAAAAGATAACTTGCCGTGGGCAGGAACCAAACCTGCGGCCTTTGAATAACACTTTCGATGATCTATAGTAGGATACGGCAACCTGCGACCCGCGTGACAGTATTATGCGGTTCCGGGACGGTGTCACACCTCCCTGTGTTCATTTTTGTATATTTGAGCCACGGTGTCGCAGTTTTGACATCAAATGGGCCTCAGTTTTCTGACTTCAGTTTTTTTTTTTAGTACTTTATGTTCGTATATTGCAACGTTAGTACATGCAACGCTGAAAATAAACATGTCTACAGCCCATTTTTACAGTATTGTGAAATAAAATGCACCAAATTTTTTTCTCTCTTCGACTGCCCCTCCCAACTCCCCCGATTGGTTGTGCGGACTCCCACCATGTCTGCTTCGTGCAACTTGACCCGCCGTCTCAAAAGGTGGCCGACCCCTGCTCTAGAGCATCGGACGCGTTATTCGGAAGTCTCAAGTTCAGCCCTGCCCCCGGCGAGCTACCTTTTGGTCAACTTTTCTTTCTTCCATTTACATTACATTTACTACTAATAACATCCCTTATACTTTCCTTGGTAGTGTCGTCTATTAGTTTTCATTAATATTGCGTCGAACAAAGAAAAACAAGCCCTTGAAGATTCCACTTCTTTCCTTGAATGTAAATAATAGTATTTTGTATAATAAATGCCTGTTGTTGAGGTGCTTTCACTGAAATTAGGAAGAGGAGTACGTAAATACTGCACCGAATTTCCGCAACTTTCAATGACACGCATCAAAGTGGTCGCCTGGGGTCATGCGCAGCCCAGTGATGTGCATTATTATACCAAAACTAAAGCATCAATGATTTATGCGTGCAACTAGTGAGAAAGACTGCATGACGATATTTAGTACGGTTTATTTTTTATGGCAGTTAGTGTTTGTCTGTTGCCGACGGAGCTACCTAAGCCTGGCAGGTTGAATACTGCATGTAAATTTCCTCCTCGTTTAAGCTCGAAGATCGACTTCCACCAGGACACGTACCAGGATGGTTTGGTGCGGGACTACATCGACGGCTTCCTCAGTGAAATGAAGCAGCAGGACGAAGGATGCAAGACCTTCACACGTGCGTACATTGCCGGGTTGTTGGCACTTTGCACCTTATCATAAGTGAAATCATAGGTCGCTGCCAGGGAAAGCGTCAACATACTGTTTTTTGGCAGCCATTTAAAAGACAAAAGTACCAAATGAACGCGGGGCTAAGTGTTGACGCAAATGCAAACGAAGACACAGGAAAAAAAGGAGAAAAGTGTTTCTTTGTCTCCTGCATGACCACGTATGGGGGCACGTGCACGCAGCGTCATCTTCCGTCGGCAACCGCGGTAGTCGGCCGTAATCGAATGCGAAATAGGCGAACAAAATCATATCTCACAAAAAAGCTGGTTATCAAAAACGACCGCCGGTTAACTACAGCAGGAACTTATTTGAGCATTTTGGTAAAAATGCAGTGTCCCTCTGCAAACCACGTGGCTTTACATAGTGTTTGATATTTTACTATACTCATGTGCTTTTAATGGGTGGTACTCAATTGTTCTAATAAGCCACATGCTTCGTAGTTCAACACTGCAATTTTAATCTGAGTCGTTTTTGATAACCAGCTTTTTTCAAAAGATGCGAATATACGTTTTTGCCTATTTCCCACTCATTTGAGGTAGGACGCCATGGCTACCACCCAGAGATGGCGCCTCCTACACAAGTCTCCAAATCCTGAGAACGCCTTCGTTAGATGTTACGCTGCTTAATTTCCGTCGTGAGAGCATGCTGCTTCAGAAGAGAGTCCTCCATACACGCCTGTTGTGGAACTTCCTTCTTAAGCGGATATGACAATAGACAAATTTTATGAGCATAGCGAAAAAACTTCCTCGCCACAGTCGCCTTTGCTTATATAGGCTGGGTGAGTTGCCACGGCAAGAATTCAAAGTAGTGCCTTCAAGCAAAGTCGAAGCGTTCTAAGGCCGCGGTATCATCTGCAATATCGCAAGTGCAACACTCACTGCTCGTTCCATCTTGAGCACAGGAAGAAAATGTCAATGCGAAAGCCTTGGTTGAGTCATCAAACGCGAAAAGTGGCCACAGGCGATGACAGTACTACTTAATCAAAAAAGTTATGTGGTGACGTCACTATTAGGAATCATGACGTCACTATGAGGGATCATGACGTCACATGTCTTCTATATTAGTGACGTCACCACATACATTGCCAGTTGATCAATATGGTTGATTGGGTGAGTTGGTGATGATTGTTTTGAAATGAGAGCACACTTCTTAGACGCGGGCAGAAAGACAGTGACAAGCGCTCACCACAAACTGAAAATTATTCGGAAAACTATTAAATATATACTGACATATGAAACAATGTCATGGCACATACGATAAAACCAAATCACGGACCCGTATACCTGAACCGATAAAAGATCTATGTACGTCAGCCCCGCCTTGCCAACGCCTACTGTGCCTCAGGGTGATAATTGAAGCAACATACATAGCGCGTGAGCACTTGACTTGCGTCAGTAAACCATGAATAGCTCTGTCCGATAAGGAGCTAGCATTTGTAAACAGTAGCAGATGTCATAGGAGTTAAGCAAAGTTATATATATATATATATATATATATATATATATATATATATATATATATATATATATATATATATATATATATATATATATATATATATATTCACAATGCACTTCTAAAATGTAAATCTCTTGGAAGTTAAGGCAAAAACAAGGCCTCTGGCTTGTGCAAAGCAATGCACAAAACCTCCGCGACTTTTGGCCAATGGCGTATCGCGATTTGGATACATAGCGCCTATATGGCAAGTTTCGCAACTCGCAGAAATGAACAACTCTGGGTTCTAAACCCGCGCACTTGTTTGAGCCTGTCTTTAAACGTAGCGGACAGATGTGTTCCGGATTCACAAGCCGTACTGCCATAGAATTACATGCATAGCGGTCTGGGAACACTGATCAAACCTGTGCATCTGCTGTTAAACGAACTGTTGTCGAAATGTGAGTAAAGAACGGAATTTATCTCGCTCTACGAACTCGCGACTCGGTGATGAACTCCATGCCTCTTGAGTCTAACATTGAGGTAACAATCACGTTTTTCCGATCGATTCGCAGGCAATTTGCTGAAGGGCAACGTAGCGTCCTTCTTCGGCGCAGGCAGCGAAACCGTGCGCGCCGCCATCGAGTGGTTGCTGCTGGTGAGCGCCATGAAGCCGGAGCTACAGCGTCGCATCCACGACGAGATCGACGCCGTGCTCGCGAGTGGCCAAAGCTCGCACATCTCCTGGAGCAACCGGAGTCAGATGCCGTACACACAGGCCTTCATGTGGGAGACGATGCGCATCAAGCCTGTCAACCCTCTCAGCCTCATGAGATAGTGAGTATCTTTACACTCGAATCGTTCTTATTAGAACGAGAGGATACGGGACAAGCCCGCTCTTGTACACGTTATTTGCGCAGTTTTATCTAACCGGGTCACTAGTGGCCTCGAGATCTTCGAGTGGCGCGCTCTCGCGTGTGACGTCAGTTTGTGGACTCCGCTCTCAACCGCGCTGCAGCAGCCACTGCTCCTGGGCGCGGACCATCTACTTGGGGCGGGAACGTTGTCAAACTATCAGCGTCGCAATGGTCAACTAACACCCACAAAGAATGCTTTCGAATGCAACTATGAATTTGGTTTAGTCGCAGCCCAATCGACCGGGCCAAGAAAGCTCTCAGATGGCGATGCCGCCGACCGCATTGCTGGTCAGAGAGTGAAACTATGTGTGAGTGTCCCCCGCTTGTCATCTGCATATGTAGTTTCCGCCGTTGGATAGTATTTATTTCAAGCGTCTCGAAATTTCAAGGAGCGTGCCTTTCTCTAGCATCTACAACGTGTAGAAAACAGCCTGCGAAACGTCGTGGTGTCGCATCGATGGCGGTGTACGACGCCGGCCACGTTGTTGAATGTGCGCAGCCGGTGCCGCCAATGGAGATCGAATCACCGTCGTGGCCCTGGCACTTAAAACACGCTGACTTGCGAACCCGCCACACAACGTCTCTGTGGTGATCGAGCACTGCGCAATGGTTAAGTACTGCTCTGTGCCTCGGTGTGCTTCGTCCGCCCGGATAAAGAACGTTAGCCTTCACAACAATCCTAAAGAGAAGGGCATGCCTGTCCTTTTCCTTGGGATATATTTTTTTTTTTGCAGTGCAGCGACACTGAAATTGAACACGAGCATATATGTGAGAACCGCTAATTTCTGCCATTTTGGCATTCCCAAACAACACATGAGATAATTGCTGCAGAGCAGCTGCATAAATTGCTGCTTCGAGCGTTCATGGCATTCACTAGGAATGCAAAGCCGCATCAAATTACCAGATTTGAGACAATCGTACTTGTATTGCAGTTATGGGTCCCCGCCACGGTGGTCTAGTGGCTAAGGTGCTCGGTTGCTGACCCGCAGGGCGCGGGCTCAAATCCCGGCTGCGGCGGCTGCATTTCCGATGGAGGCGGAAATGTTGTAGGCCCGTGTGCTCAGATTTGGGTGCACGTTAAAGAACCCCAGGTGGTCGAAATTTCCGGAGCCCTCCACTACGGCGTCTCTCATAATCAAATAGTGGTTTTGGGACGTTAAACCCCACAAATCAATCATCAATCGCAGTTATGGGCGTCGGCAGGGTGCAGGCTCGTGTTGTATCGCAGTAAGAAAAGTCTTGGGCGGTAGGTGCTTGTGTCACTCGCGAAATGGGCAAGCCCCGCTTTAATGCACCCGCTGGCCGATGCATATGGCTGCACTTTGTCTCAGTATTGTTTGCTCAATGAGAATGACATCATTAAGTAGTTCATATCAATATCACACAGCGCCGACACTCGGGTATCAGGCAATAACCAATAGCTATCAGTGATTGTACATACCGCGCACAGCGCCACAAAGATTATCTGACAACCTATAGTGAATGCGCACTGAACAGCGACAGCAGGTTTCGCTAGGCACGCGCTTGTCTTGATCAGTCAACTACGTATATATGTACTTACACTAACCATATAAAGCTGTATAGTCCTAGATGTATCGCACCACACAGCTGCGCTTACGAAGCGCGCTTACCCGAGGCGATACGGAGGCCGCGTCGTGGGCTCCCCTGTCTAGGGATTTTGGCAGTAAGTTTCGGGACTGCACCTCACCGTTGCCTACGCTTGTTGCCTGAGTGCACTGAATGGTTGAAGTATGGCGAAGCACTGAAACACGGTTGAAAGCTTACCGAAAAGAGGAGCGCAGGGCGGATATAGCAAAAGTCACTCATCTAAGTGCTTGCTGCACATGGTCAATAAAGTCGTGGGGCGCTTTCCCTCTCCGAGTTTCACTATCCACTTCATCGCCATCTTCGGCTCCTTATTATAATAGTGAAAGTTGACTCCTTTTTCTCGGGTGGGTGATCATGTATAGGCACAGAGCAGTATACTCCATCATTACGCAGCACTCGCCGAGAAAACAAGGGGCTGCAGTTTAAAAAAAAAAAAGCGCTGTGCTTTTAAAATGAGCGTTAAACGCGGACATTCACGGTTGTTAGAACAACCAATTCAACTTCGTATTTGCCGAGTTTTTCCAAGACGGTGGTCTCAATACGGCGCCACGCTTCGAAAGTATGCGCATCCTCGAACTGACGTCATACAAGCGCGGTTCGCAGCGCCACCATCAGTCGCACACCAGTCCAATAGCGCGGTACAAGGAACGAAATCGGCAGACAATCTCGGAAGTCGGCGTAAAGCTTCAGCCACTCTTCGTGTTTGTCTGGCACGCGACAGGGTAATTGTTTAACGTGATTTTCGGCACATTTTACCATCGCCGTTAGGTGTCGTATAAAGACCAAGGGCGATAACATCACCCCGTGCGTCCTAGGTTCTATGCGTGAATAACAGCGCGCGAGTTCAGCCGCCTATTGCGGTTCAGGTAAATGAAAACGTGCTGAACTTCTTTTGTCACACGAAATGCCTATCGGTACCCCGGAGCCGGGGCTGCGCGGTTTCGGCTGAAATTGCGTACTTTAAACCGCCTGCTCAAGCCCACGCGAAATTGGAAACTTGCTTACTGACCCTTCCTTATATGCCGAACAACGACAGCAGTTCTGCTGCGAACTGGCATTCGATGCGATCGTCCTGTCCACTTCATTTTGGTGTCTTGTGTTTAGCGCAGTTATAATGTTTCCTAATTGTGAACTGAAAGCACTGCGCAAGCGACCAGTTTTTTAGCCCTGGAACGACAACTTTAGTGCCAACGAGATCACTTTCCAGCGAGAATATATATATATATATATATATATATATATATATATATATATATATATATATATATATATATATATATATATATTCTGAATAACATCATCGAACGTACATATATACGAAACCGCCACCCAATGCAGTCACTGTCCAACCCAGAGAGATTTGTTATTAGATATCCAATCGCATCTGCGCACTTCCTTGACGTCAACACTTCAGCGCACTTCAGGTTGGAGATTTTCCCATTAATATTCACGTCTCTGGTTCTCGGTCGAAAACGAACTGCCTGCACCATTTCTGCCAACATTCCGTAAACTCCGCTCAGTCAAACGTAATATTCTATCAGGTGTGACGCTGTTTCGATTTCTAGTACACGTAGTGTTTACATCAACAGCGAAAAACTAGTTATGGCTACAACGGAAACCAGCTGTAACTCGTACGACCCTCATGGGCAGATCAATGCTACGTGCACCGCTGTTCAGGGGCGGAACTCACATCCACGTTTGATTGCAACTAAGGCACGGAATTATCCACGGCGAATCACATTTGTTTCACCCGTTTCGTTTTTTACCTTCGCGTAAGTGTTAAAACTTCCACCTCTTATAGTGTCACCCTTCTAGGTTCGAAACAATGTATACAGGGGACCGGGTCGTCGTAACCTGTCGTTGTCTCACGCTTCTTGGCGCAACACTGCGAAAACCCCGCATAGCGTAGCCATCTGTATCACATTCAGTGCGTGCTAGTTCTAAGTAGAAGTTTACTTCCTCTTGTTCTTCGAGCACGTTGATGATGATGATGATGATGATGATGATGATGATAATAGGCGCGGAGTGCTTTACGTGCATGGACAACCGCATGCTGTGGTCGCTTGGCGTGACGCAGGCAAAACCGTGTATAAAAAATTGAAAAAAAAAGAGGAAACAAGCAGAAATGTAAGAAGAGAGAAAGATGGAATAGGAAGATAAATAAAAATAAAGGCAAAAAACAGGACTGGAAAAAAGAAAATGAAAGAAAGAGGAGGGAAAAAAAGCGAAGAGAAACAAAGTAGAAAAACTGCACTACACTTTCTTGGCCAATCCCCCTGAGTGGGTATGAGCCATCACCCCAGGGAAACAAAACAACAGTTCTACAATTTCTTCAAGCTTGGCATCACAACTGCGAAGCCGCCTTGATTTTTCCAATTTAATCTATTAATTTCACTGAGGATATTCAACTAAATAAAATGACATCTGGTCGTGTGAATGACGCAGGAACGATGAAATCGGCCGAGAACGCCCCGGTGATTTAGTGTGTAGAGAAATAAGTGAGGCGCTCTGAATGTGTAACTTGCTGCATTACCAAGAGTGCTGTGTTGCGGAGTGTAACATGCTGCCACTTTTCCTTATTTCTTTTGTACAGTGCCGCCGCAGACGTGAAGGTGGGCAAGTACGTGATACCTCGCGGCAGCGTCGTCATCGGGTCGATATGGTCCATCTTCTACGATGACGCTTACTGGGGTGATCCGGAGGTGTTTCGACCCGAGCGCTTCCTCGCCAACGACGGCACGAGACCACAGAAACCGGAGAGATTCATCCCGTTCTCCTACGGTAAATCATCCTCTGTCTGGGTAATAGACTGCCTTACACGAGAGAGTGACAACCTAACCAAGAGAGACCCGCGAAGCCCCGATCGTGCTTCAACGTTCGTGACCATTCTCGGCACACAAATTTTATGCTGGCTTGTAGAATGCCACAAGCCAATTTACGATGAAGCAACAAGCCCCCAATGGTAGACAGGCTTTCACTGTTTGTGGAGCTGCCCGAAGGCCCTGTCAGTAGACTTGGGGCTCAATGTTTCCCTTTCCGCGTGGAAGACCGCTCTTGGAGCCTCTAATCTAATAGTAATAATAATTGTTAGGATATAACGTCCCGAAATCACCATATTATTACAACAAATGCCATGGTGGAGGGCTCTAAAAATTTTGACTACCTGGGGATCTTAAACGTGCACCTAAATCTAAGCACACGGGTCTAACGCGATTTCGCTTCCATAGGAAATGCGGCCACCGCGACCGGGATTCTATCCCGCGACATGCGGGTGCGCAGCCGAGTGCCTTAGCCACCATACAACACCATGACCGGTAGGGGCCTCTGACTTGAATGACCAGCTTTATAACTACAGCCCAAGGTGCCAGGCTAGAAGGGGACGAAGCTATTGAATATATAAGAACAAGTGTGACAGAAAAATTTCAACGAAGAAGTACTTTATGCACCGCAATAGACAAGGACGAATCAAGTGGTGCAATGGCTCCATTTTCACAACGAGAGTGGGAAAGGGTTGAGAAAAGGGTTCCTAGTAGTACATCAACAGGCCCAGATGACATTCCAATTAGGCTGACAAAGACATGAGGTCCGAAGTCTAAGCAGGCTTTTAGAGAGGCAGTGAACAAAATAATAATCGACGGTGAAGTTCCCGATGGATGGAAACTTAGCAGGATGAGCATGATCTATAAAGGAAAGGGGGACAAATCTGACATAAACAACTACCGTCCTATAACAGTGACATCAGTGGTCTACAGGCTGGCGATGCAGATTATAAAGGAAAGACTACAGGCATGCATAGAAGATGAGAGGGTGCTGGGGGAACTCCAGAATGGGTTTCGGAAACACAGGAGGCTGGAAGACAATCTTTTCTCACTGACGCAGTGCATCGAAATAGCAGAAAAGGAACACAGGCCCCTGTGGCTAGCATTCTTGGATATCAAGGGAGCGTACGATAGCGTGGTTCAAGAGGAATTGTGGGGAATACTGGACACACTAGGCGTGGAACATGTAGTCACTAATCTTTTAAAGGGTATCTATAAAGGTAACAAGGTAGTTATAAAGTGGGAAAAACAGGTATCCAAGCCTGCAGAGGTAAAACGGGGGCTTAGGCAGGGGTGCCCCCTGTCACCCTTATCATTCATGATGTACCTACAAGGATTAGAGGCCAAATTAGAGGGAAGTGGACTGGGCTTCAACCTCTCTTTAGTCAAACAAGGAAAGCTTATTGATCAGACACTACCAGCATTAATGTACGCAGATGATATAGTGCTAATTGCCAACAACAAGGAAGATTTGCAGAGATTGATGGACATCTGCGGTAATGAGGGAGATAGGTTAGATTTTAGATTCAGTAAGGAAAAATCAGCAGTCATGATTTTCAATGACAACGAAGGTAGTGAGCTTAGGATACAGGAGGTCACGCTTGAGGTAACCGATAAATACAAATATCTGGGCATATGGATAAGCAATGGGACCGAGTACCTGAGGGAACACGAAATATACGTGACGACTAAAGGTAACAGGAATGCAGCAGTGATGAAAAATAGGGCACTGTGGAATTACAATAGGTATGATGTTGCGAGAGGAATATGGAAAGGGGTCATGGTTCCTGGGCTGACGTTCGGCAATGCGGTCTTGTGCATGAGATCAGAAGTTCAAGCAAGATTAGAAATTAAGCAACGTGGAATAGGTAGGCTTGCTTTAGGAGCTCACGGGAATACACCAAATCAGGGAGTACAAGGTCATATGGGATGGACATCATTTGAGGGCCGGGAAGCTAGCATCAAGATAAAATTTGAGAAGCGATTGAGAGAAATGAAGGAGGAGCGTTGGGCTAGGAAGGTTTTCAGCTACTTGTACATGAAGAATGTCGATACAAAATGGAGGAAGCGAACCAGGAAGTTGACTGGTAAATACTTAGAAAACAGCAGCTGGCCAAACCAAAAAGAACTATCGGTTAAGAAGAAAGTGAAAGAAACGGAGAGTGACATGTGGAAAATGGGCATGATTAAGAAGTCCGCACTAGAGATCTATCGAACTTTCAAGCAGGAAATTGCCAAGGAAAGGATCTATGATAATACTCGGGGTAGTTCTCTACTGTTTGAGGCAAGGACGGGAGTACTGCGAACCAAGACATATCGGGCCAAATACGAAGGGGTAGACACAGTATGCAGTGCGTGTGGAGAGGAAGAAGAAACTGCCGAACACTTGATAATGTTCTGTAAAGGGCTTCACCCTATAGTTCAGGATGATGGCGCAGAGTTTTTCAAAGCACTGGGGTTTAGGGACCGGGAGGGCAAAATAGATTTTAAGCAAGTAGACTTAACTAGAAGGAGGTTATCTGATTGGTGGCTAAAGTCAAGGCACGAGTGAAAAATAAACTCTTCACTGCAAAGTACGAATCCTCAAACTCACTTTTTAAGGAAAAAAAATATAGTTTTGGGTTCATTAAGTATTACGGCTTGGTGGCGCTAGCCACCACCCGATCTAAAGGGTACAGCCATATCCATCCATCCATCCATCCAGCTGTGGCTGGTGGGCAAGGCCTGCCTAGAAACGTTGTCTGGGGGCTCCCGGGCACCTACAGGCGCCCAACCACACTTACATAAATTATTTAAAAGTTCCATCCACTGTCATCAGTTCCACTCAGCTTGAGAAAGAGAAGAAAAATCACGGGGCACAAGAAACGAGAGTGGGACAATGAAAAACTTTACTTCGTCCGTATACGCTGCTCATGTGTGTACAAGTTGATGTGTCCTTTGACCGTGCATGACTGGATCGATGCAGTGAGCGTTCCCTTTATAAAGAAACGGTGAAGTTCACATCACTTAGCTTGAAAAGAAACTTCATTATTACCTTTTACTTTGGCCCTTGTCTTGTATACTCATATTAACAATCCCCTCGGAACATCAAGGTAACTTGGTGCGTGTTTCTCGCACTGCGGCTCATATCTTGCGAGGATTCTGGTCGTCAATTGTTTAGATAGATATGTGGGGTTTAACGTCCCAAAGCCATCATTTGATTATGAGAGACGCCGTAGTGGAGGGCTCCGGAAATTTCGACCACCTGGGGTTCTTTAACGTGCACCCAAATCTGAGCACACGGGCCTACAACATTTCCGCCTCCAGCGGAAATGCAGCCGCCGCAGCCGGGATTCGAACCCGCAACTTGCGGGTCAGCAGCCGAGTACCTTAGCCACTAGACCACCGCGGCGGGGCGGTCGTCAATTGTTTAACTTCATTCATGGTGTGCAGCAGGGTTTCACGTTCAAGTGTAACGGAGTTTAGCATGCTGTCCCACTATTTTGAAAGCGTTAATAATAGTCTTACCCTCACGGCTCGTCATGTGATGTGACAAGAGAGCACACATTCACCCACTAGGCATGTGCAATCTCTCATACGCTTCTTTCACAATTCACTTCCCTCGCTACAGCGCGCACAGCTGCCTGAGCCTGCCTTGATGACAGACCCATGCCAGAACTCGGTGCTCGAAAGCCGACACGATCTGTTTTCACATAGAAAATCAGTCCAGGCCTTATTGGTATGTGGGGTTTAACGTCCCAAAACCACCATATGGTTATGAGAGACGCCGTAGTGGAGGGCTCCGGAAATTTCGACCACCTGAAGTTCTTTAAAGCCTACCCAAATCTGAGCACACGGGCCTACAGCATTTCCGCCTCCATTGGAAATGCAGCCGCCGCAGCCGGGATTTGATCCTGCGACCTGCGGGTCAGCAGCCGAGTGCCTTAGCCACTACACTACCGTGGCGGGGCCCCCAGATCTTTTTTTTTTTCGCACGTCTACTTTTCGCTTTCCTTCTCTTTCTTCCCCCTCCCCTTACTGCAAGGTAGCACTTGTTCTCCCTGCCTTTCTCTCAATTCATTCTCTCTTTCTCTCTTATCAATTAGTTTGTCTAAAACGTGTTTCATCTCGTCGCAGGCAAGCGCGCGTGCCCCGGAGAAGTTATCGCCAACATGGAGACGTTCATCTACTTCACCAGCATTCTGCAGCACTTCACCGTAGAGGCACCGCCCGATGGCCCGAAACTCGCGCTCGACGAAGTACTCGGCATCTCCCTTCGACCGAAGCCGCAGGAGCTCCTTTTCCGACCACGAGAAGTGCACCTATGAGCGGACGTTTTTAGAACAGCCAAGTAGAAAGACCTTCACCTGAGCTTGGCTTTTACGAAAGTGCTTCGCACTTTTTTGAAATTGCCGGTTCTCGCTTTCTTGTTCGCGCTGTTACCACTAGCAACACGAAAGATGTTGCTTCTTATCACACTACTAGTATTAAGTCACAGCACTTGTATTAAAAAGTAGCCGGTGGGCAGCCATGTGAGACTACTTCATAACTTTTCAACCAAAACGCGTTATTCTTAAAACGCTCTTAGCTTTTCACTTATCACTCTTGTTAGGGCAAACCATTATATTTCGTATAGACAGCATTATTTCATGTTACATATAGGCCATTATCCTGTGAATAATTTGCTTACTGCGTACGCCTTTGCATAGTCTCACGTGTATGTCTTTATATGTCGTGCTAAAATTAGCGTGTGGCGAAGCCTGCTCGATTCTTGCTGATCTTCGCCTGCTCCACAGGTGCGAAGAATGTTGGGCGAAGAAAGGGACACAGCTCCTTTCTCAGTCTTCTTCCGTATCTATTCCTTTCTATAATTTATTACCAAAAAGAGCGACTGAATAGACTAGTGAGAAAAGGCGTTTAGCTTTTTTTGTTTTCAAAAACAGATGAACCCCCGCGCTACTTCGTGGTGCGAATTGTCCATTCACCAAGGAAAACAACAACAACATGATGTTTCTTGCTATGTACAGGTCTTTATCGCAATGAAAACCTAAGTATGGGCCCATAACGTGCAAGTGTATGTATCGAGTACGAGAACGCAGTATATTTCACGAAAATTACGCCACGTTTTGTTCAGCACGCGTACATTTGGTTGAGTGTAGCGTGATTTTAAAATAAAAGGGTGGTTTGATGTCGTTCGGTTACGATCGTGGCTGCAGAGTACCAGCGAATTTCGCGCTTGATTATTTTGTTCTGTTCCGCCAAGATGCTCGCGTCTGAGTTGCCCTTCGCAACCCTAATGTTGTGGTGCCTGAAACGCCATTTACAAATTTTGCTCTAGCCGCTGTGAGATACATCCCACCCCAGGCACTGCATTTGTCAGACTGCAACCATTGGTATGAATGTGCTTTTTTTTCACCAGCGATTCCTCGCCAAACAATCGTTCATCAAACGCTTGACTATGGTGTTCTTTGTTTAGATTAATTGCAGACGTTGGCCATCTTCTGTTAAAGCAAGCAAGACTCAAAGTATGTCCTCAGCGTCGCAGCTATTGCAACAATGTGTCGCTTAATTAGCCAGAATGTCATCCATGTCTCTTGTAGCTGTGTGTGTCTTTTTATAATTAGAATGTAGTTTTTTTTTCGTTTGTCATTGGAGACTCACCTACCGTTATTCACGGTCAATGACAATAAACGTACATGCGCCATGTATGCGTTGGATTCATCCGCATTGTGGTCTATACACCAGAACACATCATGCTCTGTGCGTGCTGCCATTTCCGGAATGTGTGCCACGCCATATGTAGCAAGTGCGGTGAAGTAGCACCGTGGACGCCAGCAGACGCTGCGTAAATCAAGCGCGTACCTTCATATTACCCTGAACCCGGCTGTAAGAACGTTTCGCGATTTTACTCTCCCGGTGCTGTTTTCTTGTGAAACGTCCAGAAGACCTTCCTCGGCAGTCACGAATGCCTACAGCACGTACACTGCAGACTACGGAAGCAACTTTATCAGGTACATACTATCGGGATGAAAATAAACGCGAACAGCGGAAAGCGTTGCTTTCGATTCGGTTGAACTGCGGCATGCCTTGGCTGTGGCTATAGGCAGAATTCGTGCTGTAAACCGGAGTCAGCGTAGCACTATAATGCCGCTCTGGCCTGCACTCATGCACCACATGCGTTTATTTTTTGCAGACGTTCACTGCGAAACTGCCAGCCAGACCAAGATTTTATACTGTGCTGGTGAAGCCGGCTAAAAGCACAGATTCGCCTAGCAACCATCAGGTCATGTATTAGACGGAGTCGAAAGCCACGCTTTCTGCTGTTCACCTTACATTGCATCGCAATAGTACGGCGTTACAATTGTATACTAAGCATGCACAGTGCGTGCATGCACGCGCGAGTTTTAATGTACCTTATTATTGACATGTGGCCTGCGTAAGAGTACGGCAATGATTTGCTGCCACGGCAAATCTGCAAGCAATTCGCTGCTGTAAGCAAATCGCTGCTGTAAAGCAAAACAGCTAGCGTCGCATTTGAAATTGAATAAACGCAGTAAGTGTACTCACACTTCTACAGGGCTCGTAGTTTTTTTCTCTTGACTTCAATTAATGGCTCGCGGCGGAGATTGGCGTTTCTCATTTTGAATGAAAATCTGTGCAGTCCGAAAACACCTCCACGGCAAGATTAGCGCGTGGCGTTGTGATAATCACAGACAATGCTGAGTAAGAGCTTCCTCTTGCACTGATTATTATCGCATTCAAAGACGACGCAGTGGTGCCCAGGCAACTTTCTTGTAAGCGGTAGTGGCGTGAATGGGCGCTTTCTCGTATTTTAAAGTCTTAGAGACGCCATTTGTCATGTTATCTTGCCACAGATACAGGATTTGGCAGTTCAAAACAAGATGGCGTCTGCGAGGGGAACATGCCACCTGGAGCCCAGACACCTGGGTGCAAGATAGGCGTGGCCTGGTCTATAACGGTTTTGGCTCCCGAGTGTTGACTCGAAGGTCACGAGATCAAATGCCGGCAGCTGTGGCCGCATTTTCAATAAAGGTGAGAATGTTGATGCCCGTATGCTTCGATTTAGGAGCACGTCAAAGAACCCCAGGTGGTCGGAATTTCCGAAGCCCTCCCTTATAAGGTCTCTTTTTCAAATATCCTAGCTTTGAAACGTGAAACCCCGACTATTATTACTATCTATCAACTGAGTTTACTTGCAAAAACACAGATACCATGAAAAAAAGTCAGTTTCACCGCAGCGGGGCGAAGCTAAGAATGTGATAGCGACATTTCAACTCCAGCGAAATGCTCTTCAGCATTGGGGATCCAGGAATTTTGCGAGCCGCCAGATCGCATGCGCCACTCTCGTACTCTTGTGCTCGCGTTGTCCTGTTAGCCCTCCTCTAGGCGGCCAACAAAACAGGAGAGCACGTGACCTCGAGAGAAGAAAATGCGAACTGCGTTTGGCACGTTAATCCAAGGCACGGGTTTCCTGCTGACACAGAAACGTTTCGAACCTGGGCCTCTATTCAGCCAAGACCACTTACAGACCCACCCGGAAAGGGCTGAAAATGAGCAGATTCCTACAGCTTTACATGGCGGATGGGCACGAAATCTCAAAGTAGACTCCATCAGGGTGCTCGGACTGCTGCTGGAGGAACTCACGGACTCATGCCTCCTCTCCAAGACTAAGAAGGTGCTTAGGCTCGGTGTCACGAACCACAAGGGTGGGCTGAGCAAGAACATGCATTTCTCACAAGTCAAACTATTTTTGTCGCTTCGGCATTGCACTGGTCCGAAAAAGAAGGAAAGAAATTGATAAACTAATGTGAAAAATTATGAAGTGCCAAACTTGGGCTTGTCTATCCGCCACAGCGCCGAGAAGCTCGTACAGTTATATAGGCATATATAACTAACTCCCTCTCGGAGGTGAACGAAGCCCGGCGGATGGCTCACTTCGTGCGTCGTCACGGGCTGGTAGGCGCATCCTGGAATCCATAGGCTGCGGTCCCACACCCGACCCTGATACAAGGTAAGGCGTCGTATAAATGACTCGGGCCCGTTTTTAATTGAAATCTTGTCGCAAACAGTCCGGACCTTGCTACTTTTTTAGCAATAGTTATATTGGGCAAGCTACTTTTGTAGCTGTCTCAATATAACTTTTCCAAATACAATATATAATTTGACAGTATAACTTTTCCAAATAGCTTGCCCCACACGAAAGAAGTTTTTTTTTTCATACAATAAATGAAGCATGTATGTGCGCACAACGAACGTGGAACCATCGTAAGAACTGAGCAAATTCCAAGCCCGGACAAACCCGAGCCCGCCACCTCAAACACGGGCCCAGCCCTAAGCTCGCAGCTTCCGGCCCACGCCTGACCCGGGCCCGCCGTAAAAGCCACACTACCCAACCCAACCCACCCCGGGTTTTCGGGCAGCGACGGGCAGGTGCCACCACCGTGACGTCGTAGCAAACCGTTGCACTGTCAGCGCAGCGCGATTAAACGATACACACTTTAGAGCTACTTGTGTGTGCCTCTTCTATAGTGTAAAGGCAGACATAGAAAACATCGAAGCGTTGTTGTGGCGCCTCAGATACGCGCAATAATTGCTTTTTAATTGACAATCGCACAACTATGAACGCTAAACCTTGAGCAATATTGGTGGGCGCTGCGGATGGGGTTGGCCGTTTGAGGTAACGTTAGGGCGGACAAACAGACAAATGTACAGACAGACAGGCAGACAGACCAAAATTTTTCCGTCGAAGGTCCCCAAGGAATACTATCGTCTTCAAAAAGGAAGAAGGATAGGGTGCTAATAAGTAAAACATGAAATACTGCGTGATACTGTCTGCGTGGACGTTATTACGACTACCCAGGGGTTGCCAAAAACAGTCACCAGCACCAACGTTGAAAAAAGGGGAGGGGGAGGGAGCACACAGCCGTAATTTCCACTCACATGGAGGAGATTCCCAACAGCAGCGCACAAGCAAGAAAAGCGGTAAACAAAAAGGACAGACGCGAAGAGCCGAAGTGGCGACGGACAACAAAGCCGGCGTCGAGCCAACTCCCACTCGCATTTCTCGTGTAAGTTACACGGCATGGTGCATGGAGCAGCGCGCTGGTTTTGCTTCTGCGGCCCGACCCCTGTCGCAAAAAAGCCTCAGAAAGCATGTAACGTGGTCTTGAAACAAAAGAGGCCTTGGTCAACCTCTCCTTGTGTTACCCCTTGCCGCAGGAACTTGCGAACAGGTCCGCCGTAAGATTTGAATGAAATCGCGGGTATGCGTTTACCGCCTGTGCGACACAGCGCCTAAGGGGCCACAGACGGCCACCTCAATTCTGTGCCAGATAGGTTATCTGAGCGTCGCTGTCGCCAGACTCAGCGTCTTTTTTTTTTTCTTATCGTTTATAGCGCAGCTCCTATCGGAACAGACGGAATTCACAACATCGTTGTTCGCAGGTCGCACAGACAGAAGCGCATCTGCGACAAGGTTGACGCCCCTGCGTGTGTTATTGTGACGTTTACGGTGAGCAGAATACAACCACGAATCGTGATGTTTATGCGCCCAATTCTCCCCATGTATTACCCCAGTGTTTGCGAAACTTGTTCTAACCACACGAAGTGCCACGCGGAATAAGCGATCACGATATTAGTATCGCCGCTTGCAGGACATTTAAAGTAGCATAAGTCAGCGAACTACAGTTCAGCAAACCCAAAATGCAAAAGCATTCAGCTATAGCATCCGAGCTTTTGATTATTTATTCTCGTAATATTGATGGCCGGCTTTCTGTCTTCATTGGCACGTGGAATAAATTTTGGAAAAAGCGTGTTCTATTTAATAGATCCTGCAATGTGATCGCAACACTTTGTTTAGTGGCATGGAACCTGATCGTAAGAGAATATTACATATGACGAGTCTGCATCTGTGAGAGCACACCAAAACATGCACGCGTTTTATTTCGGTCAAAGCACTGGCTATAACGCTACGGAAAATATTTGATAGTTTCGAATTTTACACTCAATGTTTGACACGTATAAACTCTATACACGCGAAGGTAAATTGGCCAGAAGACCCGCTTTTCTCGCAGGCGACACTCGTAAACTGTGTCTCGAGAGCAAAACGCCCAGCCTGCGCAAAACACGTAGCGAAGTTTTTGCAAACGTTTGTGGCCTTTCTGGAGGCCGTTGTGAACTCTCTTTGGGTGATTGCTCACGTAAAGTACATTTGCAAGGTATACCCTATTATAGCTTGCCGTAATAGAGGAGAACCCACTGTCATTATTCATTATTGTGCAGAGAACTACATCCTACAGAAATGTAAGACATTATGTGCACCTTGTTGACGCTATGGCTGAAGACGCAAGAATTGTGGTCGAGTCTTGTAATGGGTGGGCAGCTTCAAATTACCCACTCATTACACGAGTAGCATAATGTGGCGCGTAACATCTATGTACGATCTTTTTTGCGGCGCAGTTTCTAGCACCGGCGTTGCTCTGTTACTGAACACTCGACTGTAATGCAGAGGACCTATGTTTACATCCCAGCCGCTCAATCCCGGATACTTTCTCTTCGCCTTATGCGTGATAGCAGTTACAGAAACTAGCGGTGACAGAAAAGTACGCCACCGAAATCGACTGTTGCTGCGATCTTATCACAGCAGTCGCTGTGAAAGAAGTGGTATTGTCGCCACACAAGTCGGCACACTGAATACTCCTTTCTTATTTATTTATTTATTTATTTATTGATACTGTAAGCCTTAACAGGCTCATACAGGAGTGGGAAGAAATTATACAGATTGTCATCTTCACATTAGACAAAAAGTGAACACGGGAAAAAATAAGAAAGAACAGTACAGACTACTCTAAATTATTACAAATTACAACTGTACATCTAGTCGAAGAACCAAGAAATAAAACAGAATAAAATTGGTTATATTGGTTATAGCACGAAGTGAAATTCTGAGATTTTACGCAAGACACCTGCGAGCTAGCAAGGAGTCACACCGTACAGCTGGAATTTCCGCAGCCTGGGATTCAGGTCATGCACCTACGTCCTAGTACAAAAGAACTCCCCCCGATATAGGCACGGCACACTGGCGAGGAGGCGCCATCTAGCTTTGACTTATCCGCCTAGTTTCGCCGACATCGGCTTATAGGGCTGCAAAGAAAAGTGCCCCAAGAATAAAAAGACACGGAGAGGTGCTTCACGGTTCATCACTCATCGCATGAAGCGCATGTACACTTGGAAACTTGCAGATGACAAACACTTTTGATTCTTGTTAAAAAAAAAAGCAATATCACGGCTAATGTTTATCGCGCCTACCCAGCCTCGCTCCTTTCTCTCGCTATACTCTATGCATTCTGGCGCTGCTATCACAGAAGAAAGTACAAGTGCACCTTGCCTGTCATCTTCCGCTGAACAGATTACTGACTCCGACATGAAGTTCTGCACGAAAGCCATGTCAAAGAAGCCTCTGCTGCAGGACGAGTCTGATTGTTATTAATTGTCGTTTACGCACGAGCCTCAATGGCGGTCACAAAAAAAAAAAAAAAGCTTTGCCACAACAGTGTCCTAATTAAAGGTAGCCGCTTCGTGAGACTCTAAGCAATGCAAACTCTGCTGTCGAATGCACATTGCGAAGCATCAATGACCGCTGTCGCGTCACCACAGTAATCAATCTTCAGCAGCAGCACAGTGAAACTGCGATCAGAAGAGACGATTTGTAAGCCCAATAGATGTTTATAGCAACCTTTTTTTTTTGCAGCTTATTATAATCTTGTTAGCCGATTGTGAACCATGCAGGGATACAGCTGTAGTTAACTTTTGTGTGCACGAAGACTCGAACAAGGTTGCATTGTTCTTTTTCGAAGAAATTCTTCAAGCAGTAGAGTGGCCTCCCAGAGAGATTATCTTACCTGGTGTCGTGCAAGCACATCGTCCATACACCTTGACAGTCGCAGATGCAGCTGCTTCGGCACCGCCGCGGTGGTCTAGTGGCTAAGGTACTCGGCTGCTGACCCGCAGGGCGCGGGTTCGAATCCCGGCTGCGGCGGCTGCATTTCCGATGGAGGCGGAAATGTTGTAGGCCCGTGTGCTCAGATTTGGGTGCACGTTAAAGAACCCCAGGTGGTCTAAATTTCCGGAGCCCTCCACTACGGCGTCTCTCATAACCATATAGTGGTTTTGGGACGTTAAACCCCACATATCAATCAATGCAGCTGCTTCGAAGGAATTAGTCACCAAGTTCAGCAACTACTCCCCCGTACTTTTCAAACCACTGCTAAGCTTCAATTGCGGCGTGAGCAGAAGTGTGCAGACCACGGGATCGCGTGGCCGAAGGCATCATCGACGCGCTATCTAGCGACGAGACGCCTGCTGCGGCGCGCATGCGCGTCCCGTCGTATCAGTTGCCTTCTCATGTCGCTCTCTCAGACAAGCTAATAGCCAAAACGACAATTGGGTGTCGCTGTCTTTGCTCCATCGAATTTCTGCTATTTCTTTTCTTTTTTAATGTAGACGCTGCGACGGTGCCGGTTCCAGTGCCGGGATTGCGCAGTTATTTATGCTGATTGATTCATAACTAAGCTTAGCCAGCCTCGCAAAACCTGATGAAGCCTGATGATGTAACAGTTATGGTTGATTAATTAGTCAGATATCCAAACACAGACAAAATATACTAAAGTCTCCCATGACATAATTAGACTGATTATGCATAATTAAACTAACGAGGCAGCGCTTAACCCCCTTAGGAAAATGTAAGTGTGGATGATCATAGAATAATCAAACTCGTCTGATTTTAATTAGGTGCAATTATAGAAGTTCTAATAAAACACAAACTGAAGCTGAATTTTCATGACCTCAAAGAGATCAAGCTGAGGAAGATACTAATTACATTATCGAGTGTAGTCTCATTAAGCTAAATTAAAGGTAATTAACCTTAAAACTAATTTTAATTATCTTCTCGTACTTATCGCACTTGTTTCGTCATAACTAGACTCATTGAAGTTCATTTCGGCCTACGCAACAAATTTGACAGGCTGACCTGAGAAAACTTTTTTTGTTCGTTTGGCTTCATCAGGTTTTGGGAGGCTGGCTACGCTTAGTTATGCTAATAAAGCGGTATGAATCACGACGCGAACGCGTCACTGGAACCGATGTCTTTGCAACCGCTGCACACACACAAAAAAGAAAAACATTGGCTCAAATTTGTTGGAGCAAGGACAGCGACACCCAGTTGTTCGTTTTGGCTACGAGCGCGTCCGAGAGCGCGACGTGACAGGCCAACTGATACGACGGGACGCGCATCCTTCCCGCAGCAGGCGTCTCGCCACCAGATGACGCATCGACGCCATCGGCCACGCGATCCCGTGGTACGTTCGGTGCACGTAGCAGCTATGCAGATGCTCGACGAACTGCTCCACTCTCAATTCCAATCCACTCAGCGTTGTCGCAGCCTTAACTTACGCTCCATCACACCACTCTTGGGGAGATTTCGTGTGAAGGAACAGCGTTAACGCGGTGTTACGCAGGTTTTGTGTTCTCAATGTTTCATTTGAGGCAAGGCCTCGGATCGGGAGGGAGAGGAGCCATTTTCAAACAGTACGAAAAAGTTTAACTTTATAGCGCACGGGAAAAAAGGAAGATGGGAAATCATACAAGCAACTGTGAGAAATAAGGTCAAGTTCACCACAACGCTACTTTGACCGGCATCACGAGACTAAAAAAAAAAAAAATCCCATCAAACGTTCCAAAGGGGAAAAAACAGTCTCCGGTTGTTGCGATGTTCGCAGTGGCTGGGGCAGCCTAGTCGTTGCACATACGGTGAAACGGTGGCGCGGGCACTCGTAGGACGGACGAGGAGACAGGTAGGCTGAGACGCCGCCGAGTCAGGGTCTTGGGACGGCAGGACGGCGATACCCTCGTTCACGTACGTCGCACGCAGGAAGGCTGCAGGCCCTCGGTCGGGACGGGCGAAGCAGGCGGCAGCAGGAACCGCGAGCCACTGGCCGCGGAGACCCTTCGACGCTGTCTGGACCTTCGTACTCGTCCCCGAAGGTCGACAGTAGGGAACCTGACACCAGCGCCGTGTTGTTCGCTTGCCTCCTCGGGTCTCGTCTTGTCTTGTCGCCTAGGAGATCTTGGCTCATACCCACAAGGGGATTGGCCACAGTGTACCTTATAATGTAACTTTTTTACACAGCGCTTGCTCAAAAGGGGAAAAATTAGATAACAATCCCTCTCCGCGTTCCAGCCCGTCATCGCCGTCTTCGTGCTAACCTCATTGGTTTTTGTCCGATTTCTCTCGTCCACTCACCATGTGCCATGCCCCGCCAACGTCGTCCTTTTCCCTGTGCACGTGTCCGTAGTGTGGTGCCACCGTCGCGTTGCACAACCGCTTTTGCATCACTCGCGCCCCTACAACAGCATCGCGCCGAAAACACCACACCAACAACACGGCACTGTTGCGCTACACTCATCACACACGGCAGCTTCTTTTGATGTTCGATGCATGGCGGCACATAATGCTGCTTCGGTCGGAAGTCTTTAAGAATTGCCTTGGTCATGCGCTTTGTCCTTCAAACCAAGAAGCAACGCACAGATGTCGGTTTTCTTGATGCTACGCGAACAGATTCGGCACAAGTGTGAAAAACTGACTAGGCGGGTTTTACGCGTGGCCGTAGTGACGCCGCATGCCTTCGATATTCACCGTCATTGTGAATAGCATCGGCACATATCCGTGACTAACAAACACTAGTTGCTTCCGGTTCTGCCTACTTTTTCGCTGTCATCTCTTTATATTTAAATCGTCTTTTTCCGTATATGTACGAACTCACGCCCAGCTGATGCGCTTGCCTAGATTATCCCTGATACCATGACTGCCATACTCAACAGTAAAAAAAAAAGATAAACAAGAAGAAGAAAGCAACGTTGTTACGTTCACTCTGCGGATTCACGTGGAAAATATTAACCTAATTATGAGGCAAGCAGTAGCCGATGGCTCCGTTGGCCACATGGGGCAGGCAAAGAGCCCGCAAAACCAGCACTTGCTGCAGTGCGATCACATCAAATTGAAACCGGACATGGGAGTGCAGCACCAGGTTCTCCAATAGGGGCCAGGCCCGTATTTTTGCCGTGGCAAACGGCCTGCAAAACGACACTGGACCCTATCCACCTGTCCAGCCCACACTTAGCGAAAGAGGTGCCCCATCTTTCACATTCGAAAAAAAAAAATCTGCCTACGTCAATGGGGGAACCCGAATCCCATCCTAGAACCCTCTACATCCCCTATACTGATTGGACATGTCCTACAGAAAACAAGTATCGCAATTGATGCAAAAACAAAACAGACATACTGGTCACATAGGTCTGCGTTTGTTTTCAAACTTTGCGGGAGTGAAGACGGGCAGACTTCTTGCAATATGCTATCAGGAGACTTCGGCCATCAATATCGTCAAAACTTGCACAGCCCTGCATGCACGCTAAAACAATGACGAAGAGGCGGAGCAGACTTGGCGCCCCCCCCCCCCCTTACATGAATGGCCTCAAGTGCGCGCGCCTAAGCAGCCGGCGCCAAGCCTCAGTGCCTTTTAGCGCGAAATGACATACGAAGCAAGACTGCTAGTCGGCCCAGCTTGAACGAATTCGTCATTTAGCCACTTTGTGCGAGACAAACAAGGACGAAGCAAGAAGTGTGACAAACGAGTGCAATCTAACAATTGGTTTGTTTTTGAAAATAGATCTTCGTCGTTTAGCCACTTTGTGCGAGACAAACAAGGACGAAGCAAGAAGTGTGACAAACGAGTGCAATCTAACAATTGGTTTGTTTTTGAAAATAGATCTTCTCAAGTAGCCAACATTATCTGCGCGACCTCGTAAAAAAACACGTCACTCACGCACATAACAATCACGTGTGATTACAACATTTCAGATTACCGCGTTCACACCAACAGACTACGTCAAATGCACTTTTAGCAAACAACTAGTTAAGATAAAAAATCGTGCGGGATCGAATAACGCGGCTGCATTTTCGACAAAGGCGAAAATGCTGTAGGCCCATTTGCTCAAATTTGGGGTACATTAAAGAACCCCAGGTGGTCGAAATTTCCGGAGCCCTCCGCTACGGCGTCTTTCATAATCATGTGGTGGTTTCGGGACGCTAAACCCCACATATAATCAATATAAAAAATGACACTAAGCGGTGTGTCAATGAGCGCTTTAAAAAACACGAATGACCCCTAGCAACAGGTGCAGGCTCGTTTAGCTCACCACTGCGGAAGTGCTAATGTCAAGGTTTGTAATACTGACCACTGTCTTAAAAAAAAGAGCTGTGACAGACGCACTGCCCGCCATTCATCGGAAGGAATTCTCATGCATTTATTGGGTTCGCAGTGCATTTGTGTTCCTTGTTTAACCTTGTTTAGCACTGAAATTTCTTTTTTGGATGTGCTATCATGAGTGCGCTCGGTTGGCCTAGTTGTGCTGATGGCTGCATATGGTGCACATTACGCAAGCTCATCCAGCATCTGCTTGGCATAAAGCGAGGAGAGACGCAAGAAATGATGCCAGTTTAAAGTACAAAAAAAGTCACTTGCCATGTTTTATTTCTTAGGGTGTCGTTTCGCCCTTAAAATACCGATTAATTAACGCCAACTAGTTCGCTAAAGCATTGTGTTAAAGCCATGTCTTCTGTATTTAGCAACAAGTGCATGGCTATGAGGCTTCATGTCCCGGCGGGTACATGGATATATGAGCACTGCTCAGTATTAGCTGTGTTGTATCCTGCATCTAATCCTGCATCTGATCACACATGCTATGCACTCGTAAAAGCTGTTGAACTTCCTTTCACGTTCATTCTAATGTCTGAGAAACTTGGTCGAGTTGGTAGATATGTTTGAAGAAGGTATTAGCGTGCAGCGCTTAACCGATTAGGACTTGCAAGTGGAGGAGAAGAGCGCTGACTTACGACTAATTTCATTTCAGTCGAAAAGTGCACGTACAGCACACTATGACAAAAAGGAGTGAAACGAGCAGAAAAAAAAAACGTTCCTGCAGATCTCTCGCGTTGTGGCAATCAATTTCAAGCTAAGCGTTCAACGAGTCTGTGCTGCAATTCTAGATTTTAGTAAAGCGTTACGAGGTGAGTCGACATATTTTTGTCATTCTAGGAGTCGCGTGCACATAGGCTCGCAGGAACGTCGACTACACTTGAATTTAAAGGCTGACTTATCGCCTGACGTGACGTCAGCACTCACGCCAGAGCTCGGTTGTTGGTATTATCGAAACGAAGTGCACTTTACGGTGCGTTGATGTGGATATCACACGTAACTTCTGCTACCGTATTACTCCGAACATTTAATAACGCTTAAATATAACCTGCTGACTCACAGAAGTACCAAGGTAATGCTTGTTAGACTTCTACAAAAGCGCGACCAACATTGTAACCATGATCAGTTTTTACCCGACATGATACCGTAATCATAGAAATAGATATTTGTTGCTTTGTTAGAACCTCGAAGAGCCATCAATGCAACCACAACTGACGGTTGCACCGACATAACGGCTGCAGGGTCTTTTTCCGAAGCAGTTTCAAGACCAGGCATGGCTCTGTAGTAGAGCACATGAATGCCATGCAGAATGATTGGATTCAACCCCTGCTGAGGCCCCAGTTTCTATTCTTTGCATTCGTATGGTTAACGCTTCCGATGTAAGTTTTTCTTAACGCTATCACATTTAAATGACCAATTTCTGCTCTCGCCGTTCTACAGGATAGACTGTCAATCACTTGTGGCGCATACCGCGGCTCTGGGTAGACGGTCATATGCCAGACATGTATGGAGGAAAGGGTTTGACGACGTAGGCGACAGGACTTTCACATTATTCATGTGAAGACCAGACAGTCATAACCGTCAAACCTTCTTGCCCTACCATGTTAACTTTAGTTTTCACCACGTTAGCGGGGCCCTAAAGAGAAATATAAACCAGTTTAGATTGGTAAATTGCAGTTTGAGGACTCGAATGGCGTTAATTTTTCCATCATATGCTTCATATTAAAAAAAACAAGTGCAAATTTTTGTGTTTAAACTTCGCGCTGAAACCACCACGCGTGACGTCACGAATTTTAAAGCGCATTTATCGTATTTCGCTGCCATTGTCTTTACGAAATTGCCTCTATAGCTTGGTATGTGAAGTCTGTGGCTTCCTCATGGGGTAATTTCGTTGACTTTTACTGAACCGCGTAGGCCGTACTGGATGCCACATGACGTTACGGCGAACGGTGCGGACTCATCAGGGTCGCGTCGCCAACCACATTTGCCTTTTGCGCGTTTTCTCGCCTACTACGGTAATCCACCGTAGTGTACGAAAAATCTTCTTGCTCTTTAGTGTCGCTTAAACACGCAGTCCGCTAGATAGACAGATAGAAAGCTTCGAGTTTACTGAGTTCGTTAAAAAATTCTTCGAAAATGTAGCCGCATAATCGCACATCACTAGACACGCATGCAGCAGGCAGTCTTATGCACCCTTAATCCCGGCAAAATAATCAATTTTTTAGAACACAATGAAGAGTGCAAAAGCACTGACGTCGCCCAGCTTGCATGAATTGGCGCTTCAATATTGATACGTGTATGGAACTACACGTAACAATATTATCGCGCGTTCAGTTACGCTCGAGTCCTCCGCGATAGCACGGCGCTCGGCTGTTAACTCAACGGCCGCGAGCTCGACTTACAACCGCGGTGGTCACATTTCGATGAAGGCGAAATACTAGACGCCTGTGTGGTGCCAGTGCACGTCAACGAATACCAGACGGTCGAAATTTGTGGAGTGATCGGACCAAAGTGCGTGTTTTTCGGTCAGCTTATCTGTGATTATAAGCCGGGTTAACGAAATCAAAATTGAGGTTGTGTGTTTATATGTATAATGAGGAACGAATAAAAGTTAGGATGACTAACAGTTGAGCGTTTTGGTACGGGTTCATGATGAAACAAGCTGTTTGTGATAGTGAAGGTGGTAATACATCACGCGCATTCTTGTGATGTATTATAATAACGTTATCTCCGAAATAAAGAACAAATTCAGTTGCTTGTAAGTGCTTCGTCCTGTGTCCTTTCTACGTCCTCGTGCATATTGTGTTTGTTTCATCATGAACAAATGAAATGTTCCATTAATTACAATTGAATGCCCAGAAAAAATAGCATTTTTCTAGAAAAAACAGCGGTCATCCTAAATTTTATCTGTTGCTCATCATACATATAGACACACAACCTCCATTTATCTATTTCGTTTTGTATGTCAAATAGCTCTTCCATTGTATTCTAGCCTATACAAAATTTGTTCGCATCCATCGAAATATTCGGCCGATCCCACGTACCCTGGGAATCGATGTTATGCGAGGCATGCATCAAGCTTGTTATGTCACACTTTTAACTTAACCTGTGTCAAGTTAGGGAGACGATCACGAGAGCACCCAGGCGTAGGTAGGTAGAAAGGTAGGTAGAGATGAAAATGCTCTAAGTGATTTAGTTTCGCATAGAAATTCTACAGACTGAAAAAAAAAAACATGTATATGCCTTCTTGACTTATAACGTACTTTATACACTCGTACACTTTACTTCTCTTACAACCAGCGAATGTGGATGGGTCAACGTACAAAACACTGAGTTATTGCAGTGACCCACTGGAAACATCGAGGTGAAGCCATGCAGGATGTCCTCTGGAAGTGCCTCTCCACGGGCCTTGTAGCGGGTGTCGGCGCAGTCCTCTTGCAGTACTTCTGGGGTGTGCTCAAGAAATGGCTGCGCAAGGACCTGCCGCCAGGACCCTGTGGCTTGCCGCTGCTTGGTTGCCTGTTCTCCATGCCTAAGAACCATCACGGCGTGGAGGTTTTCAGAATGAAATACGGCAACGTATTCGGGTGCGTAAGCACTCACTGTTCAAGGGCCTCAAAGTTGCGTTTGAACGCGGGCTCGTAATGAAAGCACAACAAAAACACGCGCTGTGCAAGCTATGATTCAACTAATATATATATATTTTTTTGCTCACAGGGGCCAAGAGACACAATTTTAGATCATTTTGTGACTTAATCCCTGTACATTCACAAATAAGCTGGCGAATGTATACCCATTTGGTCAAGTATTTAATTTATAAGTGAATATATTTCATAAGCACGTGAGCGGCCTGACAGTGAGGGGCCACTGGGGCACTCGCGAGCTGTGACCTAACGAGAAGCTGGCTGTGCGAGCGCCTGAAAACAATATTGTTCCGCGGTCATTTGCATGTGAAACAGAGAATTTGGCTTCGTTCAGCTCGGCACTGAAATTGAATAATTTGCAGCGGCTGAAACTTCGGTAGAGGACGACAAATCTGCTAGTTCAAGCCCCTAAATAACACGCACCATGGCGAAATTGCGTTCGCCGGAAGTGGGCGAGATTTACGGTCGGTGACCTCTAGAGCGTGCTTTGCACTGGAATATTTTTTTTTTAGTCTTTTACTGCCTATAGCGTCGCGAATCCACGACATACCGGAAAACTTCGAGCAAGCAAGCCACGAAATGCGTGCCGCCTTTAATGCCAGCTGTCAAGTACTAACGGGGAACGTAACGATCAGAATGAAAAATATAGCCGTCTCGTCTAAAGTATTAGATGCCACGCAGCTCTTTGACTAGCCAGTGTAATGCTGTCCGTCCATGTCTCCGTGCCAATGCGCCGCACTGCGCTCCCCCCACCGCAGCTGTTGGAATGATGCTAAGTAGGTCTGCTAAGTAGGAGGAGGAGGAGGAAAAAGAATGAAGTGAAGCGCTGACTACCATAGAAACCATTGTGAGGGCGCAACTACACACAACACACAGGAAGAAAAAGACGAGGACAGGCGCAAGCTGTGTTCTGTTTCGTTGCGCCCTCAAGATCGGTTCTATGTAAGAGCACCAACTCGCCCAACAGTCAACTCCTTCGCCGACTACCAATTGTTTAACGACACTCCAAGAAACGTACGGGAGAGAAAAAAAAATACTTTCCGCACATGCATGAAAAAGAGGCAACGTATGGCATGAACTGGCATTGTCAGGATAACGCGTCATCGAGGAAGCGCATTTCAGAAGGATACAATGGCATTGACGTTTCACTGACATAATCAGGCCCTTTCTTTTTCGTATTGAAGGCTTCCAGGTTACTTTTGGCGAGAATCAACACTTGCGCCAGGCACGGTACACAAATAACCACATGCGTTGGAATGCGCGGGAAGATGCGCATAATCTCTCTCACCTCTGCTATTAGCATGCGACCTCAGTCTGAACGTCTCGTTTATCCGACGCCTGTCTGCTTTGTCTCAGCACAAGGGGTCGTTCGCTCTCTCTTTACTCCGTGCTTATTGAAGTGTACATTGTCGCGAATGAGAGTCTTTACTTGCAGGCTTCACATGGGCAGCCGATACGTGGTTTTTATGTGTGACTTCGACTCCGTGAAAGAAGCTTTCTCGCAGGACGCTCTCCTCAACAGGCCAGAAGAATTTCCCTTTAAGGTTCACGAGCAGTCCCAAGGTATGGAAACACACGTCCTTGATTAAAAGGAAGCTGAGGTGAAAACAAGCAGATACGGCTTCGCAAATCACATGAAAGGGGTTCGAACGAAATTTTGAAGGCGAGATAACTTGTGGGATAAATTTGTGTGGTCACACACTCATCGTCTACGAAATACCGAAGGATAATACAGCCTGGACCATGTTTTAAAAATATTACCAAGTGCACGTTGTGGCACCGCACGTGAAATGCGCCTTCATATAGTTTCCTTGTGAACAACCAACCGCCACCAGCGTCACAAGTTTATTTTGGCTGCCGCGATCCTTGCGTGCGCTCGCCTATATAGCAGACCTTTTCAACGGAAAGAGGCTTTTCAATGGAAAGAGGCTTTTCAATGGAAAGAGGCTCCAAACAAAATGTCACCTAACGTACCAACGTAAAGTTTTTCACACAATCCATACATTAATTATTTCTGAAAAAGATTTCGCATCAGGTTGCGAAAAACATATCGATACTGCTTTCCGCGATCACTAAAATATAGACTGCTGTTCTGAGGTATATAGTGGTTTCGTTTCAAGGCGACGTTTCTATCCGTAGTGGGGTGCCTCACACACACACAAAAAAAACTCAAGAGCAGCCTCGTCTGTATATTCTTACTGAGCAAAGCACTTTTATTTACCATATGCAATAAAATAATGTTTGGCAATGTCTCAAGCGTTTATTTCGTGTGAAGACGCAAGCCACGTGTGTGAGAATCCTGGCCTACAAAGACAAAGTAACGTACACTCGCAGTCAAATCCTGGCTAGAATACACGCCAGTAGGCAGGGAATCGAGTCAAACTATGGCCGCTTGTAGTCACAGTTACGCGACTCCGTATCCGTGTCCCAGAGTAACCGGCCCGATTCGAAGTGGCCTTCAGAATAGACGTGACAAGGCTTGGCCGGGATTTTACGTAGGTGGCCTGGCCCTGACACGGTGGCGTAGAAAAGCATGATATTTACGCATTCTAGAGCTGTGTCTCGCCAATAATGCAATGGATATTATGACTCTAGGTAATTACAAAACCATTAGTATCCCAATCATCTACATCTGCGAGATTAGCATGCAAACCACACTCAGTACTGGTATCGAACTCGGGACAGCATGCACGTGAAGCATATGTCTTACCATTGCACCACAGCGCCACCGCATGAACGCGAGTATTTTTACAAGTACATATCTACCAAGTGGCTTTTTTGCAAGCCGTCAGCGGAACATTGAACTTTTTTGTGCCATATGCATTGGTTTGCGCACGCATTTGATCAGCGAATAGCATGTAGGGCTTCATGAACTCGAGACAACCACGGTGAGCGCCTTCGGCTCCGACTTTGGTTCGTGGTGCGCCGTTCCGCAAGAAATATTAACGTGTGTTCGTGCGTCGTTTTAGTGCTTTCCCGCGAACCGCGGGTGTTTGGCTCACCGCAATTCGCGAATACCAGCGCGACGAGGCTATGTTCAGCTGTCAAAACCTATACGTAATTGACAACATCTGAAGACCTCAGCAGCATTCAAGTCAGTAAAGCTAGAACGTTTACTCCACTTGCCGTTATATGAACTATGAATTTACTTCAATGCCGTTATATAAATTATGAATGAAATATCAGCTTCTTAAAGGTGTAGAATACTAATGAGGTGCTCAGCGTATACATGGATGTAAACAAGCCAAATGCGATGCCACGTTTAGCGTCTCGCAGTCGTGATGCACGCACATGTTCGCTCTACGAGTGAGCACACGCTGAGCTCATAAGTTTCAACCTTAACAGGTCCGCTTGTCGAAACCCAGTGTCAGCACCTATTGTTCAGTGTTTTTGCTCAGCTTCACACATATCCTTAACGTAAATCCATATCACAAATATCTGCGCAAGTCGCGAGAGCAAACTCCTGTGTTAAATATATATACGCATGTAGCGCTGTCAGAACTGCCCGATTTTTTTAACTGTGGGTCGTTAAGGGAAACTGATCACGTAAACGAATCTTTTGGTGTGAGAAGGCACAAAAATTTGGCTCGGATTAATTGAAGAAAAGTAGTGTAAAACTGACCGACTACGTTTTAGATGTTCATTAGTGGCTTTCGTATAAGGCAGCATGTCATCACAATTGTGACTGAAGTAATATTCATAGAATTCGGTTACTTTTCGTCTTTGCAACATTATGGTGGCCAATAGTTTGATGCATTGATAGGTGCCTCATTAACTAGCGCCGTGCATGCGATTGACAATATCCTACTCTTAGCGCAGGTCTTATGTTAATTAATGGGCCCCTGTGGAGACTGCAGCGTCGATTTTCGATGAAAGTCTTCAAGAATCTGGGAGTTACCACACCCGCCATGGAAAGACACATACGTGTAAGTCACCATGGCCTATGCTTTTCTGCTTTCAAGCAGTGGCAATACAATATTTATGCAGGTGGATTTCAAAAGCACTCGGGGTGTATACATTTATCGCCAACAATACATGAATGTCGAAATTTCAGTACCACCCACTCTCTCACAGCCCACGCGTTTTTTTTTTACATGTGCACATCAATTAAGCCTCATACGATTGCCAGAGCTGATTTTAGCGTTGCCGATATCAGCTGCCCACTAACCACGCAAATCCAAGACCACAGATCTGATAATGCGCGTGGCACATGTAACAGCAGAGATTACATACGAAAGCTTGCGAAAGTATATATACTAGAACTCCTCGGTAATCAGTTCTGCGCTAAGACATAAACTATATAAATTTCGTGTCCTAAATGCAGCAATAATACCAACACAGGATGAGCAGGTTGGGAACTACAAAAAACTCCAAAGTTTCAACGCTATCTGCGATTTTAAAGCATACAGCAAAATAGTAATAATTATAAGAATGATAACTTATAAACAATTTACTTCGATTTTTTTTTTTTCAGGCAGAACTGTCGCACCTCATTCGAGAGCTTGAATCCCTGGAAAGCAAGCCCGTAGTACCAACGACATTGCTTACGCCCAGCACATCCAACATCATTTCGGCACTGGTGTTCGGCCGCCGGTTCGAGTACGACGATCCCGAGCGCATCTACCTCGACCAACTGATCGAGGTCATTCCGGCACTGGCTGCACAGGCGGCGGCCATCAACTTTTTTCCCTGGCTTCGAAAGCTGTTCGTCCTGTTCCGCGTGGGCGCATGCGAGAGGCTCAGGGACGCCCTGGCCCGACGAGAAGATTTCGCCGAGTGAGTGGCGAGCGTCTGTTTGGTGGGAGGACGGCGTCAATACGACTAAGGCCCCTCTTCGAAATGCGGCCGTATACATGCTGTCCGACGTTACTAAAGTCACCGCTTTAGCTCCCATCGTTTTTCTTCTTTGTATGAATGATTTGTGCATAGGCACAAATGACAGCAAAGTTGTAGGATCAAAAGATCGGATGATTGGCAGAATGGGTCAGGGAACAAACAAGGGGCGCGGCTAGTCACAGTTGACATCGAGCGAATGAAATGGACCTGGACTGACCACGTAATCCGTAGTAGAGACAAACCGGTGGTCAGTATGGATGGTTACCAATGGATGGTAAGCGCAGTCGTGGATGAATTGGTTGTAGTGACAAAATCAAGAATCTCTTAGGGTTAGAATGGAATCCTCTCGCAAGAACCCTTCGTTTTGCACTGAACTAAAACAGGCTGAGAATGATGATTAACTGAATTATGAGTCTGATGACGCAACAGTAAGAATGTTTGCAGGCGTTGTATTATTGTCTACAATGGTTCCAAACGCGAATTATGGGTTTTGACGCTTGAGGCCCCGTCAAATACGCAACTCGTGTCGAAAGTTATATTAAAAATGATTGTATGTAAAACATTTACAGCGAAAAGTTTCAGCGCCGGACCGAGGCTGGCACAGGCTTATCGGCACAAAAGACGTTCGGAATCGAGAGTAACCCTGACTTTTTTTTTTCTTTACATTTGTCAGGTTAACGCAGCCTATATCATTTTCATAACACTCAGGCGTTAAAATTGGCCATGTGTGTTATAGAAGTTCCCGGGTAGAAATAAAGTGTCAATCACCTGTGGCACATACCCACCCGCGGGTATGTACCATTGTCTGGTGAAGTGTGTGTGACGCCGCACGCGACGGGATTGTGGCATAATCGCCCGCATTATTCATGTCACGAACAGTGAGCCATATTCGCCAGACCATGTTACCCTCCCATACTATTCTTGATTTACCCCCAAGGTAAGGGGTTGATCACGAGAGCACGCAGAAGTAGATAGATAGATAGATAGATAGATAGATAGATAGATAGATAGATAGATAGATAGATAGATAGATAGATAGATAGATAGATAGATAGATAGATAGATAGATAGATAGATAGATAGATAGATAGATAGATAGATAGATAGATAGATAGATAGATAGATAGATAGATAGATAGATAGATAGATAGATAGATAGATAGATAGATAGATAGATAGATAGATAGATAGATAGATAGATAGATAGATAGATAGATAGATAGATAGATAGATAGATAGATAGATAGATAGATAGATAGATAGATAGATAGATAGATAGATAGATAGATAGATAGATAGATAGATGCCAAAAGTGCTTGCAGAACGCAAAAAAATGCTTCGCATTTAAACGGAAAGTGGTTGTTCACGTGAGCTGCGCGGAATTGCGTCAAATATATGAGCATGTGAGCTTCAACTGTCTTATCTACGCAGAGTGCTCGTGTTAGTGCATGAATAGCATCAGAAAATTGAAAACAACGAGCGGTATTATGAGCGCGCTGCAAAGTTAATTGCTGGCAATGACTGCCAAGCTAAAACCAGTACCCAAAAATCTGCTGGCACAAGGTGTTCAATGACGACAAACATGTAACTCAGCATTGCGTCCTTCGCATGCAAGCACGGCTCACTCGAACAATTTTCCTAAACACGGCTTAGTCGGGGGCAAATGACAAAGTTCAAACGACCTAAAGATTATCATTGAGCGCTTGATCAATCATAAGCCTACTGATGTGGAAACCGTATTACACGCAGCTCCAAGATTAACGAGCACGAGGACACGTACAAAGATGGATTGGTGCGAGACTACATCGACGGATTCCTGAGCGAGATGAAGGAGCACAAGAACGAATGCTTCACCCGTGAGTGCGCGCGCGTCTTCAATAATGGTTTTTGCGGATTGAGCCAGTGACCTCAATTTCAACTGGCATAATCTATCTTGGCGCGCCTTCGTCAGCACTGAGACGCTGCATATGAAAAAAAAAAAGTTCCTATCCAACCGAGCACTGCATAAAGCAACTGGGTGGGGAAATCCTCGCTCAGAAGTAAGCACCGCACGAAAGTTCGTTTGATGACGCACTGGTGACCGTCCGCCAACCAGAGTGAGCTGCATTACTGGCCCTAGAAGGGAGCCTTGATCACATATAGGCTCACTAAGCACTACTAGCCCAATCTAAGTTCGCTGACGTTGGCCGTTACGGGCACGAAAAAAACACACGCGCACGGGTCCCCGTGAGAGAGAACACAACTTTATTGTCGTCAGACTTAAGGAGGTAGGTGACCCGCCAGGCTGAACCTGATGGCCACCTCCTCTGCCCTTTGTACGGCCTGGAGCTGAACGGCCAGGCTGGTGGAGGTCAGAACTGCCTCCCACCCCTCTGGCGAGGGAGCGGCTAGGAGATCGAGAGAGGGGGGATCTTCCCTGCAGGCCCAGAGAATGTGATTAAGTGTGGCTATTGAGCCACAATGCGAGCAATGCGGATCAATCGAGTCGGGGTATATACGTGCATAAATGTATGGGCACGGAAATGAATGTGTTTGCAAGCGGCGCCAGATAACCTCCTGGCGCTTAGTTAGCTTATGGTGCGGGGGTGGTTTTGTCTGCCTCGAAAGACGGTAATATTGTGTGATGTCATGGTAGGATGTCAAGGCTTCACCAGGGTTTTCCAAATCAGAGGCGGGTACCACCGCTCGGCTGACGAATCCTCGAGCATATAGGTGGGCCGCCTCGTTCCCTGGGTTCCCCGCGTGAGCCGGCACCCATACCAGCGCAATGGAGGATAGTGCGTCTTCCTCAGCATCTGTAAGGAGACTGGGCAATAGTAAACGCAGAGTTGTGGGGGCCACAATGCCACGTGCGAAGTTGGATATAGCAGCCTTTGAGTCACTGAGTATAGTGGTGAATCCGGATGCTGCTGCTAGCGCTATCGCCGCTTCCTCAGCTTCTGTCGTATTAAGCACACGGACAGAAGCAGCCGCTTTAATTTGAGGTGAATTGGCGTTGTTGCCGGGGAGAGTGATTACGCTTATTGCCGTGAATCCCTGCTCCAATCCGGCCGCTCACGCGGGCAGGGAGACGCACACATCGCGTTTCAGTTTTTACTTACCCCAATGTACTATTGCGTTTTTTTTTTCCTCTAGGCATTGCGTTCTGGCGCATCAATCACAGTGGAAATGAAGCATCTTGGCAAGGGGCTTTAACTGGAAATCTCGACTGCACGGCATGCCTTATCTCGGGACCAACGCAATTTCGGAGTGGACGCAACAGCTACGCATGAAAATATACCTATAGAAGTACGAGTTCTGGTCCTATTTCTAATTTAACTTTTGCTATATCAGCTATGTTCACCTTTGTGATGTGAAAACGTGAAATGGCTCATCGAACGATAAGCTGCCGTCGGTCCCAGCGAATTCTCATTGGATGCGACGTCATCTCAGGCAGAACAAAGCGGAATAAGGAAGCGCTCATCGACACCGGCATATCAAGGCCCCTTGAGAGGTTTGCGGGGTTCACGCATCGGTGATCACTGTAAAGAACGTTAACGTAAAAAAAAGCAGGATAGATTTTAATGAAAACACGCGGGTGCTAGAGAGTTTTACGTCGCAGTTACTGCAATACCACGTTTTAGAACTATCGAAAAGTAACCCAAAGCCCTAGCAAATATAACAAGAGCGAGTATGGTGCATCAACACTTAATTGTAAAAAAAAAAAAAAAAACGGGCCTTTTATAATGAGAAGACCTGCAAAAGCTTCGTTGATGTTCAGCGATATCTATGGATGCCGCAAACTTCAATTGACAATGAAGCTGTAATCTCCGTTGTGTTTATGCTATGACGTTTTAAACCCAAGGCTTTCCCGATGGGGGCGAATTCAGTCCCTGAGAAATGTTCCCGAGATGCGACTGAATACGCATACGGAATACTGATCTCTGTTACACCTCGCTGACTGGCTTCCTTGTTCTACGCGCTATACTACAATGGTATTTATGCAGGAACCAGGCATATTCCAAACGAGAGAGAGGCGATCATCTAACGCCTCATCCCGCCCTCTGAATCTGCTACTGGTGTAGACTGGTAATGCGAAGTGCGTACTTGAAAGTGTCAAATAGTCAGGTACGTGCATAGACCTGTGCGCAAGAGTCAACGGCGGGTCAAAGCAACGGTGCATTGCCACGCAACCCCCCCCCCCCCCCCCCCCCAAATCCAAGTGTAAATACGCTTCCTCATGGATGAAACACAAAAAAATGATGGCAATAAAGCGATGACGTGCTTTTCACTTTGGCCTGCCTACTTTCCATAGCTTTCTGGCGGCAAATGTGGGATATAACATCAGGAGTCTTCGACCGCCTTAGTCGTGGCCCTGCTCTTTATACAATGACTGGACACATTCGAACGCCCCAAAGCTATGGCGCAAACTTAGCGCTTCCCCTGCGCATATCTATGAGTAGCGCTATTCACATGACACGACGTAATGTTGTTCAACTAGCTCCTGACTGGCCGCGAACTGCGCATCGTACGCAGGCAACCTCCTCAGGGGAAACGTGTCGACCTTCTTCGGGGCCGGCAGCGAGACGGTTCGATCCTCCATCGAGTGGCTGCTGCTCACGTGCGCCGCCAAGCCAGGTCTGCAGCGACGCGTCCACGCCGAGATCGACGCATTTCTTCAGCATAACCAGAGCTCACACATCCCGTGGAGTGAACGAAACCAGATGCCATATACGCAAGCGTTCATTTGGGAGACCATGCGATACAAGCCGGTCGTCCCACTGAACATAATGCGCTAGTGGGTATCTGCTTATTTTATTCCGCTTTATTTTTTTAATGAAATAACAATACTATGCCGACTGGAACAGAAAGCTGCATCCCTCCGTCAGACACGCAAAACGAATCACTGCAAAAAAATAAGCATGTTAAACAAGATAAGTTTTCTTGGTGGTTCTGCATTCAGAACTTACGGAGCCAAGCTGAAAAGTCGAATGTCTAACCGACTGGGCTACAAACCTACGCTTTAAGATTGCGAACATAGCCCTGCCGCGGTGCTCCAGTGGCTAAGGTACTCGGCTGCTGACCCGCAGGTCGCGGGATCGAATCCCGGCTGTGGCGCGGCTGCATTTCTGATGAAGGCGGAAATGTTGTAGGCCCGTGTGCTCAGATTTGGGCACACGTTAAAGAACCCCAGGTGGTCGAAATTTCCGGAGCCCTCCACTATGGCGTCTCTAATAATCATATGGCGGTTTTGGGACGTTAAACCCCACATAAAAAATAAAACAGATAGCGAATATATATGAACCATATAAACACGTTGTGCCGGCAGCTCGAGACAAATGTGAAATGCGAACACATATGTAAAGGTTTCGTTAAAATATGTTTATATACACAAAAATATAGAAAGGAAGGCTACGTTGGAGACGGCTATCCCAACATCACAATAGTAATGTAAAAGATACACAAAAATAAAAATAATAAAAGAAAAAAATAGCAGCACTATGTACATACACGCACGTACGCACACGCTTCAAGAAATGTGTCCAGAATCAGAAAAAGATGCTATTTGCTCACTGTCTTCGCAGTTGCGTTTTATATGCAGGAATCTAAAGAGGGTTGAAGATGTTATTTAAAACGGTAATTAGGAAAGTCAAAATAATTAAGTAGTGGAGTGGAGTTTAACCCTTGATTGATCGATTCGCAGGGCTTAACGTCCCAAAACCACCATATGATTATGACAGACCCCGTAGAGGAGGGCTCCGGAAATTTTGACCACCTATGGTTTTTTAACGTGCATCCAAATCTGAGCACACGGGCCTACAACATTTCCGCCTCCATCAGAAATGCAGCCGCCGCAGTAGGGATTCGATCTCGCTACCTGTGGGTCAGCAGCCGAGTACCTTAGCCACTACACCACCGTGGCGGGGCCGAGTTTAACCCTTTTAAAGCTACATTGATTACAATTGAAAAGAATGTTTGCTTTGGTTTTGATAAGATTATGCCCATAGTGTTAATTTAAGGTTAGGGTTTCTTTGGTGTTTCATTATGTTGAATCGTCAAATATAGGCTTTCTTGCAAACCTTAAGGTGAATCTCCCCCCAGAGATCAACGTTTAGTGAACGGAGGAGGAGGAACATTTATTACACATCCACGGAGGTGATGTTCAGCGTCCAAGAGTCCATTGTCCGTCAGGGCACTTTGGAGTTGGACGTGTTGGATAATTGAAACACGCCTGTCACTCATTCTTTCGCTATGCTGGGGACAGAGGAAAGGCACGAAAAGGAGCATGCAGCCGTCTATTAGTGGTTTTCGGCCACCTAGTCCTGTGAAACCGCCGAAGCATGACTCCGAACGAACGCAGCCGAGACGTCCGTCACATGAGCTCTATCAGCTCAAGGTTATTACGACGCAATAAATTACCTTCGAAGAGATGACATAGTTGTGCTCTCGTACTAAAACAAGTTTCACTTGCACTCCACAGTACAAAAATTTAAAATATTTCCATCGAATTCTAGTACAGCAGTATTTCAGCTTGGAAGTATAGAGAGGAACACTATAGAGGCCCCCTTTTGTGTCCAGGAGCAGCCTTCACTTTATTTCCAAAACAAAAATTAAGGCAATCTATGACACCACACCTTTGCACTGCCCACTCTGAGTATGTGCGCGTGTATGCATGTAATGCCATTCGCAACTATATACTAATAACTTTATATTTTACTTCATGCATAGCAAAGGCACGCGAGAAGCATTCATTCCTTGACCCTGTGTTTCATGACGCAGTGCCGATACAGACGTTAAAGTGGGAGGCTACATCATCCCACGTGGCAGCATTGTGATCGCCTCAATATGGTCCATCTTCCACGACAAATCCTTCTGGGGAGATCCGGAGGTCTTCCGGCCAGAGCGCTTTCTTATCGACGGCAAGACAAGAACGCTGAAGCCGGAGCAATTCATCCCCTTCTCTTATGGTAATATTTCTTCATCAGAAACACGTTGCCATCAATACACGTTTAGTGGCTTCTCGAGCTACCTGTGACGTTTTGCCCGTTCCGTGACTATTGCCAGCATCAGAGACAAGTCTGCAGTGTGCCCATTACGGTAATTAGAGACCTGACCACATGTACGCGTTGCCGCACGCCAGCGCGTCACCTGAAGGGCGCCACGCCCTTTCCATACGAAGAGAGTGGGCGCACTGATTTATGTAGCCGCACACCCTATATTTAATGCATATGTGTAGTCAGGCCTTGCTTTCATTGGACTCCTTCACACTGTCGTCGGTCTGCTCTTCACGTTATTTTGGCTGCTAATGGCAGTGCCACTTCCCGTGGCACAGCGAGCTGCCTTACTTTTTATTTTCGTGAGGGCAGGCCTCTTTGCTGTGGCTGGTGGTGCTGGGTTAGCTGAGCGACAGGAAAATGAGCCTCACTGCTGATTCATACGTGTGACATTATTACTTCCCGCATGACCCCCCAATTAAAAAGTGGTGCTCTTAACCCTACCTAAGTTCGAGCCCACGTGAACTTATAACACCAGTTTCATGTAATTTGGAGCAGGCACTTTCAAGCAACATCAATATTCATAATAACTGACACCTCCTGGATTGAAACGGGACAATTTAGAGCCAAGTAACCAACATACTTTCGTTTCCACCATGTTCAAATTGGGTCCTACTACCGAATTTAGGCTTAAACGCATAGATCAAAGTTAACATCTTTACAGACCAGAATCATCTCAATATGGCGTGATTATTTCGACAAATTGAGCATACCAGTCGTTATATTTTAATACCAGTCGTTGATGTCGGCGTCATGTCGGGCTCCGAATCTCGATCAGCTGCATTGCATGCACTTTAAAATTGAATTTTAAATCTGTTTTCTGGCTATATTTTCCCCCGACACTTCGTAGGTGTGTATGTCTCTGAATATACCTACCTCACTAATTAACTCGCCTTCGAAATCATGGCACTCCTCTTTTAACAGCTAGTAGCCCCTTCCTGATCTTTATACTCTTTTCAGCATGATGCTTAAATACTAAGCTTGTGCGAATAGTGAATTTTAGGTTCGAAGAGAATTCGAAGGGAATAGTGATTCTGATCGAATAATTTCGAGTCGAATTCAATTTTATTTATTTATTTATTTAAAGTTCCTTACAGGCCCTTTTACAGGGCATTGAGTAAGGGGGGGTAATTGGTAAAGTTTTACAGATCACACAAAATTAATTCACGCGTTACAAAGCGTATCAGCACAATGAAAATATGAAGCGGTTTGCAATATAAGTTGAAGTTAACAGGCGATAACAAGAAAAAAGAAAAGGCGATTTCATAGTGCACACACGACAGTGGGAACCAAATACAGTCATTATAGCATATGAAGGCGACATCAACCAAAGATAGCCAGCTGGCTTTACCTCAACGACGTGCCGTAATTTGTTTATAAGTTGCAGAACATACAATAAAAAAAGCACCAAAAAACGCAGAACCTATGCTCATACACAAAAACATTTCCAGTGTGCAACAAACATAATCGGGCTAAAAAAAAAAAGTGCAGAACACTGGCAAGTCTATTGTGAGAAGAGAGTAAGCAGCAACTGACGGAAAGAATTATTGTCTGATACAGATGCGATGTTATCTGGAAGACCATTCCACAAACGTATGGCGCGAGGAAGAGCAGATGAGTTGAATGAATCAGTTGCCCCGTATAATCGCTTGAAACTTCGGTCACTCTCTGTGCAGATGCTACTGGAACACTGTCATCGCCTTTCGTCGGCTAAAAAAGCAGTCAAAGCTGTCTTGTGCTTTAAGTGATTATGCAACCTACGTGAAGTAATGGAAGGAACATCGAGGTGGAGTGGGAGGGGTCTGTTGGTGTACACGTATTTGTGAAAGAGGCAAAGAAGGGAAATGTCGCGACGAGTGCTCAGGGGTTGAAGAGAAAGATTGTTTTTAATTTGCGTTATGCTGCTGCGATAGTCATGATTGCGTGAAATGAAACGGGCCGCCCTATTCTGAATAGCTTCAAGCATGTTAATTAAGTAGTTGTGATAAGGGGACCAGATAGGAGCGGCAAATTCAAGCTGTGGATGGACAAAGGTTTGATAGGCTAGTTTACGGACGTGAGCGGGACAGCTATGTAAATTACGGCGTAGATATCCTAAGGACTTGGAGGCTTTCGCGCTAATGGTGGTGATGTGGTGAGACCAGGAGAGATTGGGTGTGAAATGGACACCAAGATACTTATAGGATGATGCCTGTGATAGTGCAGAATTATATATGACATATGAAATGGTATATATGACATATGAAAAAAAGGAATATTTGTCATTACCTAACTAACCTACACAATATTTCTTTTGAAGTGAAATAGGGGCTCAATGCAAATGCCTTTTTTTTTTCATTCAAAGGAAGTCGAAACAACTTTGTGTAGTAGTTTTGGTAGGATGCGAGTTATAACCTGTAAGATACTCAACGTTTTAATATTTATTATACTTGAATCATATAAGTCGTCATAACAAGCTTAATAAAATGAAGAATCGATTTGAGGGCAACATGTTCCTTTAAAGGGGCCCTGCAACACTTTTTCAAGTAGCCATGGAGCCAGTAAACAAGCTTGCTGCCTCGCAAATTTACCGCTGCAAAGTTTCTAGAATTAGTCCAATACGAGCGGAGTTCCAAAAATTTGTCGCACGCTGCAATTGCATTTTCTCCTCATCCCGACGAAATAGCTGGAAGTTAAGCAGGGAGGAATGTCACGGCGAAAGAAAATACATCACACACACCTCGTGACCTTGAGCACCTTTTTTTTTTCTTGGAATTCGCGGCTTTTCAGTGTGATCGCGCACGTACTCATGGACAAGTGGCGGTCTCCTGCGGCGGCCCCGGTAACGACGAGCACGCCATGCTCAAATCAGCCAATGGCTGTGACAAGTGATTTTTGAGCTTGTAGTGCCATTTGCCAAGGGAAGAAAGCAACTTTTAGCTTTTAAAATTTATTGTGAATTACAGGCCGCGTGCTGCGCTATAATATTTGCTTGCGTATTCTCGGTAGCCTCGACTACGGATTGGCAGTGTTTTCTGACCATGTTTGATTAGTATTGCAGAGCCCCTTTAAATTTGATGAAAGGCTTCGCGGCAAAGCGAATTTTTCCTGGATAGGTGTTTTCACCGCTTAGCACTCCTACATTGCAGTGAAACTATCTTTACAGGCGGTAACATGCAGTATAATGTACATCTATTCGTTCATTGCGAATACTTCGAAAATATTCAATAATTAAAATTGGAATCGAAGCGAATTCAAATACTGAACTATTCGTTCGAATATTCGAACCATTCGAATATTCGCACAAGCCTATTAAATACTGTGGTGAAAAAGACTTATGGGGCAAAATTTTTACAACCACTGTCTTTTCTTCTTATTTTATAATAGCAGTGGTGCTAGGAATGTTTCAAGGCGAAAGCCTTTAATGGCTAATATTCGCGGTGTCCGACTGTCTTTTCGTGCCCTTGAACAGTGCCGGATGAGGCATCTACCCCTCACTCTCTCTCAGCATAGAAGTGTGGCAGCTTGGGCTAGTTGGTATGGTATGACGATAGTTATAGCGAGAGAACAAAACGACGACACAGAGACAAGAAGGACACGAAAGCGCTCGTGTCTTTCGTGTCCTTCTTGTCTCTATGTCGTCGTTTTGTTCTCGCGCTATAACTATCGTCATGCCTCTCTCAGCAGTCACGTGACGGCACAGCGGTGCATAACAGTTGCGTCGCCACAAATGTGGCCCTACCCCTTACGCTCAGCAATCACGCGATGGCACAGCCGTGCGTAATAACGCTCCTTCATTGATGTCTCGGTGCAGCAGTCCAGTTTTATTATTATTATTATTATTATTATTATTATTATTATTATTATTATTGATATGATATATGAGGAAATGTTAGCACACAAGTACCAGTGCTGTAGTTAGTCGGATGACTCTCAATAGGGCGGCTCAGTGGTTATAATTCCACGACAAGCAGTTGATGCAATAATGCATCAACAGACAAAGTGATCAAGTATCTCAGTAGTTGAGCACTTCACGAATTTGGAAAACTTTACCCTTCTCCTCCATCTTTACCCTTTCCAGAATGCATATGTGTGCAGTAAAATAAACGTACCTGTCGGTCTACTATGACCATGTACCAACACAATTCAGTTGATATGATTTCATATTATGTGTTTATATGTATTCGTTTCCCAAGTGAGTGACGAGATGCATCTCAAATGTTGTGTTTTCGCCATTCGTAGGCAAGCGCTCGTGCCCTGGTGAACTGATTGCCAACATGGAAGAGTTCATCTACTTCACAACCATTCTGAAGCATTTCACAATTGAGGCACCACCTGATAGCCCACCGCTCACTTTTGATGAAATTCCTGGCCTCTCTCTTCGACCAAAGCCACAGGAACTCGTCTTTCGGCCACGATTAGTAATCGTTTGAGTAGACAAAATGAACCCCGAGTGAAACCTCCCCAAAAGCAGTTTTGACCCAAGCTGCTGTGGTTACAGTTTCAAGGCTCTTAGTATCATCAAATAAGAAATGTACTCAGCATTGTTTCTAAAAGCATACAGCCCCAGTCTAACAATGCCTTAAAAATGACACTGAGAAGAAATACTTTCCATGTGTTGGCCAAAAATAGCACCTGTGCTGCGAGGAGGTGCCTTAAAGAAAAATGGTAATGACACCTTGAGGTTCCAGCACATACTTGCTCTCACAATTTCTGAAGGCATCTGCAAGAGGCTACCTAACTTTTCAATTTGTAATGGGGCCAGAGGCTAAATATTTATGTTATCTGGCTTCTGTCTCGTGTTGTCCACTTTTCTTTTTTTGCCTGTGTTTTTGCGCTTTAGTTATTTCCCCGATTAACTTGGTGAACACTATCTTGGAAAGAAATGTTCATTTCATTCATTCATTATTTTAGTGACCATTAAATACTATATGTATAATTGTGCATACTTTGGTCTCTTGCGAGCCTGTTTCTTCAGTGTACCATTATAATTGCCAGAAAAAGAAAGAAAAGGCAGTTAACGTCTATGGTGTCTTGAAGCGACCCATTTTGTAATACTAGCGCAGAAACTTTACAGCTAAAACAACATCCAACTTTAGCAACTGGCAAATGACTGCAATGAAAAAGAGTTGTCCCAAACAAAATTTTTCATGAAAGTTTATTTCAACAAGATAGTGCGAGGCTAGGGCAATATAGCCAGGCTTTATGTGAGCAGGCATAAATCGAGTACCAGCTGAGCTACAGCCACCTATATTATAAAAGGTCCAGCGATGTGACAGCTGATTCAGTTGTGGTAAACTGTGCCAAAAGATAAAACCTGCAACATCCTGCTACATTATGGCAAGAAAAAGACGTGTGAATTTAAGGGCTTATTTTTCTTCGCTGAACATAATATTAACCAGAACTAACAGTAAATAATGCCAAGAAAAGTATAGGGGATGTTATTCGAAGTAAATGTAATGTAAATGAGAAGAAAGAGAAGTATAGGAAAAAATTACTTCCTGCTAGCAGTGACCGAAGCAGCGACCTTCGTAAGCATCAAACGGGTTATTCAAAGGTCGCAGGTTCAGTACCTGCCGCAGCAAGTTACCTTTTCAACCACTTATCTTTCTTCACATTTACAGAACATTACTTCTAATAAAACATCCTATACTTTCCTTTGCATTATGGTATGTTAGTTCTCGTTAATATGGTGTTCATCATTACGGCAAAAATCTCGTAATTTGCACCGAGCATGTGCCAAGACATCGTTATTACAGTCTTTCAGGAAAAAAGAAAAGACTGAAGGTGCTTGCAAACAATATTCAATGTAACAACATAATTTTGAGCGGTCATTGAAGCACATTAGCTAGTGCTACACACTTGACATGCTTGGTAGGCAAAACCTTTCCAAACTTTCCCGACTTACACATACTATGTAAACATATTAGTTTTATGTACTACTTTACCCTACTGCGACATTACGTTATCAAGTTCAATAAAAAAGCTTTGAGCAGTTGTGGACCAGGCTAGAAACAACAAAGCCATTTGATTGATTCTATAAACTCCAGCAAGCAGCTCTTGAATGCAGGTTGAGATTGTTTTACAAAAAAATGTAGCTTGTAATATTGAATAAAAGCTTGTGCAGAGTGCTTAATTATAGTTTAGGTATGACCATGCACTCACTAGACTCATCAATAATACCATGCAGTGGACTGCATCATTTTTGCTGAGAAAGCATGATGCCCCAGTCTATCGGAATCTGTGTGCTGGTTCTCTATCACAGCAACAGCTCATGTTTCAAAACTTGACTAAGTTAAACACAAAGCCTCCCATCAGTGCAAATTTCATGGGGCATGGATTAGATTTCAGGCACGAAGGAACAATTAAAACCCTGTATTTTATTAACTGTGCATAAATCAGGCTTGGCGAGAATAATGGCAAGGGAGGTACACATTATTCACACACTAAAAAAAATGTTCCGATATTGACAGCATTCAATGGGTTACAAAAGCAAAGCCCTGATTTAGAGCACAAGCAGCTCACGTTTCATCATTGGCCCTCAACGCTTATTCCCAGTGTGTTTCTGAGTGGAGTGCAGGGCTATACATAGAAGTGTGGCAGCTTGGGCTAGTTGGAGATAGTTATAGCGCGAGAACAGAATGACGACACAGAGACAAGCAGGACACGAGCGCTCTGTGGAGTCTTTGTGTCGTCGTTCTGTTCTCGTGCTATAACTATCGTCATGCTGTACATAGAGTAGCTAATATACAGGTGCATATATCCAAAGGTAATCTAGGAGAAATCTCACACTAGCGAAAAAAAATAGTATATCGCGTATGTTGCATCGGGCATTTTCACAAAATAATATTGCGTTACAGTATAGTGTGTACAAAAGCCGAGGTTACTGCTTTCTGTTTCTCTCAAAATAAATTTACAAAAAAAGCGTCTCGCTTGTAATCGCAGAAGAAGAAATACTTGAGATGTGAAACTCCCAATGAAACAGGTGCCTGCAGGCAGTGCAAACAATGTCACATAAAATAAAAAGTAATATGCCCCAACAGAGACATTTCAGTTAGCGGCGCCTTGCCGCCCAAAGCCACAACCACGAAAAAAAAAAAAAAAATGAAAGCACTATTAACCAAGCGCAGCCGATCTGTGCAATAGACTGCACAAAACTCTTTGTAAGCTTGTCTGATGGCCAGAGCTTTCCATATAGGAAGCAGGATGGGAGCGAGTGCTTTGTTCTGTTGTGCTTTGTTCTTTAGAATGCCACTCACATTCACCGCAGCTTTTTATAAATGGATTTTTAATAAAACTACCTACATAAACCTAAAAAATAAATCTCAACTTTGGTATATACAAGGCACCGGTGCATAGTAAGTAAATGGATCAGCACACACCAAGGTCAGTCACGCTGCTGCCTTAGACAAGGAAGATTGTTCTGAGAAGTCTGTTGAGTTATGCTCTCCACTGGTGGTTATAACAGATGTCAGAGAAGGGGGCGGGAAAAAATAGTAGAAGAGCTGTTTGGCTTGCTCATATGCACCAAGGAAGATGAAGCCCCCGACTGAAAGGGAGACGACTCTGGGTGTGGCCCCACTAAAGAGCCTGTAAAGAAGAAAAAAAAAAGGGGGGGGGGGGGGTGGCCTTATTGATTTGAGATGGAAGGCCTATCCACGAAATTTTTATCAACAAAATTAAGCTTAATTAAGTAAAATGTTACTTTAAAAATGACCGCCTTCAAATCACTGTTAATATAGAGCATCCACCGCATTATTCAAAGGCCGCAGGTTTGGTCCTTGCCAGTGACAAGTTATCTTTTCATGCACTTTTCTGTTTTCCCATTTGCATTAAAATTGCTGCTAATAACATTCCATGTGCTTCCCTTCGTATCATTGTCCGTTAGATTTTATTCATAATTCCCTCAGTAGGTTAAAGTCTCTAAAAACGTGCTACCGTATTTATTCGCATAATAGGAGCACCTCCAGTTTAGTTGCAAGAAATCAATTCTTTTTTTCAGCGCATAATGAATGCTCCCCAAATTTGGTCACGATCAGTAGTTCTATATCCTGTTTATATGGTTGCAACTCGACGCTTTCTTACGTTACCTGAAGTGAGAGAAAAAAAAAAAAAAAACTGTGGCTGTGATGCAGCAGCTCCGCAGGCTTGCTGAGGGAGAATGGCAGTTGCTTGGGTGTCGACATGGGTGTCGGACAGAGTTGCCAGTTCCACTTATTATAAACGAATTTGGGCTTGTTTTTTCACCGAGATGCTTACAAATTTTTATGTTCTCTTGTCGCGCTTTTTTTAAAGCTTGCTTGTGCTTTTTTTTAAAATAATGTTGCATCATCCAGCACGCAATTTGTTTTCGAAAGCGTGGCAAAAGAATGCTTCCTTACACCAGTCGGTACTTGTAGCATATTGGAACTTCAGCGCAGATACATGAAAACCCACAAGAAAGGAACACACCGAACCAGCGCAGACTAACAAATGATCTTTATTCACTAAAAAACCACAAAATATACCTCATGAACACTGCCCATTAGCGAATCGGCATCGTACAATTATATACATAAGCTGATAAAACCTTTACCACAGACGGTGTAATATCACATTCGTTGTTCAACAATTAAATTGCTCTATCATTCAGCGACACCAGAGGGTGACTGACCCACATGTCCTTACGATGTGAGATTACACCGTATACGGTAAGGGTTTTATAAGTTAATGTGAATGATTGTATGATGCCGATTTGCTCATGGGCAGTGTTCATGAGGTGCAGAAAAAGAGCATATTTTGTGTTTCTTAGTGAATAAGGATGAGTTGTTAGTCTGTGCTGGTCCAGTGTGTTGCGTTCTTGTGGGTTTTCGTGTCGTTGTAGTGCATTGCTACGGCTTCGAAGTGGTCAAAGTACAGCAAGAAGTATTGTAAAGAGTGGGAAAAGGTACTGCAACTAAAAGAGTGGTCACACTTGCAAATATTGCAAGTGTGACACTTGCGCTCACCATCCCGACCTGCTTCAGCACATGGCTACAGAGAAACACATGAGGAACTTTTCGCTTTCTTTCTAGTGCACGTTTGACCCCCATGAGTCTGTATGTAAGGCTAGAAAAATTCTCGCCTCTATTCATGCCCCTATTCTCATTATGCAAAATAGATGTTTGTACACCTTCTAGATATTTTCACAGTATTTTTTTCTTTACCACAACACAACATTGAAGAATAGGAACGTTTGTTTAACCTTCGCTTAGTTTGGGCTTATTCAAAGAAGCACTGCCGCTTTCTTTTTACTTTTTTTGGGTGACTGTTTGCTTGTTTGCTCGGTGGCACCTGGCAATTTTGGTGTCGGAATAACCTTTGCACTGGCGTTGACATGGCTCCGGCCGCTAGATTGATTGATTTGTGGGGTTTAACGTCCCAAAACCACCAAATGATTATGAGAGACGCCGTAGTGGAGGGCTCCGGAAATTTTGACCACCTGAGGTTCTTTAACGTGCACCCAAATCTGAGCACACGGGCCTCGACATTCCCGCCTCCATCGGAAATGCAGCCGCCGCAGCCGGGATTTGAACCCGCGACCTACGGGTCAGCAGCCGAGTACCTTAGCCACTAGACCACGGCGGCGGGGAGCTAGCCCGACTGCACATGCTCCGCATAAAACATGCGATACCGTCCTCGTCAGATGCACATTGAGTTTCCGGTCGGCAAAAGTATCATCTTTATCGCGTCTGCTACTTTGTCCGCAAATTTAAAAGCTTTTTAGCTTTCCGACAAGAGCTTTCGCCTTTGCTGCCACTAAGCGGACTTGCACAAGCTCGGCGGACTTCTGTCACCGATTCCTCGCTCATTTCCCAGCCGCGAACCTATACATTGTATCACGCATGCTGCTTTTGGATCAGTGCTTGGGTGCGATTTTTTTGATGCCCAATCCTCAAATTATCTGGTACAAACTCCTGCGACAACATGCCAAATTGTAGGCTAGGCCTAATCACTGTAGCTGCTTTTCAGTAGCAGTGGCGGGCAATCAAAGTTGCCATTATGTACGGAATCGACGTAACCCTTTTTGGTCGCTCTACTTGAAGGGAGGTTGGGTGCCACTTGCAACACTTGATTGGCTGTTCCCAATTCAATTGCAATGTCTTAGATATGAGGTGTGAGCCCGTGAAACGAAAGATCGGTACCGTTCAGCGCATAAAATTTTAGTCATGCGCATTATCTGGGTGGTCTGAAACCTTATCGGTGAATGTCCGGGATATCGCCTTATTTTCGTAGCTTTTTTCTTTCATTCATTTCATTGGCAACGCAGGTATTTTGACGTCAATTTTCAGAAATTTTAATGCATACTGGGGCACATGCGCAGAGATGCGAGATTGCATGCTGAACACGTTTTACCCTAGTGTAGCCTATGAAGAAGGTTGTTCCGGCTGTAATGCGGATATTTGTGACTTCAGCGACGCACGTGATCAACAGTCTGTGCTGTAGTCGTAAATAAAATTTTCGGAAATTTTACCCGGCGTAATAGGCGCACCCCGAACTTGAAGTTAGATTTTCTGTGAAAAAAAGTGCACCCATTATGCGAGTAAATATGGTATCTGTCTCATCTGCCTAACACGCACAAGCCTGGGTTTAGGTTTTGAATCATGTTTTGCAAAGCACTCAATGCAAAAAAAAAAAAAAGAGTTCAGATTGGTTTAAGTGCCCTGAAATTTTTTTCGTGCGCATCAACACACACAATGATTTCTGGCACATTTCATGCTAATTTATGGGGTTTTAAGTGCCAAAATGACCACATGATTGTAGGGCATGCAAATAAAAAGGCCTCTAGCAATTTCGACCAGCTTCTTTTAACGTGCGCCTAAATGTAAACGCATATAGGATTCCCCCTCCATAAAAGTGCCATCACTATGGCCGTGATACAATCTGTATTGTTCGGGTCAGCAGTCTGACATAGGGACCACTACACCACCACAGCAGCTCAGAAAACACTCCTTTGAGAATAAATCCTTAGTGAGAGAAGCAGGAAATGTTGGTTACCCTGGTAGCCCTTTCTCGTGCCACACAGTCTTCAGCGCAGCATGCATGCTCCCAGAAGCTAGGTGGCTGTTTCGCTGTAGAGAGTTTGCAAGGAATCAGCAATGACGAAATATTAATGAAATATATAAAAGCAGCTCTAGCAATGTACTAGTAAACAAGTTTGTTAGCTATTTTTTTCGCCTCCCCCTGTAGCTCCGGAGTGTCCGTAGATGAACGCCAAGATTACTGTGAAAATGATTATAAAAGTTGTGGCATGGAAGCTTAAGTTAGAGTCTTCAAAGTTCCCAACGTGAGCAGATGATCGAATAAAACATTACTTCTTGCATTTCACCCTCACAATGATGTCCCAGGTTGCTTCTAATACCCGCATGCCGCTAACAGATATGCGCCGCAAGTCTCGCCTCGTGTGACTATTCGAAGACTTTGGGCAACACACTTCACGGTGTGTATCAATTGTTTGCGAAAGATACTGAAACACAGTGTTTCTTCAACTGATTAATTGTAAAGAGTGTCTATACCATTTAGTGCAAGTAGTGTGGCCTAACTGGGACGATACCAATGTTACCTGTGATGTCGTGTCTCAAACCAATCAGAATGCATAGCAATGATTTCACTGTTCAAATCAAGTAAAGACAACTATTTTTTTCTTTTTATGCGTGCCTGCTTGCATTGCCACATTCCTCAGCACCAGGAGAAGCAATGAAAATGACATGCAGGCGCCCTGCAACATTTTTCCAAGTAACCTTCAAATGGCTTCATTGAAGAGTTCATTGCCTCACGAATTGACCGCCTCAAAAAACTTTAGAATTGGTCAAGTACAAACTTGGCTAAAGATTTGCTGCACGCTGTAATTATTTTCTCTCTCCTCTCGTCTTGACAAGCGTGCTGGAATAGTGGCTAAACAGAGAGGAATGGCACGGGGGACAGGAGTTACGTAGAGCGAGTGTCACGACTTGAGCACTTTATCTAAAAATATGCAGCTTTTAATGTGATCGCAATCACATAGCGACCCCTCACAGCGGTCGCGGTATCTGCGCAGCATAAGGTGCTAATAATATTAATATCTGGGCCTTTATATCCCAAAACCCCAACATGATTATGAGAGTTGCCCTGGCGAAGGGCTCCGAAAATTTCACCCGCCAGGTGTTCTTTAACGAGCACTGAAATCGCACAATACACAGGCCCCTGCCATTTCACTACTATTTAAATGTGACTGCCATGGCCAAAATCGAACCCATGGTCAGCAGTTGAGCCTTTTAGCCACTGATCTATCGTGACGCACTATTATGCTGAAGCATGGCCTGAAAATTAGGTAAATGGCATGATCATTTGGGAACATGACATCATTTATAGAAAAAAAGAGGGAACAATTTCCAGCATATTTATTGACTGTATATTCCAGGCCATGTGCTGAGCTATAATATTTGGCTTGCAAGTTCTTGGGAGCTTCGACTGCTAATCATTAGCGTTTTTCTGATCGTGCTGAAAACGCGTTGCAGGGGTCATTCAATTTATGTCACAGGGCCCCTCTAAACTTTAAACCAAGGTCATTTTCAACGACACATGGTGTTGCTCATTTTCACCACTTGAAATATGGGTTTGGACATGAAGTTTTTAGACGATAATCTTCACAGCACAGCAGCAAAAGTATACTTCACTATGGGCCGAAATGATGCGATGGGCCAGTAGCATAAGGAGATGGACACATTTGTTTTATTCGCCTCTAAACCAAGAAAATACAGGCCTTATTGTTGTACTAAAATAGTTTTCAACACTCAGATAACTGCTGCCTGAAAAAATATTGTTAAAAGAGTGCCACATCATGAAGTGGTCATATAAAAACATAGCATATAAAAATAAAGGCAGCAGAAATTACAGCCCTGCAACATGCCCCCCAAACACTTCGCAACTGTATTATCTGTCACTTTTTTTAGCTGTTGTCCAGGCACTCAAGATATCAGATGCAAAATATTCAAACAGATCAAGTTTAAGCTGAATTGTTGGACCTTACAAATTGGACAATAGACAAATGCGCTAACTCACTGCTGCTACACCACATGGAGCATCATTCATTGTGCATTTCTGTTAGCAGCATACGTGCCATTAAAAAAACTTGGGGCAAGTAGACATTTCTTCATTCAAGTGCATATTCACACACGCATGAACACAAGAACATAGTCCAAATAAACAATGCAAATACACAATCACTTCCAATTTATTGCTTTCAAAACAGTATTGCAAGATCAACAAATATACAGGTGAGGGCCCAAAACTAAAAGAACGGTCCCTCAGTTAATTATACAAACATTTAGAGTAACAACTAACACGGCAAGCAAACCGAATGTTTGGCGAAATGAAAACATATTAGACAAAACGTTTACGTTCAGATCAATGAAACAAAGAATCGCAGCAGGAAGAAACCAGAAGTACAAGTAAAAAACAAAGCTCCACAAAACAATGAAGTAAACTGCTAAATGTTCATGATTCTTTTGTTCATTTTTTTCCTTTAACTGTATTTTATCATTTTTTTCACATGTTTCATAGATGCAGTGTTAATTCATAATTTGCAAATAGTGTACTCACCCGACGCATTTGCAGGAGAGCTCTTTTTTTTATTACTGTTTTTTCTATGACTGCCTGTTGCTATGCTTTGCAGTCGATTATGGGAGTAATAATTTTTGAAGACAGGGGTGGGGTTGCTTTTATTTTCTTTTATTCTACACTATGCGTCACTCTCTAATGAGCTGTATTACTTATGAATGTAGACAGCTTGGGCTTATATTTGTGCAAATGTTTGAATGCTTTGAATATTCATAGGAATATTAGTGTATTCAAATTCACATTTAAATTACTGAAAATTTCAAAGTGTTCAAAATGAACGAATAGATGAATTAATTATTCTGCATGTAACCACCTTTAAAGGTAGTTTCACTGCAGTAGAGGTGTCTAAGCTGTGAAAGCACTTGTTTAAAGGGACACTAAAGACAAATATTAAGCAAAGGTTGATTAGTAGACTTCTATTAAATGACACTCCCTTAAATGAAATTGCTGCCTAAATGAAAAAACTGCCACTAATAAGTCTGGTTTCATACTTGAACATTGTACCCCTGTTTATCTCTTACTTAACGAAACTACCCTTAAAAGAAATACATTTTCCTGGTCTCCTCAGGTTTCCTTTAAAAGGAGTCTACTGTAGCAGTCCAGAAACCATGTGATGCTAGTTTTGCGCCAAGGAAATGCTTATTTTGAAATAAAATCCCATTCTAATGGTTCGCATCGCGTTAGCGCACTTCAAATCAAGCACGGGTGAAAGCAGACTCTTACACGTCACTGTTTATGTGCTCAATGTTGACCGTCTTTACTACACGGCTGCTGACACCAGTAGCAGCAGAGTGAAAGTAGCAGGAGCCACTAGCATTAGCATTAACGACCATTGAACAATTTCCTGCAATCTTGGAGACCATAATATTAACTAAAGAGCAATCTGGCACTGCGGTCATGAACCCCATGGAAATTATAGGTAGTACAGGCTTTGGATTAGATTGCGTTTTAAACGAAATGTCCACGAATCTTTTTCTACAGTTTAAGTTTCGTTCTTCGCGCAGCGTGTGTAGCGGGGTGCGATGCCAACCACTGTAACATCACCTTTGTTTTTCAAAGAGGCTGAAGGTCGCTAGGTCTCTTCATTGGCTGCAACGTTCAAGCTTTACATGTTATATTTGACAGTTTAAGCGAAGCGCCCCCTCACCACTGCACATAGATGTAGCGCCCCATGCATGTGCAAGATATTGCATCAAGTTCATGTTTTTTCATAATTGCTTCTTGCCAAAACTCATTTAAATTGACAGAAAAACTACAGCGAAGCTAAGTAGACACACCGTCATGCACCTACAACTCGGCTTCACAACAAAACGAGAGGTGCATTAGGAACAGGCCACTTGGACAGACGCACGTAGCATCACAGCAGAAGAAAGGTTAAGCGTTTCTCACTTAGTACTATACTGTGACTTCCATAAATATATAATGTGTACTTTCAATTGCAAAACGAGAATGTCTCTTTTCAAGTGTCGTAAAAATTAATTCAAGATTTGGCATCTTGATGCCAAATCTGAAAGGCAATGTGAGAGCAATGCATACCCTGGTGATCAAATTTGTCTAGGTTTCACTTCTACCTATGGTTACGAAAACATTTTGCAAAAAGAATTATGTACAAAAGAATGAAGCAAGTTTCCATTAGATATACCTTCATATGACTGTCTTACACTCGCCAAACAAGCGTCGTGAATCTCAAAAATGTGATCCATCCGAAGCAGATCCGAAGCCTATACTTCTTTCTCATAATTTCCATAGGGTACAAGTGGCGCTGAAGAAGCCTGCATAGACACTAGCGCCAGATTCCCTTCTTGGTATTATTGTATGAAACTCTATGCTTCGCTTGGTTCAACTGAGCCCCACTAGATGGCACCACCTAACCAGCCAAAAACTGAACTTTTGAACTACTCATGCCAATCCCTAACACCACTTAGTTAATTTTTCTATAAATAAAACAGAAATAAATAGGCAGAATTTTATTACATCTCTTGATGCACGGAAGGTTTTGTTATCGCAGCTAGTTTGACTACGCTGGCTCGTGCTCACCCGTGCGCGCCGCTGTCACCGAAGCACAGATTTTGATACAAGCAATCAAAATCAGGGACAAAATTTTTCGATTGTCCGTGGGAAAATTCGTTTTATCAAGGTTGTCTCCATCTGTTACTTTCTTACATAGAGGTCACAAATACGCGTACTTCTATGGAGCAACGGCATAGAATAGAAAAACATTGTTTTATGGGGGATTCATTATATAGAGGTTCGTTTTAGGCAGGTTTAACTGTATGTGGCATCACTATAAGTGGACTGCACAGTATAAGGAGTTGCCAACTAGCCAAACAGCAGGCTTTAACAGTACTATATGTGCATTGTGACAGGTGGGCCAAGTAAAAAGAATATAATCAACCCACCTCAGCCAATATGATTCTCGTTTTCGCAACATCGAGAGGAGTGGTTAGTCCTCCTGCAATGCCACCTGTAAAAGCAGTTCTAAATTATTTTTTATTGTAGCCTTGAAATCCACATAACAAAAAACTTTACAAACACTTGTTTGATCCCATAGCCTACCTGGCTAGTAGCGGGACCAATAGTATGATGTGCCTACAAACAGCGCAAGCGGTCACAATGGCAACAGAGGGCAACATATTAAAAAAAAAAAAAACACATTATTCAATCATGCAGGAAATAAAAGCAGACGAGAAAACCACTTATAGAATTACAAGACTTAAAAACTGTACGCGAAGTGCTTCATGGCCATAGAAAAATTATTCACATCTTTCTCAACTTTTCTATCACGTAGCCATGATATCACATAGTATCATAAAAACTGATCAATGATTATATTTAATGAACCAAAGAAACATGACGCTAGCTCTGCTGCAAACAAAATATGGTGCTTATTTATTTACTTAAGAAAGAAAATAATGGGGCTAAGGGAAATGTTATGAGAAAGTTTCCCAATAAGCTTTGCCATATAACTCATATAGGCTTCCACCCAAAACTTTGCTTTTTGCACATCCATATTTATAAGCCAATCAATTAGTTTTCTTGAGCAGACTGAAAAAAAAAAAAGACACACCCTGCAATGAGTTATACAAGTGGGAAAACAGTAGGACCAAGAAAGTGCCTCAGTTAAATATTTTCCCATGCATGTTGGCACAGTAAATTCTGCAAGCTATGCATACTTTCCCAGAAACTGTTGAAACACACCTGATATAGCTCCACAAACAGCTGCTTGCCATGTCAGTAAGGAATCCGGGTTCGCAAACATGTTCTAACAAAAATAAGGGAAGAGATGCACAAGTCACACAACATTTGTGAAAACAAAGGAGCAATGCAACAAAACAGTGTTTAAGTTCATTGAAAGGTGCAAATGTACTCAAGGGGGCTCATATCAAAAGGGAAGCTATATTAAGCATACTTCCCTGAATAGCACCCATACTCTTTTCTTTGCAGCTAACCTAAAGAACTGAACCAAGTTAAATTGATACGTTGAACAGCTTTGCGATTGTCCCTGAAAGTCTTAAATATTTCAGAAACCCTTCCCCAATAGGAGAAATGGTGGCAAGCAAAGCTTGGCATGGGTATGCCTGACGTACTGCTTTTCTTCATTTCACATTGTTTAATGCTCCCTCCTAATGAAAGTGTTCACTTTTTTTATAGACAGTGGCCGTCTCGAGACAGCCGTTTTCAAGCCGAGTCAACAGGGCGTCATTCATGTTCTTTTCAGCTAGTAGAGCAGCCCAACAAATTGTCCATCATGCCACCACAGGAATACGGGTTGGAAATATGATTTTCTCGAAGTCGGAATTTTCCTGAAACCTGCTTGAATAAGAAAGCTCCACAGGGGATGGGGCTGCAATATTATGCAGTAGCACAAGTGATCATCATGAACAGGTATGTGTCACAAAAATTGGGCGAATCCCATTAATCACTGCTGGCCCATTAAAAATGAAGGAGGCAACAAGCCAGTGGCCAACACTAATTCAAACTTCTAGACCAAGGCTTGGCAAAGATACTTTGAAATTGTATCGCAATACGATACAGGATACTCGGACAAAATGTATCGGATATACAGATACAAGATACTCCCGCAAAAATTGTATCCGATACGATACTTGCCAATTGTATTTTAAGATACTTCGATACATTCACAAATTTAGTTGCGAACTATCTAGTTGCGAACGCATGTGCACAAAAAAAAAAAAACGGCTTGAAAATTTCTGAAATGTGCCCGCTTTCATTTTAAATTAATGTTTGTAGGCCACTGGAAAAGTTTTGTTCCTAGTTAAACTAGTTGACTTCCAAAAAACAGGCTTGATTTAGCTGCTTAACAGAATAGCCTTGCAGACAGTTTGCTGACAGCAGTTCTTGCTAGTCTTTTCTGTAATTGATTGAAGTTGCTACTGAGTTTGCCGACCAGCTAGCAAATTGCCATCTAATCACACGAGCTTCAACAGGAAGCCTTCGCATGACGCCGCAAATACCGTTGTGAAGTTTCAGCTTGAACATAAAAGACCGTTTTGCAATGCCGAATCACCGGTATACAGCAGCAACAATGCAGTCGCGACATTTTCGTGGAACATGATGTATATAGACAGGCCTACACAGAGCGAATAAAGCTGCCATTACTTTTCTTACTCTTCTTATCTGCCGGCGTAAACCATTCATTATCCATATACTTCCTAACGTACACTCTATTCTTGAGCGACAGGACATGTGCACCTCAGAAACGCCCGAGACCTGTTGTATTGGCATGTGGTCGTGACTGTGAAGAAAGCGGAAGTCATTCTGGTAGAAATTAAAGGCTCTAATTACCGAACTTGTGCTCTGAAAGCTTAGTAACTCAAAGTACAAGCAAAGCACGCTGTACTCTGATAGCGGCAAAAAGTGTCGTTGGCTTTCGGTAATTCGATGATCAGCAGAAAGCATCTCGTATTCATACAGCAGTAATTGCACCTTTCAGCGTTATCGCTGGTGAATGCATAAGCTCGTCAATTGGCAGTACGTGCACTGTGCATATTCTTAATAATTTTTCAGTTTTTACATTCCGAAGCTACGATATGATTATGAGGACAGCAGAAATGCTGGGCTCCGCAATTTTCTACAATGTGGTGTTCATTAACGTGGAATCAAAGCTAAGTACTTGCACCTCTAGCATTTCACTTCCATCGACGAGCGGCCGCCACAGCAGGTTTTGGGCGTAATCTTAGCAGCACAATCTGAGACAATCTCGAAGTTTGCAAAGCATTTCGGGCGGCTTGTGCGAGCGGTCAGGTTTTTTTGTGACTTGGAACCAATCGAACCAAAATGAAAAAAAAAAATTCATTGCAACATATTTGCACAAAACCATTATAACTAAAATAGAAAAGTCATCGTGCAAAATAACAAAAACTCCGACCAAAGTGAAATACACAAAAATTAAAAAGACGCTTCGGCTCCCCACACGGGAGCCTTGTTCACAGTGACAGCAAATGGCGTAGTGCGCTCTTCTTGAGCACGTTTCATCACGTGTTGCAGACATCGCGCGTACACAGGGGGGAGTGTCCCAATATTTCAGTGCAACGTATGCGCAGTAGTTTGAATGGCCAGAGATTCCATGTGCAATCGTGGTAACAACTTTCTTTTTGTGGCAATGATGCAGGCTTTATTCCAGTGGATAGCGTGTCCAGTAGACGCAACATGTTCTGCGAGGGCATTAGAAGCTACTTTCTTGTTCTTGACTAAAAATCTTGACTAGAAACTTGACAAGGACTCTTGACTGGAAAAGTCATCATTTGAAGCATTTGGGGTGAGTAAGTTGAGATGCATGATACAGGTGGCACTCCTAATAGCTATGATAATTAAAACATCAAGTAGCATGACTTACTTGTAAAGAGAAAAAAAAAAATCAGTGCTTATGAAAAATTGCCCGAATAGGCTCGTTGGGACGTTCATAAGGAAATGGACCATTTGACCATCACAATGTTTCTAGAATCCCCTTTCTAATATCTTTGAGATAGCTCCTAATTATTCCAATTACTATGATGTGAACTCAAATTGTTCATTTACCAAGCAGTAAGCAGAATGTTTGGTGTTGTATACTAAACGCAGCTCGACATAACGACATATTTGTTTTCCAAATAGCCTTGACAGAAGAGTGAACTCAAGTGAATATCAATTTGTAAGTAGCAGCAAAAATAAAGCACACAGTCAAGGATAAGGATAAAAGAGAGAGGTTATTTTGACTGTACTTTGCAAAATACATATTTCATTCATGGGACCCTTCGCAGGAAGAAAGCGGCATGGTACACCAAGATATTGTCTGATAGATAAGTGCTTGTTGTAGTATTAGATACATCAGTACCAGTGGTGTTATAGCTGCACGCTGGAGAGCAGCATGAGATTTTGTGCGGTCATCGCCGCACACATTACGGTCGCGGTTCTCGCAAATGGCTGAAGGTAAGTGCAATGGCTCCGATACTTTTAAAAACGGCATTTCTGTTTTAACACTCATGCGTCTGCCACATTTTGCAAGGTAGCCACACGTTGTTCCTTTAGTTTTGGTGGTACGTGCCGAGCGCTTGTTTATTGTATTTGGTATCTGTCCATCTTGTAAATTAGTTCTGTGTGTGCATGTACAAGCAAATTAGTCTGTTTTTCATAATGTTCACATCATCATTTTAGCTACTCGCGAGCATTACGAGAGCGCATTCGTTTGAATAGCCTCATGAGAAGCATCACCCGAGGCATACGTTGCCAGTGGTGGCTTCAAAACCAGGCTGAAAGCTCACAAGATTGTCATCGCTGCCCTACCTCAGATGAGCATAATGTCAGAACGCTCACTCGATGCTGCTGATAACGGTTATGTTTTCATGTTGGGATCCCACAACATAATGCTTGTGGCCTGGGACAATTTTTGAAGATCTTTCTATTGGAAGACATAAATTTGAAGTTACTAATTACTTATAAAGACTGAACATAGAAAGTTACTGTACTGAAAGGCATATGTATTAAGCCTGACTTAAGTGTTCTTAGAAAAAAAAAAGTAGCGAGAATCACAAAAGAAATACCTTATTACGCAGCAAATAGTCAAAAACTGAAGAAGATTAATTTACAAACATTTCTGTGCCCCAGTTGCCTAGGAACGTAGTGAAGGCAGCTAGATATACAATAGCCACTAGGCTACTGACACTAGTGTCAAAGCAGCACAAGAAAAACAATGTACTATATGAAATGCTGTCTTGCAGTTTTACTCCTTTAACACAAGTGTTGCAAAAACCACCTAGACGATACTGAAAGAACGTACCTTAAGAAACTCCCAGAGGGGGAACTGTATAAATGAAAAGGGAATCTCCCTTGCTACCGTCGTAAAGTAGCCACGGTAAAAACCACGGATGCCCTGCACAAAACGTTAAATATTTTTGTCATGAAACGTAATGACAGAGAGCAACCAAAAAAACACAAACACACACAAAAAAGTTTTGGTCATACTCAAGTTTTCGCATAACCTATGCTACAAGCCCTAAAAGGAGAAATGGAAAAAAAAAAGAAACTCAGCCAACCCAAGAATAGTGCGATGTTACAAATGAAATCATTAGGGTCTTTCTCAGGCTTCTATTAAAATGCTACAGTGAGAACCTGCACATATTTTCTTCGTAGGTTATAAAATAGAAGGCATCACATTGATTAGCCAAACTTAACTTCCAGAACTTTGTGCAATCGGAGTAAATACTGTATAGCACTCAGTTTCTTTTTGTTCTGGACGGTTTGCCACCTACAAGGCACACAAAGATTACATGAGGTGTGTGTCATCAATGTGTATCATATCATTACTTAAAAGTATTCCTCAATAATGACATGTAGGAACAGGTATGCACTTTTTCAAACGATCGTAGAAATGTGGAAGATGGCAGCACTGTGCAACAAACATGCAATCTCAATATATTGTTGTGCTGAAGCAGCAACGGGGGAACGAAGAAAGAAGACAACGAAGTGATCTGTCTTGGAAGCAGCTTGGTGACGGCGCGGCTACCCTTTGATATTCATCCGTCAATAAACACACCCCATCGTAACAATATAGATCTACATACCTACAAGTTAGCTATTCAATATTTACATCTTAAAGCCGTGTTAAGCTGTGCACAAAAACTGAGCACACAGCACCTATAAATGTAGTTAAACATGCAATACAATAAACATGATAGCTAAGAATTGAAAAGGAAATCAATGCATACGTGCACCTTTATTTTGAAATCTAGCACACTAAATGATCAAATTACCTGGTCATAAAAAAATCTGTCCACATATCTTAGATTATCCCTGTGTCACTTTTAGGTTGGCTTCATAGTGAATTCAGTGCCCCAAACTGCAGCTTTGGGAACATGCATAGCATCATCAAAAAGGCAGATTACAGCTAGCAACTGTTTATAATGTAGAGGCAATAACTAAACTATAAACATACATATCCATCTGTGCCTCTGCCATGTAAGATAAATTGCTGTAAAGAAATAAGTTTGTAAAAGGGAATTAATTTTGTTGGTGGTGCTGGCTTTTGAACCTATGGTCCTTCACTTGGAAGCGGAGTGTCTTACACAATGGGTAAATGCCCAGCTTGCCAGGATGTGAACATATCTTACCCATAGGAACGCATAGTACCAGCACTACAAGACAAACATCACGCTTTAATGAAGGCTTTGCTGAAATATTTTGTAACGGTTGAATGAGAACGTGTAAAGCCAACACGCAGCACTGTACACACATGGAAAACTGTGAATGCTTATTAGCTAATACATTTCAGTGGTTGTGGTATGTGCCTTTCGTTTGGCCCTAACAGATGCTGAAAAACATTTGCCCTTACGCTCCTGTGAGAAAAAAAAAATTGTCCAAAGTTTACTATAAATATTTCTGCACTCAGTTAGTATATAACTTTTTGTCTCCCTTAAAGGGACACTAAAGTCAAATAAGTCAATGTGGATTGCTGAAATAGCAATCCAGAAACCTCGAAGTGCTACGTTCGTGACAAGGAAGTGCTTATTTTGAAATAAAATCACATTATAGTGGTCCACATCGCGTTAGCACACTTCAAATTACCCGCCTCAAATGGAACCTTTCACGTCCCTGTTGCCATACACAGCGTTGCCCGGTTTCGCTGCACGACCGCTGACACTAGTGGCAGCAGAACGAAAGTAGCGGGAGCCACAGCACCAACAACGGCACTTGAAAGATTTCCTGCCATGGCCTCAGAGATGACAAGGGTGCTTGGTTCAACTGGGCCCCTCTAGAGGGCTTGAACTGCCCAGTTTAACTATAGTTGCTCTATATGCTACCTTTAGGTAGCAGAGTTGCGCCACTGATAGAACTTGCCGCTCGCCCCCCCATTCACCAATCGGGCTGACTTGCGCAAAAAACATCCATTTTAGAGAAAGCCAACTTTACGGCAGCGCAGGTGCTTGCAACCGCCGCGCCACTGGTGCCACCGCCATCGCTGCCCAAGCAGTCCGGAGAGGCGGTCCCACTGAGTGTGGAAGTACTTTTTCATTGGTGTTGTGATTGTGTCCTGTTTTGTCCGTTCTTAGGGAACGTCGGTGTTAGTGGTGTCTGTGCGACGCAGCAACTTGACTCAGTGCTGCGTGGTTGCCACGATGACAGGATCCCACAGCTACGTATAGATATGCAGAAAATTCTTGTTAGCTTGCGTTATTTGTAAAACACAGAGGAATAAGTCTAGCGATTGTTTTATCAAGCCACCTGCTTAATCGTTTAAAGTGGCGAAACACTACACGAAATGGGCAATTCGCGGAACTTAAGTTGTTGGGAATCGTTTACGACAGGGCTTTCTTGTTTGCTATATAAAACGAAAATATCTTCCTACGATGACCATCATTTATTAGTTTTCCTTTTTTTTTTTTTCGAAGCGAAAGTAATTGCGCCAGCGATGTGTTAAGAGCGAGCGAGAAAATGCACAAGGCGGCTGGGCTGTAGCTGGACTGAGTTGGCTCAGACATTCGGAAGGGGTGGCTTGTGGCATGACTTGGACATCTCAGCGGGCAAGATGGCCAACCTCTGCGCCACTCTGCTACCTAAAGGTAGCCTATACAGTAACTCTATGTTTAACCAGGCAAAAATTGAACTTTTGAAACACTCGTGCCATTCCCCATAGTAGCATCCAGCAGTTTTATTTTTTTTCATGAATCAAACAGCTACGAACAAGCAGCCTTTTATTACGTCTGTTGATGCTCGGAAGGTTCTTTATTTAGTGCAGCTAGTTCGATGACTAGTGATTAATTTTAGGCGGTAACTGTGATGTTATTGGGATTATTTTGCTAATGTCCTACTCATGGCCCATGTGTTCGCATGCATCATTATTGATTTCTTGGTGAGTAGGGCACTGCTGCTGATAATATTGTTGTTTTAGACATTGTCATACATTAAGCTTTCACTCTGATTTAAACTGTTATTTGACTTTAGTCTCCCTTTAATATAACCATACCATTCTCAATTCAATTGGGTTCCTTCACTTCACAGATTATGTAAAAAAGAAAGATAAGTTGAAAATGGCTACAGTTGATTGATATGAGGGTTTTAACGTCCCAAAACCACATATGATTATGAAAGACGCCGTAGTGGAGGGCTCCGGATATTTCGACCACTTGGGCTTCTTTAACGTGCCCCCAAATCTGAGTCCACGGGCCTAAAACCTTTCCGCCTCCATCGGAAATGGAAGATAGCTACAGTGTATCACAACCCAATTGTAGATGGCAATCAAATGGAAGCGAAGGCACAAATAGCATAACATGGACAAGTGTGGCTAACTGGCATCAAGAAACACAACTACGACTAGTATAGTTGTCATTGGTTTCATGCGAGACCGATTTTTGTTGAGTGCAGTCGTCATCGACCATTCCAGCGCAAAATCTAGACTTTACTCATAAACGGGAGTGAAAGGGTTAAAAAGGAGAAAACAGATACCTCCCCAGATTGCAGAAAATGCTGAAATTCACAACAAGTGCCTGAAGTACAAGCATGTGATGATGAACACCATAGGAAACAGTGTACTACTCCCCTCAAGACAGCCTCATACTACAATGAAACAGCACATATCTAGTAGCAAATGCTCATGGTTGGCTTAGACAAAATTGCCAAAGGGGATTATGTACGGAGTTTCTTTATCTTTAAAGCACACATTAAAATTGCCACCACAAATAAGAACTACATACCTCAACATTCAACACACTCCTAAATGTTTTCCAGCTACTTGTGTCATGATTAGCTTGAGTACGTTGCTTTACGACTTCTACGGGAACTCTTACAGAGCAGGCAGCCTGCAAATAAAGCAAGTTAGCAGTGAATGAAATGCCTATCTAAGCAGAAATTTCAATTTCTCAAGATAATCCTACTTTCTTTATGCACGACACTTGAAAGGCTGAACTGCATACCATATTTACTCGAAAGTAACGAAATAATGAGAGTTTTCTTCCATATTTTTTCTATTCGACGTTAACCCTTGTGTCACAATCGAATACTGAAATTCAAGATGGCTGAAAAGTCACCCCGCGTGTCAAAATCGAGCAAATACAATATTTTTCACAAGAAATTTTGAAAATAAAGGTTTCATTAACGAAAACAAAAAATAACTATGACCTATGATGGCCACAGCAAAACAGAAACATCTAATGCTGAGTACACTATCAAGTTGAAGTGAAGTAAGTAGCAGCAAATTCATATCACTGCAGCAGGCCACCACTGGCTTCGCTTGCAGACAATACAATACGAATTGAAATGTGAATATGCATTCGACATATTAAATTGCAATTGCATCTGCTCCTTCTGCCCAAAAGCCATTTTGATGAATCAAATTGTGATGCAGATACAGAAAATACTCATGCATTTTGTTTTCTGGAGAGCATCTATGAAAAAATTCAGATTCAGTTTATTGCTTTGAAAAAATTGGTAGAAGATCGACGACAAATATGCAAGCGAGGGTGCCGAAGTAATAGAACTGAAGTGGAACCCTCGGTTAATTATACAAGAGGAGAGTAATAACTAACACAGCAGGTGAACGCAATTATTGGCAAAATCAGAACATATTCGATAAAATATTTACATTCAGATCAGTAAAATAAGAAAAAGCACAACGAGAAGAAACCGAACGTACAAGTAAAAAAATAAAACGTTGATTTGACAGCAGCCATGACATGAGTACACTTACTTCAGGTAGTGATGTCTAAGGACATTCTTAAAGACTGCAAGGAAAACACGAGATTTGATAGCTGTAGGCGAATATTCCTGCTTTATTTGCCCAGGGCTTGCAATTTAGAAGCAAATGATACAGATCGCTAATTAGACTTCCGAAAATGCTCAGGATGGTGCCCGCAGATGTACTGACTGAGCAATGGGACAAAACTATGAGGATAGCGCCATGTTGTAGTTCATACATCAATGAAGCATCACTGGCCGAAGGCGCCACCGTATATCCTGGCATCCAAACCTTATGAATGGCTATATTAGTATGATTTCTAGTAGCACCATTAGTTCTCATCACATTAGCACCCCGTAAAGGGTTAGAAGTACACCACTATTATTCTGAGCCTTATCAAGAAAAAGAAAAAACACAGAGCCTTATGTGAGAAAAAAATTCTTACAAGTGACTGCAAAAATAGTAATTTGGCAAAAAAATTATTATAATGACTGGGGTCTCGGTATATCGTCATTTCGACTGCATATCATATCGATGGCTGCCTATAAACTCATGAAACACTTTGGACAAACCCACACGTGACTGGTAAAGTTTTCCATGGACAAGCTCAACTTTGACCAAGGCTCACTTGACCCATAGCAATTACCATTTCTAAAGTATTTTGGATGAACAAAGCACATAAGCATAGTTATTGAACGGCACAGCATTTCACGTCATTTTGATCAATGAACCTTTCCTCATTATCAAGGCATTGATTGATATGTGGGGTTTAACGTCCCAAAACCACTATATGATTATGAGAGACGCCGTAGTGGAGGGCTCCGGAAATTTAGACCACCTGGGGTTCTTTAACGTGCACCCAAATCTGAGCACACGGGCCTACAACATTTCCGCCTCCATCGGAAATGCAGCCGCCGCAGCCGGGATACGAACCCGCGCCCTGCGGGTCAGCAGCCGAGTGCCTTAGCCACTAGACCACCGCGGCGGGGCTCATTATCAAGGCAATGAATTAAAAAGTGAACATAACATTTGGCAGAAGTCTGCCTCGAATCCTGTCACATTCAGCAGACAGCGGCAAACATCAACCACTCCGTAGGGTCGTTGCCCTGCCTCTACTGCCATAGCTCGTGATGAGTCATGACGAGCTTCTCACGCATGACAAGCAACTATATATAGGTGCCACGCATCTCGAGCCCTCTCAGTCTTGAAGCCGGTCCAGCTTTGAAACGCCGGGATTTTCCAAAATAAATTCTTCATCAGAGTTCTCTCATTACTCCAGGCAATAAAATTTACCACTAAATCAGTCAAAACTGACAAGAAAAAACTAAAATTTTCATTGGTTTAGCACTAAGGTTAAACTCAAAAAAAGGTCTGAATTTACATTTTTTTAAATGTGAGTACAGAATGGGTGAGACAGCGTAATGTCGTCAACATTTAAACTAAAAAGTTTGCTTGAGCTATATGCGATCATGATCTGAGATGTCGCTGGTGTAACAACTTGAAGGGTGCCAAAAATAACAGGGTAAGCCCTATACCCGCCTTGTATATTAGATGAATTTTGATTGATATGTCCGGTTTAACATCCCGAAACCACCATATGATTACGAGAGACGCCGTAGTGGAGGGCTCCGGAAATTTCCACCACCTGGGATTCTTCAACGTGCACCCATATCTGAGCACACGGGCCTACAACATTTCCGCCTCCATCGGAAATGCAGCCGCTACAGCCGGGATTCGATCCCACGACCTGCGGGTCAGTAGCCACCTTAGCCACTAGACCACTGCGGCGGGGCTTTAGGCGAATTTTTTTCTCCATAACTACAAGAGTTACAGTAATTATTTTACTATTATTGTGGTCATGAGCCCATTTTTCCTCCTACTAAATCATATTTAGCAGTGAATATCATCATTCTATTTTTTTTTAATTTGTACTAGCACTACTTAATTATCACTCAGTAATAGCTATTAGATGTGTTGAAGAACAGCACTTCCTCACACAACAATAATACTACTTCAGCATATTGCCTATTATGTTATCTACATACTGGCCGAAATCTACCTTTCTAGAGACAGTGGTTGCTGTGATAAAAAAAAACAAAAGTACAAGAAAAGCATGTTTTGAGATACAGTAGACTCTCAGTAAACAGAACCTGAAGGGACCGAGAAAACATGTTCCATTTAACAGGAGTTACGTTTACTGAGAGGTAATTATGGGTGCAGAATACAAGCCCAAAACCAAGCATTGTAGAGGCAGTAGTTCAGTTTCAGCAGTAGTACCGTTTAACAGATTTCCATTCACTGAGAGTCTACTGTAATCGCATCTAAAGTTGAAAATCTGCTTTGTTTCAAAAATACGACAAGATAACAGCAAATTGACGGACCCAGTTTAATAGGCACCAGCCAGATACTTATCACCAATATCATTCTTTCTTTTTGCATTGAAAATCTTGCCTGGTGAGCCTCGTTTGTCGCCTGCTGTGACGCCCTGTCAGCAAAGTACTGTCGATGTAGGTCAAGGGTGAGTAAACCCTGCTCTGCTCAGAGCCCTGGCTAAATTTCTGAAGATTTTAGCATATTCCCACGGGCTATATTGCCATAATTAAAGATGCGCATTTCATCAAGAGTGCATATTTGCTGTAGTTGATGTTAAAGGAAAATGTTTTTTTTTTAGTGTGCACCCACACAACAATTGAATGACTCGTTAGGGTTTTGAGTTTTCGCATGGAGGCATTAAGCAAGTAATTCTGCATTTTTTTATTTATTTACACTCGTACCCACAGCACCATATAGGCATTACAATGGGGGGGGGGGGTTACACAGAGAATTTATAAATCATACATTTCAAGAACATTGGTAGTGAAAAACTAAGGAGAAATAGCGGCATACATTGTTGTCAATACACATGAATTTTATAAAAGATCCGCTAACCCAGACAAAGAGAGGAAAAAAAAATGAAATTTATACTGTATAAACATAAAAAATACAAAAAAGATGCGATAAAAACTAAACACCGCATAAAATTCCACTGCAGCTGAAGACAGAATGAGATGTGAAAGAGCGGCCGCAAAAGCTTCGTTATCTATTATGCTGACCTTGTCAGCAGGCAGACGATTCCATTCAGAAATAGTTTTGGCAAAAAAAGTGCCTTTAAAAAGATTAGTCCTGCAGCTATATTCTCTAACCTTGAGCTCATGATCTGTTCGTCTTGATACATAATGGGGCTGAAGAATATACTGATTACGGTCTATTCCAATGTGGCCATGATATATATTGTGAAAAAGCTTCAAGTGCAAAATTTGCCTTCTTCTTTCTAGAAGCTCCCATTTTAATGTTTCCTTTGTAGCAGCAATGCTAAGGTTTCTCTCATAGCTACCGATAATGTATCTTGCAGCCATGTTCTGAACTCGTTCAAGCTTGTCGCAATCGGCATTTGTGGGAGGATCCCACACAGTGCACCCATACTCTAATATTGGTCTGGCGTAGCTCTTGTAGAGAAGATCGCGGGCCTGCTGAGGAAACAGCTTTGTGTTACACCGCAAGAATGAGCTGGTTCCAGATAGTTTGGCTTAACAACCTCAATAACAGATGCTGGAAGGAGTTCTTTATGAACAAATGGTTCCCCATTCAACTGGGCTTTGTTGAACTACATAAAGTTTCGGCATCCTTCGAGCAAAGGCCGTCTAATGGATTGGTATCATTTGATGGCATGTAAAAATGTGTGAACCGGCAGCTTTTTGCATGTCCTCCACGCTGGCACTGTTTCTTTTAACGGCCCAACGATAATAGTTTTGGTTCTTGCCAATGATGACACCACTAAGACATCCCCTGCTGGATATAGACGAGAGCATGCCTATCTCGCAGGCGCCTTTGGCGATATACTCTTGCTCCCAGAGACGCCATAATTTGTTTGGAACTGCCAAGGTGCGCTTCGCTAGCATAGCATGCAGTGGCTCTGGGAGTATGAAATGCGAAAAAGCGCCTGTTCACCCTGTGCCTGCTTATAAAATGTCATCTAGGTACCACTACGCTGTCATCTGATGCGACAACAACCAGCGCAAGAGGAAGAGATTGCCGAGCACTGCCTGTGAAGTCCACAGCGCATCGCAGGAATTGTGCCGGTGCGGTGTTTTGCGATTGCACAGATTTCCGTCCACAACGAAAAACACTGAGCTGCGCCACCCTATAGGATATAATCGCAATCAGCAGAAAAAACTACGAGCCCAGTGAAGTGTACGAGTAAGTATACTTATTGCGTTTATTCAAGCGCGACTCCAACTGGTCCACTTTACAGCGGCAATTTGCGTGCAGTATGCCTGTAGTATGCGGCACAAACTCATTGCCGTATTCTTTCACAAGCCGCATGTCAATAATAAGCGATACGTATTACGACTCACTTGCGGATGAACGCGCCATGCATGTTTAGTACAACTGTAACGGCCAACTATTGCGATGAATAGAAATGTGAACGGTGCGGAAAGCATGGCATTTGACTTGGTCGAACTACGACATGTCTTGACTGTCACCAGGCGAATCTACATGTGCTTTCGGCCACCATCACCGTAGCATTTTAAAATCTTGTTGGCACTTTTGCACTGCGTGTGTTCCGAGTGCTCGGCACGATTGATAAACACATGTAATGCATGAGCGCAAGTTCGAGCCAGATTCTAGCGCTACATTGACGCCGGCTTACAGCACAAATTCTGCCTTGTCACAGCCAAGGCACGCCACGGTTAACGTTGTTCGCGTTTCTTTCAGTCGGATTCTGTGTACCTGACGAAGTTGCTTCCGCAGTCTGCAATGCACGTGCTGCAGACACTCTGGACTGTCAAGAAAGGTCTCCTCGACGTTTCACACAAAATCGGCATGAAATTCTAGCACAGGAACAGGGCAAAACATGCTTACAGCCGCACTCGGGTTTTGAAGTTTCCCGTTTGATTTGCAGAGCGTCTGCTCACACGGCAGTTGAGGGTGTTGCTTCGCCGCGCTTGCAACAGATGGCGCCACACGCTTTTCAATATGGCAGCAAGCCCAGAGTTCGCTGTGTTCTGGTGTATAGACTTCATGACAGAAAGTGTGATGCCTCAGCTTTTTTTCATTTTCACAGTTTTGGGCCCGTTCTTTTCTGAATGTGCCAAATGCACTCCAGCTTGCAAACTGTAACCTCTCCATACAGCTATGATGCTTGAACTGCAAGGAATCCCTTGTTATTTAAGTATAGGGGCATGACAGGCCGCTGCACAAGTTTTGAAATATGTCATCTTTAGAGAGAGAAAAAAAAAAGCTCACTGAGACAAACGACTGATTTTGGTTCAGAAAAGGCTGCATATTTCAAATACTGACTAAAGAAAAAAAGACTTTCTATATTTTTGCTTATCCTGTCTCTATAAAGCTCATTCAAGCTTTCATGTAGCTGGGAAAATGGATAGCTTGGCTAAGACAACATCGAAGACAAATATGATGCAGGCTGCTGGGCTGTTCAAACAAGGCAGCTGAGCAGAATGTTTTGATTCAGCAGATATAATTGTTTGTCCACAAATAGACTTTGTTATGAGCTCAATTAAAGCTATACTCAGCTGAACTGTGGAAGCCTTTCTTAAAAAAAGGAACATTGGTTGTTGCATGTCCATCACGTTACTTTATCCTGAGCTTGAATTGTTGAGCAACCACCTCACTTGTCTTTATTTCTGTCTACTATAACATCTGTGACAAAAGAACAAAATATGTTAAACCCATGCTTGAGATTCAAGCAAGTTGTGAGTAAAGGTTGTCTTTGTCCCCCTTTCCTGCGTTGCTTGTCGTTTTGTTCCATGTGCTAATTTAACTCAACCACTTGTACAGAAATATCGAAACCATTCCAGAATCCTTTTAAAGCTGGCATCACTCCCAGATTCTAACATTTTGCCTTTTGGCAGCCTTGCAATGCATCCTACGGCGACAGAATAAAAAAGAAAAAGAACAGCCCTTTTAGGCAACCTCATCACCTCTAGCTTTGTACAGTCAGCTCATACTTCTCTCATGTTGCTTTTACAACCATCACAAATATTACACTTCAACAACAAAAATGTGCTTACCACTTCTCCACAGGCAGCTGCAATACTGTGCGCCAAAGGAGTCATCAAGCTCGGCACAACCGGACTAATGATGTGTTTCACTCCTTCGTAGGTGCAGAAAAATAGTGCGGCTGTAAAGAAACAAAACATTTTGCATCTCAAGCACCCAATCTTTAGAAATAATAAACAGTGTGGAATTGGAGTGTACAGTTCACAGTGAGTCATAAAGGAACTTCAAAAATGGCAAGAGGATTTGCCAAGTGCAACGCATATTAGAACATAGTGCGAGTTTGTCCAAAAAACAACCAAAGAGCTTTGCCCAAACGATTGCTGGCAGTTGTAACATGTTGCACTAAAACTCGATGACCTCAATGTTCTTTACGGGATACACGCTAGAAGGTAATTTTGGGTCAACATAAACATCATTACTTGAAGAATGAACACCATTTTCCTCAAGCTGACAAGCGTGGCTTGAAGGACCTTTTAGGCAAGTTTATTTTCAGGTCAGGATAAAGGAAAAACTTTCACAACCACATTTTCCTCCTTGCTGTAGCTAGAGTGATCACTCGTCCCGCATTGAGTACTATGGCCTGGCGTCCGGCAAGAGGCACAAAGTCTTCAGAAATGTTCGCATTTTATTATCTGTCATGGTTGCTAAGCATCACCTTGAATTCAGCTACTTTTGGCCAACATCACTGATGATGTGTTAGCTACTGGTTCTACAAGAAAGACTTCAAGCTTCAAATGAAGTCTCAAATACATCAACGAGAACAAGAGAGGGAAGAAGAAAGATGCACACTCCTACAGAGATTTTACTTTGAATATGGAGTATGGGGTGATAACATTCCCATTATTACTGCATGAAAAGCTACATGTGCCAGCCTACGCATTGCGTGTGCACATTTGCAGGAAGCTTCACACTTCCTCTGTGAGGGTGACTGAGGAAGGGCACACTTGACACAACTCGGGTGAAGCAAGAGGTGTGGGATACTTCCTAGGCTTCTAGTCCGTTATATGTGGAAACTAAGCCACGATTGCTTTATGAATGACTGTTTCTTGAGTTGCCAAGTTTCTATCTTGATATCATTGACTCTTTTTGTGTTGAAACATTTTATGGTAATGTATAACATAGCTTTGTGTTCAAAGATATGAGTTTGAACTTCTGAAAGCTACTCTATTGTCTTTTTAAATAAATGACAAAATGTTGCAAAAGAAAATTTCTCAAAAACGCTCAAAGAATAACTTTAAACGCACCAAAAGTACAGAACTCGCACGGAGTATGCGATAAGTGACATGTCTCTTTGGTGCCTTGAAATGTATTGCCAACATGCCCAAGCCTATGCCAACACCCCAACCCACCGGTCGGTGCATCCCGTTCGCGGAAAAGTGGTATACTTGACTGCGCGGCGTGGTCACAAACAGTAATGGATTTGCCACAGGCTGCGTGAATTTGTATTATGTCTGCAATTTACACCATGCACAGACCTCAATTGTCTGGCACGGCTGTGACTTTTTTCAATGCAGTTTTTCCAATGCCTTTCGTACTTTTCGCGCTTCGCCAGTGGCCAGAGCGACAACGTCCACGTTATCGACGTGATCAGCCAGCCGCAAGTGGTGGCATCGCTCCGCGATAGCCCTCCTGGTTTCCACGGCGCGCAAAACTGTACCTTCGTACTTAGCATTTCTAGAGCCCACAAATACTAAACTTACATGTCGGCGCTGATCCAAGCGCAGCAGATGCGATGCCGGAGTAGATCTTCTTGAAGCCTCCCGCTTTCAGGAAACCTTGCTGGCTTTGCAGGCGCGTTTTAAGCGTGTCCAGTGGGAAAATAACGACATCCACTGTAGTACCAGCGATGGCGCCAGCCTAGAAATGAGAGAAAGGTGAAAGGAAGCGATGTCCTGAAGTAGTCTGCCGCACTGCAGCCACGCTCTTTGTGAATATACAACTAAGGCACGTACCACGAGCGATACGAAAAAAGACGGATTGTCAACACTTCCCATTTCGCCCGGTAAAGTTTTCACTCCAGTTCGCGAACACTTTATAACCAGTCTATGAACGTATCAAAGCACTCAATTCATATCTGCCGGGCGTGCCGCAAACCGCACTTATCGTTCAGAACTCAACATGGCTGGCCCGCGTCCCTGCAAAGGTTACAAACCACAGACAACACAATGTTACCGCACATCGCATAACCCCATGCAAGCACACTGCTAACAGAACACCCAAGAACATCTGTGCTGCCCATGCTGCCCGTGCCCCAACCCTCCTCTCCACCAGGAAAAGGCATGGTTCTGCTTGCGGCTGGTTTCGGTTTCAGCTCGAAGACCGCCCCTGCTAAATTTTTCAGAAGTCTTTACTAGAAACACGTAGAATCAAAACAGAGTAGCATGTCAAATGATCAGGTAACATTGGTTTTTACTATTAACATGGACTGTGAATCTAGAAGGTTGTGTTAAAAAAAGGAAAGGAATGCCTGTGGTGGCTCGAATTTTAGCGTTCAAGTCATTGCTCGCAGCATCAATCCAATCCTAGCCACTTCTCAAGTTTTGTATTATAATTGTAGTGAACTGTACGATACTACATTTTTCCATCCTAACAGTTTTCCCACGTGCAGTTTTCCATTCCAACCTTTTTGATCGTGAACGAGGCGGAGAGGATGAAAGATTTTACGATACAGCCCCTAGAGGACGCAGCCGCTCGTTAGCGCGCTTCGATCGCACGCGTCAGCCCGCGCCCTGACGAGTTCCTGGCGTTGTAAGTATGGTGGTTGTGTTGTGTTCGCCCACGAGGCGCCAATAAATTGTAAACGATAAAAAAGGAGGTCTGGGGGCTATGCTGCAGCCGCGCGTCTTCAAAAGGTCACATGCTGGCGGAGTTAACGTACACGTATAATATTCGAGGTTGCGGTTCCACTTCAATAACATTATTTTTTACTCAATCACGTTTGAGTACAATGATATAAATACTCAGAAACGAATATAGCGTTTATATCAGGAACATAAAAATATAAGAAACAGTAAAAGGACGCAAGGACAGACGTTTTGGCGCAATCTAGACTGTGAGTAAACAGTGCAATTAAGGGAAAAAAGCATATAAATCAATCAAAAATATATAAAGTAATAATAAAAACAGTGAAATAGAATTTAGAAGCACATATGAACATCTCTTGACTTTTTGCGCCTACTTCAACAGCAGCCAGTACAACGGCTAAAGTAGGCGCAAAAAATCAAGAGAGGTTCCTATGCGCTCCTTATTCAGGCTCTGAAAAGGGAGATACCTTCTCTTCGCATGACTTCCTTTGCATAATGACACAAAACAAATTGTTTCTATCTCTTTATGCATGGTGTGTTGGAGCGGTTAGAAAGAATTTCAGTTGTACGCAAGCTTAATGTGTTCTCTTCAAGACGCAGCTCAGAATTAAATTGCTGCAGTTACCGAAATAACAGTGTCAGATCAAGCTACACAAGAAACCGGTGCCCCTAACCTCGTTCTTGCCTCAATTTTTGTGATATTTCTTCCCTTTATTCTACCACACGCATTTTGTTGTTAATCTTATGAGTTCACTTAGCAGGCTCATCATAAAGAACTTTGTCGCTGCATCGTGCATTCTGCGCGGTGGCAGATTCCAAGGGGGCGGGGGTAAGTTGGTGCTGACCGCCAAGTCCCTGTCAGCACATCTCTCCCCCTCAATTCAGTGCTTTTCGTCCACCCCCTATCACCAATTAGGACAAATGAGCTTTTGGCGCTGCTCTTCGTTTGATCCTGAACACGGTGGCCGCATTTCTATGGAGGCGAATAGCCACAGGCCCGTGTGCTATGCTATGTCAGTGCATGTTAAAGAACACTAGATGATCAAAATTTTGGTGGACCTCACACATAGCGGGAATCGAGTTCATGCGACGCCAGATCTTGTGCTTTGAGCATTACAAGATGCATATATATGCCTTTTAATTGAATACTGTATGCCTTTGTGTTAATTGCATCGACTCTCAAATCGAGGACTTGCAATGGACGTGGAGTTGACTGGCACTCAAGGGTTATAGCGCACAATCTTATCTCACAATGATCCATGATAAGGCACACGGCAAGTTTGATCAAATGAACTGCATAATGCGGTACTTACAATGCGTGCAACATTTAAGTACAGTGTCATAGTAGTGTATGTGTCGTGCTTACTGCATTGTTATCAAGGTGGTTATAGCCAACACCGCAACTACACTGTTCTTACATCACTACTAAAATACTCTTCCACGTAATTTTCAACCATCTGCGGGCCTTTGGATAGGTCACTCTTAGCATATACGTAATTATCATTCTTTGCAAATATTGAAATTTTGCAAGAAATAGCATCTAATGCTATTCTTCAAATGTGCGACCCGTGGTATACGGGTATATGTGCCACATGTGACTGAGGGAAAGAATTTCACAAATCACGAACAAGAACATCACGTTATACATTTCGTGGCTTACCACTTGAGTTCGTCATACACTCACGTACTCATATGGTAACTAATTTTGCTAAGGAGAAGACAACTGCAGCATCAGACTTACGTAGGCAATTATGCAATCGATAAAAACACTTAAAGTGCATTTGTTTATAATTTGAGCGCTACACAAAAATACTGCACATTTAAAACTGGACTGTAAAGAAAATTCCATGTCAAGACAGTCAAGAATATGTCGATCTGCTAGGGTCTGCATATGCGGATCTGTAGAAGACCTTTCATATGGTTCGCAAAAATATAATTTTCACTGTCTACCTCATTGGTCGGTCTCGAAGATAACAGAGAGTATTGAAATCACCTGCTAAAGTAAATATATTGGGTAGCATTTCTGAGACAAAAACGTTCTTGCGCTGCCTGCCGTCAACCGCCGACCGCCGCTACCACCGCTCGCCAACGCGTCAGTAAAGTTACTGTATAAGCTACCTAAAGGTAGCATATACAGTAAATCTACACGCCAGCAACACAGAGCGCTGCGGCGCGATGCATAGAATCCGGTTTCTCTCCCACCACTGGGGAAAGCACATGCAGAGAACACCAATGGCACTAAGAAAACCTTTGTAACCACTATACTACAGTATTGTTGCAGTGCTTAGAATATATTTTAGACACTACAGTATTGTGGTATTGTTCTCTGTGTTACTGTGGTAGGTGTTCTCTAGTTCACGAGGCTGTGCATGTTCTGTTATACCACTTATCGGGTGTTACCAGGTGCCGGTAGTGTCGTGGTTTGAAAAGCCTTGATCATTAGATTTCATCAATTCTTTTTTGCATGACTCTCTCAGTAGCCATGAAGCTCATTCGCTTCCCTGCACAGCTACGTAAGCGCAATGTGCTTAGACACTTGTTACGTGCATCTCGTCTAAGCCAGTTACAGTTCTCTTGAAAGGAAGCTGTAGCTCGGCAATATCTGTGATTCAAATGCCGCTTCGTGATTTGAATGAAGTTTGGTAGAGTTAATGATAGCATACATGCCATGACATTAATATTTGTTGAATGTTCATTTCTTGCTAAGCCAATTCGTGTGTATACCAAGCTGACATACCAAGACAAAGACATCAAGAGAGATGGATGTGGCCAAGGTGCTTTTTGTTTGCCAAGTGCTTCACGTTTATAATTTGCTTATTAGAGTGACTTAATTTAAACTTTTTTAGATGCAAGAAGTATCATATTCAATGCAGTAATTACTGACAAAGATAGTCTATCCTATCTTGTGTAGTATAATAAGAGTCTCAAAGACTGACGCTTCCTCTAACTTGCAAATGAGAATTAATGACAGTCTTTATTTTTTCAGGTATTCCAAACTTCCAATGAAGAGAGGAGTTCTTAACGACCCCGTCACCCACTACATCCTGTTTCAACCAGAAATCGGAACAGAAGAGACAAGCCAAGCCCCTGATACACCAGGCGACGATGCTGTCTATGTGGTGGATGATTCGCCTGATCATTCTGGTGCTGTTGCCACTGAAGAATGGCTGTCAGCATCAGGTAGCTTTTCTGAATGCAGCACGACAGAGCAAACTGCAAATGACGTGAAAACGAAGAAAAAGCACTCATTTGTTTGGGAACACTTTGAACGCCACACGTTAGACAAGTGCAGCCAAGTGTGCAAACACTGCAACAAGAGTGTACGTCTCGGAAAAGAAGGCGGCTGCAGTAAACTAGGCACCACAGCTATGCGTCGCCACCTTGAAATCCACCATGCTGATATTTTGCCTGGTGTATCGCCTCGAGCAAGCGCTGTGCGCACCAGAAAATCGCAAGCTGTGAATTTTCCAAGTGACACTGCAGTAGCCAGTGGCAGAAAGAAGAAGAGCTTGGATGGGAGAAGCAAGCGGCAGCTTTCATCGTCAGTTTGGCAGCACTTCGATTATAATAGGAGTGACAGATTCCTGGTAGTGTGCAGAATCTGTAGAATGCAAGTGCGTTTGGGAAAGGATGGTGGCTGCAATAGAGTGGGCACAACAGCAATGCACAAGCATGTCACCATTCATCACAAATTCTTACTTCAGAAAAACCCCGCACTCGGGATGAGAGATCAGAGCCACAGCAGGAGAAGCCAGGATATGTCCTGCAACATGAAAAAAGGGCCACAAACGTCACCTATGATTGCTACTGAACACCACAAAACATCTGAAGCCAAGACAGAGTCCTGTGCTCCGCATCACTTTAATTTAATGGCTCTAAACCACTGCTTGGCAATGTACATAGCTAACAGTGTCCGGCCGTTTTCATTTGTAGAAGAACCAGCTTTTCTTGAGTTCATGCAATGTTGTGTGCCACAATGGAAAGTTCCAGATAAGGGTTATTTTGCTAACTCTGGAGTTCCTGCACTCGCAACCATGATTAAAGAAGCGGTGAAGGAAGACCTGAAGACTTGTGTTGGGGGTATGGTGCACCTAGGCACTGAGACGTGGCAGGGCCCCCACATGTCTGACTTGGTGTCTGTTACAGCATTCTGGGTGAAGTCTCAAGAGCCTGAACAGAATCTTGTAAGATGCAAGGCCGTCTTGGATGTTGTCAATCTTGGAGAGTCGTGCACTGTTGAAAACATCAATCAAGCTCTGGAGACAGCCATTAAAAATTGGCTACTGCCCGCGGAGCTTAGGGTAGGAAATGTGATTACTGAACGTTTACCCAGTGAAGCACTGTGTTTCGCAGAAAAGCAGCTGAAACATGTCACCTGCATGGCCCACTGTCTCAACTTTGAAGTAGAAAACCTACTCTTCACGTTTCATAGTAAGTTAGCCGACTCTTTTGAGCTGGCTCGTTCTATTTGCAGCCAGTTCTGCCATAGTGACACAGCTAGAGCCAAATTAAAAGCAATCCAATTGCACCACAACCTCAAGCAGCGGCCGCTCATGCCAGATTCTCCTACTAACTGGAAAAGTACGTTGCGCATGTTAAAGCACTTCTGTGAGCAGAAGCTGGCAGTAAATGAGTATCTGAAAGTGACAGGTGGAAGTTTGGTCAGCCCAGAGCAATGGTTAGTGCTCAGAGATGCAGCTAATGTGCTGCAGCCTGTGGAAGAAGTTGTTCGCCTTCTGAGCATGGATTCAGCCATGCTGGGACAGGTCCTTCCCCTGCTCTGCTTTGCTGAGAAGATGCTACAGAGCACATTGGAAAGATCCGAGGGAGGCAGTCCTGCACATTGGCTTTCAGCCCACCTCCTTTCAAAGCTTAACTCAAGCAGCCATGTAACTGCTGTAAAAGGAGACCTCACATACTGGACTGCAAGTTTCTTGGACCCTCGTTTCAGGGACACCTTTTGCAGTTACATCGGCAGTGATCAAGTGACGGCAGAGCAAAAGCTCAATGAAGTAAAGAGGCACCTCATCATGAAAATAGGCGAAACTTATAAAGGCTCTACAAAATCATTATACGCAGCTAATACTGAGAAGTTGCCGTGCCAAGATGAAAGTGCCCCATCACTCGATGAGGACTTTTCACTGTGGCTTACAAATGCCGAGCAGATGGGGCTCACCAGATCCAAGGTGGAAGTTTCTTCAGACTGCGCAAACATAGAGGAAGCAGCAACTGCCAAGTTTGAACTTGAGGCATACATGCAAGACAACATTGCCGATTTCTCAGCACCCATGAGTGATCCGGCACTGTATTGGCAGACAAAGCGAATGATTTGGCCTTCTTTGTACTCTGTAGCAGTTACATACCTGGCATGCCCCCCGACCAATACATACTCAGAAAGAATGTTTGAAAAATACGGTGCTGTTACTACTGAAGGTAGGCAGAGTATCTGTGCCAATACTCTGAGCTTATTGTGTTTCATACGAATGAATCACAACTGGGTGCCAAAGGACGTTTCAGATGCGCCGGCTAATGTTATCAACTCTTTACGCAATGCCATGGACAGAGGCAACACTGATCAGAATATTGACTCTCATTTTGTAGGTGCAGATAGTCAAGTGCTACTGAAAAGAGTTCTTTTCCAGGAATAAAGTCATCACTAACAGGTTACAAAGTTATCCACTGTTAGGCAACAGCAGTGCATTGCTTTCTCTATTTGCCAGCTAGCATCCTCTTCACCGATTATGTGTCGAGCCTTTCAAAAAGCTACTGTGAAATATATGAAAAACTAAATAATCTGCTGCTTCCATATTTATTTTTGGATCTTTACATTTAGCCAGTCATGTGGCACTTTGTGTATTGAATCCTCTCCCCACTGTCCAGTTATAAGAATAATGAGATCTTGCAGAGAATCATGCCAAGGAAAGTATAGGGTATGTTATTCTAAAGAGCTTTAATGTAAATGAAAAGAAAGAAAAGTGGACAAAAAGATAACTTGCCATGTGCAGAGATCGAACCTGCAAACTTCCAATAATGCATCCGGTGCTCTACCAACTGAGCTACCACGGCGGCTATCCCTCCGTCCTCTTTAAGGGGTATAAACGTGCATTAAATGAGGGTGCGTCATTCAGTGCCACTAGTAGCCACGACGTTGAGTGTGGAACAATCATTAACTGTCAAACAGGAAGGTAATGAGCTAAGAAGTTAGGAGTTGCAATGCTTACGTAATAATGTCAAGGGAAACATCTTGTTGTAGTGCTTGTGTGCATGCCAAACAGTGTGATAACCATTTTCTTTTTCTTCAAGTTCTTCAAATTTGTAGTAGTGGCCTCTTAGATTTGCATGGATTGTTGGTTGGTTTCTACCCTCGTCCCAGTTGTCATGTTCTCCCGTGGCAGCACACAGACGACACTCGGTTCAATTGCCGACTGACGTACCTGGCCAGCAGCTAGTCTATTTGAATGACCACAAGAGCGATAAAAAGCGCCATCTTCAGGCACTATGTGAAACTGCTTAAACTGATAGCAGCAACATAACACCTACAGTAGTGCCTTTGGTACACTTCTGTTATTGTTGACAGGATCACGAGCAACAAGCTTTAAAGAGGTACTAGAGGAAAATTTTATGGTTTTCGTTTTTTTTAACGAAAGGCTAATGTCACAAAAACCTAGAAAATGAACCGGTTAGTACGAGTGTGGCCTGAAAGATGGATTACTTTTTTTTTAGAGACAGTTCTGCTTCCTACTTTACATTGACATCATGACAAGATATTTGCTTATCACGTGCCCACACACATATAGCAATGTTTTTAAGGCTGCTCCGTTCCCTGGCTCTGGTGACTTCAGTAGGTTCATCATGAAAGAATTGACTTGACTGTCAAAATAAAATATGAACATTTTCTGGGCTTCACATTGTACACAAGAAATTATATTGCAAGGTAAGTTTTGATAAACAGTAGGTCAGTAACCTTTTCAGACACCACCTATGAAGAACTGTCTGTAAATGTCATGTTCACTTTAGTGTGTTACAGTAACTAATACTAATTAAGTTGTAATTGAATATCTATTCACCTGAATTTACTGATGATCTGTTTTGGCATAAACAGAATGAAATTTCTAACTAAAAATATAGTCCAAATTTATTTTTAGTTCAATCCATTTTGAGCAAAGAAAAATTATACTTTTCACGTAGCTTACAGGAAGCGACATGTTGAATAAGTTACCAAACGCTGTAGTGATATATGCAACAGTGTGCTGCAAAACGAACTTAAATGAATATATATTTATTATGCAGGAGGCCCAGTTGATTAAAAGCTTGGTTTATTTCACTCTTAATGCTTAGTTCTTTCAAATAACAAAAAGCAGTATACACAGTTCTGTGTATAGCGTGCCAAAGTGTTATAAGGCGGTCTGCCGCTTGGAACTGTGCTGGTGCACCGTAAAGGTTTGTTTCATTTCCCTTGACCAACAGACTTCAGGCGACATGGTGTCTGTCTTCTCTTTTCTATGCTCCCTTTTGCCTATTATCACTGCCTATAGTAATCACCCGATGAACGAAAAAAAATGAGTAATATGATGCCAAGTTTAGTGGATTTTTTTAGAGCGCAGCTCTCGGGCACCCGTTCTTACATTGAACATTGTCCCTTTTTGGCCCTCCCTATATCCACCTGGCTCATGCACCTCAAGCAATGCATGCCATGCTCTTCTTTTTCTTAGCCTGGCACGAATGCTCTGAAACCTTTGCCCCCAAAACATAAAATGAAAATATAAACTGGTTTTTGTAAAAATAGAAGGAAGTCATAAAAGGATAAAGAAGCACTGTACATAAGTGCAGTTCACACTGTTGCAGCAGAAAGCAAATTCATGAAAACAAAACAACAAAAGAGAATGACGCAAGAATACTTCAAATAGTAAGTGAACAATTAAAGGGAAAAAAAGATAAACCTAAGTGCACATCCATACTTCCTCTACATTTATGCCATTGTTCCATCCTATATTCATGTCCTTCTTGTGCAGCATTGTAGCCACTAATGCCTCTCAAATTATTTGCCTCAGCATGTATCGCCAAATGAAAATGCGCGGTCCTCAGACAACCCACAGGTGAAAGCCATAGTCTTTTTCTTCGGAGTCAATTGTTCTGACCCCCCCTCCCCCACCTCGTTAAGGCTTTCTGCACTTCCTCCAGTATTGGCGCACCCTTGGGTAAAGGATGATGTCACATGTTGCAAATCATTTTACGAAATTTCACACTTTCACCTTGATAATAATTTTCCTCTTGCTTTTTTACATCATGTAGACCAAGAACCTCAAGCTCATCTCAGCCAGCGGCTGCTGTCACGAAAGTTAGTCCCACGAGGGTCAGGACAGAGGGGGGGTTTGAACAAAATTTCACCTAGCACTGCCAATTGAAAGAAAATTTTTCCCACATCTCATATATGGGTGCTTTCTGTGAGGGATCTGATGTGAGATTTCAAAAAAGATATCAATACCATTTCCACAATAACTAAAATTTGGATGCCCATTCTGAAATATTCAGTTTTCGTTCAACGAGGATGCTTCAACTCGGTGACTGCATGGGAAACTTACAAAAACAAAAAGACGGAGAGAAAAACCTTGAGGCCACTTCAGTCTCTCTAGCTTACTTGAACAATGCACTATAAATTGCAACGAGCAAGAAAATAATGTGAGTATACTTATTCCTCTATATAACGAAATGTTAATGATAAGAAAGTAAATAAAAATAGTCTTGCAATGGATATAGTGTTAGGAATATACCTTCATAACGAATTTTTGGCTATAACAAACTTATGTTCGTGTAAGATGCACTTTTTATAATGAGGTTTGAGTGTACTGTTTAGCAAAGCCACAAGGCTTTCATTCCATGTGAAGCTGCCGGCCACAAGCGAAAGGTCCATGGGCCGCATGTTTTAAACCGCTGATGTAAAGCGTGTGATGCCACAACCTGTTGCCCAGCACAGTACCATAAAGGCTACGTCAGCACCAGTCTGTAGGTTTTTGCAGTATTTACAGAAATACTGAGATGCCATCTGTTGATGCGTTCAATTTGTAAAAATAGAGATGACATTGCTCTTGTGTACAGCCCTTGCAGCAAACAAAATATCTGCAGTGTTGCACACCACGGATGGTATGGTACCAATGAACTGTGGGAACCTCTATAGCACAGCACTAGGTTTCGGAAGTTGTTTGCTTCCAACCTGTGTGTTTCCAGTTGGGCACTCTAGGCAGTTAACGTCCGTACATAGACAGAAATGGAGAGGGCAAGGTAGCTCAGCTGGCAGTGGGCACTCACGGTGAAGGAAAGGAGGGAACATAGTGTGGTAGCAGCGTTTGTCTTGGCATTGCATCTTGACATTGCTCCAGTACGATTAAAGTTGCTAGAAACTGGTGAAAGCAAGACTGTGTAGTGTGCTTACCCCATATAAACAAGCTAACCATGGTGGTATTGACAGCAGCAAAAAGACTGTGCAAAAACGAAGAATGCATCCAAAGACCATGAATCGAAGAAAAATGTCAGGCTGCAATTGCTGATATAGAAGAAGCGAGCAAAGATGTGTCTGCAGTGAAAATGCTAATACACCTTTACTGGCCATTCGTCATATAAATTTTGCAGCCAAAAAAAAAAAATAGATATCTTTGTTGGCCATAGCCACGGTGCCTCACTTCCTTTATACAGTGGTGCTGGGGTTAGGTTACAGCACAGATTTTGCGGGTGCGGGACAAATGTGCTGTCAAAAAAATGGCCTGGGGATTGCATTTCGCAATTTTACAGCCACTATTTATAGGTGCAAACAAAAATTTGCCTCGCAGCAAGGAATGCCGGGTAAGGTCTTGCACTTTTTATTTTGTCAGAGTAGCAGACTCTAAAGTAAACCATGGGTCACTAATGTATTGCAATGAAAATTAGGGGTACCATCATCAGACAGGACACCGGCAAGCTATTTCAGGAGAGAAAAAACCTCATTAAAGAGACGTCAAACCATAAAAGTCTCAAATGCAACAGACAAAATAGAACTGGCAGAGCTTTGGAAGTTAATATCCGTAAGATAGCCAACAGAAGAAGGTATGGTATGGAGAGAATTGAGCATGCTATAAAAAGCCGAAGAAGCCGAGAAACTGTAAATGCAAAACTATGCATTGGCAAAAATAAAACATATGCATTAAGGAACAAGGAAGGCATCAAACAATACGGAGAAAATAGTTGACATAGTGGAGGAGTTCTACAGGGATCTGTAGAGAGAAGACGAGACCACCAGGATGAAATAGTAAGAAGGAATAATAGGCCAGAGAAATCTTGCATCCCACAAGTAACGACAGAGAAAGTAAAGAAAATCTTAAAGCGATTGCAAAGAGGCAATGGTGAAAATAAAGTAATGTCAGACCTGTAAAAAGATTGGGAAGACATTGTTTTAGAAAAACTGGCCACCGTATGTACGAAGTGTCTTTTGACAAGGAGGGTACCAGAATCTTGAAAGAATGCCAACATCCTAATTTTTAAGAGACATCAAGACCTTGAAAAATTTAAGGCCTATCAGCCTACTGCTTCATTGTCTTTAAGCTATTTATAAAAATAATAGCTTATAGAATTAAGATGGCATCAGAATTCACTGAACCAAAGGACCAAGCAGAATTTCGTACAGGCTACTCAACAGTAGACCATTATCATACTATAAATCAGGTAATAAAGAAGTGCACTGAATACAACCAGCCCCTATACCTAGCCTTCATAAGTTATCAGAAAACATGTGATTCGATTGAGATATCAACAGTTAAGCAGGCACTGTGGAATTGGGGCATTGACGAAACCTATATAAACATACTGGAAGAAATCCACAGCTGCCAGTCTTCCATAAAGAAAGCGATAGAGACTCGCTAAATAAGGGTGTAAAGGCAGGGATACACAATCTCTCCAATGCTATTTAGTGCACATTCACAGCATGTTCTCAAGGTGCTGGATTGGGAAGAGTTAAGGATAAGGTATTAGAGGCTATCTTCGTAATGCTTGATTCGCTGATGACGTTGCATTGATGAGTAACTTGGGCATGAATTTCAGCTCATGATTACTGAACTAGACAGCAAAGCAGGAGAGTAGGTCTGAAAATTTAAATTTATAAACCTAAAGCAATACGCAGCAGTCTTGGCATAGAACAGCACTTTGTGATAGGAGGTGAAACGCGGGAAGTTGTAAAAGAGTATGTCTACTTAAAACGGGTAGCAACTGGAGAGCCGTATCATGACACAGAAATAACTAGAAGAATGGGGTGGAGCACATTCAGCAAGCATTCCCAAACTATGAATGGTAGTCTACCACTATCCCTCGGGAAGAAAGCATATAACAGCTGCATCTTAGTGTTACTTGCCTACGGAGGAGAAACCTGGAGGCTTACAAAGATGGTTCAACTTAACTTAAGAACAACACAGCGAGCAATGGAAAGTAAAATGATAGGTGTAACGTTAAGAGACAGGAAGAGGGCACAGGGGTCAAGGATATCGTAGCTGAAACCAAAAAGAAGAAATATACATAGGCCAGGCATATAGCACGTAGGCAGTATAACCACCAATAATTAGGAGTACCTGACTGGATTCCAAGAGAAGGCACATGCACAAGAGGTAGACAGAAAATTAGGTGGACAGATGAGATTAAAAACTTGGCGGGTATAACGTAGCAGCAAAAAGCTGCTGCCAATATTTTCTGTGTGCCACTTAATTTCGGAGATATGCATAGGCTTTATGCTAGTTTACACTGATCAGTGCAATTTAGGGCAAAAGGTAAGGGCAAGGACAAACTGCAAAAAAAATATTGGACTGCATAAAAAGCCCAGTGCCAGACTGCTCAAATACAGACCATAGTGTAAACACACGTCAGTGCGAAATCTTGGAACTTGAGAAACAAATAGTGTAAAAGAAAAACAGCAATGTTGGCAGTTTTTCACTGCACAACTGAATCAAAATTCATTCCTTTTTTTGTCAGAAGCGACATAACTTATCAGGCTAAGCGTACTGAAAAAATCTTGAAGGCATAACCTTTCATGTTGCATCCCTCGCACATATGGCAACGCTTTTGACAGAATAGGAGGCATTGCCATGTGTACAACCACATACCCTTGAGAAACATCAGCACTACCACCAAATGAACAAAACTGACACTTCCCTCAGCTAAGTAATGAATAGGTTAAGGCATATGCTTACATGACACATTCATTAACTTAGTTTAGTTTTCACGGATAATTACGTTCGTCCCTGCCCCTCTTTCCTGCCGAACCCTGAAGCGTTCTGCCCATTTTTCGCAAAACCTTCAGTATTGGCCCACCTTAGGCGAAGCGACGACATGCGATGGTGTCATAAATGCCAACCATATGCGACATCACTGATGACATCTCATGACATTTTACCCAGGTTTTTCCCGAGTCTCGTAGTACATCGCAGGTCTCACAAGATCTCTTGACATACAAGGCATTAGCCTTAACCTCTTTACCACCTAACAAACACGTAAGCAATAAAAGCTGATGCAGTTTGTAAAATCTCATTTTACGAGGTTCCCCCAAGTGTAAAAAGAACAAACACTGTGCCGCTAATTACATTTTCCATGGGTCAAAATGGGTGTTGGCAAGAAGTTTAGTTGCGAATGTGGCAAAAACGCTGCCGATCATTGGAAATTGTCTTTCAGTGCCTTAAATATTTAAAAAAATAATTCCCAAAGACTAACAACATAACTTTCATTTGCACTGCTTCATATTCACAAAAAAAAATATCAAACAGTTAGGTCCAAGCAATTGTGGCCTGTGCTATTTGCCTACTGTCATCTTGTTTTGTCTGTAAACTTCAAGGCTGACTTCGGCAGCTCACTCTTGGAATATCGGTAAAAGACACTCTTGGCAACAAAGGCACGACATTTCAATGGTACCAAGCAGTCTGGTGTGTAATTTGCTTTAAAATCAAGTCCACAAACACAAACATATGTAGAAAAGTGGTTAATGTGTATGCTTGTCTACTCCTGTGTGATGGGTATAGCTTGGATGGTCACCCAGCTTCTCAAAGCCGAACGACTTTTTCGCTGACACAAATTATAGCACAAAAAAAAAACTTTATTGGCTATGTGGGAACCTCATTACAAGAGTACTTGTGTAGAAGTCAAGGCAGCAGGGCAGAATTCTTTCGCATAATGAGAATCGCTGCCTGAACTGAAAATATGCCAGATAAAAAAATGGCTGATGCCACTGCACAATAAAGATGCATGTGCTAAAAACAATGGTTGACACAATGTTCTGTCAACAAACCACTGCCCAGCTGACTTGTGCTAATATTTTGCTAGGTAGAACCTTTCTCAAGTATGTCTTTCCAAGATCTGGTGAGGCTAAACCAGTCTTTGTAAACAGTATATGCTTTTGTCAACAGGGCTGACAAAAGTCTGCAGTAATGAGGGCCAGAATAATGACACTGCATTCACGGGATATTGAAAAATAAATAGGAGGAACTTTTTCAGCTCCCTCCAGAATATGCAGCGAGAAATAGCCTCCCATTTTGTTTATATTAGAAGTGGACACATAGGCAGCTCAACTGAATGAAGAATAAACAATGTTGCAAAGTGTCCACACAGTACAGAAACTACATGTGCGAGAGTAACCATTCTTAAAAACCACCCAACAAATCATGCCTGCACGTTAGACCTTTGAAAAATACAAGTGGGCATTGGGTCACATGTGATAAGTTCAACACAACTGTATGTACAAAAGAGAAGCGTTTCTCATCTTGGGCAAGGGTATAACAAAAGAAAAATAACGGTTCTTAAATACAGAGTAGTGTGCCACCGGCAGCGGTAAATTGCAGACTTCACTCGGCTTTCGCTGCAAGACACAGACCACTACACCGCACGAATCTTGGTACCACGCACATAGACTCTTTCCACAGTGACCATCCTTGCTTGCACCGGCAAATTGTCTCCTTTGTAGCACAGAAACTGGCACTTGTTTATCTCCCTGCAGTCCTCAGGACCCCAAGCACAGCTTTCAGAATCCCGCCACTCACGTTGACAAAAAACACCTCACCATTCCACATTTCAACACACACTGCATCCTTCGCCGTATTTCTACATAGCTTGCTATGGCCACTCGACGCTATCTTCTCTCCACAAGCTGTGGTATAGACACAGCACAAGGAAAAACTGGTAACAGGACAAAACACAAGGACTCAATACTCACACATGCGCATTTTGTGATGGTAAAGAGAGTATACGAAATAACGACAAATGGGCCAGTAAGCGCTCGGTCCAGTCTCACTGTATTCCATATTTTAAGAATGCTAACAGCATCCGACACACACAAAAGCCAAGAGGTGGTGGGCCAATGCAGCAACAACCTTGATTGTGCATTCCTCTCTGACCAAACCTAATGCGACAGACAAATGTAATGGTGAAAAATCCAGAAAAAAAAGGAGAGAGTGGGGAGCAAAACAGAGCTTTGTGAAGCAAACTGTTACTCGTACAAAAGAAATATGTTTGTCAGAGCTGTTGCATGCAGCGAAACCAAAGCATATAACGATGAGTGCTTGTAGCACTTTTTATTTCAAACATCGACTTGTCGCAGCTGCTGCCAGTGGCAGACCACCTGAGGCACCAGTACAAAGAGATGGCAAATGGCACCACCCGCGCTGGACACACAAAATTGCAATAATGCGCTTCATGCCACTTGTGCTCCTGGCCATTTAGGAGCCAGATAGTAGGAAGAGCTCATCACGTGGTGTGGATGGATCATTTGCAATGTGTGTGTCCCTGGTTTAAACAGATGAAATGAGCATGCGAGTGCCACACAAAAGAAAGAGAGAGAGGAGGCAGAAAGAGGAGCAAGAGAGGAGGTCTTGTAGCATTGTTAGGAGGCTTCATTGTTGCTGAGAACCAACAGCGAGCTACCACTGTCTCGACCTGGCGGAGGTCTGGACGCTGCATCGCCAGAGGTGGAAGTAGTTGTGGAGGTTGTTCCCAGAATGCTGCTGGCCCATCTTTCTATGTCATCGAGGCTCAGGCAGGAAACAGATTGGGAGAATTCCTGCAGATATGTTGGGGGTTGCGCATTGCAGACAATCCAATTACCAAACGCAATCACTTATGAAAAAAAAAAACAAAAAAAAAACACACACACATACACATGAACTCGCCTAAAATGGCCTGTAGGGAACTACACACTGAATGACTATTTTACCATGCATTTATTATCATGTGAATGCAGTGTGCAATGTTTTTTTTTTTTTAAGGCAAGCAAAAGCCGTAGTGATAATACATAGCTCACACTTTCAAGGCACGATGTGCACAGGTGGTCATGTGACTAAAAGGGGCCCTGCGACAGTTTTGCAACTGCCTTTCTTTATTGCTGAATGCGTGTAGTAATAAACACTGAGACAAACGCAAGAAGAATTTTGAAAATTAGTCATATTGAGAAATTAGAATATTGTCACTTTCTTGTGCTGAAACATCGCTTTCGATCCCAAAAGCTGCCCTTTTGTGTTGCTGTAGTCCCAACATAATGTAACTTCCTTGTTGAAATAAAACAGCATTGTTTTTCGCGTTGCCACTCGCTCAGCGTCATTGGTGCATTCCACAACTGCAGAAGCATCGATGAAAATGACGCCCTTAATTTGTGTCGCAGGGCCTCTTAAGGGCAGAGTGACACAATCGCTTTCAAGATAACGTGAGTGTACAGCTCACACACCCAGAGCCACAAGAAGCGCGAATGACCATGCGAGTTTTTATGTCAATATGACAGCTTTCTGCCACGTGACCCTCCTTATCAGGAATTTTAGGCTTCTGCCTTAGCTTGCAACAGTGGCCATCCTGTAGCTTTCAATGAGTGCAGACTAGCAAGCCTACTCAGGCAGGCTTCCCACTGGGATTGTTAATATGTGTACCTGCCTACATTCACAAAACTGACAATGGCTATAACAATAGCAGTAGCCCTGCGAAGTTCTGTACATTAAATTGGGTGAAAGCATCAACAAATATGCATGGATTTGCAATAATAGGTCTAAAATAAACAATTTTATATATTCCACTATTTCATGCGTGTAAACTATACATTACGAGGAATGCTGTAGCAGAGGACTTTCGACCAGTCTTAGTGCACTGGCATTGTTTATTGTGTGCCTGCATTCAGGTAAGCAAGCGTATTTGCTTATGCCCAAATTGAAATGCAGCCATTAAGGTCGAGAAGTGACGTCACTACAGCAATACTACATTATAACACAATATCTTTAAGATTAAAAAAGCACACACACGCACACACACAGTATATATATGCAGTAAACACAAAATATCAGTAGCAGTAGTCTTTATGTCCACATGCATGCACATGTGTTTGTATGTGTAGAAGAACCTCCAAGAGGAACACAAGAGCAACTGGTGATTCAATGTTTCAACGGAAGTCCATTTTACACAAGGAGTCTCTCTCTCTGTGAACACATGCACACACATACACACCCATCTGGCACAGCAACAATTACAGTTAGCCTATATGTATGGAGTTGCGACACCCCAAAAAGAGTGCAATTTCGAAGAGCATGTCGACTATGATGTATGTCACAGGAGAGTGAGAGGGGCACTTGGCAAGGTTCTGGGAAAGCCGCTTTGGAAGAGGAGACTAGCCATCGCAACACTGTGATCATCAAACTCGTGTAACTCCACTAATACAGCACTGTTTTTAAAAATTCTCATGGCTCCATATTCATAAACTGATATAGAGTGTTAATGAGGGGTTAACAGCACTTGATCATGTTCCTTCTTTCTCTGTCCTATTGTAGCGTATTCATGGTATACTTGTGCGCAAGTGCCACACAACTAAATTCAGACCTCTGGGTGGTTTAGGAGCCCTTTAAACAAGCGTGCGGTCCAAAATTTCAAATGGAGATACAAGTGTGCCCTTGTACAATGTGAACATGTTGCCACAAGAACTTGGCAAATAAGTGCTTTATTAAAAGGCCAGTCAACAGGCTCAGACTTTTTTTTTACACCCGTAAACAATCTCGGTAATTTGTAAAGTAGACCACAGCGATCACGTTTTCTGAATATGACAGAGCTGCGCACTGCGCAGAGCCTCCATTTCGAAAAACAATTTCTGCACTCCTTTCTTACGCCTGACCAATGCTCCTTCCACGCGCAGTGATGTCCACTCAGCGATCGGCGATGTGACGCAGCACGCAGCTCGTCGATTAGTCTAAACCAAGTCTCAACAAACAGTAGTGAAGTCGACGGCAGTTCCTGTTCCCACTCACAGCTATGACAGAGCTATTCAATCATAGGAGTTGCGAAACTCCCCATAGGCTCCATGTATCAAGATCGAACACGTCACTGGCCCAGTTTTTGGGAGTGAGCAGATTGTCCCGCCACCTGTTGATCGGAACACCCACTATTATATGCACTATTTGTGTTTTGTGTTGCTGCTCCCAGATGGCACGACAGCTTGCTCCCAAACAAATCGAACTTTGCAAAAATCAGGCCTACTTCATGTCCGGGATTTGGAACGCAGTTTTGGTGCAAATAGAGCAACTGGTCTGCGGAGAAGCATCGGCACCAGGTAAACAGTAAACAACCAGGCATCGCAGCAAGCGAAAGTGCGTTACGACTGATCAAGTTTGCTGATGACGTCAATTGCTGACGTCTTGCTGCTGCTGAATAAATTTTGATCAGTAATGCATAGTTATGGATAACGACTATGCAGTTTAATGGCACGTAGGGAAAAGGAAACTCCTGCTTGTCGCAACTTTCACCATTGCTATCGACGCAATCAATAGTGCCCATCCAGTTTGCGTGCACCTATTTAAGCTGAAAACTAAAATGTTTGCAGAGCCACTGAAGCCTTGGTCGCCAATGTGATAGTGTTAAGATTGTGGATGGCAACTACGTCTTTCCGAAGCTTTGCTGCAGTTTCAGTTGTTCACAAATGCCTCATTCATTTCTTTGCGTCACACATTTGTGCCTCTTTGTATTTGGCATTCTTTGAGAACTGTCGGAATTAACCCGGCTGCAGGTAAACCCGGCTGCAGGTAAATATGACCAAATTAGAGAGAGCGTGCTTGCCAGGACCACAGAACACGTATGAATTGCCAACTTTCCAATTTAACGGCGTCGAATGAGCACTTTTACAATTGTCTGTGTATACAGGTTTGAGTATTCACAGCACTGCTTCCCTAGCTTGCTCGGCCACTACAACTGGGTAGTTGTGTAGATTAATGCAAGTGATTTAGTAAACGTCCGTTCACCAATAACGCGTGCCCAGCATGCTAGCCACCATGGTGGAAACATGCTACAGTGGACTGCCGATTACAATTTGAAGCACAGGGATCTCTGTGATAGATGCACTAGCACTTGTAGTTATGGTAGCAGTGACGGCTAAATAGTGAGAACACCAAACAAACCATATCACAAGTGCTCCGGTGAAGTACACCAATTGAAAACGACACAAATTGTCGCATCGCTGTTGCAGACTCTGTGCTAACTATAGTGATGCCATTTTGATGGAAGCTGAGGCACTGGTTCTCGCCTAGTGTGTGTAGGCACCTACAGCAGCACTGCACACAGCATTCCTTAAAGGGGCACTAAGCCCATGCAATCTTTTGGTCACTCACTAGTGAGTGACCAAGCTTGATGAAACTGTGGCGGCAGAGCATTGCTACCTGAATGAAGGAGAATGCAGCATGCTGTATGACGTTTTGTTTTGTGTTTCTACCTCAATTTCAATTAGTTACCAAACAACAAGATATTATAAATAAACGAATCATTCAGAAAATGGTTAGCAACAGTGCAGATCTCACACTGAAGATATACAATGAAAACGCCCGTAAAAAACGAAGGTACCTTTTTATATTCTTCTAACACTTTCTCAGCATCCTCATGCGAGAATTGGGACAGCAAGAATTTGCGCATTTGGTCCCACACGACTGTGGCGCTGTCAGCTGCCTTGAGAACAAATAAGTGCAGCCTGTTCCCTTCGACAATGTTGTAGTCCCCCAGTGATAGGCTATCTGCAGAAAGTCAAAGATAACATGCCATTTTATATTCATGAATTGCAATGAATTCACCAAAGTAAGCGACGAGAAAACGATACTTAAATCTCGCACATGGGAGTATGCTAGCGTATCAACTCCAATGCGTCGCTTGTTACTAAAAAAGCCGACCACTATACAACACAATGATCAGGACAACATGTCCCAGGCGAATCTGGCAAAGTCGCTTTATTACGAGAACGAACGAGAAAGTATTTCCAACCTAGCTAATATGCACGACACAACAGAAACACTTCAACCTTTAGAAGCCCGGCTAGTATCTTTCCTTGGGCCACTTAGGATGAAAAACTGACTAAACAAAGTTTTGTACGCTCACAGGTACACATCACACATACCTGAGAGTGTTTTGCCTCTGAACACTAGGCGCTGCTGGTCTACGGGAATTTGCAGTTGTTGGGCTACAAGATGCTTCACTGCACTGATGGAAGAACTCGCGGATACCTGCGAAAGAGGACATTTTTTTAAGCGGGGAGAACCTTACACGCCGATAAATAGTGCCCCATTAGCACTTGATTCACAGACAGCAAAAGTAGAGTCTCAACGCAGTGGAGAGAATCAAGAGCAAAACAGCAGCTGATGACGCTACCAGGAACCTAACCACAGCACGGTTGTTACTGGCCCAGCTGCGGGTGCTCGCACAGAATTCACCAGTCTAACTGGAGGTGAATCGAACAGAGAGACGCGAGCTATAGGAGCTCCGCGAGTGGACGTAGCTAGAATGGTAAAACGAGTAAAAAGTTATTACATACCCCACTTACCTCTATTGTGCATTCTTCACCCTGAAGGATTTTCACAGATATAAACATATTGCCTGTACTCCTTGTGCGTTCTTGTGACTTGATAACTGTGTCCTACTGCTCTATCATGACCGCATCATCAGTCCTAGCGTCACAGGTGAAAAATTTGGGGTAAGGTTCGACTCAAACCCCTCCGGTACAGCAACACAGAGCAAAAGTAGCATAGGCCTAACCAACGCCTCCTCTAGAAAGATGCCTGGAGGAATGGCTCGCGCTCCCAGCGGAGTTGGCCTGCCTTCAGTTTTGAACAAGCTCCGAAAGATGACGCTCGCGACCGACACTATCGGCAGTTGGCAGGTTAGCTCTGGGAGCTCACAGTAACACTACAAACGAGGCTTTACAAGGCGATATGGGTTGGGCTTCATTTGAGGCGAGGGAAGCACAAAGTAAAATACGGTTTGAGGAGCGACTTAGACATTTAGATGAGAAGAACTGGGCAGCCAGAGTGCACAGATACCTGTACCTGAAAAGTGTGGACACCCAATGGCGGAAGAGGACGCGAAAGCTGGTGACTAAATATAACTTGACCGCGGCAAATAAGCAAAGGGGGCCAGTTAAAAAGCAAGTGAGGGAAACAGAGACGCTCATGTGGAAAGAGAGGATGGAAAAGAAGGGATCGCTGGGAATCTACAAGGCAGGCAAACAAGAGATACGGAAAGAGAACTTTTATGACAACAATAAAGGTAGTGCGTTGCTCTTTGAGGCGCGGGCTGGCTGCTTGAGAACTCTAACTTACAGGAGCAAATATTCGTCACAGGATGAGACATGTGTTGGATGTGGCATAAATAAAGAAACAATCGACCACATAGTCATGGAATGCCAAAAGATTTAGCCGGATAGAAATGGGGGGAAGGTCACACTTCCTGAGGCGCTGGGCTTCGCGGTTGATGGAAGCATTAACTGGTCAGCAGTAGGTATTACTAAGCAGCGGCTGGAGTATTGGTGGAGGAAAAGCAGAGAAGTCGATAAAATAACATCCCAGCCAAGAGTAGCGGCTGGGCAAAATTAAAAAGACACCAGAGTTGAGGGACAGAATTTAAACTCGAACTATTAAGGTAGGCTAGATGGCGCATGCCGTCACCCCGATTCAAAGGGGAGGCCTTGATTCATCATCATCATCATCATCATCACGGCGGCGGTCGGTACCAGCTAAGCGTTTTTCATCTACGGCCCATAGGGGTGCGTAAGTCTGGAGTTGTTCAAGACCTGCAACTGTGCATCACTGTTTTGGAGGCTATGCAAAGTCTTGCGTTGTTGCACCGTCCGCCCCAGGTGACGCTAGCGACCGAGAACATATGGCGGATGAGTCGAGAGAAAGGCTTTGAGGTGGTGGAAATAAACAGAGAGGTGCATAGGTGGGGTGGTTTTCAACGAGACAAAATTCACTTCGATGGGCGGCTAGGTCATGAGGTGGGTTGGCGACTTGCAGGACGCGCAGTAGCTTTTTTGGGGGGCAAGCGGGCCCTTCGGGGTGCAGGATAGCTAGTAACGAGGAAAACAACCAGCGAGACTCTTTGACAGGTGGTATGGACAGATACGATTCCAAAGTGGCACCAGTATCTAAGATAGGTAGAGCCCGGGGTAGAAATAAACGTAGCCACGAGCGCCGAGCTATTTCAGACATAGGGTATATTAACATGCATGGCGGTAGGAACAGGCTGAAGTGAGAAGAGATAGAAGAACAGCTAAGGGAGGAGAGGCCGATGGTATACGGTTTTGTAGAAACACATCTCAGGGACATGGAACAACCTCCTAACAATACGGACTACGCGTGAGATTATTGTAACAGAACAGAAGGCAGCAGAAAGGGGAGGGTGCTATTGGGGCATTCATTCATAGAAGTACACACTGGCAAAGGGTCAAGTAGGAGTGCAAGGAACATTTATGGCTAAAAGGGAAAGTGGCAGGGCAAATGACACTCCTTGGTTTCGTGTACTTGAGGACCGGAGCAAAGGCCAGAGAGTAAAACCAGGCAATGGTAAAGTGTATATCAAAGGACATTAAGGAGTTAGGAGGAGAGTGCGAGGTAAATATACTAGGAGATATTAATGCACACATAGAAGATATAGATGGGTATACCAACCCGACAGGCAAAATGATCATGGATATGTGTGAAAGGCTGGATTTGATCATTTGCGACAGTACCGAGAAGTGTGAAGGGCGAATAATATGGGAGGTAGGAAGACTGCAGTCGACGATAGATTACGCACTGATGTCACATAGGATGTATGATAAGCTCAGGGGAATGCACATAGATGAAGGTGGCTCCAGAAGTCTGGGTAATGATCACAAACGTATCAAGCTAAGTTTTGGAAGAGCAGTGAAAGTGGGAAGGAGACAAGATGAACAACAACAGGAAAATTTTTATTCAGAAAGGCAAATTGAAATAGTCACTAAACAAATTGAGAAAGTAATCACTGAGGATAATAAAACAGTGTGGACATACACGAATCTAATTAGACTGTTTGGGTTAGAGCTTGCTAAGGCACGTGACAAGTCACCCCGGAAAAGAAGACACAAACCTAAGAGTTGGTGGGATGAGGAAGTTAAGATAACTATAGCAAAACGTCAGGAAGCCTATAGGGAACACAGACATGCTAAGCAGCGGGTTGAACCGACATATCATGTTGAAAGAAAATGGAACGTCTTTCTAAGCTGTACAAGGGAAGCATCCCTTCTGAACGATGAAAAGATTAGAAGAAAGGGGGCTCAGTTGCAGGCAGAAGTACATAAGAAGAATAGAAAGGGAGCTGCGAAATTTTGGAACCATCTAAACTCCCTAAGAAATGAGACGAGCGTAGAGCAGAGGTTTATAACTCCAGCTCAAGGTGCTAGGCTAGAAGGGGACGAAGCTATTGAATATATAAGAACAAGGGTGACAGAAAAATTTAACACAGAAGTGCTTTATGCACCACAATAGACAAGGATGAACAAATGGCGCAATGGCTCCATTTTCACAACAAGAGAAGGAAATGGCTGAGGAAAGGGTTCCTAGTAGTACATCAACAGGCCCAGATGGCATTCCAATTATGGTGATTAAGACATTAGGTCCAAAGTCTAAGCAGGCTTTGAGAGAGGCAGTGAGCAAAATAATAATCGATGGAGAAGTTCCCTATGGATGGAAACTTAGCAGGATGAGCATAATCTATAAAAAAAAGGGGGACAAAGCTGACATACACAACTACCGTCCTATAACAGTGACATCATTGGTCTACAGGCTGGCGATGCAGATTATAAAGCAAAGACTGCAGGCATGAATAGAGGATGAGGGGGTGCTGGGGGAACAGCAGAATGGGTTTCGGAAACACAGGAGGTTGGAAGTCAATCTGTTCTCACTGACACAGTGCATCGAAATAGCAGAAAAGGAACACAGGAACCTGTGGCTAGCATTTTTGGATATCAAGGGAGCGTACGATAGCGTGGTTCAAGAGAAATTGTGGGGAATACTGGACACACTAGGCGTGGAACATGTAGTCACTAATCTTTTAAAGGGTATCTATAAAGGTAACAAGGTAGTTATAAAGTGGGAAAAAGAGGTATCCAAGCCTGCAGAGGTAAAACGGGGGCTTAGGCAGGGGTGCCCCCTGTCACCCTTGTTATTCATGATGTACCTACAAGGATTAGAGGCAAAATTAGAGGGAAGTGGACTGGGCTTCAACCTCTCTTTAGTCAAACAAGGAAAACTTATTGATCAGGCACTACCAGCATTAATGTACGCAGATGATATAGTGCTAATGGCCGACAACAAGGAAGATTTGCAGAGATTGATGGACATCTGCGGTAATGGGGGAGATTGGTTAAATTTCAGATTCAGTAAGGAAAAAACAGCGGTCATGATTTTTAATGACAATGAAGGTAGTGAGCTTAGAATACAGGAGGTCACGCTAGAGATAACAGATAAATACAAATATCTGGGCGTATGGATAAGCGATGGGGCCAAGTACCTAAGGGAACACGAAATATACGTGTCGACTAAAGGTAACAGGAATGCAGCAGTAATGAAAAACAGGGCACTGTAGAATTACAATAGGTATGATGTTGTGAGGGGAATATGAAAAGGGGTCATGGTTCCTGCTCTGACATTCGGCAATGTGGTCTTGTGCATGAGATGAGAAGTTCAAGCATGATTAGAAATTAAGCAAAGTGGAATAGGTAGGCTTGCCTTAGGAGCTCACGGGAATACACGAAATCAGGGAGTACAAGATGATATGGGATGGACATTATTTGAGGGCAGGGAAGCTCGCAGCAAGATAAAATTTGAGAAGCGATTGAGAGAAATGGGGGAGGAGCGTTGGGCTAGGAAAGTATTCAGCTATTTGTACATGAAGAATGTCGATACAAAATGGCGGAAGCGAACCAGTGAGTGAAACAACTTTATTGACGATCTGGCATAAAGGGGGAAGGGGTAGGGGGATTAAAGCGAGACACTTGCGTGCTCGGACGTCCCGAAGGAAGCGAACCAGAAAATCGACTGGCAAATACTTGGAAAACCGAAGGGGGCCAAACCAAAAAGAATTATCGGTTAAGAAGAAGGTGAGGAAGCTGAGACCGATATGTGGAGAATTGGCATGATTAATAAGTCCGCACTAGAGATCTATCGAACTTTTAAGCAGGAAATAGCCAAGGAAAGGATCTATGATAATACTCGGGGTAGTTCTCTACTGTTTGAGGCCAGAACGGGAGCATTGCGAACAAAGACATATCGGGCCAAATACGAAGGGGTATACACGGTATGCAGTGCGTGTGGAGAGGAAGAAGAAACTGCCGAACACTTGATAATGTTCTGTAAAGGGCTTCACCCTGTAGTTCAGGTTGATGGCGCAGAGTTTTTCAAAGCACTAGGGTTTAGGGACAGTGAGGGCAAAATAGACTTTAAGCGGGTAGAATTAACTAGAAGGAGGTTATCTGATTGGCTGCTAAAGTCAAGGCCCGAGTGAAAATTGAACCCTTCGCTGCAAAGTACGAATCCTCAACCTCACTATTTAAGAAAAAAATAAATAAATCTAGTTTTTGGTTCATTAAGTATAACGGCTTGGTGGCTCTAGCCACCGCCCGATCTAAAGGGTACAGCCATATCCATCCATCCATCCATCCATCCATCCATCCATCCATCCATCCATCCATCCATCCATCCATCCATCCATCCATCCATCCATCCATCCATCCATCCATCCATCCATCCATCCATCCATCCATCCGTCCGTCCGTCCGTCCGTCCGTCCGTCCATCCATCCATCCATCCATCCATCCATCCATCCATCCATCCATCCATCCATCCATCCATCCATCCATCCATCCATCTATCCATCCATTCATCCATCCATCTATCCATCCATTTTAAATTGAAGGAGGGAAAGGGTGTGGCAGCTGTTTTTCTTCTCATGCGGCAGGCATCTTTCTAAAGGAGGCGTTGGGCTAACTCAACAGAACGCGGATGGATACAAGCAATGCGGCAATAATTTTTATTTAACAGTTCAGTACATGAACCAAGATCATTAGGAGTAAGTTATATTTGAGAGTGCTATTATTCTTATTTGAAACTTGACGCTTTTCTAAAATTTGCGTATGATTGCAGCATTAGAACTATTTTCTGTAACGTTGCGCTGTTTTAGACGTGCTAAGGGCCTAAAGATGAGTGGACGGATGAATAACTAGAGCAATACCTTTAGATAAATATATAGATAGATGAAATAATTGACATGGCTGTACCCTTTAGACTGAGCGGCGGCTATTGTCACCTAGCCGTAATACTTAGTGAACCAACAACTAGATTCATCTTTTCTTTTTTCTTTAAATAGTGAGGTTGAGGACTGGTACTTTGCAGTGAGTGATTTCATTTTCACTCGTGCCTTGATTTTAGCCACCAACCAGATAACCTCTTCCTGCTCTGAAAAGCTCTGCGCCATCATCGTGAACTACAGAGTGAAGCCTTTTACAGAACTTTATCCGGTGTTCGGCAGTTTCCTCCCCCTCTCCACACGCACTGCATGCCTTGTCGACCCTTTCGTATTTGGCCCGATAAGTCTTGGTGTCCTGGCCTCAAAAACAGTAGATAACTATCCCGAGTATCATCACAGATCCCTTACTTGGTGATTTCCTGCTTAAAAGTTCGATAGATTTCTAGTGCGGACTTCTTAATCATGCCAATTCTCTATATATTGGTCTCCGCTTCCTTCACCTTCTTCTTAACCGATAGTTATTTTAGGTTTGGCCCCCAGCTCTTTTTTAAGTACTTGCCCGTCAATTTTCTGGTTCGCTTCCTCCCCTTTGTATCAACATTCCTCATGTACAAGCAGCTGAAAACCTTCCTAGCCCAACGCTCCTCCACCATTTCTCTCATTCGCTTCGCAAGTTTTATTTTGTTGCTAGCTTCCCTGCCCTCGAATGATGTCCATCCCATATCACTTTGTACTTTCCGATTTGGTGTATTTCCGTGAGCTCCTAAAGCAAGCCTACATATTCCAAGTTCCTGAATTTCTAATCTTGCTTGAACCTTTGATCTCATGCACTGGACCGCATTGCTGAAAGTCAGACCAGAAACCATGATCCCTCTCACAACATCATAACTATTGTAATTCCACAGTGCCCTATTTTTCATCACTGCTGCATTCCTGTCACCTTAAGACGTTACGTATATTTTGCGTTCCCTTAAGTACTCCGTCCCATTGCTTGTCCATACACCCAGATACTTGTATTTATCTGTTATCTCTAGCGTGAGCTTCTCTATCCTTAGTTCACTACCATCATTATCATTAAAAATCGTGACTGCTGATTTTTTCTTACTGAATCTGAAACCTAACCTATCTCCCTCATTAGCACAGAGGTCCATCAATCTCTGCCAGTCTTCTTTGTTGTCGGCCATTAGCACTATGTCATCTGCGTACATCAATGCTGGTAGTGCCTGTTCAATGAGGTTTCCTTGTTTTATGAAAGAGAGGCTGAAGCCAAGCCCACTCCCCTCTAATTTGGCCTCTTATCCTTGTAAGTACATCATGAATAACAAGGCTGACAGAGGACACCCCTGCCTAAGCCCCCGTTTTATTTCTGTTCGCTTGGATACCTGTTTTTCCCATTTTATAACTACCTTGTTACTTTTATAAATATCCTTGAAAAGACCTCCCTGTCCTTCCTTTTTCAATCCTCCTCCTCCTTTAAAAGATCAGTGACTCCATATTCCACACCAAGTGTGTCCAGTATTCCCCACAAGTCCTCTTGAACCACGCTATCGTACGCTCCCTTGATATCCAAAAATGCTAGCCATAAGGGCATGTGTGCCTTTTCTGCTGTTTCGATGCACTGCATCAGTGAGAACAGATTGCCCTCCAACCTCCTGCGTTTCGGAAACCCATTCTGAGATTCGCCAGCACCTTCTCATCCTCAAACCATGCCTGGAGAGTTTCCTTTATAATCTGCATCGCCAGCCTGTAGACCACTGATGTCACTGTTATAGTACGGTAGTTGTTTATGTCAGCTTTGTCCCCCTTTTCTTTATAAATCTTGCTCATCTTGCCAAGTTTCCATTCATCGGGGACAGCATCATCGATTATTATTTTGCTCACTGCCTCTCTCAAAGTCTGCTTAGACTTCGGACCCGATGTCTCTATCAGCATAATTGGAATGCCATCTACATGGGCCAGTTCATGTACTACTAGGAACCCTATTCTCAGCCCTTTCCCACTCTCGTTGTGAGAATGAAGCCATTGTGCCATTTGATTCTTCATTGTCTATTGTGGTGCATCAGACACTTCTTTGTTGAAAATTTTCTGTCCCCCTTGTTCTTATATATTCAATAGCTTCGTTCCCTTCTAGCCTAGCACCTTGAGCTATAGTTATAAACCTCTGCTCTAGGCTCGTCTCATTTCTTAGGGAGTTTAGATGGTTCCAAAATTTCGCAGCTCCCTTTCTATTCTTTTTATGTACTTCTGCCTGCCACTGAGCCCCCTTTCTTCTAATCTTTTCATTGTTCAGAAGGGATGCTTCCCTTGTACAGCTTAGAAAGGCGTTCCATTTTCTTTCAACATGATATGTCGGTTCAACCCGCTGCTTAGCATGTCTGTGTTCCCTAGAGGCTTCCTGACGTTTTGCTATAGTTATCTTAACTTCCTCATCCCACGAACTCTTAGGTTTGTGTCTTCTTTTCAGGGGTGACTTGTCACGTGCCTTAGCAAGCTGTAGCTCAAATAGTCTAATTAGATTCATGTATGTCCACAGTGTTTTATTATCCTCAGTGATTACTTTCTTAATTTGTTTAGTAGCTATTTCTATTTGCTTTCTGAATAAAAGTTTTCCTGTAGTTTCTCATCTTGTCTCCTTCCCACTTCCACTGCTCTTCCAAAACTTAGCTTGATACGTTTGTGATCATTACCCAGACTTCTGGAGCCACCTTCATCTATGTGCATTCCCCTGAGCTTATCATACATCCTATGTGACATCAGTGCGTAATCTATCGTTGACTGCAGCCTTCCTACCTTCCATGTTATTTGACCTTCACACTTCTCAGTACTGTTGCAAATGATCAAATCGTGCCTTTCTTACATATCCATGATCATTTTGCCTGTTGGGTCAGTATACCCATCTATATCATCTATGTGGGTATTAATATCTCCCAGTATAATAATCTCGCTCTCTCCTCCTAATTCCTTAATGTCCTTTATTATACCATTGCCTGGTTTTCCTCTCTGGCCTTTGTTCCCGTCCACAAGTACACCAAACCAAGGAGTGTCATTTGCCCTGCCACTTTCCCTTTTAACCATAAATGTTCTATGTATCCCAGCTTGACTCTTTGCCAACCCATACTTTCAGGTATAAATGCACCAATTCCACCTCCCTTTTTGCTGCCTTCTGCTATATTGCAATATTCCCATACGTAGTCCGGATTGCAAGGTGGTTGCTTCATGTCCCGAAGATATGTCTCCACATACCATCAGCTCCTCCTGCCTTAACTGCTCTCCTATCTCTTCCCATTTTGACCTATTCCTGCCACCTTCCATGTTAATATAGCCTATGTCTGACTTAGCTCGGCCCTTGTGCTTACGTCGATTTCTTCTCCCGCGGACCCCATGTGGCGTGTATATTGTGCCCTAAAAGAACCGTTTTTGGCTGCACTGTTGGCCTTAGGGCTCTGGGTCCCCCTAAAGAAGCTTTGGCTTGACGAACCATCCTATTACCAACCCTCCGACCCGTCGCACCGCTGTAATGAATGTCATATTGTGCAAAGGGGGGAGCGCAGGGCTCGTACACGTCTCTGTTCATCCCCATCACGCTGTATCCAAGCTGCCGGCTCATACCCTTCATCACACAGTTGGCCTCCACTACCCTCCTTTCAATCCCACAAGACTGCCCCCAGACCTCTGGGCCTGTGAATATGGTCACACGCACACTCCCAGAGGCGTCTCAGAGTTCACGCATCCCACCCTCTAACTGTCTCTGAAGGTCCCGAGCCTTTCCCTTCAGCACATCATTAAGGCCAGCATGACTAATGACGATATTTTCGCCATACACGTGCACGCTGTCCTCTACAACCTTCTGAGCTTTGGCCAGTGCATCCACCATCCACCCTGATGGGCCTCTACCATCACTCCCCCATCTACCTTCACTGTCGTGAAGATGCCATCGCCAACCCTGGCCACGTTAGAGCCCCCCACCACTAGGACCCTTCTGTGCTCCCATAGCTGGCTTTGTGTTTGCAATGGCACCCCTGTTTGCTTCACCTGTTTCTGTCTCGGCCGTATGTCCTGTGTTCCTACCCTGCGCGGAGACTGCCGCATCACGGAGCTGTATGTTCTCGGAGCCTCCATGCTGTGACCAGACACTGCGGCCCCTGACCTCCCTTCTCGCCTTCTCCTTCCCGCCTGTCGCCTTTACCGCTACCCACGCCTTCCATCTCACAGCGCTCGGGATTGGGGCAAAAGCGCCATTAGCGCCTTAATTCACTCGCTGCTCGAGCTCGGTCCGTCCTTCCCGTTTTTTTAAAGACGGTAGTCTTTCTTGGGGACCTTCGACGGAAAAATTTTGGTCTATCCGTCTGTACATTTGTCTGTTTGTCCGCCCTAACGATACTTCAAACGACGCTAAACGGCCGACCTTATCCGCAGCGCCTACCAATACTGCTCCAGCTTTAGCGTTCATACTTGTGTAATTGTCAATTAAAAAGCAATCATTGCGCATATCTGAGGCACCATAACAACACGTCGATGTTCTGTACGTGTGCCTTTATACTAGAGAAGACAGACACAAGTAACTCTAAGGACCGTAGCGTTTATCACGCTGCGCTGACAGCGCGTCGCGATGCTGAAAAAGCTAAACGTTTCCAATGCTTTGCTAAGACGACACGGTGGTGGCACCTGCCCGTCGCTTTGCGTCCTACACCTTATCACCTCCGAGACAGGCGCGCATCTTTCTCCGCGAGCGCACATGCCTTCGTTTTCGAAGACAACTGCGAGATGGCGCTCGAGTCAAACGTACGTGCCTCGATGCGCTCGTTTGCCTCCGCTGCACGCTCGAGGCACTCTAACGCAGCGCCTACACAATGCTATTCACCGATTTTCTGGCACACAACATCAAATAAACGTTTTGTTCACTCTATCCAGACGCAAGACTATCGTCTTTCGACTTCGACGACATTTGCCGTGTAACACGCAGATTCTGGGTCATTTTTTTTCTAAGGTCGCCTTTCATTTGCTCTAATAGGCTGGCGGTAGCCTCCTCCCGCTCACGCGACGCTTCGAGCTGTTTTTGGAGTTCTGCTCCCGTTCCACCATCAGCTTCCCCTGCAGTCCCTCAATGCTAACCTCCATGCGCCGTACTGCCGCCTTCAGTGCCTCGCACAGCCTGTACACAAAGCTCGCCTTCTACGCGTCGGCCAAACTCACGAAGGCTGTCTCGTCTAGGTAGCACCAGCGCTTGCATTGTTCGCACTGTACCTGCTCACTCTCGCCCGTGCTTTTTCTAGCCTCCTTAGTCATCGCCCACCCGACCATCGGATCGAGCGCTCGGCAGCCCTAAGTTCAACCCATGATCCTGCTGTCCAGCCGCTCCCGCTAGCTCTCCTACCTCAGCGACTGTTTGAAGCTTCCGCCTGTACCATACACTCCGTGCTCGGGTTTTACAACTAACCGTGCTCCCCAATCGAACGACCGAACTTCTCCGAAACTTCCGCCTACGCCATTCACGTGGTCAACGCCACTGCAACGTTGCCGTGACCCACACCCACAGTACCCGCAACGCAAATTACTGAAGGTTGATTAGGAAAAAAAAAGGTGTTTATATTTATAATAGTTATTTCAACGCTTCTAGCAAGGAAACGAGCGAAAAGAAAATAAGTAAAAGAAAAAATTATCTCCCGTTGCGCGCTGCTCCTGCTCCTCGACCTTGCACGACCTTGAACGAACGGACGACGGCTAAGTGCACGAACAACAGACCAACTATTTATTTACCTATTACTTGTTTTTTATTCCTTTGGCACTTGAAACACCTGCCCTGTGTCAAAAGGGAATATGAACACTCAATCACTCACGCACTCACTCACTCACTCACTCACTCACTTATTTACTTACTGAGGAAAAACTAAATTTATCCTTTATTTTTTGGTGGTGCTCAGAACGCCTGCTGGATGTTAAAATAAAATATAAATACCTAATTTGCTTACTAGTTGGAGTTAAGAATAAAACGAATTACCACCCAAGCCCGGTTTCAAAAAAAGTAACATTTCAACCCGGCTGCTATTCCCTCTCATTCCCATAATTTTGTCCAGCCGGACAGGATATATGGTGGCCTTTTTAAGGACTGACGCTTTGCAGTGAAAGATTTATTTTTCTCTCGTACCTTGGTTGTAGCCACCAATCAGATAACCTCCTCCTAGTTATTTATACCCGCTTGAAGTCCATTTCCCTCCCTGTCCCTAAAACCCGTGCTTTGGAAAACTCTGCTGATGCCATTTACAGAACATTATCAAGTGTTCAGCAGTTTCCTCCTCCTCTCCACACTCACTGCATACCGTCTGAAAACTCTTATAAATTAGTACAACTTAGCGCAACCTTAATCTTCCGCTGAGTTTTCACTTACAAACTTGTCGTAGATATTTGCAACAGTTTATTTGCTTACAATTTCTCACGAAACCGATACCGAAACACTTAGGCTTGCTGAACTGCATTCTTGGACCATGCATACTTGCTCTATCGATGTTTCGAGCAGGATGTTTTCCCTTTTGGGGGGATTTTTCAGCAGTCTTTTGGACAAACGTAAATATATGTAATGTGGAATTTCTGAAACTGATAACAGACACATAGAGGGCTATTGTGATGATAATGAAGAGGTGCATGAAGGACACAGTTTTAACACGCACACATGCACAGCTCTTACAGCTTCTCATACCTCTCGTGCCATCACGTCGTTACAATCTTTAGTTTCGTCTCAGCTGAACTATCTGAAATTATTATGATTCCTAGGGTCAATGTGGGCTAAAATTAAATGAAATGTCCGATGATTAGCTCGCACATCGCAGATCTCCCAATGGTTCACGTTCTTCATGGTAGAATACTTCATGCACCGCGATCAGGTATAAAAGATCAGCTATTCACACAGATCGGATGGAAGCAATAACCACGTGGACGGAATCTAAGCATCTAAAATTTTCATTGATGCAGTGGAGCCAATCTCGGCAATCAGGCGATGATCACTAGATGTCGATGTCGTTTAAACTTATACTTGCACAGGGCTGGTCTGACTATATCCCCCTCTGCCAATTCTGCGGAGAACTAGAAAATATTGAACGTTACCTTTTCTCATGCCTAAGGCATTATCGTATTAAAACTCGATTTTTCATTACTCCTCTTTCAAAAATGGGCTTAACCATGTCAGTGCAAAATGGTTTAGGCTTCTGTGCCTCAGTCTGGGGATACTGTCACAGAGAGGCCTTTCACACCATGTGTAATTTCACTAGAGCTACTCGACGAGTACTTTAATCTAGTATTTAAAATTCATCGTCATTCCAGCAAGATAAAACCTAACTATATATAAGTTCTTCAAAATTCCTCCCAGCATCTTTATACGGCAGTCTGGAATAGAATCTCACATGTACATCACTTGTACTTTATATTGAATGTATTATGTACGTATTAATGTCATTTCATTATTTTTTTAAACCACCTACTATTCTTAAAATACCATTTAAAGGTCTCAACGTCGCATTCTTGGCCAATCCCTCAAAGTGGTTACGTGTCATATATCGTAGGAAAACAAACAAACAAGCATGAAAGTGGCGCATACACAACTTCTGTATGTGATTGTACCAATAATCTTTCTTCATTTGATTCTGGCGTATCCGGCTCGCAAAGGCAGCCGTAAACATGTCTTACACAAGCTTGTACAGGTCGGCTAAGAAATGGGAGATCACTCAGACTCACTCAACATATATTTCGCTCTAAAGACTCAGTCGTACATAGGCTTACCAAAATTTGGCTCGACTGGACTGACTCAGACTCACTGCACTTATTCTTGACTGGACTGACTCGATCGGACTCAAACTCACCATCGTATTACTCAGCCGGACTCAATCGGACTCGAAACTCACGGCTTCACCCGAGTCTCAGTGAGTCTGGGCAAGTCGACTGAGTCCGTTTGCATAAAATTATATGTTGCAATCTTGGTGTAAATGCTCTCGCACTCTGTTCTAGGTACGCCTTGCACCTGCGAATACCAGTTATCATCTGTGGTTTCAATCCAGTAAGGGTATATTTCGTAAAATACGCGATCCACACGAGAGATCAAGAACTCCAACTTAAGGGGAGGTCATGGCGCCTCCCCCACCCCTAACTCAAGTCTTAAATTGTTCGCATCAACAAATAATAACGATAACGCACTGAAAAAAAAAAAAGACGCGTAGAAACTTAAAGGGCTGGTGCCACGTACCGTATTTGTGGCTTGCATGTTCTTTATTTGCTGCAATATAAGCCTTCTTTGTAGTTTCAAGAAGTGTGATACGCGCTCCAGGATTCATTTATTGTCACTAAATAATTTATTATCGTCTTATTTATGTAGGCATTTTAGGTTTCGATTTATGAATGCCAAGTTGGGCAGTTTCGTAGTTGTGTCTGTTTTAGCCACTATAAGGTCCATTAGATTCTTTGGCCGCAAATAACATGCACACAAAGTAAAGAAACACTCAACGACAAGCACAAGCGGCTTGAGTGTTTCTTCACTTTGTGTGTGTGTGTTATTTGCGGCCAAAGCATGTCATCAAGCAAGTACCAACTAGGCCAACAATCAGTATTGTTACCATTAGATTCAGCCTACACTTCCAGAACTAGTTCACGGTGGCGCCGTCGTGGTGTCGTCTTCGTGCAAGTGACGTTTCAGCAAGTGCAGCAGCAACGAGACACGGTAACGAATACGAGAGTGCAGATGTCGTGCAAGCCCTAAGCTACACGTCGGTTGTCTCGAGGGTTGTGGAGGCTGTGATTCGTAAAAAAACGGCGTCGCGCTTACGTTGTTTGGCATGTGTCTACCGGAAAATGTTCAACGCTGTACTTGTTGCACGTCACTAAAACAGAAACGAATGCAATCGGCTGTGTCGTGTGCTGCAGCTGCAGCCATCCTGTGCTGCACGGACTCGGCACTTGGTCCGTTCGATTCGCCTGCCCCACGTGAATCAGTTCACGAGGTGCTGCACCTTGCCATTCGTTTCAGTGGTGCAGCCATGACGACCTCAGAGCCCTGTCATTCATTTCGAAAGGTGCAGGAGAGGTGCAGCACTGGTTCACGATTTTCCTGCATCTCCTGCGCTGACGGTGCCGGCTTGGTGCAGCCGCACGTGCAGCTTAGCACCACCTATACTAACACGGAGCGTTTTGCCTAGATGTTTGAGCCTCATAAACTGTCCGCATGTGCCATTCGCCATCGGTCAGTGTTAGCCGAACGGTGTAAATTAAGCGAATAGAAATAAGGCCTGCACCTTGTAGGTGCATCGTCATTCGTTTCGGGTGTCATGCTGCGCCTGCGTCGCTGAACTCACGCTGCACAATTTCTGAACTTCGCCTGCACAGTCGTGAACCGGTTCCGACTGGTGCAGGTGAATCGAAGAGACCCACTACCTCACGAGCAGGTGCAGAGAATTCGTGAACTAGCCTTGCACGACAGCAGCACTTTTTCGAAACGAATACTGTGGTGCCGCTGGCGCCATGTTGAACTCGTGAAACGAATGCCGAAGGGGAGCGCCTCCATGAACCAGTTCAGGAAGTGCAGGTGAAACGAATATTAAGGAACTAGCGCCCCATAGCGGGCGAGCACCTATAAGACCACGTGAGCTGCGGAGGCGCTAAACGCGCAGTGTTCCTATTGGGGGACCGCACGTGTGGGAGCCCGACAAAGGAGTGAGAGGGCCGAGGAACGACAGCCCTTGTCGGGCGCCAGTCGTGGCAATGTGTGTACCCCACGTATTACTGCGACGTCGACAATACTCGCTCTTCTTGTGGAATGTCACGAGGGGTCTTTGTCTGTGTCATACTATGGCGATGTTGCGATGTGCTGAAAACTCAGATGAGCACACACGCTCACTTCAAAATTGAAGTAAAACATTTTAAAAGGCAACATTGGTTAATCATAGCCGGTCAGAAGTGCACATGCATGCTGGATTATCAAACAGCACAAGCATCTCGGGTTTCCGAATTCGGTGTTAGAGGTCCTGTAAGTGTGAGTTTACTTACCTCCTGTTTTATGTAGTGATAACAATTGATGTCATCAATAGGCAGTCAGCAGACTAATTTGGGCTAGAAGTTAGATTTAGGTGTACGGTAAAAAACCCCAAGCGGTCAATTTTTCCGGGGCCCTCCACTGCGTCCCTCATATACATATCATGGTTTTGGAACGTTGAACCCCAGATAGTATTATAATTAATTTAGATTTATTTCCTACAAACGATCGCTTCCGTTATTGAAGTCCCACTCTGGCAAATAAAAGTGCATAGATGAATGACTTAGTTTAGCTTCTCTTTGTCAATGTATATGAAAAAACAACAAAGATAGATAGATAGATAGATAGATAGATAGATAGATAGATAGATAGATAGATAGATAGATAGATAGATAGAGAGAGATAGAGAGAGAGAGAGAGAGAGAGAGAGAATCTGGACGAGAAGACACGCGCGACCCAGGAACCACTCAGTTCAATGTACAAAGGCCTTGAGTACGGACAGAGCAGTGACTAGCACGGCGGCGATGTTCAGAGTCGAGGGAGAGCGCAACCTGCTGGCAGAGGTCGCGTTCTTGTCGGAGAAGTCCTGCTGGCAGAAGACGAAGAGGAAGTCGATGGCCGTCGTGTTGTAGGCACTGGTGGCCTCAGGCCGACACGAGGAAGAGCTGAGTGCTCGCACCAGGCATCGAGTGTGGCGCACCAAATCGCTGCAGTCTCGCTGCGTGGCGCGGAAACGAAAGATCCGTTTCCACGCCGTCGCCAGGTCGAAGTTGGCCGTTCGGCAATCGCCCGCGCCGTCAGACACGGAGCCGATGCAGTGGCCGTCGTAGAAGAGGTCTGCGCAAGCACACGTCAAGTTTATTTTGCAACAACAACAACAACAACAACAACAACAACAACAACAACAACAACAACAACAACAACAACAACAACAACAACAACAACAACAACAACAACAACAACAACAACAACAACAACAACAACAAACTAAGAAGACGGAAGGGCAAGAAACAAAAACCTGCACACCAGCAGCTTGATGCTTGATGGGGTTCGTGTACTGTTCGTTTGCAACCAGAATACATCATGTGTATAAACAAAAAAAAAATACAATAAATATTCTACACACTTCTATATCCACATATATATGCATTCACGACATCTGTGAATAACGCATGCACACAATCATATCCACTTCTGTTCACATACATTTGCATTCATGTACATTAGCATCTGCGTGAAAGCTTTAATAAAAAAATGTCATGCGCGGAATAATATAAACTAATTCATACGATTAAGCACAAAATGAAGCACAGAGGAAGCATTTGACTTTGACGAAAGGGCGCTCTTTTTAGCACATCTTGTCGTGCTGCAGTGGAAATAAATGAGTCAGTTAACTTTATTAGCGTTTTGAATTCGGCTGGTTGGAACGCGCCGAGCACGAATGAACAGCGCTAGAAGCATTGAGAAGAGAAAAGACAGACACGGCACAGCCTCACAACCATTTTCTTTCACCCCCCCCCCCCCCCCCCCTTAAAAAAGACGCATATCACCAAGAAATAAAAAAAAATTAGGACAGAACAGAAAGGGCGCCGGAAAGGGAGTTCTGTCCTTCCTTGATGGTACGCGTATTTTTGTATTTCAGTTTGCACCGAATTCGCCTGGGCGTCGCCTTCACTCGCCACTACGCCCACCTAATCAGCCGTGCGGACAGCCCGAATTGTGAACGCTGACAAGTGCGCAAAACGATAGCTCACATATTTTGTGACTGTGCATTATACGTGGCGCAAAGAAAAATGCTAACTGCAACGTTGGCAAGCATCGGACGAACACCATTAAGTGAAAGCCACATATTGTCAGCAATGAACGACCAAACAGTGTCAAAAACTGCTACAAAGGCTGTTCTAGACTCTATAAAAAGCACTGGACTAGAAACTAGGCTGTAGGGTACTATGCTAAGTGGCTACTGTACGTACGCACCATGGTGCACCTCTTCTTGTCCCCATCATCACCCTTCATCCCTATTTCCTTCCCCCTTCCCTTATCCCCTGTGTAGAGTAACAGGCTAGAGCGAACTAGCTCAGGCCGACCTCTCTGCCTCTAATAAATTCTCACTCACACTTGTATTTCAGTAAGCATGTATCAACTAGCCCAACAAAATGTTTTATCAAGTTGCATTTTTTTGTTGCGTTCATGCGTCAATAAAAAACAACAAGTATACTCATCAGGGAACAAGATATCACTGTAAATTAATAAAGACAATGCTTGCTAGCATGTTAGAGAGGAACAGTCTCAATTGACAGAAACGATTGACACAAGTGACCGGTTGCCGCAGTGGCAAGACTGCGTTACTCAGCTTGGCGTTTTTCCCGAGAGCACCGTTGTCGATAGTGTCAAGCACAATCCATCTTAAAGCAAAGGTGGCAGGCGGAAAGCACTCCAACAAGGAGCTTTTTCTGGGCAACTGCAATGAAGATACGGTTGCTGGCAACTTGAGCGAAAAAAAGAAACAAAAAAGAGGCAAGTTTGCATAACCACATCTTGCTATTGGCCTTGAGGACATAGCGTGGCGCCACCTACGTGGTGACAACACTCATAGGATGCCGGGTGGTGTTGTCTGCCAGAGGGCCGCTTTTCCTGCGCTTTTGCCAACACACGTTTTCGTTGCGGATACTGCGCCTATTTGAGGGGTATGACCTGATAATCCGGGCAAGCAAACTCCGAATTGGTTCCCCTGATGGCATCCCCGTGTCTAATTTTCACGGTAAAATGAACAAGCATTTTTTTTTTACATGAGGAGCATGTTATACTAAGGCTAGTCATGCGCCGTCACCGTCCGCAGCCTCCTCTCCTCCTCCGCCAGCCATCTGTGCATCCCTTCCTCCTCTCAACACAGCGCGTGCTGCGCTCGCTTCTCCCCTGTGCGCACCACGCGACCTTTAGTTTTACGTGCGTCAGCTGTATGTTCACGCGCGCACGCTCAGGCCGGGGCCGGCGCTCACTGTAAATAACCGAGTGTCGGGGCGCGTTGCCCTTCGTCGGTTGGTTTGTGCGGTCGCTCCACGTCCGATGTCGCTGGTGAAACTGCATGCTAACGAATCCGCAAACACACTTACTCACATCCCTTCCAATAGCGTCAGCCAATGCGTTGGCGGAATCGCAAACAATTCTGAAGACACATACGTGCGTGTGTGTTCACTCGTGTTCACTCATAACACACACGCATGTCGCAAATTACAAACCACATTTATCGCAGTTCAACATATATGCTCCGCATGCTAACCGATGTTCTCACTCGGGAAACTGCGGTCATTTTTTTCAGATTAGGGCTTTCGGATCATCCGGCAGCAAGATAAGCTGCTTTTCACCGGTCCACCGGCCACCCTAATTTTGGACAATGGAACACTTGGCAACCTCGCCACCGGGGTAACCGGGGTACTCGAGAACTAGGGGTGCCCCGCGTGTCACCATTTCGTGGCTTCGGACACCGTTGACTTGTACTAATCTTTTTTCGTCGGGACTGTACACGGTTTGTTTCGCACCGCGATTGCCAAGGCACACTGATCCAATTATCTGCATTCTTTCAAAATGCTTCAATCATCTTGCATTGGCGTTGTTCTATCGTAAGTGCATAGCAGATTGTAATCTTTCAGATGGGCTTTGCATTATCAACAGGACGACTACTCATTGAACCCCTGGTCATGTAAGCATGCTCTCGCATAGTTTTTCATTAATACCGCTTGGCTTGGTAACTCGTGGCCTGCGCTTAAAATTATTTATTTCACTTCAAGAGATGCAGAAAGAAACATTAACCAGTACGGATTAATTTCCAGCACAGTCTGGCGCGTTTTGTCCAGAAATTAGGAAATGCACTCTAGAAGGACATGCAGTTCGGTGGTCTAATTGATCCACCATGCTTACAAATAAACATGTGGCGAAAAATCAACACACGCACCCACACAGATAGAAAAAGAAAACACTCACAACCGTGGCTCGTTTCTCTTGAGCGTGTGTTCATGCACGCACGCGTGCGTGTGTGAGCGAATGCGCGTGGGCGTTCACGCAAGTGCGTGTAAGGTCGTGGCCGGGCGTCGAGCAAGCGCGCCTTCGTCATCTTAGAACAACGGGTCACCGTCCCGGTCGCCCTCCAGACTTACAAGGGTAGATAAGAGGGCCTCTCCACCGATCCTTGTCGAACTTCATGCATGAGTGTAACTTGTTCATTTATGTGTGATGAAGCAGCGTCGTTTTTACGTGCGTTTGTTATGCCGAAGGGCAGTCTTTCGAATAAAAAAAAATGCGTGTATGTTCATGCGTGTGGGTGTTCATTTTGAGCTGTATTTATTTGTAGCTAATAAAGTATACACCTGCACTGGTTGTCCTCGAACAGCTGTCAGAACGGCACCGCTTATAGCCGTGTGGGCTATGCCCGTGGCGTCCCATTCACAAAGGCAGGATGGCATGATGCATCGTCGTTTCTATATGAAATAATGACACATACTCACACATTCACTCTTATTTAACTGAAAATGTGCACTTTGGACTGAACGCAACAAAAAATCACAAATATGGCAGAACACGCGTGGTATAAAATTTATGTGAGTGGCTGCGCTGTGCAGACTTCAAGGGTATTCCCAAAGACAGCAAAGTAGTAATAAAAAAAAGTCACAGCTTTGCCGCAAAGGTGAAGCAATGAACGCGATAGGAACAAATTGGAAGGTCACGCGCAGAATGACGAGCAGATGGAAACATGCCCAGCGTTTCTCACGCGCAAATGACGCACAAAACGTACTCACAGGTTTAGATGAACGCGGATAAGCGTCTCAGTTGTTACTTTGCTGTGTCTGAAAATTGATTGATTTGTGGGGTTTAACGTCCCAAATCCACCATTTGATTATGAGAGACGCCGTAGTGGAGGGCTCCGGAAATTTTGACCACCTGGGGTTATTTAACGTGCACCCAAATCTGAGGCTGTGTCTGAAAAGCGCGCCCTTTCCGCAAACGGAGGCTGTGCAACGATTGCAGTGACCTTTGTGCGCTCCGTAACTACGACAGATTCGTTCCAGTGCAAGCCCAACGCGAGCCAAGACGTATGACCCTCCCCACCGGGAGATAAGGGCGCGCGCGAGATCGTCCACTCTCCTCCTCTCCGCGGGCCAAATTACGCGTGAGAGATAGGAGCCGCCGCGCACTCATTAAGCCATCTTTCTGATAATGCTGAAAAGACGATATGCCCACCAACAGCGGTAAGTGGTAGATATAAAGAGCTTGCCATTTGAACGTTGAAGGAGGTATACCTCTAGGTGGCTTAGTCTTCTTTTTTGCCTTACATATACCACGACTGTTCACATTTCCCATATTTACATATCGGCCAAAATACAAGTGTGTCACAAAATACACCCACAAAATTTATTGAGGTACCGTCAGCTCTTATCTGACTATTGATCTATACTTGGGCATTCGTAATAATGCCTCAATGCACACAATCCAGTCTTGTACATACTCTTGGCCCTTCAGCACTTCAAGAAAATGGCACACAGACTCGCAAAAATATTGGCGCACAGATAGCACTTCTACATCCGCGTTTTCAAAGGCACATAGGGTTTTCCATATACTGTGCAGGCCCAGAAGCATGATTAGATCACAAGGTACACCTGCCTCGTTTTTAACCGAAAGAAAACGGATGTCGTGTGGACTTAACGGTAATTCTTTTTTTTTCAAGTTTCTCTGCAATATGTTCCAGAAAAAAGACCCCGATCCAGAAATCTATAAACACGTGTTCAATTATTCCCGGATTACTACACAAGTGGCAGTGTGTACTCCATGGGCGAATATTCCCCTATCCTGCAACCACGTTTTAGCTGATAAGGTACCAGTATGTAATTTAAAAAATAACTTTTGAGCCCTGGCGCTACAAGAATTCTTTTAACGCGTTTCAGAACATCCTGTTCTGGGCTTGCACAATATAGATGACTGTACAATGGTACAGGCAGTAAAACATCGACAAGGTCTTTATAATTTTTTTTACGTGATGCTTCAGCCAAATACTCAAACAAAAATCTCACTGACAAAAAGTGGAAAGACGAAACAACTTCCTTTAAATACCCTTGCATTGGTCCTTGCACATTTGATGTCGATACGAGAAATCCCAGCGGCACTCTAGATAACCTTAGTTGTATAACAGTTGTCAAAAAAGGGTCATCTACATCACACAGAAAAAGGAAACGATTGACAAGTTGTCTTATGTACAAATGAGCTAATCCGAGCCCGCCATCTCTAACTTTTCTGAAGAGGTTTGTGCGGCTTGATCTTTCCCGGACAGAGCTCCAAATGAAAATTACAAATACTCCGTGTATTTTCTGTACATTTATTCTACTGCAGTGCGAAACCTGCATTACGTACCACAGCTTGCTCACAAGAAACAAGTTGCACGTTGTGGCCCGTGTGAATATCGAAATACCCCAACCTTTCCATTTTTCTACATCATTGAGCAATGTCTGTGTTTCTTTTTTTCAATACGGTTCACTGTCGTGATATAACTCCAGCGGCACTCCTAAATACTTCACAGGTGTTTCCTGCCATTTAATGTTTAGCAATCTTCTTCGTGTGACGCTCCATTCACCATGCCAGAAGCTAAGGCACTTATTCCAGTTCACGGCACTACCACACACCTGGCAAAAAATTTTCATGGCATTTACAGCAATCATACCCTCACAATTTGTACAGAAAACTGCAATGTCGTCTGCGTATGCAAGGAGGCTAATCTCCGCTTCATGCAAGTTAAAGCCGCTTATTGCACTTTTATTAATTACGCTTCAAAGAAAGGTTCAATAAAAATAGCAAAAAGCAGGGGCGATAGCGGGCACCCTTGCCTTACTGACCAGAGCACAGGTATACGCTCACTCGCAGTTTTGTTGGCTAACACCTCGCATTCACGACATGAAGGTCCCCTGTTCGATTCCGCACGCCAGAGTCGTTTTTTCTGGATTTTTTTTTCTTTCGTGCGTTTTCATATACGTGGATACGTATACATATACGGTGCATGACATCGACACCGGCGGCTTAATTCAGCCGAGAGTGACCATATAATTGCAATAAAACGAACGAAGCATTTAAAACGAAGACGAATAAGGAGACCACTCACTCTGCAGCGTGGTTCGGTTGTTGACGCAGAGCAGCTGGAAGGAGGAGACCATGGCCTTGATGAGGCGCTCGAAGTATTCCCGGCGAACCCCGCCCAGGTCGGCGCAGTTCAGGTAGTGGAATGCGTAGCACTCCAGCAGTTCGCCAAAACCTCTGCGACCAAGCCGCAAGGAGAGCGAAGTATATACACGCTATAACGGTTGGTGTCATCTGCCTCACGTTTAGTCAATCAATCAATCAATCAATCAATCAATCAATCAATCAATCAATCAATCAATCAATCAATCAATCAATCAATCAATCAATCAATCAATCAATCAATCAATCAATCAATCAAGCAATCAATCAATCAATCAGTCAACTGCAATAATAAATGCTGGAGCTTCACGTGCCAGAACCACGATATAATTATGAGAGGCACGGTGAAGGGGGGACTGCGGCCTCCTGAGCTTGGCCTCCCGGTCCCTGTGAGAGAGCGGCCCGCTGCGTGTTGAGACACGCTCTACAGGCCCTCAATAAAGTTTACCATACGGTAACATACGTTAGGTTCTTTGCGTGCACCTAAATCTAAACACGCGGGTGTGAAGATTTAGACACACACACACACACACACACACACACACACACACACATATATATATATATATATATATATATATATATATATATATATATATATATATATATATATATATATATATATATATATATACACATTTGACAAAGGCTGGTCCACCAACCGAAACGTCAGTCAGAATAAACCGTACAAAACCAACGTGCGTCGTACTCTACTTTTCCTTATTCTACCGGGGCCAGCGTTACTACCTTATATATATATATATATATATATATATATATATATATATATATATATATATATATATATATATATATATATATATATATATATATATATATATATATATATATATATATATATATATATATATATATATATATATATATATAACTAAGCACTCGACACTGTCTGAGCGTGTGGGGAATAAGATGAGCATTTGTAGTATTCCCATTAAAGTTAAAGGCACCGCGCAACACTTTCACTTTTCGAGCATGGCTGCCGATTGGTATTCAAGGCTCCCGAGAGCATGCGAGCCACAAATCATAGCGCAGTGTGTGGCCTGCAATTTATAATAAATTCTGAAAGTCCGCTCAAAATTGCTGTCTATTCTCTCGTCAAATCGTGCTATGAACTAAAAAAAAATATTGCGAGATCCAAGTATACCACGCCATTGGCTGATTGCAGAATCCATAGAGCGCTCGGGAGTTACTGGGGCCGCCGCGAAAAGCCGCGATGTGTCCGCGCGTTTCGAACAAAAAAAAAAAAGCGCAATGTCACGGGGTGCGTGTGACGCACCTTCTTCTCCCGTTTAACTACTTTTTCAGCGTGCAACAAATATTTGTAACTGCTCTCGCACTGGACCCATTCCAAAAATGCTTGCGGTGGTGAATTTGAAAACAGATCAAGCGCTAACAAGCAGGGACGTCCCTGTTTGTAAGAGCTGAATATGTTTTTGATTTCCTTATATAAGTTATACCAACACGGCCAACGAATGGCAATGGTGGTGAATTCGTAAGGGCCATAAGCTTTTTGAGTCAATCCATTTCATGGCTACTTGGAAAAGTGTTGCAGGGCCCTTTCGAGGTAGAGTGTCACGTCAGCTCCCCCTCCCTTGCCCCTTAGCGGTTTAGTCCGTATGGGAACTAGCGTAGAAATAGGTGGGTGGCCTCCTCTTTTACAGTCACTCAAGAGTCGATCGGGGCGCAAAATGTTCCCCAAGCATTAACTTAGTAGGGAGGGAGATGCTGCAATGAACTTTCGCCCCCCCCCCCTCCCACCTTCTGATGAATAGCCCTGCTCACGCTTCAAACTTGTCCTTAAATCTCATCCCGTGAAAATACAACTCTATAGAGGCGTCACGTACTGTGAGTAGTTGCGTTGAAAAACAATGTTATATTGCATGGCAGAAGTGTAAAATCACACCAGGCGTCACGCCGTGTCAGTTGCGTAACGAGTGAAGGCCACCCAGTACAGCCTGTTTTTATACGCGCAGTAGACACGGATAGAAAGGTCCTATAAGAAAAGTCCTATAAGAAACGTCCTGAGCAGCAGCCGCAGCTAATGAGGTGAGTGTATATATGCGTTAAGGAATTGCCACACCATGTGAAGTCAGCGTCGTCTTACGGCGAAGGCGTGCGTCTAGAAATGCGTCACACAATAAACAGCAAAGAGAAGGCGCCGACGCATCGCTGTGGCAGGCGCGAGTGATACGAAGAAGCTGCTTCTCGTCTCCAGGCGCCTTCTTCGTCTGTTCATCCAATTTTTTTTCGCTATTTTATTTTTATGCGAGCCAGTGGCCGTGCTGTGTCAACGCGGCCGTTGTGTCAATCACACGGGATTCCATGTATCTCATCCTGAAAGAGTGGGACTGTAATGCTTCATATCTCTTTTATTGCTTTTTTTTCTCTTCCAGTTGCCTGGACCCCAAAATACTTGAAATCTGACACGCGCGGTCATGCTGGGAGGCTCCTGCAACGTGCCACTCCATAATTAACATCGAAGCAGAAAGGCGTGATTCGCCACGAACAGAACGATAGCTACATACGTAGTTCGGGTAGAAATGAGATGGAATTTCGATGCATGTAACCTTGACTTGACTCGTCATTCCCTTGTGCGGGCGCTCAATTATATACCCATAGTGCGAAACCGAGAGGAATGAAGTAGCAGAAATACTTGTAATTTTAACTATGTATACGGTGAAAGCAGTTAATTATTGGCTTTGTATGAGCAGATGTTTGTCGTGCTTGGTTTTTTGTGTTGCTTTCTTTTTTTTTCACCTTTTTTTGCAGGTGTACGCGAAAATCTGTATATTGTGTATTCGTTTCACGTTGATGCTGTATTTATCGATGATGTATAACTCTGCGTGGTACGTTTTTCTTCTTTTTCTTGTATTTTCATATATTTCTTCCTATGTGCAACCTGAGGCCTCATGTGAGAGCGTGGCTGTATTTATGACATAAATAAATAATTTATTTTTACGATGGAATGAAGACAGAGATTCCGAAACTGGCACTTACATAAAAATTAATAAAATTCTTTCTGATAAACATTTGATGACTGCAGAATCACACTGTGGTCCTTCAGAACAATGAAACAAACAAACAGAAAAAAAAGATAGAAGGATAGAAGCTTACGCTACTCGTAAAAAACCATGGGGCTGGTTGACTTGGCGACTTAAAGTGGCCTCCTTGGCTGATTCTTTCCTTGGAGTAGACAAAGCGGAGTCTAACCAGAGCCTGTCACCGACTTTTGCAAGAATATCCATACTCCAGCACCAGAACTCAAGTGCCCTGCTGGCTGTGGCATCACGCAATATTATGGAAATCATGGGCGCTCGTCCATCGCACTTCGCTCGCGCGATGGGTACACGGCGTGGCACCTGCGCAGGCTGTCTCCGTCGGGGAAAACGGCTGATAAAAAACCGAGCGTGATAGGCAGCGGCGCGCAAGATTTTTCGCGGACACTTGCCGCTTTACCTCGAGCTTTAGGAGCTTCGCTCTTACCATAAGGTCGCCCCGTCGTGGTGGTCTAGTGGCTAAGGTACTCGGCTGCTGACCCGCAGGTCGCGGGAGCGAATCCCGGCAGCGGCGGCTGCATTTTCGATGGAGGCGGAAATGCTGTAGGCACGTGTACTCAGATGTGGGCGCACGTTAAAGAACCCCAGGTGGTCGAAATTTCCGGAGCCCTCCACTACGGTGTCTTTCATAATCATATGGTGGTTTTGGGACGTTAAACCCCACATATCAATCAATATCAATCTTAAAGTAAGGTCACATGCTCCGTTGGTCCCACATGCACGCACATCACACCCCCCCCCCCCCTTGGAATGCAGTGCATATTTACTTGAGCTGCCGATTTCTTTTTTTTTTCTTCTCCTACATTTCGGTGGCTCACACCAACCAGACGAAATGAATGAATTAATGCAATGTGCTCTACCGGATGAAAACTAATCAGTTGGTATAATTCAATAGTAGATCATTATAAATGAAAAAATTATAATTAGCGCTACTTAAAACTGACATGGCTAAGTAGTGCATCTTTTCAGACTCCATTGGTAATTTGTTCATAGCGAAGCAAACATCTGTGCGGCTGTTGGAGAACAGGAGCTCCAAACGAAATCTCTTACCATCTTAAGCCTTCATTTCAAAGATGTGGCTCTTGTATGCTTACTCATACGATCATCAGACGCCCCTCAAAAAAAAAAAAAAAATGACGAGCACGAAGACTGAATTTGACAGCGACTACATAGCAAGTAACGGAAAATAGTTTCTTTGTACATAAAAAGGAGACGGGGGAAGCCCACCAAACTTGACCCCTGCAACCAATGTTATAGCAAGTGAACGCGACATCAGAAAGAAAGAAGCTAGCACACCGGAAACTAAACACTGTGGTTTAAGCTTATGAGGACGATTAAGTTCTCTCTCTCTCTCTCACACACACACACACACATATATATATATATATATCATCATCATCATCAGCCTGACTACGTCCACTGCAGGACAAAGGCCTCTCCCATGTTCCGCCAGTTAACCCGGTCCTGTGCTTGCTGCTTCCAATTTATACCCGCAAACTTCTTAATCTCATCTGCCCACCTAACCTTCTGTCTCCCCCTAACCCGCTTCCCTTCTCTGGGAATCCAGTCAGTTACCCTTAATGACCAGCGGTTATCCTGTCTACGCGCTACATGCCCTGCCCATGTCCATTTCTTCTTCTTGATTTCAGCTATGATATCCTTAACCCCCGTTTGTTCCCTAATCCACTCTGCTCTCTTCTTGTCTCTTAAGGTTACACCTACCATTTTTCTTTCCATTGCTCGCTGCGTCGTCCTCAATTTAAGCTGAACCCTCTTTGTAAGTCTCCAGGTTTCTGCTCCGTAGCTAAGTACCGGCAAGATACAGCTGTTATATACCTTCCTCTTGAGGGATAGTGGCAATCTACCTGTCATAATTTGAGAGTGCTTGCCGAATGTGCTCCACCCCATTCTTATTCTTCTAGTTACTTCAATCTCGTGGTTCGGCTCTGCGGTTATTACCTGCCCTAAGTAGACATAGTCTTTTACAACTTCAAGTGCACTATTACCTATCTCGAAGCGCTGCTCTTTGCCGAGGTTGTTGTACATTAATTTTGTTTTCTGCAGATTAATTTTAAGACCCACTTTTCTGCTCTCCTTGTCTAACTCCGTAATCATGAGTTGCAATTTGTCCCCCGAGTTACTCAGCAATGCAATGTCATCGGCGAAGCGCAGGTTGCTAAGGTATTCTCCATTGACTCTTATCCCTAACTGTTCCCATTCTAGGCTTCTGAAAACCTCCTGTAAGCACGCGGTAAACAGCATTGGGGAAATTGTGTCCCCCTGCCTTACACCCTTCTTGATTGGTATTCTGTTGCTTTCTCTATGAAGCACTATGGTAGCAGTTGATCCCCTGTAGATTTCTTCCAGAATGTTTATATATACTTCATCTACGCCCTGATTCCGCAGTGTTTGCATGACGGCTGATATTTCTACTGAATCAAACGCCTTCTCGTAATCTATGAAGGCTATGTATAGTGGTTGGTTATACTCTGAGCATTTCTCTATTACCTGATTGATAGTATGAATGTGGTCAATTGTTGAGTAGCCTGTTCGAAATCCTGCTTGTTCCTTTGGTTGATTGAATTCTAATGTTTTCTTTACTCTGTTAGCAATTACCTTTGTAAATAGCTTGTATACTACAGAGAGCAAGCTGATCGGCCTGTAATTCTTCAAGTCCTTGTCATCTCCTTTCTTATGTATTAAGATGATGTTAGCGTTCTTCCAAGACTCTGGTACTCTTCCCGCCAGGAGACACCTCGTAAACAGGGTGGCTAGTTTTTCTAACACAATCTGTCCTCCATCTTTCAGCAGATCTGATGTTACCTGATCCTCACCAGCAGCTTTGCCCCTTTGCATGCTCTCCAAAGCTTTTCTGACTTCTTCTATCATTACTGGTGGGGTGTAATCTGGGTTACTGCTAGTTCTTATAGTATTAAGGTCGTGGTTGTCTCGGCTACTGTACAGATCCCTGTAAAACTCCTCCGCTATCTTAACTATCCTATCCATATTGGTAGTTATTTTGCCTTCTTTGTCCCTTAGTGCATACATCCGACTTTTGTCTATCCCAAGTTTCCTCTTTAATGCTTTGACACTTCCTCCGTTTTTCAGAGCGTGTTCAATTCTCTCCATGTTATACCTTCTTACATCGCATACTTTACGTCTATTAATCAACTTCGAAAGCTCTGCCAGTTCTATTTTGTCTGTTGTACTTGACACTTTCATGATTTGACGCTTCTTAATTAGGTTCTTCGTTTCCTGTGAAAGCTTGCCAGTGTCCTGTCTAACTACCCTGCCTCCCACTTCCACTGCACACTCCATAATGATACTCGTCAGATTATCATTCATTGTATCTACGCTAAGGTTGGTTTCCTCACTGAGAGCCGAGTACCTGTTCTGCAGTGACACTCTGAATTCCTGTACTTTCCCTCTCAGTGCTAGCTGATTGATTGGCTTCTTGCGTATCAAGTTCTGTCGTTCCTTCTTCAAGTCTAGGCGAATTCGAGACCGTACCATTCTATGGTCACTGCATCGTACCTTGCCAATCACTTCCACATCCTGCACGATTCCAGGGTGTGCACTCATTATAAAGTCTATTTCGTTCTTATTTTCGCCATTAGGGCTCCTCCATGTCCACTTGCGGTTTTCTCGTTTGCGGTAGAAGGTATTCAAAATCCGTAAATTATTGCGTTCTGCGAATTCTACTAGTAGCTCTCCTCTGGCGTTTCTAGTACCGATGCCATAATCTCCTACTGCCTGGTCTCCAGCCTGCTTCTTCCCTACCTTTGCATTAAAGTCGCCCATCACTATAGTATACTGTGTTTTTACCTTACTCATTGCCGATTCCACGTCTTCATTGAAGCTTTCAACTGAAGCGTCATCATGGCTGGATGTAGGCGCGTAAGCCTGTACTACCTTCATCTTGTATCTTTTATTCAGTTTAATTACGATACCTACCACCCTTTCATTAATGCTATAGTATTCCTCTATGTTGCCAGCTATGTTTCTGTGAATGAGGAACCCCACTCCCAGTTCTCTTCTGTCTGCCAAGCCCCTGTAGCAAAAGACGTGCCCATTCTGTAGCACCGTATAGGCCTCATCTGTCCTCCTAACCTCACTGAGCCCTATTATATCCCATTTAACACCCTCTAGCTCCTCGAATAGTACAGCTAGACTTCCCTCACTAGATAAGGTTCTAGCGTTAAACGTTGCCAAGTTCAGGTTCCAATGGCGGCCTGTCCGGATCCAGAGATTCTTAGCACCCTCTGCTGCGTTGCAGATTTGACCGCCGCCGTGGTCAGTTGCTTCGCAGCTGCTGGGGACTGAGGGCCGTGAGTTATTTGACGTAATCATGTGGTAGGTAGTGGCCAGATACTGCACCAGGGTGGCCAATCCTTCTCTGGTGAGGGAGTGCGTTCTCGGCGGTGTTTGCCGGTGAGGCCGCACCCCAGGCCTCTTAATGCAGTTCCATCAACACGCGGATTTTTTTTTTTTAATCCGGTTGGGAACTGCGCGGTACCGGGATTTGAACCACGGACCTCTTGCATGCGAGGCGGATGCTCTAACCACTACGCCATCGCCGCACGTCATATATATATATATATATATATATATATATATATATATATATATTATGTGCGTGTATTCTTGGGCCTTCACAAACAAGCTGGTGGAATTTCAGTGCATCCTGACGAGCATTAAGTTTAGAACTGAACATCATGCATAAACACGCAAGCACATTGAGAGCCGGGAAACACGCTTACAGGAGCCGCAAGCGTCTGCATTCCAGCGAATCGTCTGATACTCTGGTGAGCTGTGCTTGAAATCGGGCCATTTATACTTTACTCATGTTTACATTTAAGTTGAAGTATTTACAACGGCTGCAATTTGGGGTGGAAGACGATGGTGCCGCTTCATGCCGCACTTCACGTCACACACAAAGCAAAATCGCCATCACCTGTGGTGGACGGCGCTTATATAGCAGTCGACTTTCAGGGGTCGTTTCGAACTAAAATATTCCTGTACAGTACAGCTTTCATATATGTATAGGCAAAATAAATCCTATATATTTGTAATTTGTAGTTGAAAACCGCACACTATTGCGTAGCCGTGTCATAGCCCCTTTGAAGAACACTGCTTGATTTGTCTTGAAAAAAAAAATCATTACAATGCATTAGGTACAGATATCTTAAATAATATATTGATTATAAGGATAACCACTTCCTATAGCTGTCATCACGTCCTCATGAAGATTTTCGGAAATCCGGTAGTTTCTGTTTTCAGACGGAACTGTGGTGCGTCAATGTGGCTGTGTTGCTCACTGAACTACTACTACTACTACTGATGATGATGATGACGATAATGATGGCAACTATGCTTGGTCAGTGTGTGAAACCTAATACGGGTGAAGGCCAGGAAGCCAGCGTTTACAGAGAGCAGTAGAGGAAAAAAATATATAAGAACAACAAATCTAATTAAAACAGTTTAACCACACTCTCAAAAAAAGATCCTTGAGAGTCCTTGAGATGGTGGCACGAACACCTACTCGCACATAGCCTCCAGGTCTCCGGGCTCCACGAGCACCCTGCCCCTGGAGAGGAACGCTCTGTTGAGCAGGAACGCCTCGACCAGAGGGAAGTCGCGCTCCAGGAAGATGTTGAAGCACACGTCGTAATCTTGCAGTCCGGGCAGGCAGCACCACGCATACGGCGCCAGGCCTGCATCAGCATCGAGCGTTTACACGTTATTGGCAACGAGAAATGATCGAAACGAATTCCACAGTGTCGTAAACAGTGGCAGGGCCTATATACACAGCAATGCGAAGCGTGGTTCCGAATATGTCTCTATAATATAGTTAAACGTGGATAAAGCCATGAAAACGTAATGCACTTTCTATAGATTGTTTGATTTTGACTCTCACCTTATTCAGTGAACACTGAGCATCAAATATTGATGCTCCACGATAAGACACGAATCAACACTTCGGCGAAATCGAGGTCTATGTTCGCTGGTTGGTTTCTGTCATTTAACGCTCCAAAGCGAATGAGCTATATGCACGTCGTTGTGGAGAGCTTCACTGTCCAGGAGAAGGGGGAATACCGCCATCCATAGTTTTGACCGCGTATATAAGCACGCGAATGAAAATATATGCAGTGTCGATAAACCGCACAAAACAGAAAACAAAAACGGATATGTCTTGCTTCAGGTGGTTTCGATCATTTTGTGTTACTTAAGGTGGATTGACATCACCCGATACACAGGCCCCCTGCATTTCGCCTCCATCAAAATGCCAAGATCGAGGTATAGAGGATGAGCCGGAAAAAAAAAAACAAACATCACAGCATTTCCACGGAGTGAATGATGACGAGTAAGGAGCAGCGTCCATCCATCCGTCCGTCCATCTGTGCGTCCACCTTCGTGCCTGCGTTTGTCCGTCCGTCAGTGCATCCGTCCGTCCATGCATCCGCCCGCCCGCCCACTTACCCGCCCACCTGCCTGCCTGCTAGGAGAGACCAACCCACGACTTTAGGTGCTTCACCCCTAAAAACCGAATAAATTCTACCCAATCATGGCTGATATTTTCTCGGGGGTGAACAAACAAACAAACAAACAAACAAACAAACAAACAAACAAACAAACAAACAAACAAACAAACAAACAAACAAACAAACAAACAAACAAACAAACAAACAAACAAACAAACAAACAAACAAACAAACAAACAAACAAACAAACAAACTTCTTTTATTCATCGCAGTTTTTTTTTTTCGTGTTTATTCAATACTATTGCCATGTTTAGGGGCCAGCCATGGCTCTAACGTAGCCTACCTTTCATTGTTGTTTTTTTCACACACAAAAAGAGCGTAACAATGCAAAGCAATAAATTTCGAAGTTAGAAAGAGTGTCCCTAATTTTTAAGGTAAAATGCAAAAGTAAGACGGTCACTTTCACGAAAGGACACTGACGAAGAGGGGAAAAAAAAAGTTTCCCAGCGACAACATATCGCCACCTCCACACTTCCTCTTTGCGTGCTGTGTTCCCGTCGACTAATAACACCGAGGGGGTGGTGCTCGACTTGTGTTTCCTCTTCCGGTAAGGGCGAAAGAACAGCACAGCTGCACGCTCATACGCTTTGCCCGACAGTAGTCGGTGATTCGAGAGTAATTGCCTCGAGGTTATAGCATTTGATTCAGGGATTACGTTGTATGAGTGTGTTTCGCGCAAGTATGAAATGGACAGATAAGTCAAGCCAAGCAAAGCATAGATGACATTATTTATGGTTTATTGCCGGTAGGGTATCGATTGAGGTTAAATACGAAAAAATGGACAGAAAAACACGGGGTGCAATTCGCGCCCCCCATTGTAGCTCAAATCTAACGGACGCACAATTCGAAGGTTGTAAATCACATCTACCGAAATTGCCCGGACACTTTAATTGCTCAATAAGGTTGATAACTGGGCTAGTTAGTGAGAAATCATTTTACTGTAGAGTTAAGTAGCGCAGTTTTAACATGGACAAGAGGGGTAAGAAGTACACGACACTCGCTCATGTCCTTCTTATTCCTCTTGTTCATGTTAAAAACTGCGCTACCTAACTTTACAGTAAAATGACTTTAATTGTTTTCGGTTTAGATGATAATCATTACAATGCATCAAAAAATTTCCAATTATGATCCCTATGCTTTTTTTAATTTCGTTTGTCTAGTGGTCTCATTGTTTGTGTATAGTAGAGACAACGAGCCCTTCAGAGTATTCCCCTTTTTTCCAACAATAATGATATCTGGGGTTTAATGTCCAAAAAATCAGGACGTGATTACGCAAGACGCCGCAGCTGAGGGCTCCGGAAATTTCGACCACATGATGTTCTGTAATGTGCACTGACATGGCACAGTACACTATTCTCTACCATTTCGCCTTCATCGAGATGCGACCGCCGTGGCCGGGCCCATCAAACTGACGACTTCGGTGTCAGCAGCAGAGCGACGACCCCACCACGGCAGCCAATTCCCCTTCTTTCGTATTTTGTGCTATAAATGCGATGACAGAGTGATCGGTGAACCATTCGGATTATCGTGGGTACAGATTACTCCTTAAGATGTCGCGAAAACGTGAAAAATTTCAATCCGATAACGCATTCTTTGAAATCTCGGTTTTCTGCAATTTCGCGGTGATAGGGGCGTTATTGAAATAGAAAATGTAGGCAAAAATTCTCTTGTTTTTCTTTCTAACTTCGAACCGGAGCCGTGGCATCGTTGCGTCAACGTGACGTGCTAAACTGAAAAGTAAACTTCCCGTGTTGGTCGTCGTAGTTTAGTAAAAGTTCACTCACGTAAGAGATAATTTAGTGAATATCTGCTGATTACTAAGCCGCTGCGGATACCCTAAAAAAATCACATGATGTCATTCAGAGCGACAACTGCTAAAGTGCATTGCCAGCCACTTTTTTTTTGCGACGCATGTTGTCACGGTAATTAAGGGCGTAATTCTTAGTTTTGTGCAAAAGCTATTAATTAATACCAATGAAAGTATATTTCCTTTACTGCCTGCTAAAGGTAAGCAGTTACCTTGTTACCATTCCAACGAACAAACAAACAAACAAACAAACAAACAAACAAACAAACAAACAAACAAACAAACAAACAAACAAACAAACAAACAAACAAACAAACAAACAAACAAACAAACAAACAAACATGGTTGATTGGTGCTTCGATCGTTCTCCTTATGAGTTCAACATCCAAGTCATGACTGCTGTCTCCATTGTTTATTTTTTGTTTTGTTTTAGTAGGTCATGTACTACGCATTCGGATTACTTCAATGCGCGTAAACTCTCAGGAGTTCTGAGACCTATTGTTGCGTGGTTTTCACTGACGTTAACAGTGGATAGTGAGATACACTCTGAAAGGCGTCCGGGAGGAAGGTGAAGAAGTTCAGTGGTATTGCCATGTACTTAAAAACATAATTAAAAACAACAGACAGTGTTACTATTTTAACCCTTGGAAAGGGATCTGCCACGGTGGTGGAGCGGTCACGGCGCTCGGCTGCTGACACGAAGGTCGAGGGCTCGATCCCAGCCATGGTACTCGCATTTCAATGGAGGCGAAACACTATAGGCCTATTTAGAATACAAGGTCAGTTTGACCATCTGGTGTTCGAACAGATGGTCAACATTTCCGGAACCCCCCCTACGGCGTCCCTTATAATCATATCGTGGATTTGGGACGTGAAATCACTGCTGTTAATGTTAACCCTTTCAAATATTTGGCAGCCAAAATGCGGAGATGAAAACTTGGAGTAGTGTCATCGTGTTTTCATGCATTTCGTTGTAGGTCGCTTTGAAATTTTCTTTTAGGGGTGAAGCTCCTAAAGCCGTGGCTTGGTCCATCCCTTGTAGGTGACCGCCTAGTTCTTTGACTCACTCAGCAGACAGACGAACGAACGCTTCAACCCACTCATCATCATTCACTCCGTGAATATGCTGTGAATTTTTTTTCTTCGTTTCGATGGTCAAGTTCGCGACCCTTCGAAAAAAAAAGAACAATGTGTCCCAGTGTAAGTGTACTAGAATTGGTGACTACACCCGTGTCATTCCCCTATCGATTCGAGTCGTTCCCCGAACGAGAGTTCGGCATCCTGAAGGGCGAGCGAACAACCCGAAATGAACTGGGCGCAGAGCCAGGGTTTACGTCACGCCTTATTGATCCGTGCTTTCACGAAAACTAGGAAAGCGCCACCACGTGCGATCTCCGCGTGCTTACCCTGCCGGTACGAGCCAGCGTTAAAACAAAGAGAGAGAAAACAAGGCGAAAGGCGGGGAGGTTAACAAGGGCTGAGCCTCGGCGCGCTAACCTGCGCTGGAGAAGGGGAGAGGAGGAAGAAAATGCATAGAGGAGGAAAAAATGTCACTGACTGGGCCAACGCGTAACAGTTTCAAATCACAAACAATGAAACAGACTGATGTCCTTGAGGAAACGCAACAGTGGTTTCGTTGCCTTCCTGAACTCGGCTCTCGTCTCCACGGAGCGCGAAAGCAGCTTTCTCTTCTATTGTTGTATGAGAAGTACAGGGAGCATAACCATATATACTGATGCTTCTACTAAAGTAGATGGGTCTGCAGGGTCGGTGTTATTTCCTGCGACCGCGACAACGACGAAGATTCGGTTATCCCACCGGACGTCATCGACAGCTGCGGAACTTGCTGTTCTACGTCACGCAGTGAAAGTCATTAAACACCAAGAAGCCAAGAAATGGAGCGTGTTCACGGACTCCAAGGCAGCACTACAGTGTTTGATATTCAAACTACGCCGGGGACCTCATGAACAACTAGTGCTGGAAATAAGAGAGCTGCTTCACCACCTCTTCAAAGAAGGACACAGAATCACGTTTCAGTGCCTTCCAAGTCACTGCGGCATATTGGGCAACAAACATGCCGATGCAGCTGCTCGATCAGCACACGAAGATGGTGAAAAAGAATCTATACCATTTTCAAGGACTAATGCTGCAATGACAATCCGAAAAATCGCTAACGCAGAATTAAAATCCCTGTGGAACGCCGAGTGCTTACGGCACACGCGACTGCATAGACTGGACACGTCTCGTCGACTCCGGCCTCCGTCTGGACTCTCTCGACTCGAGACAACGGTGCTTTGCCGACTATGGCTTGGTGTCGCCTTCACCCAAGCTTCACCAAGGAAGACAGTGCTGCTTGCGGTCATTGCAACAGCGATGAAACTATAGAGCACGTTCTCTGTCACTGCCCTCGTTACAGCGTGCAAAGACGGCAACTAGCTGCTGCGTTAGCTCGCCTTGACGACAGACCTTTGTCTGAACAGTCAGTGCTTGAAAGGCGACATGATTTGCGTGCTCACAGAAAATCAGTGAAGGCCTTACTGAACTTTTTTGCGTGGCAGTGGCCTATTGTATAGACTATAGCACCCCAGCCTCCCCCCCCCCCCCATTTTTTGTGCGCGTCTATTTCCCTCTTCACTTTCTTTCCCATCTTTCTTCCCCATACACCCTTCCCCTAGTGCAGGGTAGCAAAACAGATGCTCCATTTTCTGGTTAACCTCCCTGCCTTCCCCTCATTTTAATCTCTGTTTCTCTCTCTCTTGATACATGATATTAAAGAAAGGCACAATAGTTTTCAAAGAAAATACATGAAGTGAGAATTACAATGCGTACAGATAGAACAATAAGGCCAAGAAAATGAACTAGAACACAACAAAATTTGAGAGCAAATAGTAACTGCAAATTGCAAGACTACAAGGACAAGCTGATTAAATAAAAAAGTAAAAACACGGACAAAATATTTCATTTAAAATTTGAAGTTTTCGTCACCCAGCATCTGCAAGCCAATACGATTAGTTCGCTGGGTTTGCCAAGTCTGCGCCTTGCATGCAGCCGAAATCGCGAAATTGTTGTAGTCCCTGGCTTACAATGCAGTTATTGTTGTTTACCTGTACCACGTGCAACTGAAAGATCTGCGGCGAGTACGTTGGTGTCTCCCCGTGACGTCAGACTGTGTTTGCATCTTTCTGCGAAGCCACCCTCTCGATACTGAAAGCAAAAGTGCTTTTTCAAGGTAAAGGTATTGAAGATATATTCGATGCATTACCAGACACTACGATAGTTTATTTAGGGTTCTCGACACCAGTGCTTTCCATTCTTTATTTAGGGCTCTCAACACCAGTACTTTCCTTTAAAACAAAAACCAGAAAAAAATATATATACTTTAAAATTCGATTCGCAACTCCATTGATCAGACTTGCTGCGAGACCTCCGGGACGTTCTCCTGCCCCCCCCCCCCCCCGCCTTTTTAAAATTTCTTCTCAATTGATAATACCAAACATCCTCGTTTGAGACACAAACATAGGAAAACTTCACAAGCGCATTACTATGTATTAACACAATGGGTTGGAATTAGTTGGAATTTTCAACTATGAATACAGAAATGATGTTATCTTCGAGACCTGACACCAGCGAAAAAAAAAAAAGATTGCGTGAATTTGCATCGTAGTATCCAGTGGTGTGAAAGTTAATGCAAGTGTTGACTCAAAGATTCAACATCAAAAGTCACGATTGCTGCGAAGACTATTAGACACCTTACGCTTCTCATAAGAAGAAAACATTTAATTTATTTGTCAATCGCGATTTAGATTGACGGTGCATAACTTCAAGACGTCTCAATCATTCCGCAGTACATCACCATGGTGTGTCACGCAATGAGATATTTGTACTTCAAACTTCAAAATACCAGACATTTAATGTCCTATAATCATGTTCTCAAGAATACAAATTTTAGGTAATGAAAAATATAAGGAATCAGCATTTCTTTACTTATGCTTCAAATATGAATGAGTTAATGAACAACAAGTGATTATATGTCGGGGTTTACTTCTCAAAACAACGAAAAGATTTTGAGGTACGCCGTAGTGAATAAAATTTCAACCAACTGGCGTTCTTTGACGCGCATTGAAATCGCACGGGCCGCTGCCATTGATCTTCCCTCCATCGAAATGCGACCGCCGGGATCGCACCCGCGACCTTCGGGTCAGCAGCGGAGCGCCATAAGCCATGCTCTACCGTGGCGGACAATGGATAACAGACAACCCGTACAAACATGCGTGCTGTCAAAGTCATATTTGTATTAGCAGATACATGCTTTTTGTTTCGTCAAATGGAGCCGAGTGTGACTTCCAACATTAGATAAAATATCGACATAAGGTAGAGTTAAACATATAAAGAAACATTCAGAGTAAGCAAGGTTCAGGGCTTCTTTGAAGCAGGTTGACCGATAAGCTGTAAAACAAATAGCGCACCGACGTAGCGGAAACAGGAAGGATGCACTTGAACAACAATAAAAGAATGAAAAAAAGCAACAAACGAAGTAGTGGGCGACAACGTCACGGCGGCTTCCCCCGAACTGCAGCGCCTGACAGTTTATTCATCAAGCACATGACTGCCACGAGAGCGTCTATTGCTTGACAAGCAAGGTGTATGACAGAGCTGATTAATATTCTCCAATGGTGTGCGCAGCGCAGAAAGTGACGCGGAGACAAACGACCGACGAGGTCTGGCGCTGACTTCCAAATAAATTTTGTCGTAAAGACATAAGACAAAGTAACATCATTCGTCTGATCCCACTACACTCGTTTATGCGTGATATTAAGCTTAAAATAGAAAAAAAAACACCGCAAGAAATAAATTAAGCAGGATAAGGACGAATTTTGCACATGCTGATGAATCCAGGTAATCTATTTCTTTTTCTATCTAGGCAATGGAAGGTTTACTAATGAAGTCGCCTCTTGCGATTTCCACGGTTTCAATATTTATACGCGGTTTATGCTATTCATTCCCGAATAAAACTGTTGTCTTATCTAATACCGAAACATATCCGCGTTCACAGGAATGCTCGAGCAGGAATTCTCGGGAAGGGTGACTTACCGGAAAGGACAGCCGCCGTGAGGAGAAGCCCAACGGCTTGTGAAGCATTGCTGGGACGCATCGCTGCCCATAGTGTACGCGTTGTCATTTCATCTTACAGCTGCACGTCTCGACCGGGACACGAGAGGTCAGCTTCTCGGGGTGCACCGCTCACGCCGAGCCGGCAGGCATGTTCGGTCAGGCAGCCACGATGTCGGCAACGTGGTTGCGCGTGGTATGCAGATCGAAAGCGTCGGCGACGGCGTACGACGACGACGGAGGGATTGCCCCATACCGTCTGTTTCGCCCCCTTCCGTTCTGGGAGATGGAGGCTGATGGGTGAGGGAAACGCCCCCAAAAAAGAGTAGAGCGCAGGAGAGGGCCACCACCGAGCAACAAGAGCCGATGGCGGTCGGAGAGAGAAGTGAGCGTAGCGGAAGTGAGAGCAGATATGACTTCCGGCACTCTAGCGTGTCGCCTTACGAGTGGCGGGAGAGTCAAAGCACGTAGCAACCCGGATGACTCGTATAGAAGCCTTTCGCGTGCTTCTGCACTGGCCTTGAATACGTACTGCGTTAACAGCGGCTTTAACAGCACATGGAAGTAGCTGTAGTGTTTTGCTACAGGCGTGTTCGTAATGTATTACGGTACTCCGCCTTACCGACTCCAGCAACACAATTCGGCTATCCACCATTTTTAAAGGGACCAGTGCCCACTAAACAAACTATCGTGAAGTTTTCTTGCGAGAAAATGCGTGTGTGGGGAGGACGGAGGGAGGAGTAGGGCCGTTGTAGTGCTGTTGTACATAGACTGCATGTTGTTGAGGTGAGTCTGCACGCAGAGGTTTGACAGCTTTGATTGCACGTAAAAAATTGGAAAGGAAAATATTAGAAAAAAAACGATCATTATAGACTTTAGATATATCTTCCACGTTTATCGTCATCCTATTGCGCTTTCCTTCTAAGCCCCTCCCACCCCTAACCACGTTTTCTTTGCACCATCCTTATATTTTTAAGCTGACCAGTACTCGAGCATAACTGATGAAATGTGCTAGCATGCTACAAAGACAAAAAAAACAAACAAACCATTCATGCAAACCAGAGGACATCTATCATTGATGCATGCATGCAAGCATGTATGCGACAGACATTAACATGCGACATTGACAAACTTGAATTTGTACAAAGGAGGACTGCTTGTTTCATTTGTCATCGCCATGATCGCAATTCATAACCCTCATCAACAAAAAGTCTTTTGAAACTGTCTCTCCTAGGCAACAGACGGGATACCGATTCCTTGAAGCTCTTGCATTCATTTCTTCATTTATCTTGTCGACTATCTTCAGATGATTAGATATCCTATGCCCATACTGTTTCAACACGACGTTTCCCCAGCGTCATCTGTCCCTGTATTTCTGCCCGCGTCTAAGTAGTGCGCTCTCATTTCAAAGCAATCGTGTATCATTAACTCGCCCAATCAAGCATATCGTCATCTTAAAGCCATTCTTTACACACAGTAGCATTCTTAAGTACTGTTATATTCTCAAAGTTATGCAAATATAGAACGATGTACCGGGTACTGCTCGTGAAGTGGCGCTGTCAGATTTTGTCGAAGCACTGTTACGAGTACAATGCTGTTTCTTGCTTTGGTTTTAGGCTTACTGTTACGTCAGCCTTGTGAAATGTGTATTTGTTTATGAAAATGTTCTGCATTTCTGCAATAGCCCTCCCTAGGGCTGCAGTATGTGGAAATCTCGTGCTGCGATGTAAGATTTTTTGAATGAATAAAAAAATTGAATCTTGAATTTAGAAAGTGAATAAATAAATAGCGTTGGTTATTTTAATGCGCACCATTGCCCGAGCATGGTCACAAGCTAAGTTTTTTCAGTGGCAAAAACGAGTCGTCTTTCCTGTGGTGTTCGCTCAGTGTTCGTTCCGTTTCTCCGTTGTCTTCAGTGTGGAGTTGGAGACGCGGCTCTTTTTCAAAGTACATTGAAATCGTTATTGCACAGTAGGCGAGTTGCTTCGCCCGGTGCTGAGGAGATCAGTCAAGTTTTGACGCATTTACTGCGATCCCATCATGGCAGTACCGTTTTAGGAGCGAAGCACCTCAACGTTTCGGCTTGTCGGCGTCTAACGTGTACTAACCGTGTGTCATTTCGTCACGGTCCATCATCAACGGGCACACGCCACAAAAATTGGATAAATCCCATTTCTCGCCACCGCTTCACTTAAAAGGAACAAGTCAGACAAACAACCGACAATGTGAGCAGATCTGAAACACCCTTTCCCACCTGAAGGAGAGCAAGCTGCATTGCAACGCTGTTTTTCGACGACGTTAGGCGAGCACTTTTTCCTACATACCCGATGTGGCACCACCTTTTTTGAGGAATCCTTCACACGAGTTTCACATTGGGGGAGCTGAGGCAACCTTCTCTATACATGATCCACAGTTTCTCTCCTTTTGGCGTCTTGTGATAATCTGCAGGAACAGAGCTTTTTGGCTCGGCAATCCGATGCAAGTCCATGACACTTCTTGAACTACCTGCCGCGACTCAGCGTCCATCTGAATAATTGCTAGGGTTTCACGTCCCAAAACCACAATATGATTATGAAGCACGCCGTTTTTAAAAGCTCCGTACATTTCGACCATCACAATATAATTACACGAACCTTTAGAATTTTCGCCTCCATCGAAAATGCTGCCGCCACGTCTGCGATTCGATCCCGCGACTTTTAGGTAAGCAGTCGAACACTGTGATTCCAAGACCACCACGGCGGGTATCAGCGATCATCTTGTTGGCGCATGAGATTGGTCTACACGCATGGCGGTAAAGAGAAGCGGACAAGTCACGATCACGCATGCTGTCAATCTTAAGTTGCAGTTGACGAAAGGTATAAAGTTCGAGGATAAATACCAACAAGAACAATGTTTCCACACAGCACTGACCTTGAAGCAATAAATATAAAAAAGAATGAAACAAAATGACCGAATACTTTCAGAACCATAATTCAGGAGTCTTATGCGTACATTTTAATATCTGAAAACTTAAACCGAAGTTCTGCAGTGCCACACTAAGAGCCTTGTTTAGGATTTTCTTGTTGATCCACTGCTATATTCCACTGTTGATCCACTGTTGATCCACTGCTATTCCAGAGTCTGTCGGAATTGCTGTCGACGAAACGCGTCATTGCATGCGAGGGCACAAGAACAATTCAAGAATTGTGCATGGGTGCATACAACCAGCCCTCTACAAACAGCCCTCGCATTTTCTTTTTCGCTATTATTTTTCATTCGCGTTCGTCTATCAGTTGCGTTTTCTGTTGAGTTTATTTTTCTTGCTTTTTTATTTTCGTAATTCCTTTCAATAAGGACCACCTCTGGGTCACAATGAAGGAAACTCAGTGTTTGTGGGTTCAAAGACATATATGCTTAAAACGTTTACTTACTTAAAGAAGGCGATTTAAACTGTGAATTCGCATGTTTTTTTCTATTCATGAGTGCATTTTTACTAATCTTGTTATCAGTGCAAAGCAGTAGCCAGCGTTCTATAAAATCACCGGAATCTCCTAAACAATGCGCAACAAAACAAACAAAAGATTCATTACGGCATTTCGGAAAGCAAGCGAACATGCTCCTGCCACTCCCTGTCGGCTCACGTTTTGCAGAGCATTCGGAGGGATTTTAAACTCGGTGAGACAGCACAGAGCTTTGCCCGCCACTTCCCGCCACGTCTGACCACATTACCATCTGTGTAATCAGGCAATGGCACTCGACCCGACGTTTCGCTCCTTATCGGTGCACCCGCTGTCAAGATGGCTATAGCGTTACCCGCGATATGACAGCAGTAGCATCTTTGAGACACTTGATACGACGTTACAATATAACGAAAACCAGAGGATGAGAAAAAGAGACCGACAGCTATTTTTATACTTTCAGCCAGGGAAGTTTGTTGGCGAAAACCATCTAGTGTGGCTATTTCAACATAAGACCGAAAAATTTGTAAACAGGGGGTGGGCTGGAGCCGCCTGCAGCACAATTCCTGTACGGAGCCTCTGTACAACCTGTACAGAGCCCACTCCAGCCCACCCCTTGTACCGAGTCCCTGCACAACCTCTACTGAGCCGACTCCAGCACACCACCCAGTCGGCTCCAACACATTCTCCCGTTTGCCCCCTGTTTGCAATTTTTTCATCGCAAGCTTCCATATTACCCTGATGTTTTATTTTGTATTTCACCAAATGTAGTTTATATAACGCGAATGCCACTTTTCATTTTTTTTTTCTCCCGCGAGCATCACTCACGCGCCACGAAGCGGGAGGTCACGTGAGTTTAGACCGTGTCTTAGAGACGGCGGACAGAGAAACCTTGATTCAAAAAGCGCGTGGGAGGGGATGGTGTCACGTGTATTTTTGTACAACCCGTAGCTTACCCCTCAAGGTCACACGTACATGAAACGTACAAGGCCTTCGCCTTAAAACAGATCGACATTCGTCTTTTGGGAAAGTTTACATACCCAACTAGACAGAGATCTGTCGATGTTCACATTAACATTTGCCTTTTCCATTCACCGACAAGTGTTCCAACGTTCGACACGCGAACTTCCTCTTTTGAAAGAACAAGATGGTCTTAGTAAGAATTAACCATCGAGAGTCTATCCGGCAACCTTGGTGCAGTCTGGCTGGTTCATACTATTTGAATTAAAAACCACACGCAAGGCCGCCTTATCAGCAGAAAGCATCACCAAGAAGGGTGTATCGGGTGCATCAGAAAAAAGCTTGACCGCTTTCACTGTTTTCCGCTCTCTTTCACGGAGAAAGCGCATCGATTCGCGTGGCCTGCAGAGCCACCGAGTTTAGAAATTCGTCGAAGCGAGCGCCGCACGACTGCCCGACATTCGGGGGATCTCTGCTGTTGCCCGACGACCATCGACCGTTACGCTGTTGACCCGACTGATTGTTTGAATGCTGCCGATGGCGAGAAGAATATGACTCCATTTATCTCGGGACGCGCCGAGAATCCCCACCGTCATTAGCCACCGATTGGTGGACGAGATAATGTGCACCGTCTGGGAACACGATACCGTACCTTCGCAGTCTGTATGTCTTACGTTGGCGAAGGTTGCCTTTCTTTATAAATGGAAAACGAGCACGTGTTGCTCGATAGCCGACGACAGGCGCGTGGAGGGAGCCGGCACAAGGGCGACACTTACAGTGCAGAGAAAACGAGGCCTGAATCGTATGTCGTGACATCAGAGTTTAAGAAGATCTTTGAGCGAGCACCAAGCATCTGACGTGCGTTGTGCCTCGTAAAAATTTCTCGAACTGAAGTTTTTATGAGTCTTTCATAATAATAATATCTGGGGTCTTACGTCCCAAAACCACGATATTCGAATTCAAATTTTATTTTCGCATTGCCCAATGCCCAATACAGTGCAATGTTAGTGAGAAAATAGGGGACCAGAGAAAAAAGATGCGCAGCTGGCTTTGGTCCCCCACACAGCAGCAAGATTATGAAGCACGCCGTAGTGGACGGCGCTGAAAATTTTTTACCACCTGCTGTTCTTTAAGATGAACTGACCTTGCGCTAGTGTCTAGCATTTCGCCTCCACCAAAATGCGGCTACCATAGCCGTGATCGCACCTTCGACCTTCGTGTCAGCAGCCGCGCCCTGCAATCGCTGTTCCCGCGAGGCGCATGATGAGTTGCTCATTTACTTCTATAAAACTTATTACATGTGATGATGTCATTGCACAGAACACTGACTCAGCTTCTCATCCAAATGATGGCGAAGAAAATTTTCAAGAAGCATGGTAAGCATATACCATGCAAATAAACCGACTTCATTAGGGTGGCCTGTAGGTACATAGCCAAGGTGGGAATACCAGCAGCATGAAATGAAGTTGAAAAAAGCAAGACAAGAGATATGAAGGATGCTGGACTCTCAAATGACTTTGTTTTGATGAAAACGCGAACAAGAAACCGATATGAGCAAGCGCGCACACAGAAATCACACAAAAAAAGGCCCCCTGTCACGACGTGCTAGAATTATTGTCAAGATACCGGAGATGACACCCTGTCTCTTTTTCTTGTCTCGGTTTCTCCAGCTCCATTTGGTGCTGCTTTTCCCACCAAGAATAGACCAAGGCGAGTGTAGCTTTGACAAGCTACATTACGATTATATCAAATTTCGAATAGAAGTTGACCGACTAGCACCACATATTTATTTTTGCAGAAAAGAGAGGAGGTTTTGAGTGTTCACAAAGTATTTCTTGCTTCTTCAATGTGTTATTTTTTCAGAGTTCAGTGGCCAGAGCGGTGATGTTTGTTTTAAAATTCAACTCATCAGTGCAATGGTTCATGGACAAGGAGCTTGACACTGCTGCGGGAGTACTCCAGCAAACTACGCAAAACGCCAAGATGCACTGCCGCGCGCTCGAAGCGTTCACGCTGAGTTTTCTGAAGTGGTGGCTCGCCAAGGCGCCATGTGTTTGGCATCAACACTCACAGTCTCGAAAGCAGATCATGTGGAAGCACTGCATCATAGCCTATACTGCATTACTGCATCTGGCAGTGCATAGAGTGGAATCGTATTTTGTATTTGAATGGAAGAAGGATGCGCTGTAAATCACTGCCCCGTCCTCACCATATGGACGCTGGCTTTCCAGGATCGAAGGATGCAGCGGCGTAAAAATAACAGTGCCATGATTAGTACTGACTGCGGGAGAGCTAAAAATGCATAAAAGCTAAAGCTATAGTATACATTCCTCTTTGTCTCTGCTTTTTTTTTTCCATACCCAGCAGCGCATCACAAGCATGGAGACGTGCCAACTTGCCCTGCAGTTGCCGCCTTATTAGCTACATAAGGCAGGCGGAGTGCGCATTGCCTTTTCGTTGTGTACAAAAACGCATACGACATGAAACAGCGGGTGTACGCAATTTTCTTCCTTTGCTTCTAAATCAGCTTAAAATTCCAATGTAATACAAGCAGCGACAAGCTCTGCTGAAAATTCATCTAATTGTCCTGTTCTTGTGATGTACACGACGTAACTGCTAGGGTTATCGACCAAGCAGCGCATCCAACTGTGCGAAGATTCAATCATGCAACACCGTCAATGTTACTTTGTATATTCGCCCAGAAACCACGCAGCCAGCTGTACACATTTTCAGATGGCCTTGATGAGTTTTGTTTAGGTCACTTACACCTTCCTTTATACAACTTCCTGTGCGACCAACTTTCTGTGGTTGGATGTTCAGCTACTATAAGTGAGTCTGGGACGTCCCCCGGAATCATTCCTTAAGAGAATGTAAATAAGACATTCAAATAATTAAAAAAAATCAAAAGGTTATCATGTTACTTTATTGCACTCTGAAAATTTACTCAAATGTGCCATGAATCGATTAAAGGCATAGCACATAAATGTGACACAATGAAAACAAACGTAAATAATAATAATAATAATAATAATAATAATAATAATAATAATAATAATAATAATAATAATAATAATAATAATAATAATAATAATAATAATAATAATAATAATAATAATAATAATAACATCTCGGCTTTACCGTCCTAAAACCACAATTCTTTAGGAGACACGTCGTAGAGGAGTGCTTCGGAAACTTCGGCCATCTCGTGTTTCTTTTATATGCACTGCCATCGCACAGCACTCTGGTCTCTACCATTCTGCCTCCATCGAGAGGCGACCGCCCCGGCAGGGATCGAACCCGTGACCTTTGCTTCAGCACCCGAGCACCGTAACCACTAGGCCAAACTAAAGAAAACGAACGAACGAAGAAACCAAAGAACAGGAAAAGTTGGCCCCATGCAACATTTGAAGGCGGCTGCAGACTTGGTAATGAATTAAGCTACATCGTACGGGACTATACTTCTTTCGAGACCCACTTAGCCCCAGATGACGTCACCTGTGATCAGGCCCGTAGCCACGAATCTTTTTTTTTGTGAAGCAGGAGTTGAAGGTCTGAAAGCCCGTAATGTTATAATTTATTCTTGGTAAAACGCCCCTCTGCTTCCAAATTAAAAAAAAAAGGGGGGGGGGGGGGGACTAGGGCAATCCCACTCACTACTGGCTTGCTTGGGTTAACGTGCGTGGAGTCCCGTGTTCAATCTTTTTGGATATCATTCGTGTGGACGCCGATGATGGTCACATTTTGCGTTTCGTGAGGCACCCGAGGTTTCCCTCTTAATATTTAGCAGGTCGAACAAAAAACTGATTTGGGTCAATACCGGACACAAGCAAATGCCTGCTGCGTAGTACTTTTAATGGAGTGACGTGCTATTCATTTCTCGAAATATCTTATCGTCCGTGAGCCAACGTACTTGTGTATTTTTTAGGCTCGCTTCTTTGCTGTCCTTGAACCGGCGCGCATCGCATACTTGCAGACGCTCACCACCGGAAAGCCGAGGGGAAGGGAGCGGGCTGCTTTTGGAAACACAGATCCCACGCATCGCGCACCGCTTTGCAATAGTTGCCCTCCGTTGTGTTTAGCCGCTGCACGGTGCCCTCTCATGACTTCGCGGCTTGCTAGCTGCAGCACAACAGATTTAACACGAATCACTGTGGAAAAAAGGCAAATTGCACCAAATGTAAATGTGACCTTCCATGTAATGCTGGTGCAATGTGAAGTGGCACAGCACTCACTTAATATCAGCGCGAATAACAAAACGAGCAGTGCAATACAGACGCTTGTGTGGCGTGTCATTTTATTGCTTGCGCTAATTTATCTTCATCAATTATGCAAGTGCAACTAGCCTAATTATTCGTCTACAACTCACCCAGGCAAGGAGCGCAGTACAAGGAAGTGCACCGCACTCCAGATAAGTCTGCGAAAACAAAAGCCACGGAAAAGCTGACCCATTCATGTCTTACAGGAGCATCTTGTGCAATATGTGGTGCGGCTCGGCGGAACAGTGGATAAAGTGCTCGGTTGCGGACCCGCAGGGCCGAAGGTCGTGGGTTCGATACCGGCCGTGAATATCGCATTTTGATGGAGGCGAAGTAGTTGAGGCACGCGTACTGTGCGACGCCAGTGCACAGTAAAGAACACCAGACAGTCAAACTTTACAACGTTTTCTCCACTTGGACGTTTCTATAATCATATCATGGTTTTAGGACGTTAAACCGTAGTATATTATTCTGCAATATGTGAGCTCCGAAATGAACGTGCCTTCACCACTGAGTGAATCGGTGTTTTGGGCACCCGCTGACTGGCATTATTGCCTTTGGATAAACTTGTGCAATGGCTTTCGCATTCTTCATTGAGCAAGGCATAGCCGTCATCGTTAGCCTGTCTTAAGCCCTCTGAAGGCGAAGGCCTTTCCCAGGACTTGACCGGAGAAGCAGGGGTAGCCGGTACCCTATAGAAAATATGAGGTTGATGATTCTCAGCGCAGAGAGGTTCAAAAAACGATTTCCAAATTCCAAGGACTAAAAATCACGCTGAAGCAGAGTGTTGGCATATATTTGCGGGCACGCATTATTCGCGCAGCCCTTCCATCACCTCGGGGTCGCAGCCGCTGTTGCCTTCCCCTTTCCCAGTAGTATTCTCACGTTGTACGAACCACTTACGCATTCCGTACAGTCACTTCAGTGAAGCAGAAACACGCGGCTGCGCTTAATATTAGTGTTTTTAGGGGTGCATCTTTGTATAGCAGCACCCGTTCATCCAAGTGTGTAACAAAGATAACAGTTTGACCTCCAAGGTGAGGTTGGTGAGAGATTTCTTCTGTGCATTGTTGAACAATAGAAGATAGTGCTCAATGTACATGCCAATCGCTCCTAAGAGGGAATGAGAGACAGAAGCATTCGGCTTTTAGTTAACGCGCACGCTGCAATCCCCATTAGCAGCTATTGGCATGTACATTAAGCCCTATCTGACAAGAAAGGGTTGCTACGTTATACTCGCTGGGTGTAACCTCCTGATTTTTAGAAAGGTTTAGCGAGCGTTGAGCCGCAGTGCCATGAATACCATGAATGAACTCGAGGTGGTTAAATGTGGGAAGTAGATACGAAGCGCAAGCCGTAAGAAAGTAAAAGCCGAATTCTCCTGTCTCTCATTTCCCATTAGCCGCCATCGGCATGTACATTGAGCACTATCTGACAGGAAAAGGTTGCTACTTTATACTTGCTGGGCGTAACCTCCTTGGTTTTAGAAAGGTTTAGCGAGCGTTGGGCCGCAGTGCCATGAATACAGTGAACTAGTATATACCACGAACTCGAGGTGGTTAAAGGTGGGAAGTAGACCCAAAGCGCAAGCCGTAAGATAGTGTGCATGTGCCATTTCTAGTTTAGTCCTTGGAATGTCCGCTGGATGGCGGTGCTTCTATATGGGGAATATATGATGAAAAGATGCGAGATGGTGGTACTTGGAGTGTTGAATAGATGGACGAACGGACACATAGACAGATGCATGAATGGACGCATGAACGGACGCACGAACAGACGCACGCACGGACGGACGGATGGACGCATGAACGGTCACACAGATAGACGCATGGACGGACGGAAGCAAGAACGAATGGACGAACGAATGCTTCACCCCACTCTCCATCATTCACTCCATAGGTATGCTGCCATTTTTTTTCCAACTTTTTCCATTGTTAGTTATGTGTCAATAAACCTCGATCGGTGTTTGCCGCCTGTTCGTTGCCTTCAGTTTCAGTGGATCAGCGGTGTGCAATTTTCCCAGTTACGGTGGCACATACGCGTTCATGATGATGACAGTTTTTTGTGCACACCAAAGCTTTTACGGCCGGCTTAAGCAGCTTCATTGTTATACCGGTGCCACACTGGTGATCGCGATCAGCACCGATCAGGATTAGGCTCGATCTACATGAATAGCCCCTTCACGGTGACATTCAATCACTCTCAGACTCCATCAGGATGATCGCGTTTGAATTGGCGTTCGTGATTTGGCCGGCGTTGTGTGACTAGCTCAATCCGGGTTATGCTGCACGCTATAACAATCACTCGCTTGTTAATCGCGTTGAAGAAGTCCGATCCGTATTGCCCCTGATCGCAATCAAAAGTTCCCGTGTCAAAGTGATATTGAAATGACATGGGCCGACCACATTATGACAAACGCAGATGGTCGCTTAGAACACCGGATTGGATAACCGAAAGAGTTGGGAAGCGAGCACGGCGACAGTCAGGGGTCAAGCGAGCGGTGAGATCAGAAGTCTCGAGAAATAGTTGAAGTGACCTGTATAATGAGTGTGCATGCGTGTTTCGTGCTTCAGCTGTCCTTCGGCGGCGTTGTCTATAGCTGTGACGAGGAAGGCCTGGATGTCATTTGACTTGATGGATTAAACGTGTCTGGCGTTTTTTTTAGTCACATATATGCACACTAATTCTGCAGTTGCTTCAATTTTTAATCATCTGTATCATCCGAACCACCTTGTTTCTCTGTCTTGCGGCTTTTTCGAACTTCCTTCAAATATGCAATTCATCCAATTCGCTCAGCTGCCCCTGCTAGATGATCTGACGAAACTAACAGAAACAGTGAGCTCGCGCAGGACAGGGTGGGTGGGAAACTGTTAAGAAGACATCTCGAAAAATGCCGAAATACTTCATGTGGCGTAATAAACAGTTGTTCTGAACGAGCGTAGCACCGGACCTGTTGCTCAGCACATAATATTTATAGTAACAGTGAGAGAACAACAAAGGAAAACACCAACGTACTACATTTTTTTTCATTAAAATCAAGAAAAATAAATTAAAGTGTTGCCACTTTTTTCGCGACGGCTACTCTTTTCTACTTGACTAAGGATAAAAACAAAATTTAAGGAAGAAAAAAAAAACATAAATACGGTCCGGCATATTCGTTACGCTCTGTTGTTCCTGAGTTGTTACAAAACGTTAAGCTTATTCAGAATGCATACCACTATGGGAATAAGGAGTTGCAATGGCTAAAAATCAGGATAACAAGGTGTTTTCTAGGACATTTCAAAAAAGTAATTCAAGTGCGAACACACACACACCCCACCCCCTCCCCTGACCATAGAACCTTGATTGATATGTGGGGTTTAACGTCCCAAAACCACTATATGATTATGAGAGACGCCGTAGTGGAGGGCTCCGGAAATTTAGACCACCTGGGGTTCTTTAACGTGCACCCAAATCTGAGCACACGGGCCTACAACATTTCCGCCTCCATCGGAAAAGACCATAGAACCTTCGGGTGCGTAATCAGAATATTGCAAATACGGTCCCCGCCAGCGCCAAGTTATCCTTTTGTCTACATTTCCTCTTGACATTCACACTACAATTACGACTGATAACATCCCGTATAATTTCCTTGGCGCATCATTGTCTGTTAGTGATCATTAATGCCGTGTTTTAGGGAGCATGAGATCTTGAAAATTCAAGGGCTCTTAAAAACAGAAAAACAGTCCTTTCGTTGGAGCGAGAATGCGCACGCTTCTTGAATTCTTCGCGTTCGGAAAGGCATGAAAGGAAGCCTCGAAATCCCCGGTAGTTGTCTTCTCGCACTGTTTTAGGGGCCCCAAAATATGCGAACGCCACCGTAGTGTTTTCGAAAGCAAAGGTCGATCACCTTTCAAAAACTAGCAGCAGCCCCTTTCTGCTTGTTTCACTCATCACCACCCCTTCTCTCGTCGGCCTCGTCCGTTGACTTGAACAGAAGTTAATGTTTATTTGCAGCACGGATGGCAACATTTCCACCCACATATATTTAGGGAAAGTGAGTCGGCAGCATTCCGTAATGTTATTACAACAGTTCGCGCTTACAAGAGAATTAACTGGGCTGTATTTAATTGCACGGCTTGTCGGACATAGTTCTCGGCCACGTAAAAATTACACCATCCCCCCTAAAAGGAACCATGTGCTAATGCGAAGCAGCGGAGGCAAGCTGTTTACACTGGCAGCAATGTGTACTATATTATATATATATATATATATATATATATATATATATATATATATATATATATATATATATATATATATATATATATATATATATATATAGAGAGAGAGAGAGAGAGAGAGAGAGAGAGAGAGAGAGAGAGAGGAGAGCAGTACGTTGGCTGTCGCTTACGCAGTACACAAAGTCGCTTACGCAGCAGAAGGGACTCAATGAAGCAGGTCAGAGAACGCCAGAGCACATGACAAGCACACAGAAACGTCCAAGGCAAAATATATGTATTAATATAAAACCTTCGTAAGTGCTACGTGACCGAGTATTCCTTTTCGATGTCTTCCAGAATGAGTTTTTCGGATACGTCGTACTCAACGGGACCACCTTCTTCACTCGGTGAGAAGTGGTTTGCTCTAGAAAAAAAAAAGAAAGCAACACTTTCACAAAAAAAGGGGACCACAGGAATCTCTCGACACTATGAAAAAGCGCAGCGATACGTGCAACAATAATACCACAGGTAATGTCCTGTAATACTGGCTATTCCCGACTAATTTCGCTTAGCTGTTCTTATGCGCAGAAACAATTAGACTAAACCATGCCAGTAAATGAGGTGGGGAACCAATAAATCCAGAAATGAATAGGCGAAATAAATCAATTTGTATTTATAATGAAACTATATATCGCAATACTCTCTTGTGCCAACTAGAGTGTAGTACTGTGTCGTGTTCTGATAGCACACTTACACGTACTGCTTACATTGCGTCATATATACCCCTGATACGGCTGCACTTGTGGGCGGGCGCATAGGCAGGGGTGCCCCCGCCCCCGTGTAGTAACCCGACAGGGGTGGGCCAAGTCTGCATCATATAGGGGTTAAAGTGCGTTGGGGAGCTAGTTAGTTTTTCACGCTAAGCTTGAACAGCGCGACTAAACATAAACTAAAAACTCGCGTGCGCGCACGTGTTCTCCGTCCGCGTTCAACCGCGCTGTTCACACTTGGCCCGTACATTGACTTTAGAAGGGGGACGCTGTGACGAATCTTCGCACCTCCTCTCCTCTCCAGATGAGGACCCCTGTGCACGCGTATGGCTACACTTACCGGGTCGATTAAACGTGACTGTTAAACTTCATCAAAGATTGGTGTTCAGGATAGGTGATTGACCTTGTTTTTAAAATTAAACTTTAACCAGTTATTGAAATATTCATTTCTTATGTTGTCGTTGCTGCTGCTCCTGTTAGAAGTAAGCTTGATGTAGTTGACGGTCACACCATCGAAGATTGATCCCGAAACGGGCCAGTGACAAGCACCCAGCTGAGCATCCTCGAGAAGTAATTCTAGGGATTTAGTGTACTATACTATCCAGCGAAATGAAGTAAGTGTTACTACCTATCTTGCAGGTCTTCTGTCGTATTGGAACTGCGTTGTTTATCCGCAGCGAGACTGACAGGGTCAGGCTGGTGACCTAAGCAAACAAAAATAATAAAATATATGTAAAGGACCTGCAGATTCAGGAGACAAGTGAGGGTAATGATTGATTTTCAGCACCTAATAATGTGGTCTCTAATGAGAAGTGTGCGGCCTTTGGATAGATGATGCCATATTCTTGAGGTATTGCTGGATTTGAGCCAGTTATTTCACCCCAGTGCGGACTGGAAACATCTCTCTTCGACGCGGCCTAATCATTTAATATACAGAACGTTGCTAAAAGTGTTAGTATTTGCGACAAGCCTGTGGCTGAGGTATTTCAGTAGATCCACTAAAGAGGTCACTAAACTGTGACATACTAGAAGGTCTGTTCCCGTATACCCGCAACTGCTGAACAGTTCAGGTGGTCCACACCAGCCACGAAAGCACTAGTCGCACAATATACAAAGCTTTAGTAATGACTCATGGGTAACTGCACTTTTTTCTTACAGCTGACGTGGTAGCTCACACATATGTAAGGTGTCGCGCCAGTAAATTCTAGGGCGTCGTTTTGATTTCCATAGGGGCTGCCGTATTTTTATGGGGGCGAAACGCAAATAACATCTGTGTGCTTCGATTGAGGTGCACTTAAAGAATCCCAAATGGATGACAATAATGCTGAGTAACATATGCTTGCACAGGAGGAGGGCATCTCCCCCCCCCCCCCTCCTTAAAAAGGGGGGCGAAGGCTCCTTCATACATTGACCAAAAAGAAAGGAGACACTGCGACGAACCTTCGCCCTTGTGAAACAAAACTCTGCCCCCGCCTATGCTGAGTCTCGTAATACGGCGCGCCTACAGCTTGATGTACGTGGGCAGCTATTATTTGCTATTAGTGATTTGCGCGCAATGGAGAAAAACCTCAGCAGATGTCTACAATTAGAAAAGTAATCATACTCACCTCCAAATAAAGAATGTCCTTTCTGGAGTGCAAGTGAAAATAAAAAAAAATTTAAAAAAGTCGTCATCATTCACCGTAGACAAAACATAAGAAATGTGCCTTTGATGTGCTTACTTTCTCGCGCTGGTTGGCTCGATGGAATTTACTGAAGTCATAGCTTTGTTCATTATTCTGAAATGAGTAATAATATGAAACGTAAATGCAGGAAAGTATGCCTCTCGGTTTCGTAAAATTTCGCGGAAGCCGGACAGATTTTTCAGTTGCTAATACTTTCTGTTAACTCTCGGTACTGATTCATTAATTGCATGCTTCAATACTTGCGTTGACATCAGTGCGATAGAAGCAGACTGTATTTTGGACATCACTAGAATCCCCTTGCGTCGTTCATTTACGTATCGCATCTCATTCCTACAAAAGAAGCGAGAACCCATTTTCAGCGATTTGCGTTCTGCCAGAGAGTAAAGACCTTGCGAATGAATCCACCTGATTGTATTGCGATATCAGTTATACAAACACCCCTGGCGTATTTTCCCCGTCGGCGTCAAGGTTAGGTACCGTATAAAGTTCAGAAGTGATAGAAGTAGCTGGCCCATCGTACCCTCCATAAGAGAATGAAGGCGTGCAAGGGCAGTCAACGATAGCCACTCCAGTGGAGAGGAAATACTGTGAACGTCTTCCGTCTCGCAAAAGACATCATGGGGGGCCCCGGAAGGAAAGCGGCATGGCTCTTACCATGCCGAAACAGTGGACATGCGCGATCTATCTTGGCAGGAATCAGCAAACTGCTTATATTTTTGTACGTACAGTGTTCTCACCCCTCACTTTGCGTCGATTTGATATAGATGACATGAATCTCGCTTCACTCGCTGCAGTGAACTCATTTCTCTATACGCCTGCGCTTTCTTGAGACACGCCTATTCGGCCGCTTAGAAAGGCTTCTTCGCATAGCATGCCAATTATAGTTGCTATAACACTCAATTCATTCTTACACCACGTCCTTACGGCGAAGCCTACTTTTTCCCTCTGTACATCTATGCGACATTCCAACTTTTGCATGTACCCCGTTACTCACCGCAACTAACGATTCTCGCCCGCCATGCCTTTAGCCTATCATTGCCTTGTATGCATGGAAGCAATGCGACAGAACTGCGATGCCACGTGTCAATACAGCAATAATACAAATTCTAAAGTATTGCAGGAGCGTGCCTTATGAGGCTGCCCCGCTACGGTGGTCTACTGGCTAAGGTACTCGGCTGCTGACCCGCAGGTCGCGGAATCGAATCCCGGCTTGGCGGCTGCGATTCCGATGGAGGCGGGAATGTTGTAGGCCCGTGTGCTCAGATTTGGGAGCACGTTAAAGAACCTCAGGTAGTCGAAATTTCCGGAGCCCTCCACTATACGGCGCCTCTCATAATTATATGGTGGTTTTGGGACGTTAAACTCCACATATCTGTCTATCCTAAATGGGGCTGGTTGGTGAATGATCAAGACATGAACGAACAGCGCTGGACACGGCACGGTGAAAACGGTCGTTCAAGCATCTGCCAAACCAGCCGACGCGTGAACGACCGGCTACGAGAATGCGTGTACTCGAATGCATCTGCGCATTGCCATTAATCTCAGCTCAGTCCTGCAAAGCATGTGACTGTTAGCCGATTCTTGAGCAGTGCACTTTTTGGAAATGTACCGAGAGCAAAGCCCTTGTGAGATTATCGATGCTTACCATATTCATGCACACGAGAATGCTTGCATCAGTGTTACTTTGTCTGCATAACCTCAAATTAAAACGAATGCATTCAGAACAAGCCTCCTGTAATTGATTGATTTGTGGGGTTTAACGTACCAACCATATGATTATGAGAGACGCCGTAGTGGAGGACTCCGGAAATGCCGACCACCTGGTGTTCTTTAACGTGCACCCAAATCTGAGCACACGGGCCTACAACATTTCCGCCTCCATCGGAAATGCAGCCGCCGCAGCCGGGATTCGATCCCGCGACCTGCGGGTCAGCAGCCGAGTACCTTAGCCACTTGACCACCGCGGCGGGGCCTTCCTTTAATTACTGCCTGTGTGTAGCCACAGTACCACCTCACCTTTCTCGAACAGTAAAGCTGATGCTCCGTTCAGCTAAAGCTACAAAACAGCACGGGTGAAAGTCTTTGCTGTCATGTTTCATTTTATCTTAGTTCGTTAGGTCTGATTGCTATATAATTCACCCTAAATCACTGTAAACTCACGTTTGACACACCTTTAGTTAACGCAAACACATGATTCACTTAGTGCATCTTTGGTAATATTTGTCTGACCTAGTGCATTTTATGATACCTTCTACTAACTCGGCATACGATCGCTAGATTAATTAACTGTAAATTGCTATTTACAATTTATTCATATCAATCTGTAACGTCAATTACCAGCCAAGTGATGCGGGTAGGCGCAAAATGTGGTTTGGTACGTTTCTTTTGTTGTTAATCGGATGAACGCAGGATCTTTTTGTGCATGAGCCATACAAGTGTTTCTCATTAATAAAGAGATATTATCTATTCAGCAGCTTCTTATTGTCTTGTGTGTATCGTAGTTGGCCTTCAACTTACGCTTTCAGAAGCAATGCGGCAATCATTCTCTCTAAGGCATACCGGCACCTGCATGGTGTTTCTTGGCTCGTGAAGGAGAAATGGACTGTACGTCGTCTCCGCTCCGAACATCGTCCTCGTGTGGGCGCCATGACGTTCGGTCACGGCGAGGCCCGCGGCCGGCTGTGACTGCGACCTGACCTCAGATGCCGGGCTGCGGCTGTGAGGCTTGTACCGATGACCACCACTTCGAAAGCCTGCTACGGCGGCCTCCCATGGCACTGAAGCCCTGCGTGTCATGCAAAGAAACGCACCTCTCAGTTCTTCTACAAAGGAGGGAAGGTTGATCGAGGGCTCATTTTTGTTTTGTTGGACAAAACCTTACGAAACTGACAGACAGTGAAAGTGAGGAAGGTATAGGAGATATCAGTTGTATGTTGAAGCTGTAGTATAGCACATAATCAGAATTGTAATAACGTGGGCGTTATGTAGAATCCCTCTCGAAAAGAGAGAAACAAGAGAGAGAGAGAAATGAAGAGAAAAGGCAGGGAAGTTAACCAAGCTTGGCTCGTTTGGCTGCCCTACACCCTGGATGGGGGAAGGGGGAATAATAGAAATGAATGAGATAGAGAAAAAAAACGTGGTTTGAGAGTAAAACGTGTCCTCGCAGAGATAGTTGAGCGTTCATTGTGCATAGTTTCACCACAAGAGCGAAGGAATGAATGCTATACAGCAGCAAATTGCAGTCCCACTAGCGAAGAGCGACGAGCAGCACGAAACTTGCAGCGCGCACCTCAAGCAGAAAGCAGGCACGAAATGCGAATGCACAGGATGAGCGCGGACAAACAAATGTCAAAGTTCGACACTTAATAGGGCACTGCAATACTTTTTAGAATGGTCAGAAACTGTTGCCGCTCGGTAACTACTCCCGACAAGACGCCAGCCAAATAATATAGCTCTGCATGAGGCCTGGAATTCGCAGTAAATTATCAAAGCCAGCTGAAAATTTCTTTCTATTTTCTGGATAAATGACAGTAGACGCTCCAAATTGACTCCTAAAAAGCCCATCTATCAGCCATTGGCTAGCTTTCTCATGGCGCGCTTGGTTGTTACAGAGATCGCCGCGGGAGGTGGTGACTTTTTCACGTGTGCACGTGCGGTCACACTGAAAAAGCCATGCATTCGAAAAAAAAAAGAAACAAAAGTGGTCAAGGTCACAAGGAGTGCGTGACGCATTCTCTTTGCTCCTGCCATCCCTCCCTGCTTAGCTTCCAGCGTTTTCGTATGGACGAGAGAACAAAGAATGCAATTGCAGCATGCGACAAATCTTTGCAACTCCACTCGCACTGGACAGATTCTTAAAATTTTTGTGGTGTTGAATTCATGAGGCAATAAGCTCTTTCAGTGAATTAATTCTATGGTTGCTTGAAAAAGTGTTTCAAGGCCCCTTTATAGCACGCTCGTCAAACAAACAAACAAAAAAGACGCACCAGATAAATTAACATAATACAAATGACGAGCACGAACAACTGTGACAGTTGTTACTTCTTCATGTGTGAGCATCGTGCTTCTTTTGTAAACGCGGTCCGGCAGCAATCCAAGTGACCTTTGTGCTCTACCGAATCACGATTCTGATAAGCGCGCGCGCAGGAGAAACCACGCTCCGTAAAGGCGGCGCTTACCGAAACGTGAGAAGCAACGGCCTTTAGAGCGCGCACAACGCTAAATGCAACGCCAGCCCGTCGCGCCATCTCGCTACGGATGACGAAAACCCACTGAAGTTAGAGGGCTAACAGGACTGTCAAACGGTGTAATGTGTATATAAATGCCTCGCCGTTATCAAGTTCGAGAAGGTCTGTTTTGTGGCGTTGTTGTGAGCGTCACGCGTTGAAGAGCGTGAGGCCGCTCGTTCGATGATCCACTGCGGTACTATTTCTTCTCTTTTTTAGATGCGAAGCTTCTCTTGGTCTAACCTTGTCCTGCGTCAGGCGTAACAGAGAGAAGAAAAGACGAGAAAAAAAAGGAAGGGCCATATCTCCCGAGCAGTATAATAGACGGTGCTATTCCATAGAAGTGCGTAAAAACTGCGGTTGAGTGACGATATTCTAGATGGCGCTGTACCGCTACTCTCTGATTGGCTGCTGCACGGGTTGTGCCTGGGTGCGCTAGGAAGGAGTGCCTCTTCCAGTCTCCTGGATCGTCGCCGTACGTGGCGCATCGTTGGTGGGGCACGAACGAAGCACAGACAGACAGACAGACAGACAGACAGACAGACAGACAGACAGACAGACAGACAGACAGACAGACAGACAGACAGACAGACAGACAGACAGACAGACAGACAGACAGACAGACAGACAGACAGACAGACAGACAGACAGACAGACAGACAGACCCACAAATGGAGAAGCGTACGGACTGACGGAAAGATGGACGGACGATGCACAGACGAACGCATGGGTACACAGACAGACAGAAAGACGAACAGACGGACAGACAGATGGATGAATGAAGGGACAGACGGACACTCCACCCTACTCATCATAGTTCATTCCGTGGTTGTGCTGTGATTTTTTTTTTGCAATTTGTTAGTGTATATTTTACAACGTCATATCCGTGACGGAAATACGTGAGCGGAGCCGTTGTGGACCCCGGCATAAAACACTTTTGGGGTAAAAAGATGAGTAAGAAAGATCTCTCGAAGCATCCCCAAGTTACCTGCGGCCTCCACGCTCCAGCGACCGTGTCGGTGGCAGTTGTGGCCTGCCGAGTCCCGAAAACTTGGTCGTGTCGCTGAAGAGGCTGCGTTCGAAGGAGCCCCTCAGTGGAGCGGCCGACTTGCCAGTGTCTAACGGGCAGTTGGAATCTTGATGCGGGCCTCGCTTTGCCTTCGTAGTCGTCGACGGATCGTGACCCGTGCTGAAGCTGCCCAGATTCTCGGCTTCGATGTCTTCCAGGATGCCGTCCGTCATCTGCTCGATCTCCCTGATCTGGCTTTCCAGGTCGCTCTGCTGGTGTTTGCCCACGTGTGCCTGGTCGTCACGCGGATCACTGAGTCTCCTCGCTTCCACCTGCAGTTTCGGCATCGGGCTGTCGGCTCGCATCGAGTGACGGCGCTCGCCGGATGACGACGTCATACGGATCACGACAGGCACTCGTGATGACGCTGGTGGAGGAGAGGGTAGTCGATCGTCGACGTCGGTTCGCGGTGGGGGTGACGAAATGGTAGGAAACTCGCGGTTCGGAGACAGCAGGGCGCTGTGGAAACCATGTTCATCGATGTGACGCGTCTCGGGGAAGCCGTCGAGCAGTCGCGTCGGACTCTGTGCCGGAGAGCCGTCGGAGTGTGTGCTCCGGCCGGCACCCATCGCAGAGATCTGCGAGAAGTAAGTCAAGTTTGCAGCGACATTACATTACTTCGCTCCGCTTGTCCTTTATACCAGCTGCCACCAACAAGAAATTCTCGTCGCATCAATCACTGTCATGCATTTTTGACCTATAATGCATGATTTGATGTGCATAACTATCAACTTTTTGTTTGTAAAATAGGAACAATCTTAGTGCGCAAGTGAGGGACATCCACAGCTTGGCTTCTCTTAAACAAAATCTGAAGTTCTATGAGTTTTAATTACTATTGATTGTGCGTTTATTTTCTTCGTGGGGTGTATTGTATTTAACCGTGAGAGATTTTCATGCATTCTATGCGCAAATCCCGCCTTGTAACCACCGAGTTTTGAAATATACACTAGAGGAATTTCTGGCGCTAGTGTCTATGGGAGCTGCAACGCATGGCGCTTCAGCGAGCATGGGAATCATGGGCAGTACATGGATTTGCCTAGACTTCGCATTTTACGTTCATTCTGGTTTCGCGGGGCTTGAAGCTGCTTTGTCCCGAAACAACAATCGCCAAATATTCGGCACTTACGCTTCACCAACTTCACCTTTTAGGATCAACATTTCAAATCAAATCACGAAGTTCGAAACGGTTTGTTCTTTCATTCGAAACAAAACCAAAACCCAGCAAAAAAAAAAAAAAACATATCCACAAGTGCGCTCGCCGCCCGCAAGAACGAAGAGTTGGCAAATTCATGTCATATACCCCTAATTTTCATGGTCGCTGAACGATTGCAGCGCCAGAGTTACCTCTAGTTAATTTCAGGAATCTCTATGCTTGTAACAGCCCGTGCGGCCTCACAGTATTCTAAATAAAAAGTAATCAAATAAATAAATCTGAAGCAGCACTAAAACAAAGTGTGTGGGCATCGAGGGAAAACTAGGACAAGAAAATCATATATAGAGATTTTATTTTATATTGAACATTTTGTCGATTCTGAGCAAAGCTGATAAAAAGGTTGCGCAGAGTTGACATTACCTAATACTTATAACGACATCAAGCACTGAACAATAGCCTGTTCACCTAAGTAGCCTAAAAATTGAAATAAGCAGTAGATGAAATAGTACCGCACATCTGGCACATTAAAAAAAAGACAGGAAATAAGCAATGCACAAAACAAGTTAACCATATATACAGATTGTCGTATTGTCCAGCACTGCACAAGTTGATGAAAACACAGTTCGATTGCGGAAATGATCAACTGCTCGCCTAAAATGGGAAAACACATCGGTGAACGAGCTGAAGGCGAGGGTTTTTTATTCTATACGGCAGAACTATGTGGAGGAGTAATGAGCTAAGCCATGCTTTCGTACAGAAAATTTCGATTATCAAACATCTTGGCTCCCCTGTCGCAGACGCTGTCCACATCTTCCTTCAACCAGTAACGATCAAACACTTTCATTATCTCAATAATCAAACTGAACGGTTTTTTATCAAAACATAAATAAAATATCTGACATGGCAATACGTTTAGTGTTGTCATATATTTATTGTTCTTGCGCTATTGTTTGCCGTATGTTGATGTTCACAGATAACCTGTCAATGAATGTTATGTGAGCCATTGAGCGAACGTTATAGAATATGCAATTTATTTTCACCTTTTTGAATTCCCTTTCTACTACCGCTAAGCATTCGGCTGAACAACGCACAAACAAGTAAATCTTCTTCCTCTCCTTCAATAACTTCGTATACATCGAATGCAGATGGTTCCTGTGCTGCAGTGATTCATGCCTTTTTGCCGCTAATATGCCTTCACTGATTCGCTCCAAGTCAACTTCTGAAGGCAGAGGCTGAAAAGAGCTTGTTATATATTATTACTTTAAAATAATGAATAAATAATAATAAATACTAATATTATTCAAATAACAGTGACTTTACAAGCCTTCAAGACGGGATCTGGCAAGAGATGAAGTACAGCGATGTAATCTTAAAGAAGCGTTCTCTGAAAGCTGAAGATGCTAAGTACAATAGAATGAATGTTCTCACAACGCAATATAACGCAACAATATCAACACAATACTAACACACAGTATGACTATATGCACTCAGCACGATATTAAAAAAAGTGACATGGCGGTATGCTAAAATCACATCATGTAGAAGTGCAGCAATAGCCGTGTGGTGTGGTGGAAAAGCATCGCAATAACGATGCAAGCAATGTTTTGTGATGTACATTCACGGCCATGTCTGTGCCGGCCTTTCTCTGCTGCGCGAGACCTCGTGGCCGTTATGGGTTGTGACGTCACGTGCAGAGGAACATGCGCGGCCTTACAGACATGCAGGCAGGCTCTGCACGGGTGACAATGGTGGAAAGTGTGCTTGTGTAGCCGAAGTTCTACGCTCCCTCAGGACGCTTTCGTCACATCTATTTCGTAAGTTAAAGCACGTTTTGACTGATACAACGTGCCTTCATCAACGATGCATGTTTTGTGGCTGTTTTTAAGGCATTAAATTATATGAAGATATAATGCCAACAGGCGCGTAAAAAAAAAAAAAAAAAAAAAAAAACTCTAGACGGCCAAAAATCAAAACGGCCACAAAGAGTGCGTCGTTTGTGCTGGCGTGTGTTATCAGTGGAAACGCGCTTCGCCTTATGAAATAGATGCGACGAAAGCGCCCTGAGCGAGCGCGGATCTTCGGTTAAACACGCACAGTTTCCAACGTGGTGCCGCGCGAAGCTCGCTCGCTGGATTCCGTGCTGACCCGGTTGTGCCCTCGTGATCTCCGACGACAGCGCATCTCTGACCGGCTGGGTTGGTCCTACGCCACCTCCTGCCGCCGGTTGCCTACGACGACGACAGCGCAGCTCTGGCCAACTGGATCAGCAATACGCCATCTCCTGTCACCGACAAGAGCTCTCTCAAGTGGTGCCCCGTCCTCGGACTCTTGTGACCGTGTTTCATCTTTTCTATCTCTCTTATGTCGTCGCTCGCTGTCCTGGCATATATATATATATATATGCCAGGACAGCGATCTACTATCTATCTCTATCTATCTATCTATCTATCTATCTATCTATCTATCTATCTATCTATCTATCTATCTATCTATCTATCTATCTATCTATCTATCTATCTATCTATCTATCTATCTATCTATCTATCTATCTATCTATCTATCTATCTATCTATCTATCTATCTATCTATCTATCTATCTATCTATCTATCTATCTATCTATCTATCTATCTATCTATCTATCTATCTATCTATCTATCTATCTCTCTATCTCTCTATCTATCTATCTATCTATCTATCTATCTATCTATCTATCTATCTATCTACTATCTATCTATCTATCTATCTATCTATCTATCTATCTATCTATCTATCTATCTATCTATCTATCTATCTATCTATCTATCATCTATCTATCAATCTATCCTTGTCAGCCTCTTGTGTACGTGGCCCCTTCAGTGTTCTGTATAGGGCCAAAATTCTATGCATAGCGACGGTGGATGCATCGTACGTTCGATCCACGGTTGATATTGGTGTCTTCTGACACACAATGAAAAATGGCAACATCTGGCAGGCGTTTAATGATCAGTGTGGCACCCCCAAGTGCATAGACAGAGGCAGATAGATGATGCGAATTTGCTGCACGCATAAGCAATATGTAGACGGATCGATTATGCAGTGCAGTAGAGCAAGCACTTGTTTGTGATTCGATCGAATGTTGTGCGCGGTAATGATGGCACTAATGCGCCACTTTCATCGGTTCACAGAGACGACAAAAATTCGTTTCTTATCGCTGGCCACTTGTGCTAACACAGAACACATTATTGTCATCATTTCTCATGAAGTTCAGGATTTATGTCTTGTTTATCTATTCCTGCCTCTGCTAATTCTACCATCCAATTTCAAAAAGAAAAATACAGAGAATGCGATCAAGTTGGTATATATTCATAATTAAAGGCAGCGCGAAGTAGACACGGACAAGAATTTACACAAAAGTGACCTTGTGTGAATTCTTGTCTGTGTTTACTTCACGCTGTTTTATAGGCGAAGCTCCTTAGGGCGTGGTTCGTGCGTCTCTTGTATGTAGTAACCACCTCTCGTTTTAGTCCTTAGAATGTCCACTGGATTGCGGTACTTGTATATGATGAATATATGATAAAAATATGCCAGATGGCGGTACTTAGTGTTCACTAGATATATGGACGAAAGGACAGGCAGACATACAGACAGACGGACATGCGGACAGACAGACGGACATATTCACAGCCTCCAAATAGATGTTCCAGCCTGGAGTAGTTCTTGCGACGTACACAAGTACCTGCTAGGTTAAAAACACCGAACACTAACAGAGCAAAAATTCGCATTTGCAAAAAAGTTCACGCTCGGTAAACATTTGGGTACAGTTGTGCGCTTCGTACCTCCTGCCCTTGCGCGTCACTTCCACACGAATCATCGAGAGAATGCTTTACAAACTTGACTCAAGCTTCAATGTTATCAAAACTAAGCTATTTTATTGCTATTAACTGTTGTTTTCTTGCTTCTTGTTTTTGTGGAAGTGCTATTCGGCTTGCCCTTCACTGTTGTCGTTGCAGCAGTTGCAGTTCTTCTCATCGCTTCCTTCAAAAACTGTGGTATGTCTTTGAGAGGTGACGAAACTTAAACGAACAGTGAAACACACCTGCGAAATGTTTCTTTTCTTCAAGGAAGACCAATCACGTCAATGTTCACAATAGCCGTGGCAGACATGTGGAAGCACGTGTAGGCTAAGTAACGAGCCATTGTGAATTTATGTATACTAGTTATAAAGGCGCCAAGTGTTACTAAGACGTGCCTTTCCCCGTGTCGCGTTGTGTCCAAATCGCCCTAGTGGGGAAGCTCAAAGAACCGACTGGGGTGGCGTGACCTCGAGCATTTGAGTCCTCTGCAGGACAATGACATCTCCCAATGATTTCGAGTTTACCCGGTCTTGCCCAAACTTATTAAATTCTATCGCTGCTAGATTTATTTTATTCTTTAGAATTCACGAAACGTTTAGGTTCAGATTGGTCGGAATTCATCGCTAATGCAATTGCTACAGCGCCCCGTTCGGCTGATTCTTGTTGATGTTGTTAAACGCACAAACATTTTAGCAAATCGTTTGTATAAAGTCCGCTTCTGTACACAAACAGAAAAAAAATATTATTGCTAGGTAGTGCACTGATGCAACTTACCAGATTCATAGTTACTGTCTGACTTTAATAACAAATGATTTGAACGAAAGCGCGCTCAAGGCAGCTTGAAATACTGAAATCGAGCTCTAAAATAAACGTAACCGGAAAACATGAATAAAATGACCCATGCCAAATTTTAAAGCTATCATACCACAAATATGCGAGTAGTGAACCTTTTCAGTCAAAAACCAAGTGTGAGCTGACTTTGCGGGCGTCCTATTTTGAAGGTTACTAGCTCGATAATACTGCTGCCTACTTTGGATAAGACTATAGCAACTGTTACTTCTTGTTCCGTTTATCATGCGTATTCTATTTATACATTGACATCCCTGCTTGACACACAAAAGAAATGCTTCCATCGATGAGTTCACTCACATCCCTCGACAAACTAATATTCATAAATTATGTATTAATACTAGGACGAACCATAAATGGGGCTTTCAGAAATTCCGACCACCTCGAGTTGTTCAACGAGCATCAAAATCTTATTACACGGGCCTGTTACGCTTATTATGAACCAAAATGTGACAGACATGATTGGATCGAACCCACGCTTTTCGGGTTAGCAGCCTTGCACCGTAACCACAATGATAGCTGAGTCTGACGTAGACGACGAGGCTATAGCAGACTGGGTTAGTTTAATTTATCAGACAAGTTAGCGGGTGCAAATAAGCACCAACTCACTCACTCACTCACTCACTCACTCACTCACTCACTCTCTCAAGCGTAATGGTATGTTCTGTCTTGTAACAGCGAAGTGTGACTACAATATTGATTAGACCGCAGGTTGGGTGTGACAAGATTGCGTCACGAGAAACGACTCCCAAGGACACCGTGATCCTGGAAGCGCACGTTGTTGGGGCCCATCAAGCGGTGTCTCTATTGTCGTTTTATACGTTCATTTCTGCAGGCCATTCCTACCATAGAAGAGCGAAGCAACTGCATCTAAAAAAATAAAGGCGACAAAGACGCGGATCTTGAAATGGGGAGCTTTACGACTTCCGCGCACACACCGGGAAAGTACAAATGTGAAAAGATCAGATGCATGGGAGGCAAGGGGGAAAAAATATGGGTAACGGCTAATGAGCTTGCACACGCAACGAGTATACGCGCCACGCTCTGTCACTTGTTCGCATTGTGCATTTACTGCGCATGCCTGAGGTGAGGCACAACAGAGCAGCACTCCAATTTCTTTGGTGTTTTGGGATCTTCTGAATAGCCATTGATCGAGCTTGGCGGGGCGTGGTGTCTATTCCCGACTGACCACGCGTCGCGCTAAGGACAGTAAGACATAGTATTTGTGTGCAAAATATGCGTGTCATTTTTTTTGGCTTAGAGAAGTGGCCAAAACGAGTGGGCTGAACTCTGCCTAAACCAGTTAAGCTCATGCAGCCTCCTTACCCAATAAGGGCTAATTCAGCGTTTTTTTTTTGTCGTATGCTGTTGTGTGCTGTCATTATGGCTTGGCGTAATGCATGCGAAACCCCATGTGTGTGGCACATGGTGGCACCGCCGAGAAGTCTCCTTCCCAACCTTCTTCGAGCGCCTTGGTGCCGATAACATTAAATAAAACGAAGTATCATAACTGGAAAAAGTAGGAAGCAAGCGAGAATTAGTCACAGAGAAAGAAAGGGAAAAAATAGAAAGAGAAAGAAATGAATAGAAATTTAAAATAAAACAATTGGTAAATACAAAAAGAACGAAAGAGAGCGCAAAAGAGAGAAAAAAACTTGAAAGAAACAGAGAAGCTTCCCTGCTGAGCACTTCCTTCGGGCTCGGCACCCCTAGCGTGAAGCTGTCTTAATGGTTCAGGTATCGGAATGGTCGACAACATATTCACGCCTCCACTTGATTTTGTAGCCGTAGTATATATGATCGACGCCTGTTTGTTTACCATAGCACCCCGCATACTGTTGTCTGTCGTGTCGTTCAAAGTGAACCACGTGGCGCTGGGTTTATCTATTATGCATGCGACGTCAGGCAGCGAGAGCGACGGTACGCCGTTGGCATGGGCCTGGGTCACGACCCGGTTTCGCCAGCGTCCGCTGTGGCGGCGAACCACCAGATAAGGCAGCTTGCAGAAATCATGCCAAGCCTGATGGAAGTGTGAAGCTGGGCAGCCTTCTTTGTTTTTCGCTTTTCTTTTTTTGGCTTTGGAATTTTTCCTGTCTTTTTATTTCTCTCTCTTATACTTCTTTTTATCTCTTTATCAATTTTTTCTTGCTCCTTCTATTCTGAATTATACCTTTCTCGCTGTATTGCGCGCATGCTTCCAGTTTTTTTTTATTAATTTATACTTGGTTTTGCCTTCGCTACGCCAAGCGCACTAGCATTCTTCTTGCTGCTGATGATACGTGACCATCATCAAGGCGCTGGAGGTACAAGAGAAAGAAGACTACTCCTTGGCGCGAGCGCGCGCTACGTAAGCTACAGATGGAGCGTTACTCCACGTGACGAAGACAGAATCATACGACAGTCGGGGGCCCCTACTTAGAAATACCGAAGAAGCTATGCGAAGCAAGAAACACAACCTATTTTCGCTCCAAGGGCTCTTCCATGTAGAAGTGTGCTCGTGGAAAACAAGTCACCATTTTCTATAGTCCAACATTACGGCTGATATTTGCTGAGAAGGTCAATATTTGCGAGCCCGGTCACCAAGCGCGACTCGCAGGTGAGATGTCGCATGTAGCGAGTGCGTACAAGAACAGCAAGCGAGGGCCCACTTTGCTTCGTGGATGGTGGTGGTAACAACTTAATTATTATCTCTGGCAAATTCGTGGCCTGGGCCTAGGCCACCGGCCCCGAGGAGGACCGGAGACCCTGTCTCCTCGCGGGCTTGCTGAATGCCACAGTTGATCCTGGGCGTTGGAGCGGAGCAGCGCAGCCATCCACTACGCCGCAGCCCCATCTGGGCAGACAGCATTTTCTTCTAAAACTGCACATTCCCAGAGAATGTGGCTAAGTAATGCTTTCGTTCAGCCGCATAATTTGCAAGCATCATCTGGATAGACATCTGGGTATATCCTCTTAAATTGGGTGGGGTTGGGGAAGGTCTGGGTTTGTAATTGCCTCCAATCAAACACTAATGATATGTCGAGTCTGGGGCTTGGAGGTGGATAAATACGCCTAGATTTTTTTTATAAAAGTTTGTATGGTTACAGTATCGAGTCATTCTATGCCTATTTGTCCAGCCCTCCACGGAATCTTCATCGCTTGAAGAGGACGTTTCTACGTAGGCGAAGGTTTTTTTTTTTTTTTTACAACGATCAGGCGCTCAATAAAACAGATCAATATTGTGGATCGCGAAGTCTCACGACACACTGCGAACTTCAACCGTAACAGCTCTGCTGTAAATATAAGAAGGTTCCGTTCTTTTTAAGCGTAGCTGCACATTCTTATCCACAATGTCGCGTTCGCGTGACAAAACGAAAAACTCGCAGGGGTTTCTATCTACATACTGCGAGAAAAACTCACAGTATGTAGCCACATCTAGTTTAGGATTTGGTCACTAGAAGGCGTTGTGTGTATATGTTCTTGGGAATAATTTAACTAGATGATATCAGTGGTTTTCACAGCATATCCACCGAGTGAATGATGATGAGTGGGGAGAAACGACCATCCGTCCGAAAAGAAAAAGAAAAAGAAGAAAAAGAAAAAGAAAAAGAAAAAGAGAAAGAAAAAGAAAAAGAAAAAGAAAAAGAAAAAGAAGAAAAAGAAGAAGAAGAAGAAGAAGAAGAAGAAGAAGAAGAAGAAGAAGAAGAAGAAGAAGAACAAGAAGAAGAACAAGAACAAGAACAAGAACAAGAACAAGAACAAGAACAAGAACAAGAAGAAGAAGAAGAAGAAGAAGAAGAATTTTTATTTCCAGAAACCACGATGATATGGGGAGGGAGAGATGCTGTACTGGAGTGCTTCGGAAATCTTGACCATTTGGTGTTCTCTATCGTTCACTGAAATATCACAGTACACAGGCTTCTAGCATTTCACCTTCATAGAAATGTGACAGCCGAAGCCACGATTGAACCCCCCGACCTCGAAACTACCGAAAGTCAGCACCGTCCGTACGTTATGCGATATCGTTGTAGTTTGCAAAAGCTGGTAAAGAAAAATGCATACTTGAGCAGTTGTACACTACTGCTGTGTGCCGTTTTTTTTTAACTTGCAATTTATTGCATTTGTGTAGGTTAACGACTTCGGGCTTCTGCATGGCTATCAGACCCACCTTGGCAGCTTTAAGTGTCCCGCTGTGGAAGTCCAGGGCATAAATTCAATTCTTGGTCGCATTTCAGTGAAACGTAAAGGACACCTCCGTGCTTCAATTTCGGTGCACGATAAGAGACACCGTGGGCCTTCCATTGTGGTTTGTTTCATAATGCATATCCTTGTTCCGGCCCGTAGAACACAACAATTATTTTGCTATTGTTATTACTTCGGGTCTCATTTTTCAGACAAAGTAACGGCTCACAGAAATATCGAGACTCGTAGACTAACGTCCATTTCACTGATTATTCGCGAGATTCACGGACAGTTGGACATTTAAAATATAATATTACCTGCGAAGCGACTGACAGGTTTGTCCCGGTGATCCCGACGTTGGAGTCGCGTTTTGCGCGGTAGGCCGCGTCACGCAGGATGTCATTGAATTCCAATCAATCAATCAATCAATCAATCAATCAATCAATCAATCAATCAATCAATCAATCAATTTGCACTGTACTGTTCTTTGAGTTGATCACTATCCTCTATCAGTGGAAGTGGCACGATGGAAGTTGCATACGTTGAACACGATGTGTGACAGCGGACATTAGAGAAAGGGCAGTAAAATCTATATACAGAAGAAGGAAAATATTCAGCGGTTGAAGCTGAATATATCATTTCAGTAAACCTCCTCAGTGAGCTGGTAGATAAAGTGCGTTTTGACTGTAAACTACCATGCACTTGCTGAGCAGACAGTATACTATAATCACGCAACGTTCGTTTGCCAAGGCTGCTTACATTGCATAGATGCTCCGTTATGTTTTTTTTTCGCAGCGAAAGCTGTTACAAGACAACCACAACGGCCGTTTTTTGGTGCCGTAGTTGCCCGCTGCCGCCGTGGTGTCCCTAACCACTATCATGCGAAACCTGCGCCCTCTCTGTGCTCAGTCGGCGCTTAAAACTTCTCAAGAAGAAGACGCTATGAATGTTTCATGTCAGAAAGGATCGACGTCAACATAGCTAGTATAGCATGGTAGAAGAGTAAGATGGCACCCAGACGTCAAAGAATGCAAACTGTGTTACCAGGTGCCACATAATGCCAATTGCTTTACGAGTGGGTCATTGAATGCTCCTAACCTATATTACAAAAGCGAAAGTGGTTGACCATAACATAAACCGCTTTCACGCCCAAACTTACTGAAAATGTGCCATGACATTTTGTTTACAGGGTAAAAAATTATGACTATTTGTGCAATATCCCACACAAAATGCAAATCTTGATGCTACCTAAACCAGTGCTGAACTGCACCATATCTCCTGATAGATTAAAACAGAGAATTTTGAAACCATGACTCATGCCCACGCAACGAGATCGGCCAAGAATCAGGTAATCTCAGAAGCCCAACCATACGTTAGATTTTGTCTATTAAAAGTAAAAATGAAACAAAAAAAGTATACTATTAGGAATATTTGGTCACAAAGGGAATTAACTTTATTTCACTGTCGCAATGTTTCTCATAGATTCGGCGATTCCAGTCTATTACTGTCCTGAAAGTCGCACTTTTTCACTTCCCGGGTGGGAGCACTAAGGGTAGTAATGAATATAAAAGACAACAATGAATGAATAAATGCGAACTCTTGAAAACATAGGCTGTAGCAAATATTGTTGCTAAATTCACCTCAATGTTTCTTTTCACTGCACCGAACTTTTGAATTTGCGATATTTTAAACTGATATACAAGAAACAGAAGAACAATTGCATGCATGCGAAGCTGAGCCGACTTTCGCGCATTTGACTTCGTAGTGCACCCAGCATGCAATTAACGCGTTACTATTAAAACGCCGATTGCTCTGGAATATCGGCTCTGAAGGTCAGACGGCGTGTTGCTCGAAATGGTAATCACTTACGCGTCACGTCCGCCCCGTTTGTGCATGAAATTAAACCAAAGCGTGAGAGATATACGCGCAACTTGCCTCAAATTGTGTCGAGTGCTGCCAATGTCGGGAACGTACCACCGTCGACTGCAGCCGTTCGCGGTCCCTCTCCACCGGTCAGGAAATAAAAAGGAAGCGGTGCTCGCGAGTTGTCCGCGCTGTCCGGCAGACGAATGCGTTCTCCTGTCCCAGACCTAGATATATTGAGCGGATTGACCGCGTAGCACAGTGGCCCGTCGGCCGGTCGCGTCAAGCGAAAGTCGTCTGCTGCCTCAACGGCTATGGCTCCCACGGGCAGCTGCCGCCATCCGGTGGTCTCTTTAGACAACGGAGTTGCGTCGTGAAGCATAAACAATGTTGTATGAACTACGGAGAGCAGTGACAGCGGAAGTTGTTATAACTTGACGATGATTGACAAAGTTGCATAAGAACCGTTATGTTCAGACTGGATAAGGTGCGCACACAGACACGGACACAAGAAGGAAAAACGCACGCACTCGCAACTATAATTTGTTGGAAAGAAAAGCATGCACAATACCATCCACTGCTAAAGGCAACACATGAATGCACGCCATCAATATTGTTCGCCCTCTGACAGCAAGTGGTAATGAAAACAATGTTCATGAACACTACTAGTCCGTCAAGAGAAGTCAAAACCTTCAACCACATATAGTCTTGTGCATATTTAGGCTACTGTGCTTCCGTAAGATATATAGCGAGATCTGAAAATGCTGTGCGCTTAGGCGTTTCATTTAACAGTGAACGCGTCTGTACACACATATCGCTTCTGTAACATGGCCTGGCTAGTAAAACAAAGGAGAAAAAGATACGCATGGGGATAAGAAAGAAACACGTGCCTCAGTCTTCATCAGAGTAATGATAAATTATGAAAATTTGTTGTCCGTTAACGTGATGGACTTACGCATTTTCCCCCTCCCAATCAAATGTGAAACGCCTTTGTCAGCTGTCTGGTGCTCTGACTTGGGTGTTATTGATAGAATGATTTGATACCAGCACAAAAAATGGCGATGCAACCGCCAGAGCTACAGTGTTGGAATATGTGTGCACTGTCTTTTTTATCCAACGATCTTCTGTGTTCCTGATACCTGGTGTGATGGTTAAGGACGTTCGTCACTATGTTTGTTGATAGCGGACGAGAAAGGATTAACATGAACTTTTTATTTCATGGCATGGGTGGAACGGCTGACGACGCACGGATACGCTACCGTGTGCAGCGCCGTTGAGTCGGACGTCGCGGCCAACCCAGCAGTCAGGGTCGCAACTCCGGAGGTCCAGGATCAGGCCACGACTCACGACGACCACACCCGGTAGGCCTCGTCCACGAACCTGCTCCCGGCCACTGCACCCAGGCAGGAGCCGTTCGGCAGGTCTCGGCCTTGGACCTTGAACAGACACACCGGAGCTCGACCTGGCCGACACGTACGGGTCTCACGTCCGGCTCAGGAACGCTGCCAGGAACTCGTCCTCTCGAGCGGCGCACCGCTTCCTCTGCCTTCGTGGCCTCAACCCTCGAGCTCTCTTTTCCGCACGTTCCTTCTTGGCCAGGGCACCGCCAGGTACCCTCGGGTGCACCCTGCAGCTCATGAGCTCGCGGCCCACGTCCGAGTCTGGCGCATCACTCGGCACCGCTCGGCGATCCTAGATTCAGCCATCAACTTCCCTGGCACCTGGATCCTCGGCCACCCTGGACCTCGCCCGGTTCCGTGCTCCTCTGTGCGCACTCCCGCGTCTCGCCCGGCAGAACGTCTCGCTCGTCCCTTGCCGATGTACGACGCTCTGGTGACACCGGCGCTCGATGGCATGGGTGCGGCCACGGAGCAGTCAACCCGCATCGGAGACGCGATGCTCCATGCGGGGCATGGCCAGCCCGTCCAGCGAAGAGCGTGCGCCGAGACGCGATGCTCGACGCAACCGTGACCATTAGCCAGTCCACGTTCATCGCTGTGTCGAACGGCTGACCATGGAGACGCCTCGCCGAGATCCGCGATGCCCTCGGCAAGGAAGAGAACAGCAGGCCAGGCCGCGCCCCGAGATGCAGTACTCGTGCCGGCAATGCCGCCCCAGCTGGTGGTTGGACGGCAGCAGCGTGGACGGCCGCGTTCCCTGGCCGGAACCTGGCTCGCCTGCGTCCGACGCTTCGGCCCGCTGTCTCCCGTCTGCCGCTGCTTCGGCTCGTCCCCAGCCACAAAGCCCACTGCCACGTGATGGTCGCCCGTAGCCCAATCGTGCACGCCACCTCTATGGGCCACCACAGGTCATCAGCTGATTCGTTGACACTCACGCGCACATTACACGCGCCTTTTCCCGCACTTCCGTCGTTGTCGTTTTCTTCACTCATCACACCTGGTATCAATGCATCTTCGCGTTTGATCTATGTAACTGTGACCACAGGATAATAAAACCAAGTAAACACCACCCATTTCACACTTTACTTACGACCGCCAGTTATTCACGCCACATCCTCGTCCTTTTTGACATTTTGCGTTCTTCGATAGTTTTCTATTTGCTTACATACCTTGCCTAAAGGGGAACTCCGGTGCAATTTTATCCCTACTGAGATAATGCTGTTTTCTAATAGTATTGACAGTCCTGAAAAAGCCAGGGTGGCTCATTTTGCCCAGGTACTCATCAATAATTTTAATTAAGCAAAAAACTACGAGTCAGCACAGAAGTCGAAACAGGGAGTGGTTCTATCGTCCATGGTGGGTATCCAATGACGTCACAAGATGCCGTCGCCAATGACGTCACGAGATCCGCTACACTCCGCTACGGCTGGCCAGGGTGTAAACATAGCTCAGGTGCCTCGATCGTCTGATGTGCGAAAAGCAAGCTGGCGAAGGAGCTGACAAAATTGAACTGCGCTCGCGTTGTCGTCACCTCTGTTATGCCAGCGAGTCCTCGTCAAACGTCCGTGCCTCTGAAAAAGGCAATCTGGGTCAAGGCCAGCCCGCAGTCCGCCTGGCGCGATCAACTCGACGGCGTGAACACGCGCGGCGCTTCTCTGGCCCACGTGCATTGAGTCAGCTGCGCACGTGACAGCGAGCCGGCGTCCTCGTGTCTGGTGGTCTGACGCATGGCGCGGCAACCCCATTGGAGGAGTCTGCCCTGACGACCAGCGGCGCTTCTGATTGGACATTTTGGTTGGACCCGGTGTAAATAAAAGAAGCCCTGCGGCGCGTCGCGATCGGCGGTCCTACGAGAGAGGAGTCCCCATGTCGGAGAGCCGACATGTGTGTGAGTCGGCGGTCTTAGGCGAAAAGTTGACCTATGTATTAGAGAGGAGAGCTCGGCTCTTCGAGTCTCTGTCGGCCCCAGTGCCGAAATTGTAACGCCTCTGTATATATGCTGTACATAAACCTTGTTTAACTCACCGTCGTCTCGTCCGCTCGTCTTATCAGCTCCGCGCAGAAGCAGTCGCGGGCTGAGAAACATACGCTACCAAACGGCTGGTGACCTTCCCGGCGGAGTTGAAAGCAGTGGCGCCTTCGGGGCCGTGTTGGCGTCGCCGTCTTTCGCAACAGTGGTGGCTTCGGCGGGATCGGCCGTCGTTCGCAACAGTGGTTGGCAGCTGCGGGATCGACCGGCGTCAGCGACATCGATGCGGTGAGTGCCTGATGTTTTCCCCTCAGTTCACCAGACTACTCTAGCTCAGGTTGTAGTAGTTTAGAGAAGGGCTGTGTGAAGCATTGAAGGGAGCTTTGATCGTTTCAAGCCAAGTCGAAGCGCTTTGAAACCAAAGTTAATGCGGAGGGGGTAAACACGGGAGTGTGAAAAATTGCTTGCGCGTCTTGCTAGTAGGCTTATAGTGGGTACGGCAAGTAGATTCTTAACAGGGGCAAACAGCAAGAGGCTAGTGTGAACGATGGAGAACCTTAAAGTGAAGGAACTCATCGAAATTTGTGAGGAACTCGGCATTACTTTGGGCCGTGCGAAACGAAAGCAAGCGATCCTTGAGATCATGAAGGATGAGGGAGTGTCGGCTGAGGAAGTCGATGAGGCCTGGGTGGATATCAAAGCACGCCGCGAGGAGGCTGAAAAGCGAGAAGCTCGCGAACGTGAAGAAGCTGAAAGGCGAGAAGCTCGCGAACGTGAAGAAGCTGAAAGGCGAGAAGCTCGCGAACGTGAAGAAAGGCGAGAAGCTCGCGAACGTGAAGAGGCTGAAAGGCGCGAAGCTCGCGAAGAAGCTGAAAGGCGCGAAGCTCGCGAAGAAGCTGAAAGGCGCGAACGTCGCGAGGAGGCCGAGACAGGAGCGCCTCGAGATGAAACGAATAGAATTGGCAATCCTACAGTGTTCGCAGGCGCCTAGCGCAGCTTCTCCGACGATTCAGGTCAGCGGTATTAGAATTCGGGATCAACTGCCACCGTTCGTAGTAGGCGAGGACATGGCGAAGTATCTCGTCAAGTTTGAACACGTCTGTGAGCGAAATGCTTTGGAGCAGTCTCTTTGGGCGCGGAACCTGCTAGCTCTTCTTCCCGGCGAAGTGTCCGACGCGATAACTTGCTTGTCGAGGGAAGCGTTTGAGAGCTATGACGAGGTTAAGGAAGTGCTCTTGAGACGTTATAAGTTGTCACCCGAGGCTTTCAGGCAAAGGTTCCGGTATGCTAAAAAGGGGAATGAGTCACACGTTGACTTCGCGTTTCGTCTTAAAGCCAATTTGATTGAATGGCTCAAGGGCGAAGGTGTTTATGACGACCGCGATAAAGTGGTGGAATGCGTTGCATTGGAGCAATTCTCCCGCTGCATCGAGGAGGATGTCAAACTTTGGCTGCAGGACAAACTTGGTGAAGTACAGCTAAACAAGGCAGCAGAGTTAGCTGAGGAGTATTATACTCGCCGAAAGTTGCATAGCAGGGCAGTGCGCGTTGAAAAGGATGAAAGAAAAGAGGGCTTTTCAAAGAAACCTGATCAACGGAAACCCGCTCCGCACCGTAATTTCAAAAAGGACCCGTCTCTTACGAAGGACACTGTAGAGGAAGGGAAAACAGAGGCGGAAAAATCGAGTGAGGTTTCTAAACAACGCACTGATACCACACGGGCGTTTGAATCACGGAAGCCACTAATCTGCTACAACTGCAAAAAGGAAGGGCACATCGCGATAAACTGTAAGCAAAAGTTTGCTTTTGCAACAATTAGAGAATCGGAAAAGAACATGCGGTTGTTGGAGCCGTATATCCAAGAAATTAGTGTGAATGGGAAAGCGTGTCGAGCACTTAGAGACTCCGCGGCAACCATGGATGTTGTCCATCCTTCATTGGTGTCTCCGGACGACTTTACAGGAGAATGCGCGTGGATCAGGCAAGTCGCCGAGGAGCAGAGTGCTTGCTTACCAATCGCCACGGTTGTCATTGAAGGCCCGTTCGGTAAGCTTCGCACCGAAGCGGCTGTGTCTGCCGCGCTGAACGATCGTTTTCCTTATCTTTTCTCCAACAACTCGGAGCAGCTCCTCAAAGAGCAGGGCAAATCGTTCTTCCCCAACTTTGCGTGCATGGCCCTCACGCGATCGCAAGCGCGAAAGCTTTCGCGGAAGCTGGACCTGGTTCCATGCGGTGAACTCTCAAGTGACCTTGTCGGCGGGTCGACGGAACCCCAGAAAGGAAAGTTTCCGCATGAGTCATGTGAGCAGTCACGCGAGCGGCCCGTCGCCGACCCGACCGGCGCGGTTTCCGGAGAAAGGGGAGACGACATAGCGCCATTGAGTCAGAGCGAGAGGGCTGCAACGCTCTCGCCTGTAGCGGAAAGTTGGAGCGAGCTGCCGAGAGTTGATCGAGAGACGCTCATTCGAGAGCAGAGTGAGGATCTCTCGATTGAAGCGCTAGTGGAAAGCCAAATTGAAGCGCTAGTGGAAAGCCAGAAAAACGCGGCAAAAGTGCTGTCGAAGGAGCACTACGAGAAATCGGGGAAGAAGCGCGTTTTTGAAGTTGATAATCAGGTAATGCGGCTGCAGCCATCCAAAAGGAACAAGCTTGAGGTTGATTGGGAAGGGCCCGCCAAAGCATTATCGAAGCCTTGCGATACAACATATGAGGTGCAAGTAGGAAGGCGGCAGAACAAAATTTACAACTTGATGAAACCCAATGTTCAACATCAAGCGGTCGTAAATCAGCTGTTGAAGGCTTCAGAGGAAGAGGAAGCAGAAAATTTGAGTTCTAGTGAGGTGATCGAAGGGGGATCGAAAGTAATCCGGGAGCAGATAAACCTAGAGCCTAGCTTAAGTGAAGGAGGACCTGAGAAAGAGGACCTGAGAAAGATTGTTTCCGAGTTTGGGTATGTGTTGTCGGACCGTCCCGGAGACACGACGGTGATCGAACACGATATCGAGCTAAGCGGTGAGGAGTCAATCAGTAGCAAGCCGTATCGCTGTTCCCCTGTGCAACGTCGAAAGTGTGAGCCGCTCTTGGTGCCGCATAGGTATCGTCGCCTAAAAGTGGCCGGTTACTGAAGTGGAGCATGTTGCTCCACAGCGCAACTTTGACGTTCGCTATCAAAAAAAAAAAATAAAGGAAAGGTAAACGCTAATGCAGGTGCATTGAGCAGTGCGTTCCAGCTAGTAACTTCTCAACCTTTCGGTTTCTGGCTGGCGATTCGGGGCAAAAATTTTGACCTCATCACGACCTTAGCTGAGCGCTCTCGTTTAGAGTGATCTCAAGGGGCCAGCTTTATGTGGTATTCTAATCCGTTACGTTGTTGTAAGTGTGAAAAATTCAAGTTCTTACTTTAAGAGTCTTGTGTCCCACATGTGCCTCTTGATGTAGAGGGAACAAAATTCCGATAGACACGTAGATAGGTATATGTTGTACTATACTTTGTCTGGTGTTCTGTTGGGTGACCGAGGGCACTTGCTTGTGTCGTGTGTTGTCTGTTGTCGAACCGTTCTTAGCAAGTTGCAGAACCATCGACAAGTGCTGAAACCGAAGATGGTCAGAAGAGACGAGTGAAGCTGGTCGACAAGTTGTGGCGACAAGCCAGTGGAGCTGGGATCCGTCGTCAAAAATGGGACGTGTTCCCGGGACAGTCTGGAGCTGTATTCTCCCCATGGCCCTGGAGGCGAACCTGGAGGGACCTGGCGAACGAGCGCACCTGACATCCGAGCCCCGTGGAAGCAGCTCGTCTTTCCGGTGCATTGTCTGGCGGCGGGGGTGCTGTTATGCCAGCGAGTCCTCGTCAAACGTCCGTGCCTCTGAAAAAGGCAATCTGGGTCAAGGCCAGCCCGCAGTCCGCCTGGCGCGATCAACTCGACGGCGTGAACACGCGCGGCGCTTCTCTGGCCCACGTGCATTGAGTCAGCTGCGCACGTGACAGCGAGCCGGCGTCCTCGTGTCTGGTGGTCTGACGCATGGCGCGGCAACCCCATTGGAGGAGTCTGCCCTGACGACCAGCGGCGCTTCTGATTGGACATTTTGGTTGGACCCGGTGTAAATAAAGAAGCCCTGCGGCGCGTCGCGATCGGCGGTCCTACGAGAGAGGAGTCCCCATGTCGGAGAGCCGACATGTGTGTGAGTCGGCGGTCTTAGGCGAAAAGTTGACCTATGTATTAGAGAGGAGAGCTCGGCTCTTCGAGTCTCTGTCGGCCTCAGTGCCGAAATTGTAACGCCTCTGTATATATGCTGTACATAAACCTTGTTTAACTCACCGTCGTCTCGTCCGCTCGTCTTATCAGCTCCGCGCAGAAGCAGTCGCGGGCTGAGAAACATACGCTACCAAACGGCTGGTGACCTTCCCGGCGGAGTTGAAAGCAGTGGCGCCTTCGGGGCCGTGTTGGCGTCACCGTCTTTCGCAACAGTGGTGGCTTCGGCGGGATCGGCCGTCGTTCGCAACACCTCGTAGAAGAAAGCGTACGCTGCATCCGTCTGCTAAGAAAGGCGGGGTTTTTGAAAAAGAGTAGGCCCTGACGTCATATACACAGGGTGGCCCGCGTTTACAAGTGATTCAAAAATCCGCTATAAATTTTAAAACCTTTCTAGATAACTAAATGACTTAAGTTTGTAAATTTGGCACATATCACAACGGTATACCAACGTGAACACACGCTCAAAGTTTTACTGAAATCGGGGAATATAAAAAAAATTCCGCCATATCCACGAAGTGAATGATGATGAGTGGGCGAAGCTCCGGAGGTAAACCTGGTAAACCATGAATCCTCTGTACATTTTGCCCACTCGATTTTATTACATCGCTCCCCCTAGCGCACGTCGCCGCACTAAATCGAACGATTGCCTTCAACCAATGACACGCGCCATATGTGACATCATTCCTATTTTATAAGATCTCGCGTCTTTCATCAACTACAAGTACCGCTTTCTAGTTTATAACATCTTGCATCTTTTCATCATCAGCTACAAGTACCACCATCTAGTAAACACTACAAGAACTAAACGAGAGGTGGCTACATACAGGAGACGGTACCGCCATCTAGTGAACACTGCAAGAACTAAACTAGAGGTGGCTACATACAGGGGACGGTACCGCCATCTAGTGAACACTGCAAGAACTAAACTAGAGGTGGCTACATACAGGCTACAGGGGACGCACAGCCCACGCCCTAAGGAGCTTCGCCCCTAAAAAGAACGCCGTAGTTCACCTTTAACTTGTTTGAGAATGCTACCCCGGTGTCATAACTATCCGCAACTTTTTTTTTCAGCCATGAGACAACCTGTGCACATAGAGGATGATGGATGGCTTCTGAACAAGATCCTTTATTTGATCAATCCCTTGGTCTTTGGGTTGCGCAGAAGCTACTAAAAAGTAACATCTGCCCAACATTTCGCAGGGCGGGCTGAGGTCAATCTTTCTAGATGATTAAAGAAAGTTTATTGTATTTTTTCGGCCCGTGTATCAGGCCTGTGACCGCAGCTGTAGTACTACTGCGCCACAGCAGCAGCCATCCCCGTCCACTTCATGTGAATTTAAACCAGTGCCGACCGACACTGACAGTGCATATATATACCCTAAAAAGTGGACGGTGAAATGACCGCCATCCTAACTTGGCGGTAGAGCATGGCACGCAAGGAATTTCAACCCCGAACGTTCGGTCTCAGCCAGCGGCAAGCAGTGTTGTAGACGTTCCTCTCAAACAGTACCTAAAGCTCTTCCCCCCCCCCCCCCCCCCCCAATTTTAGAACTTTAATGCGAATGCATGTAGTTACAACTACATTTCGGTAATTGGAACATGTCTTACATTAACGTTACATCTGACTTTTTAAAATCAACATAGTGATGAATAATCATGGGGTAAAATAAGGTTGGTTCTTTAAAGCTCACATGTATTATACGTATGTCATGTATTATACGACGTTGACATTGCCTGCAGCAGGCTATATACAGAAAAACGTAACATAAAAATGCTCCTAGATGATATTTTTAAGGACGGCCGGTAATATCGCAGGTCTGCCTTAGTTATAAGTTCTACCTATGTGCCACTTTCCCCGTCAATCCTCATATGCGCAGACAGGATGGTGCGCTTCCGCTATTCAAATAGAAATCGTCGCATATACTTCGAAATGATCAAATCTTTTTTTCACAGGAAAGAGCACCAAAGGGAATGATAAATAATACTTCGGAGTTTAATGAGTGCTTATTCAATATCAATCAGCATATCAGCAGTATGAGTAGAAAAAAAAACTGTCCAGGATACACATTTTCTTCATAGTAATGTACCCTCTATGCAATTTAACAAGTCCAATGAAAACAAGAAAATGAATTACAAGAATTTTTAGCCACTACTCTGTGTTCAGGTCTTGGTGATGACCCAATATTAAACCAAGAGATAGTAAGCGAGAAGTAGGAATTTGAACCAAGATTCTTGTGTTCTCATTTTATCCACAGAAATCGCATGCTTACCACCCACACAATAATACACCGATAAACCACCGGTCGATTGCCGGGTTCTAGAGTCACCTCGAGAATCGCTAAATTCACCAGTGAGCTAGATTAAGTTGGTTTAATTAAACAACGGCTCATCAAACGTATATTCGGCATTAAAATAAGCGTCTTATTTCTGAAGCTGAAGTTAATTTACCTAAACGCCGCACGATTCGTATCGTTTATCGTCGCTTTCGAATTAAAACTCTTCGCGCAGGCCTTAGAAAGACCACGTGCATTTCTCCTCTGGATTCATGAAGGATCCGACGGAGCAGTTAAAGGCGTCCGCAAAGGCGCGAAAATTTCTGAGCGCGCCATTGACGGCGTGCCACGCCGGCGGCTCGTCGCCGTCTTCGAGCAGGCGGTCGAGAAAGCGCGGATCGTTGTTCTCGCAGGAGCTCAGCGCGTAGTACACGAAGTAGAGCTTCTCGGAAGAGTAGCGCTCAAGACCGCGCAGGTACAAGTCCCCGTCCAAGGTGGCCAAGAAGGCCCTGTACGACGGTGCGGCAGCCAGAACGTGCGCCAGCAAGGACCAGCCCGCAGGCTCCGAACGCAACGACATGTTCGAAGCGCTGTCCTCCTGCGGCGCGCTGAACGAGAAGTGCGTATTAGCACCGTGAACCAGCCAGAGGGCGCTACCTGACTCTGTGCTATACAGTTATTGCATATGTACTCTCTCACTGAGGCGACAGCCTTATATGTCTCACACGAACTTAGCCTTGAAGAAAAAAAAAATGACGCAAAAGAAGTGAACCAAAAATGGTCACGTGATATCTAGCGGAGCAAAAGGGACACAAGCGCGATTGAATAAAAACATGATTATGCATATATATGTTGAAAAAGCAAATAGGGTGAACATTGATTCATATAAGTGTATAAAGTGTAAATGTATATGATCAAATAATTTATAACCTTACATTTAACATGCTTATAGCGTACGTCAACCATGTTATTCCTCTATTTATTGCTACTACACAAAATTATTGTTTAGAACTCTTTCAGCACATTTTCAAACGCACAGAGCTACTCATTGCCCCGCAGTGCTGAGCAAGCACTCGCACGCTTTACTTGATGCCTTTGCTAGTCCGTTGAAGTACAAAGATAGAACGAGGATAATGGCGTGGCGCAATAAAGTGCAACAAGAGCCTACTACTCATGGGAAGCGAGAGATTAGCGTTGGCATGCACCACATTGGTGAGTGGCTACAGTGATCGGCTGCTGACCCCGAAGGTGCGGGTTGGATACCGGCCGTGGGCGTCGCATCTTGAAGGCTACATTCAAGAGGGCAGTCTCTTCAGATATAGGTACACATTGAAGGAATCCATGATGGCTGGTCGAAATTTTCACAGCATCCGATTACTACGTGTCTCATAACCACTTTTAAATAAAGTACAAATGAATTACGAATAAAGAAGAATACGTAAGCTTTAAAATGTTCCTTCATCTCTTCATATGTCATATAGTCCGCATCGGGCACGTTGCCAGATTTCTGTCTCAAAAATGAATGTAGGAGGACGGAGAGGGGGGGGGGGGGGTGAGGGTGAGCGGATGCTGTGCGGCGAATGTGGAGGACACTTGCTGTAGGCCTTGGCTGTTTGAGGAAAGCACATATTTTGTAGTCGCTATCACTCCCCCTCATAAAAATTTCAGGCGGTGGGAAAGAGGTGACCCCTAGACTCCTCCCCGCCCTTTCCCCTGGCTACGGGCCCGTTCCGCTCACTGTTTTTGTCAATACTCATGCTTCCCACTAAAGTAAAAAGGAAGAACAATCGATTTAGAATATATCAGTCTTTTAAACAGACATACGCGTCATATTCAATCATAGCATGAATTACACTGCGAAGAAATTTGTGTTAATATGAATATTTCTGCCATAATCCGGAATTTCGCATTACCACCTAAGCTGATGCTCTTTGCGAATTTTGTCTGCAGAGATATTTTAAGGCAGTGAAATCGTAACAGCAACTGTGACGTCTTGTAAGACCTGGACGGCTGCAGGAATTCAACTGGCAACCTTAACATGCACAGATACCAGTTTAACGACCTTACTTACCCAAGCTTCATCTACAAAGTTAAAAAACAGGGAAGTTTCTAAGAATTGACCGCATAATGTTTGACCGTATAAGCTGAAAATTGACCGCGTAATTTGTTTCTTCGGTATAACTGGGTGCTGCCATTTGGAATACAAGAAACGCGATTGAGTACGATCCTGATATTTTCAAAGTGGTTTTTAAAATTATAACATCTACGTTTCTAAGGGGAGTAATGAGTGCCTGTTATTCATCAAGTCATTCACGGAGGTGCTTCATATTGATTAAGTATGACTAATAAATTCAACACTAACTACTTAACTTACAAGTTTGTGCTAAACTGGTTCCAGACACAGGAGCGGGCGTCGTCGAGAAGAGCCCAAGACTTCTGATGGCCCGTGTGGTAAAAGAAGTCCAGTGCCTTCAAAAGAAATGAAATCTTTTGTCGTGTTCATACAAACCAAACTATTGGAAATACTGCTATTTCATGTCATTTTTCATTTCATATTTATTCAAGGCAAAATTGTTACACTTCGCCTCAGGGGACACGAATAAAGGCTAAATAAATAAACGCCTGACTAGGTCGTGCCACCTTGGTCGCAAAAGCGTACATACACCAACAAGCATTTGTTGTACAGAATACACTGGAACATAATCATTCACAATGATTACAGGATTAAAGAAAATTATAAGTTCAAAAACATATAAACAGGTTCATTCTTATACCATACCTTGCTATGTTGAAATGGGCGCACACCTGCCCAACAGATTTGGGTGCACGTTAAAGAACCCCAGGTGGTCGAAATTTCCGGAGTCCTCTACCGTGGCGTCTCTCAAAATCATATGGTGGTTTTGGGACGTTAAATTGCACATATCAGTCAATCAATCAACCAATAATCAATCAATCAATCAATCAATCAATCAATCAATCAATCAATCAATCAATCAATCAATCAATCAATCAATCAATCAATCAATCAATCAATCAATCAAACCTTCCCAAACCTACAGTGAGCAGCGGCAATTTTTTGCTTGCCAGTGCCATAGGGTGGAACAGAGTTGCAAACGCATTGTGGCCATGCACTTGTCCTCACTCTTTTTGGAATTTAATTCAACATATGGCGAAGATACGCAGAAAAAGTGCCGCACGCGCAGGAGAGCTATATATATTTGAGCGGCTGTACATGCGAGCGAAAGCGAGCGCAATAAGTTTGGGAACGATAATAGGTGATAAACTGGGCAGTGAGCTAATACCACAATTGGCGGGTGATGACTGCACATTGCAAATCAGACAACGATGTCACGTGATCGTGACGTTCGTGACGGCATCAGACTGTATGTTGGAGATGAAACTGTTTATTTGGCCGATCATCTGACCAGGAAACTGAAGGTCAGATTACAGTGATACCCACTGGCGCTGATAGCAGCGAACAGAGCGCGGGCCGTTGATAAACTGACAAGCGGCGAAGCGCGTCGGCATTTATACATGTGCCATCGAGTATTTCAGCCATATCACAGGTCATCGCGCAAGCTCTGGAATAATCTCGCGTGTTCGCGTCATGGGCGCATTCTGAAAGGGCCACTCACCAGGCCCCACACCAAATTTTAGTTAGACAGTCGAAGTTGTTGGGTGTACGATGAGGAACATTTTGCCACAAAAATTTTTTGAATATGTTCATCACGAGCGGAGAAAACAGGTTTTTTGAAGTGGCGCGAAATGAGGATGAGAGGAGGCGAGCTCGAAACCCCTGCCCCTCCTCCGCGTAGCCTTCGCAAGCGAAATCTCTTCCCCATACTTTCAGGCATCCGACCAAGAGGTGACGTGCGCATGACGTGCCCGAACAAGTCCAACTTCCGAGCACGTGAGTGGCGTTGCTTTGTTGACCAGCGTTATTTTGTGGTCTTCTGCCTGTTTCTGCGGGATGGTTTTGAAACGCTGGCTTAGACGTGGTAGATGAGCACAATAAGTGCGCGAACGCGTAGGAGCGTTCCACGGCGGTTGTCTGCTCCATGCGCTCACCGCGGGGACATGAACGCATGCGAAACGCCGACACATTATAAGGAGCAGTGGGAGGCTGCTATGTGCAGCTCGGTGCCCGAGGTCCAGGACCAGATCTTGGATTGGGCCAAGAGGGTAGCGGAGACCTACGCTCGGTAGGCTCCTCTGACACTCCACCACCGCACCTTTCCCTCTTGGGATAAATAAAGTTTTTCTCCTCCTCCTCCGACTCATTAGCCCTGCATCTCATTGCAATTCGCGGGAGAAAAATGGAAAAAAGACGCTCACATTCCCTTATTGCGTCTCATTATTCATCTAGAGTTTTACTGATCTTTTCAAGCAACAAATAACATAAACTACGCATGCCGTGTCAAATAATTTTCGCCATATCACGTGCCACTGTCTGCATCGTCAAAGCAGAGTCGTCTACGTAGAAGACCAGCGTCACTGCATTGCCGTGTACGTAGGGCCATTCATACGCGCACGTCATGCTCTCATTTTGTAGGCGCGCGCCGGCAGAGGGGAGGAGGAGGAGAAAAAAATGGCAGCATATCCACGGAGTGAATGATGGGGAGTGGGGCGAAGCATTCATCCGTCCATTCGTTCTTGCTTCCGTCCGTTCCTGCGTACGTCGGTGTAACCGTCCATGCGTCCATCCACCCATCCGTGCGTGCGTCTGTTCGTGCGTCCGTCCCTGCGTTCGTCCATGCATACGCACCTGCGTCCGTTCATGCGTCCATCAATGCATCTGTCTGTGTGTCCGTTCGTCCATCTATTCAGCACTCCAAGTACCTCCATCTCGCATCTTTTCATCATATATTCTCCATATAGAATCACCGCCATCCAGCAGACATTTCAAGGACTAAACGGGAGGTGGCACATGCACACTTTCTTACGGCTTGCGCTTCGGGTCTACTTCCCACCTTTAACCACCTCTAGTTCACTGTATTCATGGCTATGCGGGCCAACGCTCGCTAAACCTTTCCAAAACCAAGGAGGTTACACCCAGCGAGTATAACGTAGCAACCCTTTTTTGTCAGATCGTGCTCAATGTACATGCCAATAGCTGCTAATAGGGATCGCAATGTGCGCGTTACCTAAAGGCTGAATGATCCTGTCTCTCATTCCCCCTTAGCAGCCATTAACATGTTCATTGAGCACTATCTTTTATTGTTCAACAACGCACAGAAGAAGTCTCTCACCGGAACCACCTTGGAGGTCAAAATCGTAAGGACCGCTATTTCGGGTATGTGCCACTGGTGGTTACGTACTACGAGGGACGCACAAGCCACGCCATAAGGTGCTTCGCCCCTAAAACTTTATTCATCCCAAGAGGGAAAAGTGCGGTGGTGGAGTGTCAGAGGAGCCTACCCAGCGTAGGCTCCGCTACCCTCTTGGCCTAATCCAAGATCTGGTCCTGGACCTCGGGCGCCGAGCTGCACATAGCAGCCTCCCACTGCTCCTTACTATTAATGTGTAGAGAATTGGGTGGTGGGTTTCGAGTACACCCCCACATAATATGGTCTAGGTTAGCTCTTTGTTGACAGAAAATGCACAAAGGGAGGGGTATATCACAGGGTGTATAAGATGGCGAAAAGATGGAATAGGAAACGTACGGGTCTGTAACTGGCACCATAGTATTTCACGGTAGCGCGAAGCTCCATGATGTGAGGGGGGGGGGGGGGGTATATAGTGCGCTGTAGGCGGTAGTGATTTGTTATATCGTGGAAGGTCAAAAGACGATCTCTCGCGCTGAAAAAGGCCGCGTGGTCTAAGGCGCCATCAGAGGCCTGCGCTCGGCCGGTCATTCCTCGAGCACAGGTATGAGCCGCCTCATTGCCACTCAACCCCGGGCGTCCATATGAGAGCAACGTCTTGCATGGGAGGATGTTTCTTAAGAATTGAAAGGGCAGTTGATGAGATGCGACCTGCGATGAACTTGCGTATGGCAGTTTTGGAGTCACTTACAATCATAGTGATATTGGGGATGAATAGACCTGAAGCGATGGCAGCCTCCTCTGCCTCCTCCGAAGAGTTGACAGTGACGGATGCCGTTGTGAGCACCTTGCCGTTATAATCGACAGTAGAGAGGGCATAGGATGAGGAGGATGGGTATTCTGCCGCATCGACATAGAGCACGTCATTGGCTCCATGCAATTTTTTCTGAAAAGCTTTTGCTCTTTGGATTCGGCGCTTAGTATGATATGTTGGATGCATGTTTTTAGGAAGGGGCGGTATGAGTAATTGTTTGTGTATGTTTTGGGGAATGTTGTATTTAGCATTGGTGAGTGAGGTGAAGTTAATTCGGGTAGACGATAAAATGTGGCGACCTGCGCTAGTGGTCGCGAGCCTTGCGCATTGAGCTGTTAAATAGGCTTCACGCATTTCACATAGGGTATTTATGACTCCTGTCTGGTGGAGTGGTGCATTAGAGGTATTGTTTGCAATGCCTAGCGCGTATTTGTAAACTCTGCGGAGGAGGGTGTTGACCGATTCCACCTTTGCTAATTTAAGGTGAAGGTAAGGAAGGGTAAATGTGATTTTACTAATCACAAAAGCTTGTGTTACACAAAGTAACTCTGACTCTCGGAGCCCTCCATTTTTCCCTGAGATTCTTCCTATCATTCTTAGGGTATTTTCAATGGTATTGCGCAAAGCTTCGAGTGTGTACGTATTAAGTCAATTGTTTTGGATAAATAAACCTAGCACACGAATGCGTAATACTCTAGGAATGAGGCACCCATCTATGTGAATTTCGATCATTGGAACGTGTTTGTTCCGACGATGAGTTGGTAGAAGGAGTAACTCTGATTTAGTTGGGGTACAATAGAGATTTATCCGAGATGTTAGTGCTGCTATTGTATCTACAGCTGTTTGTAGGGTGTCTTGAATGTTTCCATCTGAGCCTCCTTTCACCCATAAGGTGATATCATCGGCATAGATGGAGAAGTTCAAGTCAGGGATACGTTGAAGAGCGTTGGGTATCGGTAGCATAGCCAGGTTAAAAAGGATTGGAGAGAGCACTGACCCTTGAGGTGTTCCAAAGCTGCCTAGTGTATAGGGTGAGGAATGTTCTGGTCCTAATGTCAATGTAGCTGTGCGGTCTGTGAGGAAGCTTTTGATGTAAGAGTAGATTTTAGCGCCACAAGAAATGCAGTTGAGGCCAGCATATATAGCTGAGTGGGCTAAGTTATTGAATGCTCCATGTATGTCCAGACCAAGGATTGCCTGAGTATGCTCGCTCTGGTTAGGAGTTATGATGTCGTGTTGAAGGCGAACCATCGCATCTTGCGCGGAAAGTGAGGGCCTAAAACTAATCATTTCTGGAGGCAGTAGTCCTTTATCCTCCACGTGTCTCTGGAGGCGTGCAAGCACAACATGCTCAATAGTCTTTCTGAGACACGATGTTAAGGAAATGGGCCTCATATTTTCTACGAAGGGAGCTTTGTTCGGTTTAGGTATCAATATGACTCTGGCATCTTTCCACGAAGGTGGAAGGGTGCCCGTGTCAAAACAGTCGTTCCGTTATCGGCGCATCTAATGACACATTAGGTTTTCCTGTGTAAGATGGTATAGAATACTTCCGTAATTGAGGTAAATGCAACGTGCGGAGGTTATCGAAGAGCTGTCCTAAATGGACACTGTGCTTGTGTAACAGTTTAGTGATTGCGTGAGAGTGTCGTGCGCGAGAAGTGCTGGGGTCTAGCAGATGTCTAAGAAGTTGCCACGTTCGTTTACTACTGAGGTGGTCATGCACTTTTCACAAAGCTGACGCCATTGTTGTGCCGCCAATTGAGTAGTGTATCGCTCGTTTGTTGGTCTAGCTTCGCTATCCTAATGCGGAGTTTCCTGTTGTGGCGCTGGTGTTTCCACCGTCGCAGAAGTGACTGTTTTGCTTCCCACATATGTAGAAGCTTGGAGTCGAGAGTAGTTATCGGGGTGTCGGGTGGTAGAGTTTTCGCGTGAATTTCAACATATTTTTGAAGCTGTTGAGTCCACTCGGTAAGGTATGCAATGCGTGAGCGAGCGGTGCTGTTGCGGGTCTTTCTAAATTTGTCCCACTCTGTGAGCATCAGTGGTTTACGTGCAATGGGTAATAATGTAATGATCACTGCCAAGATTAGTTTGGGTGTTAGTCCAAACCATTGTGGGGGCATTGTGCGGGAGGGTAAGATCGGGCGATGTATCTTTGTTCACACTGTTCCCCAAACGAGTAGGCTCGTCCGGGTCGTTGTGTAGTGTAAAACGATGTACCTGAATATGGGACCAGAGGGCTCTACCTTTCGGTGTAGATGCGGTGTAACCCCACGCTGGGTGGGAGGCGTTGAAATCCGCCACTATGAGGAGGGTGTGTTTGCCTGCCGAGGATGTAGCTCGGGCAAATAGTGAATCGAAGCGGTGCCTTTGCTCTTGCGGTCTACTATATACGTTGAGAATGTATAAGAATGGTGAGTTAAGTTTATCAGGTAGTATTTGGAGAAATTCGTGCTCAATGTCGATGTCAGCAAATTTTGAATCGGCAGAGGGGAAGAGGAGCAACGTTCATCTTGAAATTCGACCCATTTCCGCGGCGCGTAGCCTTGCTAATTTTGGCAGACGTGATCATGAACGCCTCGTCTCCGCATTGCGCTTGTCAGCTCAAAATCGTCAAACCTGGTGAGTGGCCCTTTAAAAGAACGATCTACAACAATCGCGAACATTCTCGAACGATGAGGCGCAGTTCACGCTGAGCATTCCTGGCAGGCTTTGAGGGTGAATACCGAATGAAACAAAAAGGAAAATAAACTCGCGTAACAGTAACATAGTTTCAAAACGTGCTTTACCTGCAACCACAAACCTATATACTGTCTGACACGCCACCGGCGTCTGACTGCGCTTAGACCTTTTCCAAAACGCCTCCCTGGGCGCCGCCATAGTCCTCTTTGGGCTGCGCAAATTGGCACGTGACCTTTCAAAAATGCACTGACAAGGCTGCGCCCTTAGCCTTTGTACTCCCGTGCGCAGCCCATCATGGCGGTGTTTTTTGCCCTCCTGTGAAAAAGGTGTATACAATGCAGCTTTGCTCCGTTAAGAACACCAAAATCCTGCAAAGGTCTTCAGCGTTGGAGATGTAGGAAGTGGACCACACGCTACGCTGCGTTCTCTCTTGACCACAAAAATAAAATGCTGATATCCTGTCGACAGAGACGCGTGAGCACCGGGTTTAATACTCTTAGTGGAACCTTTTTCGTCACTGAAGGTTCGAATTTCTATGAACGCCGTTATGGGCCTCTCACACAAAAATTTGTTACACGGGAAAAATCAAGGCGATTTCACTTTACCAACCTTGGTGAACACGAACCGGTAGACGTTGGGCGCGACACGGGGTCCCAGTCGAGCCATCTGGAGCGGAACCAGCGATGGCTCGTCGGCGTCGGCTCGGAAAAAGTCGAAGGCCCCCGGAGGCACGTCCACTCGGTCCTCACCGACCGTGGCCGAAGTCCTGAGCAGGCCTCCTGTCCAAGTCGCGTCGAAGAAGATGCCCGTCAGGTAGCGCTGGTACTGATTGGCGTTCTTGCGCTTGATGAGCAGTGCGAACTGCTTGTGGACAGGCACTCGCCCCGCCTGCAGGGAGTGGCGACAGAAGCGGCACGAAGTGTATGGACGCATTTATTATTATTGGCGCTACAAACAGCTGCTCATGAACTTTTTTTTTATGGAAAAATTACTCTCGCTTTCATAAGGCAAGAAGTGAAAAAGAACAAGCGAGCGCGTTGCAAAACGCCTCGAACCGCGAATGTCGTGCAACGCTGTGATGAAATGTGAAACTAAAGGGAGAGAACGGTGTCATTCCTTCTATTGCTTGAAGCCTTTCTTCCAGCTTTTCTTTTTTTTGTTAGCACTTGGTGTTGTGGGAGCAGCAGTACGAAGGTGTGATAGCGACAGTCCTTACCGAAAGAGATCTTTGCTTGCCGGAACGTCCAAACAAAGTATTCACTAAAAAAGAAAGCGTACGATAAAGATTATCACATTCCTGATTAGTGTGTAACAATATTATTTTACTTTTAGATTTCACCCTTTCTCATTGCCACATGTGTGACACAAAGCTATTTGCCACGTGATCGCAAGTTCCCATAAAAAAAAAGGCGTCTGTACGTGTGCATGCTATAGCTCTTACTTTCACACCAGATTCAAGTAGTCTCTTGTGTGCATGTGCGTCACACCATGTTAGGTTAGCGACGCTGTGATGCAGCCCTCAAGAACGCGAGTTTGATTCCCGATCATGGGAACAGCACATCAATGAGTGCGAAGGCAGAAACGCCGGCCCGATTAGCTTCAGATAGTTAATATCCTCTCTAACGGCGTACCTCATAGACATATCATAGTTCTAGCCTACGAATATCAACAATTTACTTTTAGCAGCATAATGCAATGTAAAAACAGCCCTCAATAATTTTTTTTTGCTCAGCGCTGAGACGTGTTTGTGATTACATGCAATGGCTGCGCTCAGCACTGCTAAGATGCTCAATATGTGGCCGAAACTTGCGATAACGCGTCAGTAGAAGAACTCATTTCGCTTGCAGAAAGGAGTAGTTATGGATAGCCTTAAGGTAATTGAAACATACGCTTGTGTAAAAAATGGTGCATGACATATAGAACAGCGTCTGTGACACTCTATGGAAATGTCGAGTAAATGTCGGCGTATATACTGAGGGGTAATTCTAGACGCCTAAAGCACCACAGGAAGAAATAATCGCAGAGAAAGAGCGTCAACTCGCAACTGATTTGTTTGCAGGAGAAGCGCAGGAAATATATAGCCGCACACGCATGTGCAGAGCACACACTACTTCACCTAGTCACATGACCACAGACAACAACTGAGGAAGTTCAACCGGCATATCTAATCAAGCAACGAAGCGCAAAAATCAAACTCTGACTTGCGCAAGACGACTGACGTGTCACTTATACACAAGTCACCTTTTTTCTTTATCCAGAACGCTTCCATTATTTCACGGGCCAGAGCATCTGGGCTTTTGGCGAGGACAGAAACGCTTGAAAACCTCGCCTCACAAGAACAGGAACGGCAATGTGCAGGCAAATGTGCTCCGGAATTATTTCGAATAGCGTTATTTAGAATGGCGTATATACCTTCGCGTAGAAGTAGTCGACGTATTTGGCTCGCAACTGCGCGGTGTGTGTCCAGTCTGGCATGAGGGTGGTCCACTTGGCCGAGCGTAGGATGCGGGCCACGTGGTTAAGGAAGGGCTTCGGGAACAGTGTGGCCATCTCCTCGAAGAGAGCCTTCTTGAGCGCATCCACGAGCGAGACGGCCCGCAGTTGCCTCAGGCTCCGACCGATATCATCGCGTGCCGCGTACAGGGATAAGGCTGGCTCGAACTTTTCGAAAAAACGTACGCAGTAGTGTGGTCGGCTCAATGGTGGATGCCATTCTGGGAAACTTGGATCAAAGAGTATACGGTTCAGTCAGTGAAGCGCAACTACAACAAAAACTACGTAACACGATTCATTTTGTCGAATCATGCGATTCCTAAAAAAATGATATCCGCCTGCGTAAAAGCCAAGAGCGATAAATGTAAATAAATACATAAGTATGAACTTCGTAAAATGAGCGCCTTAATCTAAAATCGGCAAAAATTACTTTTTTTTTCGCACACAGGCCGCCTTAGAGTGAAGAAAAATGAGAAATAGACATGACTGGAACCTCAATGTCAAACGTAAAAAAAGGAAAGCACATGCACTCACGGAGACACCGAAAGTGCTCCTAGCAGGGACAGCGACTCATTGTCCCTAAGGAGCGGCGCTAGAACAAGCTTGGTGCGGAATCCCAGGTAGGCCATGATCTCCACGTCGTGCAGCTCTTGCAGCGCTTCTTGCAAGGCGTACAGGTAGCGCATCGAATCCACCGACACGTAGACCGACGAGAAGTTCATGTCGTTCTCCCCCATCATTGCGCGAAACAGGGCGTCCCACTTGAGTTTTCCCGTGCTCGGCAGCTCCTGTACCTGCACCAACTGCGGAGCCTCGGGCACCGTGGTGCCAATGGCACGGGCCAACGTGAGCTCGACGTTCAGCACGTTCACCTTGATGCCGTTGGTCAGATTGCTTTGGCCGAGTATCATGTCCATAGCATCAGACACGTAGCTGTAGTCGTCACCGGGTGAGAAGTGCCGAGTGAACGAGCCCATGACTAGAGTGGGTAGGCCGATGGAAACGAGCGTCTCATTAGGGAAGTCGCTATCGGTAGTTGGCTTGATGGAGAACAGCGCCGGCTCGTTGACGGTACGGTAGAAAGCACCGATGCTCGCGGATATTTTCGTGTCCCCCACGTCTCTGAACAAGGGCCACACCGAATTGTGAAGCCGGCTGGCCATGGTGCGGATGCTGAGGTACCAGCTCACGTTTCCGAAACCACGCACCAGCTCGTCGAAGAGTGGCCGCTCGAAGTCTCCCGACTTGTGGCTTCGGCACTCGTTGTAGAGGTCTGCCACGCGCTCCAGCTCTTCAGAGTAGCGCCGGAAGGCTCCATCCACGAGGTCGGTCAGGTAGTCCTGGGTCAAGGTGTCCACCGAGACCCTGGCAGAGCCGTTGGGCACAGCCACTCGCTGCGTCCAGCGCCCGCAGACGTGCGTGTAGAAGTCGTCGCATGGGGACACGGACTCGTCCAGCTGCTCCGATATGTTCAGCGCCTCACGTTGACAAGCCGCAGAGTCGCAAGGGTGAGGGTGTTCCATAACCTGGTGATGAGAACAGAGCGAGACACTGCTAATGAAAAACAATGGCAGGGAGCCCAGCATGGCTGGTAAATGCTAGCTCTAAAGGACAGGACATGAAAACACTGACACAAAATTAAATCAAAACACCACAAACGTATACCTGTACGTGCAGTCAAAAATTTGATGAATGCGCAATTTTTTATTGACACAGGAATGACGAAACTCATCTGATTGAAGCATGACATGTCGATTATAGTGTCACGTAGTCGTGACGTGGACGAAGACAGCAGTCGGCCAATCCAGGATGAAACTCTTTATTTGGCCGAACTTGTGGCCTTGAAACGTTAACTCAAACAAGCAAGGCGCGCTGTATACACTGATATCGGCGCACACAGCGTTGGTGGTCGATAAACTGATCAATTATACGTGCGGCAACGAACATTCTAGCATTATCGCTGGTGGACGCATTCGTTCAGGATGAACTCCGCTGTTCGCGTTTGTGTGCTCAAGCCAACAGATGATGGTAAAATAATCCGCAATGCTCTTAGACATTCTGGCATGCTTTGCGCAAGGCATTATGTACACGTGCAATAAAAACAAACAAAGAAAGGGGCTCGAGTGGCATTACTGCATGCGTAAGCCAACCGTCGATAAACTTGAATGAAGATGAAACGCAATGTCTTAACAGTTAGCATTGACGTGCGTAGAATGCCACGCGTGCCGGATCGATAGGTTTTCATACTGCGTGGGCATTCGCAGATAAGTTTTAAGGCCTTCTTTTTTTTTTTTACACATGTGTGCGCATCTTCATTTGTTAGCCCCACCTTGTCTTATATAGAATTAAGGCTATTGAAATGCTTTGTAAAAGACAGAAATCACACTTTTCAAAATTATTTTTTGTCATTGTGCCATATATGCGGCAGACAAAAAGAAAGATAAATCTGTGACTCGATGAAAACAGAGCTGTGCGTACAGCAGCGTGTTCTTGATGACAGTGTTCATTCTTTGTTCTGACATTGCAACGCCTGAAAGTATGTTCGGAGATACTCACCCCCGTATTCACAAACGCTCCTTCACTCAAGGGCTTACCTCGACTCGAAAAAGTCGATGGGAGCATTGTCCCTTGGCGGACAAAGTCACTGCATATCGGCAATATTCTGCAGCGATTCCTGAGAAGCGCCGCGTCAATTTCTGTCGAGCAGCGGCACAGTGCTCAACTCTGTCAAGCGAAGGATGGAATTCGAGTCGAGGAGCGTTTCTCAGTACGGGGGTAAGCCTAATAACGCACAGCTTTTCGGTTGCTTCAAGTACTGCGACTAATACACGCGTAAAACTTTCAGCTAATTCGCTGAGTGAAGTGCCATTGACGAGAAGTTGAAGTCTGTGGACGCGTAATGTGTACAAGCAACACTATATAGAAAAGATAAAGTTGGGCATGCATTTAAGGTATATAAGCCTGATATAAACTTGTCTCTTGAACATTGCAAGCGGCCGTACGAAGTGCGCCTTCATAGCAAAAGTAACATTCAGTAACATAAATGCATACATGCATCATAAGCAAAGATAACTTTTCGTGGCACCAGCCATACCTGTAATCTCCATTGCCACGGACTCATTTTATTGTTGCAAAGAACCGAGTGTATATGCGCTCCACTTTTCGAAGGCTCTGCATTTCAGGAGAGCTACAAGCATGCAGTTGACAGAAGTGCAACAGTTACACCAACGCTGTTAATATAGTATATATATGTACGGATTGGCATTTGTCTACACTAAACGCCAGCTTATGCCAGACACAAGACACGCATCAGAGCCTTTATAATTACAAACAAACAAACAAACAAACAAACAAACAAACAAACAAACAAACAAACAAACAAACAAACAAACAAAGAGCAACAATAAAGGAAAACAACAGGGACAAAACAAGAACAAAGAACCCACCTGCGGCAGCAGCTTGTCATGAACGACAGCAGCGTGATGACGTTGAGTGTGCGGTGGTTGGTGTGCGCGGTCAATGTGTGCCTTCTCACTGACGGTGACTCGCTTGATGGCGTGGCGGTGAGGCCGTGCATGGGCGTGGTCGTGGCTATGTGCCATGAGGACGTCGAATGCCGTCACCGCATCTTCTGCCTGCTTGTTAGCGCTGGACGAAGTGTTCCTGCGAGAGAAAAACGCGCCATAGCTCCGTTACAATACATTTTGTGGAGGGTGCATGTAGTATTCTTGTGTTCTATAGTTTTTACTGTGACAGCAATCATATGAACACTCCAGGTGCTTCTGTGCCGTCGTCGTGAAGTTCCTTGCAAAGTTCAAGTGCGATTATGTCCACCTGCGCGTCGTGTATTCTATGTGCGTGAGTGAAAGCGCGTGAAAGCATTCACACGCAGCGCGTGAGTCGACGTTTTCGCGGTGGGCGTACATCAGCGTTATCGCGCACACAATGATGGAGAGAGGAATAAAAGTAGGGGTTCGAGTGGGATTCCTGAATGGCAGTGGAGTATTTAGCATAGAGTCAAGTCGGCGCATAACACCTCTTTGCAAAAAAGAGCGTATCAAATTAGGCGAGGACTGACGTTAACAGCTGTGTTTATAAAAACTGGTTAACTCGGTGCTATGCTGCGGGAGAGCTGAAAACTGTTCCTTTAGCCTTAAAATTGATGAGACCGCATCAACAAAATTACGCCCGGGTCGGGCCCAGGCTGGTGGTCAGAAGCAACCACTGTCGGCGGCTATGCTGAGGCCCGAGGGATACCCACCTTAAAGAGCGACGGAGCAGCCCTTAATGTGGTTAGAAAAAAATATTGTCACAGATCTCAATAACATTTGAACAGAACATTTTCTTGTTAGACGTACATTGACGATGATGACAAAACAAACTTCCTTTTCATGAACATGGATATGAGATGACGTGGGAAGAACATACACACTCCATGTTTCACATAAAGACAGCCACACAAAAATATGTCACAAAAGAGAGATACACGTATGTATATGGCGAGGTAAACAAGAGGCACAAATAAAACACGAATATGTACGTTTTCGCATATTTACACTTTGGCATGTCATTTCTGCCAACGCATCAATACATCAGCCTACCGAAACCCGGCCGACCGAAGGACAAGTTTCACTCGCGTGGCAACTCTTCTAAGACCAGGCGTTAGACGTTGCGAATTGCGCAAAGAGTGGTTGGTTCAAAACTTCCCACCTATGACAAAAGCTCAGCCAGAATGGTTCACCAGCCACTGCATGAACAGATTGTGCTGCTAACTAAGTGCGCATTAATCTCACATACGCGCAGTGGATTCTTCAGTAAATCAAATTATTAATTACGCAGTGGCCACCTCGCAACTGAACTTGCAGTAGACGCCCCAAGAGAAAGCAAGAAGTTCTAGAAAGGCCGTTACACTATGACTCATAAGCGCCCACAGCGTTCCCATCAAGGGGGGCGAAAGTTTGTCGTACCGTCTCCTCCCTATTAAGTAAAGACAAAGGGGGCCCCATCCTTTAGGTGACTAGGGGGGCTGGCATCCCCCCCCTCCGTGCGCACGCATATGACTGTGCTGCTTGTACTGCGAAGTCCTGTTGATTTCTACGATCGTATACCTGGCAAGCCGGCTCGTCATGGCGCTGGCAGCGTAAAGGGCGCGCGAGCTACTCAGGATGGCGGCCCGAAACGCCACGAAAGGCAGGACGCCCGAAAACAGCACCGCGATGGCCGCCAGCAGCAGGATGGACAACTTGCTGCTGAGAAACCTCTGGGTAAGGGACGGCGCACCAGTGACGTGAACGCTCTGCCGCTGATGCAGGTTATCGGTAGAGACGATCTCGTCAGCCATGTCGTCCGTCCACATAGCTCGACATGAAAGGGCAAGCAGGCACTGTGCCAGCACGGATGTGACGAGGGAGCGTGCGAGCGTAGTGATACACTGCTACAGTGGCCACAACTGCTGACATTGCACGCGAGCACGCGAACGAGACTGGCTCGCGAGCTTGTGGCGGCAGGTCCCTGAAAAAGTGGCACGCAACCACAACAGGAACAGCTCTGGCAGCTTTCCTTTAGGCCAATGCCCTGGAATATGTTGCGTAATAGCATACATGGAAAAGAAAAAGGGAATGCCGCTCAGTTAAATATCGTTTTCCTTTAGTAGAGGCGCGTACACATACTGCCCAGAATATAATAAAATTGAGGAGGTATTGAAGGGAAGCAATTTGATTGTTTGTTGAACCCAACTTGTTGAAAAAAAAAACACGTTGAAAATGTTGGAAGAAATAATAAATAAACAAATCATTGTTTGTTTGTCACTGCTGGCCGGCAGATAGTAATAGTGTGAGATATAAATCATGATGATGATGATGATGATGACCATCATAATCATCATGATTTCACAAACATTGACAACCACTGAAGGGAATTTGGTGAAGAAAACAAATTGCTAAATGAATGATGCGTACAAACTGTATGGCCACTGGAAAAAGTTAGAATAACGAATGAAATACTACTAGTAATGTATGAATTTCGAGTCAGAATCATCCTGATTCTTTTAGTCATTTTTCAACAGAGGAGCAGACATCTCCGTGAATTGTGAACTGGCCGAATGGGGGACTTCTGCAGAGACATAATACCTCGAAGTATTGAAATCCAATACTTTCACCACAGCATCTCTCGAAATTCCATTGAAACTTCGGGACGTAAAATCCCTAATAATAATAATAATAATAATAATAATAATAATAATAATAATAATAATAATAATAATAATAATAATAATAATAATAATAATAATAATAATAATAATAATAATAATAATAATAATAATAATAATAATAATAATAATCAACCAAACGTTTATTTATTGCGCTCAGGAACAAGCGTGAGGTCTTCGTACTGGCTCACGCAAAAAACCAACAAAAACAAAGGCAAACATACATATTAAATATGGCACACTAGATACTACTACTACTGCTATTACTACTACTACTACTACTACTACTACTACTACTACTAATAATAATAATAATAATAAGTTGGCACGACTGCAAAGCTATGACCAACTAGCCCAAATCGCCATTCTTCTTCTATGGCGGCGAGCCAAAGACTCCGAATGCATACGATGTGAGGATACTACTGAAAGATGACTACGTGGCCTCACATCCAGGGCGTAGCAAAATTTTTTTTTGTGGGGGGGGGGGGTTCAACTAATGTGTGATTTGTATATATATATATATGATTGATTGATTGATTTGTGGGGTTTAACGTCCCAAAACTACCATATGATCATGAGAGACGCCGTAGTGGAGGGCTCCGGAGATTTGTACTACCTGGGTTTCTTTAACGTGCACCCAAATCTGAGCACACGTGCCTACAACATTTGCGCTTCCATCGGAAATGCAGCCGCCGCAGCCGGGATTTCAACCCGCGACCTGCGGGTCAGCGGCCGAGTACCTTAGCCACTAGACCACCGTGGCGGGGCATATATATATATATATATATATATATATATATATATATATATATATATATATATATATATATATATATATATATATATATATATATATATTTGACGTTTAATTTAAATTTTATGTATATACATATAAAGTGTGAATTTATTGCTTAAATATAATGTCTCACGTATTATCACATATCAATAATAAGTCACCTACCATTCTTAAAAGATCACTTAAAAGTCTAAACGTCGCATTCTTAGCCAATCTCCCAAAATGGGTACATGTCATATATCGTAGGAAAACAGACAAACGAACTAAATGGATGGCATCTGAACCACGACGTATCTCTGTTCTCAAACGTCACACAAGTCGACAGGATCTACATCATCAACCTGCCATGGCTGAGCCTCCGCTCAATATACCGAAGTACAAGGGAATACCCAAAGACGTCTCCGTCGACAAGTGGCTACTCCGTTTCGACATGAAGGTGACCGAGGCAGCATGTGCAGGGTCAATTTTTATGAAAGAGAACACGGCGACGCGCGGCCTGCTTGCTCCGGCGGCTGCTGGCAGCGCGTTCAAGCGGGAGCGAGAGCAACCACAGTGTCTTTTCGCGTCATCTCGCGGCGAGCGAAGCAACCATTCATTGCTGATCTGGAACAAGCGGCAAGATTGCGACCCCCTCCCCTTCAAGGCGATTACGCGAGAGACGCTAATCACCTTGAAGGGGGAGGTATTGCAAGGTTGCTGTTCTATATCAGCAACGAATGGTTGCTTTGCTCGCCGCGAGATGACGCGAAAAGAGACTGTGGTTGCTTTCGCTCCCGCTTGAACGCGCTGCCAGCAGCCTCCGGAGCGCGCAGGCAGCACGTCGCTGTGTTCCTTTTCATAAAAATTGACACACAACCCACCGCGATCAGGTCAGTCACTTCAGCGAATACATCGAACCTGACAGAAATTTCCAGCAACTACGACACTTAGGGCGGTAAAAAGTGCGACATGGGAAATCGCCTTGCTATGACTGACGGAGATGCCTTTCGTCTCTTCATCTATTACCGGTTAAAACGACGGTAGACAATCCACGATTACAGCGACGAGAAAAAAGCGACTGTGCCTCTTGGCCTACCATAAGTAGTGCCACATATATTCTGGATTGACTGACGGTGTTGCTCCAGATGGGGAGCTGGCGCTCACCGGGCCCTCAACTCGTCATCAGTGCGGCTCACCGCTCGCTGCCCAGCGGGTTGATAAGACAAGTTAGATCAATCTCCCCTACTCGTACTTTTAGTACTACATCGAGAGCTTCACGTCTCTTCAGCAGACCGCAGCAGCCAACATTGACTTCTCGACCAAATGTCCCACAAAATGAATGTAGTTGTTGCTCGGCTGCTGGTTTCCCGCGACAGTTTCATTGGCACAATGAATGTCCGCGCCGCAGCAATGCGTCTGCTAGTGAGACTCGACAGGGAAGCGAGAAGGGCGACCCAGAGTTTCATTATTACAGTTAGATGCACGGATGGCCAGTAACTGCGAATGTTGGTACATGAGCAACAATTACTTGTATCAGTGAAGATGTATACAAACAGCTCAAGCTTCGGTTGATAAGAGACTCCAGCATCACAGTGCAGGAAGGTAGTTCAAGCATTCGAACTTTGGGTCACGTAAACATTTGGTAGCAAACTAGCAATGTCACAAAGGAAGTTTATATCCACGTTCTGCGAGGTATGAGAAAACAAAAATAATTCTTGGCCGAGACAGCACTTCGTACTGTAAACTGTACTGTACTGTAAACTTGAAAAGCCAACCCAAGGACGTGAAAATTTGAACCTGTAGAATCACAATGAAACGAAAACCACTAAAGCACCGCTGATAAGAACCTTGAATTCAGAAAACTTGCCAGAACATGAATGAACAGTGCTCGACTTCCTATTTAATAAGTATGACGAGATTGAAATCCCAGATGCACCAATACTTAGCAATATAGGATTACACTTACCAATGCTGTCCCTATTCATGGAGCACCATGCAGTTGTTCACAGGCCGACAAAGCGATAAATTAACAAGCAAGTTGACACCATCATTAAGGAAGGTGTTGTGAGGCCTTCGTTGTCGCCCTATGCCACACCGGTCATCTTAGCGGAAAAGAAAGGTGAAGGACGTACTTGTCTGCCTTGACTTTCGCAAGCTCAACACAGTAACGGTACCCGACTACCAACCAATTCCACGAACACATCATATTCTGGATTACTTAGGAACGGCGAACGTTTACAGCGAAAGTTCTTATGAGACCACTTTTATCAGGTGCTGTACCCTGTCGTTTCGCCGCCGATGGGTGGCTGGGGCTTTGTCAAGCTGTCATTAGACAGCTTTTTTCCCGGCCACCTTTTTTTCACCGTAAATGTTTTTTTTTGTTTTCGGTGAAAATAAAGTTCTTTAATTGATTGATTGATTGATCGATCTGTAGACGGGTCACGTGCGGCGCTGTATATACTTGTCCACCGCCGCTCTGCCACCGCGGGGGTCCGTAACCAGTATCTATAGAAATAAGAAAAAAAAATTGAGAACAAAATGGGATTAGAACATGAGTCTACTGTGCGTCAGCCCAGTATTCTACCACTGAGCGACGCCGGTGCTTGGAACACGTTTCTAAACTGGCCTTAGGCAGTTCTCATGTTGGGAAAACAATCGCGTTAGAATGCGTAATAAAGCGTTTTAGAACATCAAAGGAACAACCAGGCATCACACACTGCGAATTGTGTCCCCAGTGGGTCATCCATTGCTCCAACTCATTAGAAAATTTGTGGTCACCTAATAACTGTGGCGCATACCCACTTCTGGCATTATTCTTCATCGTCGTCAGCCACTGTATAAAAAGTTGCAGATCATTCCTAGCAAGTGCGTATCAAGTGAGTAAATCCCATTGAAGTCTTTCATTTCGGGACCTCCTTCTGTACAATATCGCTATGAACTATTTGTACTAATTACAATAAAATTGATTGATTGATTAAAGTGAGTTTGGCGACTTGCTCTATCGACGGGGGAATTCATATTGAAAAAAAAAAAAGAAACTAGAAGATCGCTTACACAAGTCGCTCGGACAGCTGGTTTAATGGTGCATATATTTGATAGACGCCTGTATAAAAGTATCAGAAGATTTCGTTAATTTTGCGGGTAATTCAAGAACGTTCTTGAAAAAATGAAGCCTTATTACAAGTTAGTTATCTCAAGAAACCATGTGTCTTCGGAGGTATGTTTTAGTTAATAATACCCATGGTGATAGAGAGTTCACTTGCTTGGTTAGCAGAGTGATGAATTGGGCTATTTGGTATATATTGATGACTTCTTGCCCTACTGCTGACGACGAGAACGACGAGACAGGCGGTATCAGGGAAACCTGTCCTGTAGTCTCTGTCTCCTTCTCGTGTCTTCCTTCGTAGAGCCGCAAGAAATCATATTTAACTTCTTGGTATTCTTGTTGACGTGACAAGTACTGAACCTGAGAGCATTTGTGCGCGTTCTTTGCTAGCGAAGCAAAGCTTGGCTCGGACTTGGTGGTGAAGATCGCCGCCATTTAAGCGCCTAAGTTATAAGAAAAACGAGTTTCGTACCACCTGGCGCACTCCTGGAAATAAATGGTAGTCGCGTTAGGCAAGTGGCACTTTGTGCCGTCGTCCTATAGTGCTTCGACTAAAGCACCGGCTTCATTGGTACTAGCTGGAGATCGTTTCGGCCCCGTTGCTACAGGATTCTGTTCGACTGCCCACCTTGTTTCCTATTGTGTTTTACAAATCGATGCGTGTAGGCGGAAATGTTGTAGGCCCGTGTACTCAGATTTGGGTGCACGTTAAAGAACCCCAGGTGGTCAAAATTTCCGGAGCCCTCCACTACGGCGTCTCTCATAATCAAATGGTGGTTTTGGGACGTTAAACCCCACAAATCAATCAATCAAATCGATGCGTGTAATGTCGGTGGTACGTCTTTTTAAATCAGTGGTCAGCCTGTTACCATGAAACTAACGCGACTTTGGCAAACTGTGTCACCCGTCACAAAAGTGGAATGTGATGTACCTTTAATGCTGGCATAAGGCGTCCAATGTGACCAATGGCAAATGCCTGGTTGTAGACCTGGTAACTTCACAAGGTTTCATAGCTTTTTTTATTAACTTGGTTGGTTGGTTGGTTCTTCAACACCTTGGCGCAACCCACCTAGGGGGATAGGCCATGAATGGGACGGTGCCTTGCTTTTTAAATTAATTCACTTCTTGAAAGAGAGGGTTAGAATAATTAGGTAATATAGGTAATAATAAAAAGGTGTTAAATTTATAAAAAACGTTGAAAATAAAACATAATAAACATACAAAAAAGAAAAAAAATTATGCATAAAACAATTGAAGTTAGTGATTTATAGCATTCCATTCTTTTAGATTCTCGTAAGAAATTTGTAACAGCGGTAAAAACGCTCCTGTGGCTGAATCCAAATGCGACTGCGCCAAATGAAAGAATCACTGGAAGTGTCAAGTTTAAGCCCAACTTTCGTAGCAGTTCTTCTAGTAGATTTTCTCTTTGCACAATAAAAAATGGCGAAAGAAAGTGATTCAGACTTTGTCATCTACCTTTGCCAATGCACGCTGTGCAAAATTTAAAATGTCTAAACTTATTTTACTGTACTACAGTCTTTCCAGGCATGTTTCTATTCTCAATAAAATACAAATTATGCCAGCTTCCTCCTCCCAGCCTGTAAGAAGCGTGGAGCCTTCTTTGTTTCTCTTTCCCAGTTCTTTCTTTTCATCTTTCTTGATTGCCTTCATCAACATCATCGAAAAACAAGTGGAAGAAGATTTATCTTGGGTGCGAGCTCAGATGGCCATGTCATACGCGGTTTTGCTTGCGTTATGTCAACTTGCGAGAGAATACGATAGCCGAGCCCCCTAAAAAGCTTCGCCGTGACATAATGGTTACAAATTGGCTTACTTCACAAACAAATGGGCCAATAAAAGATGGGGAATTTTAAGGGCTCGTTTTTTCTTTGGCAAAGACACACATTAATTATAACTAACATACTAGAGAGCCACCGAAAACATATGACATGCTATTTTAGTATTTATCATCTAAATGTTAGGAAATCGCCGCTGATAGACGCCAACTTATATTTTCGTCCACAATAATTTCTTCACATTTACGTTATAATTAGTCCAAATACCATCCCCGATGCTTGTCATGGCTTTCTTATCTGTTAGTTACGATTAAATTTTGCGTGCTTGCGGTAACCACCTCAATTTCATCAGTTTTTACGAGCACCTAAGCTAGAACGGCTGGAGCTGAAGCGAAGTGCAGTTTCGTCACCTTTGTGTCTTGTTTTCCGTTCACCGACGACGCTGTTGCGAGGGCCAATGCAAATGTCATAAATAACACTCTGTCGGCACTCACTAGTCCTATAGCAAGCCTGACCCGCCTTCTGTGCCCGTGCCTAGCGGTTCCTTCATTAGGGATCCTCGGCAGTACTAAATAAATCATATTGACTTATGCAAGCATCAAGCATTCGTGCGGGTGCAATATTTATACGTCTATTCCACACGCAACCCGTCACTTCCATGTAAGTTATACACAAACTGGTTAAACAAAGCGTTTAAAGCAATCCCTTTGTGAAAACTGCCATTATTTCATTGAGGAAATGTGAGCTGCTCTGAGCACCTCTTCGCGTCGACAATTCCTGAATTTGCTGTTTCGCTCATCACTAATGGGCGTGGTGTAGTGTTCGCCTGCGTGCTTACGTTGCCAAGCCAAGGACGTCCGAATATTGGGCCGGCGCTGCGTGTTGCCGCGGTATTAAGGGAAGCGTGCATTTTGAATGACGAACTGCTGGTCCGTTGTGTTTCGCGCGCTTTCCACGTTGTAGCCGCAGCGTGGACCTAGCGAATGCAGCGGAGGAGGAGAGTTGACTGGAGGAGGAAGCGGAGCAGGCGCCTCCGCGGGTGCGTTGCCGTGGCGGCGGCCGCTGAAGTCCGCGAGCCTCTCGCCTCGCACGGACGGCCGCGCGTATTCCTTCCTCATGGCCTCGGACAGCGAGTCGTCCACGTTGCTCACCGACTGACCGAAAGGGGCTAAACATCACCCCCGGAAGTATATTCGAAGACATGGGTGAGTTGGACTATTTAGGTTGCTTTCTCGCTTCCAAATAGACAGTGGTCACTTAAAATGTGCGAGTTAGAGAGGCCATACGAAACAACTCGACGTTCTTGCGTCCTTATCATCTTTTTTTTTCACTATGCACCCTCCTTTCAACGTACACTGTCTCTATATAGATTATTCCCACTTTCACAGCTTCCATCTGTTGCAGAAAAGGCGCACAATATGAAAATCATTTATGTCGTAATCGCTCATTGCCATTGGTTAGCAGTAATCACGATTGGTTGAAATTTTCTCTGAAAAGCAGTTTTATTGTAGGATATTTCCGGAAAATGGAGGACAATGTTACCGTGTTATTAGATGAGTTGTATTAGATCAAATTTTTTAGATATTATTGCGGGTAGTCAGTGCTAAGTTATTTAATACTTTTATCGGTAATTTATCTTTTTGTGAACATCACGAATATCCTTCAATGTGGCCATCACGTAATAGCTTCGTTCCCTGAGAAGATGGCTGGTTACTTCTTGGGCCGTAATTTAAGTGCTTGATAAATGCTGGTCGCAGCGCGACGATATCAAACGAAGTGAAAAAAGAGAAACAAATGGGTGTGTGTGTGAAATGTATTGGAAAGAAGATGATAAGTCTATGAGATCTTGGTAATTAGGTAATTATTTAATAAATTGCTTATTATGTATACTGGCTTGAAGGCATTAAGCAGGAGGAGCACCCCTGATAATAATTGACGCCAGCTGCTTAAAACGGGGAATACTATTTGCCAATACTCTCAGCCAGGAAACCAACATGGTTTAGAGAGGACAGTGACCATTGCTGACATTGCAGACCCACCATAGCAAAGTGTGAGGAAATTCGTAATTCAAAAGCATATATGGCATTTCCATAACTACTGGCCCTTGCATGAAAAAGAAAAAAAAAAGAAGAAACGTTTTTCTCCAATGATTGAAAAACTCAGGCAGTGGAATCATACTGAAAGTTTGAAGCTAGCGACCCGTTAAGAAAGCTTGGTAGAAACACTTTCTTCTTGCACATTTTGTTTATTACAAACCATAAACCATTTCCTCTGCAGCACAGGTAGCGCTACCAGCTGGGAAACTTCGCCAAGTTAATTAAACGAAGTAAGTCCAGTCTTGAAGCTTCTTGGGTTCTATTTTTTCATGCTTTCTTTCCTCGCCTGAGATTGAAGTGGGTTGGGACGTAATGGATTATCTTGTTGGTTTTTCGGAATTGCTAGTAATTTGTTCGCGCTGGATTATCTGCATCATTTCCTTGTTTTTAGCTTTTGCTTTAAAGTCAAAGAAAGCGCTTAAAAATAACTGTTTTCTGTTTTAGCTTTATCAGACAAACATTGTGAACGCTATGTATTGTACTCTTTAATGGTTAAGTATGCTCGAAACTAGTACCCATATAAAAAATTAGGAAGAACAAATTAAGCAAGGTTTCGCAATATGACCTTTTCGCAAAATTAGCTTTTATTTGCGGGCTATGTTTCAAGCGTGGTGCCTCGAAAGGTACTCTAAAGAGAGCTTAAACGCTCATACGTACACGTAGGGCCTGCCTATGGAACTGAACGAAAAAAAATCACTTGAAGAAACAGCTCAAATGATACGAAAGGTTTGTCAAGCTCTATTTATTGTTATCACCTGCAATTTAGTTTCCAAAGATATACTGCCAAAAAGCTATAGATGCTGCCTCAGAAAAACTTCGACTGAAAGCTCACAGTTAGAACTTCCTTTAGTAGCTCAGCGTACGCAGCTTTGATCATTGGGAAAATCACTTCAGCCCAATGTAGGCGCGTTATTACAAGCGAAAATTAGTATGCATGAAACCAACGAGGACTCAGGCTGCCTGTTTATCCAGTAAAAGTCGTTCTTAGAGGTCGGAAACACAAGGATACTCTGAAATAACCATATTATTTCTAAAATTTTCATGCATTGGTCGTACCTAGTGTTCTTAGGAAAGTATACTGTGTAGACCAAGTTTAACTGGCAGTTTGAATTCTTGAGATAGAAATGGGGTTGTAACGACCACTTGACGACTTCCTAAGTCACTGTCGATGGTTGTGCGTAAAAAAATCAGTAACGATAATCTTATGCATCAAATAATTTGTGAATCTGAACGAAAAGAGAATCGTCCAAGGAAATTTCTTTTTCATTCTTTGAGGCCAGATATATCACGTCAGGTTGTCGCGAAGGCGATGTAACGCATAATTTTTTTTCAACTACTGTCACAGAGCTTTTCTGTGTCAAGTGCTGTTAGAGAAGTTTTTTTACAACCTATTTTGGAGAGGAACCTTCAAAGAAGAAACCGAGCTGAATAGGAGAGGCTGCCTTCGGTCGGTTCCCATGCACACGGCGCCCAAACGAGCGGGCCTATACGCAGGGAGTCTCCGGGACGACAAGAGACAGTGATTCCAGCAAGTGCTTTCGCGTCACGGCCGCTTTCTGGAATGTGCTGTTTACAGAAGTTGCGCTAGTTTCGTCGCGAAGGAGGATTCGCGCAACCATGTTTACTCGTGTCAGGATTGGCTAACTTCGCTTTGTCTGATTGGTCCATATAGAAGCCGATTGCCAATCGGTGGAAAACCGTGGTTGTCCCCGCGGTCCACGTACCCGTGAATGCTGCAAAATTCCGCATAAGTAGTGACTCGGGCCACTTTTTGGGTGAGTGGACTCGGGGCCTACAGTGCATCTGACCACCGGAGACCAGTCTTGCAAGCCAAGTGGTATGCCATCATATTTCATGTTTTGTACTCGTTATTCAATGCATTGTGTAAATTCAAACACTGCTAAATAAATAAACCCCCAATATGTGCTCCTTGAAATCATCATGTTGACTCCTCATTGCGTGCCGGTGCGGGGTTGCCCCCCCCCCCCCATTTTTGTCTCCCTGATCTCACAATGCACTTAGATATAAACAATCTAGAAGTTTTGATTTCGCTACCAAGTCTTTATTTTCTCATATTTTCGTTTACGGGCCACCACATGAAGTATAACAGCCCCAGGCTGGTGATGACCATCGTCTACTTAAGTACCGAAATTGCATAGAGCAGGATGAATATTTCAGAAATTGCTAGTTTTTTTTATCGAATTTTGTTGCAGTCGACTCGGTATTCAAATTGAATAGCCGTTATTCACAATACGACGATTTTCGAATAGGTTGCGAATACCTACTTATTTGAGTGCAGTGCAGCGACTGCACTCAACTAAACAAAAGATTAATTCGAAAGTACTGTAATCTTACCGTCTTGCGAATGGCATCAAACATCAAGACCTGCGCAGTGGCCACACTATTCGGAGAGCCATATAGTTACCATGAGTGCTTTTAGGTGCGAAGCAGCTCTTTGACTAGCCTGTGTCACGCTGTCCCTCCGTGCACTCCCACTGCTCATGCTCACGTCTCGTGCCGGTTCAGGAAGACATCCGCAAAACTGTAACTCCCGTCTTCCTCTCTTCCCTCGCAAGGTCAACACAGGCAGCGCCTGCAAGTATAACATTGACTGCTTGCGCTGCACAACCGTTTACTGGCGTATACGTAGGCACTGGATCACGTGTCCGGAATTCCGTGAAGGGTTTCTTTACTTGGCTTTCGCTTGATGAGCACCAGCGTCAACGTCGCCGCCAGTGTAAGTGTTATCGCCCACTGCTTCGCATCTACTCATGGTTGCCTTTAGCAGCAGATGGTCCAAGTCCAAGTTTCTTTGTTTAGAGAAACCCGTGAATGTGGATAATATGCTTATTATTATTTTTTATCTGACTAGTACATTTAGTGTTAAATTTACAAATACTAGGATGACAACTTTCTTTTATGTTTTTCGCAAAAATTAGTGTTTACTTCTCAAAGGCTTTAAAAACATTTTTCGGTACTTCACTCGCTGCTGGTACTATTAGATTAAGTCGCAATATTCACTACTCGAATATTTATTCAATATTGGGCTCACAAGATGAGTAGTTATAGTGGCATTTTTGCACAGGACAAAAACAGGCTTCGGTTTGGCGAAATCGAGTGAGCTCATCATGGCAGAGAGGCTGCGGTAAGAAATGGATGGACGGCGTTGCTCGAGAACAACATACTGCTATGTAGAGCAGCAGCGCCACTCAGCGAGCAAGAGCACATACTCGTGTTTCCGCATATATGAAACACTACACGGCGACCGACATTGTCAGCTCTTCACTTGGCCAACAACAGGTTCTTCCGATGCAGTGGGGGCTGCAACGCGAAGGATGTTTATCGATACACGGGGCCTGGTTTACCTTACGCCCAGCTCGAGTCGATAAAGAGGCTATCGACAACCCGAGGCTTGCGCCCGAAAGCAAACACCTTTTCCGTGGCTGGACAGGTGCTTCGCGAACCGCATATGCCGCCACCCGCGTCGCCGTGGGCACGAAATAACAGGGGGAAGAGGGCGGCTAGCAGCAGGATGTTTTCATTATTGGAGTTTTTCCAAAAAAGTAAGAAAGAAGCGGGTGGCCTTGATTCAGTGTTGGCGCAGCTAGCTTGCTTATTGCGGCCTTCGCTCCTTCATCATAGCGACCGCATTATAAACTGCATCCTGCTTTGGGACAATAGAAAGAATAATCAGGTTAGTGAAGAAATACATTAATAAGCAAACACACATGCTTTATAGTACGCGGTAGTATCAGCCGAGGCCGAGTTGGCATTCATGCATATGTTACTTTAACAGACTACTTATTTTATACCACAGTTTATTTATTTCAGAAGTACCGCCTGTGTCTCATATGATGCTTTAGGTAGTGGTTGCTGATGCATGATATGAAACATATGATAATACAACAGCAACAAAACAAAAACACGCAGTGCTTCACCATCGAGAACTACTTCGTGAAAGTGAAATGCCAGCACTTATTCAATTCAGGAGTTCTCGTCGTACACGTTCAGCATGAAGAAGGAAAAAAAGAAAACAACAAAAGCAATGACAACTGGCATCTTTTAATTAGGAAGCATATAAAGCAAACGTCATATAAAAAAGCAACATTTGCAACACCCATTCACGTTGATGACACTCACGAATGCAACAGATGCCATGACAGTATTTACCGAGTAAAAACAATGCGAATAAGTATAATTATCAAGCAAAATAGCTATATACTTATTGCATGTTTGTAAACAGTGGTAGGTGCTATAGACCTACAGAGGCAGTGGTGAGCTTTGGGCTATAGACGGAGTCATCGTGCCATGACGTCGCTACAAGCGCCTTAGTATGTCGATGGCGCTTACTGCTGTTTACAAACACGAAATAGGTCCATAAATAGCTATATATAGATTCAAAGAAAAGCGGCGCACAAAAAAGACGGAGACAAAGAAGAGAACCACACACAGCGCTGCACTCACAACTGAAAGTTTAATCCGAGCAACAAGAATTTAAAAAGTAATAGCCGCGCATGACAAGTGAGGTACAACGAGATTAAGTGATACGCTCATCAATAAAAGTGAACTCTTTTTTGTGCAATGTAACCGAGGTCTGGCTTACGCAAGCATCACGTGACTTGTTAATATAATAGGCTTCAGACACCTCACGGGTGAATTGATCGTGGTGCTTAAAAATAATAACAGTGTTAGACAGAAGAGGTGTGCACCCACACGTGGCACAATGCGAAGCTAAATGAGAAGGCGTGCCGTTATGCAAAGAGAGATAGTGCTCCCGCAACCTTTTATTGATACAGCGGCCCGTCTGTCCCACATAATGAAGGCCACAAGATAAAAGAATGCGGTACACCACCCCCATAAGTATGTGCCTTGTATTGTGGGGGTGGTGTACCGCATTCTTTTATCTTGTGGCCTTCATTATGTGGGACAGACGGGCCGCTGTATCAATAAAAGGTTGCGGGAGCACTATCTCTCTTTGCATAACGGCACGCCTTCTCATTTAGCTTCGCATTGTGCCACGTGTGGGTGCACACCTCTTCTGTCTAACACTGTTATTATTTTTAAGCACCACGATCAATTCACCCGTGAGGTGTCTGAAGCCTATTATATTAACAAGTCACGTGATGCTTGCGTAAGCCAGACCTCGGTTACATTGCACAAAAAAGAGTTCACTTTTATTGATGAGCGTATCACTTAATCTCGTTGTACCTCACTTGTCATGCGCGGCTATTACTTTTTAAATTCTTGTTGCTCGGATTAAACTTTCAGTTGTGAGTGCAGCGCTGTGTGTGGTTCTCTTCTTTGTCTCCGTCTTTTTTGTGCGCCGCTTTTCTTTGAATATGAATACACACCAACTCGCCCAACTTTCTATCCTGCTACAAGCTATATATAGATTCTGCGCGCCGTTAAAAACCATTGCGCGACTAGTGCTTATTTCACGAATTTCTTTGCGGCCAGCCGTCTTGTGATAACGATAGAAAAATCACGACTTCAGCAAGTTGTGAACGCAACCTTTTCGAATGAACGGCTGCACAATGACCGCCGCTCACTTCGCTATACAGGCATGCTTTTTGGCTGCGTGAAGTACCGCAATGTGCGCCTCGCGCCCATACCACGCAAGCCGTCCGAGCGTCGGTTCTGCAGAGCTCATCACTGCCACACGAGGGACGATTTCCAGCCGGTCGTCTCGCTACATGTAACAAACAAAAGTTGCTCACCGAAGAGCCGCGAAGAATGTTAGAAAAATGCGAGCTTCCCGTGGAATAATAAACAAAGGTGAAAATAACGTGTGCTGGCCGGCGTGTCCTCGTGTTTTCTCTTCAGGGAGCACATGAAGCTTAAATACGAAAATCAGTGAAGAAGGTATATAATCTTTCAGCTTACGTGATGCGTGCACACACACACCCATAAATATATATATATATATATATATATATATATATATATATATATATATATATATATATATATATATATATATATATATATATATATATATATATATATATATACACACAAACCGGAAATCCCAAGTTCCAACCCGGCTACAGTGGTCGCATTTCATTAGAAGCAAAATACTTGAGGCTCGTGAAGCCAGTAACCCGAAAAGTTATCATAACTGGATGTCTTACATTTCGATACTTTCGGATTACCGGAATGAACAGCACAAAATATAAGATTTTCGTCCAGATGGGAACACAGCTTTTATTCAGTCGAGTACTGAAGACTGCGTGAGTTTCCACTGAAATCCTTTCAGAAATGGAGGACGAACCTTAGGCATAGTTCAACCCTGATATCAATCACTTAATAATGCTCTCCGGAGCAAAACAACAACAAGATCAAAACAAAACAAAAAGAAAAACACTGGTTTGGAAAATAACAGAAGAGACAATACATGAGACAGGGAGATACATTATCGAGCAGGATGTTTCTAGATACACGATTCAATACATAATTTGCCTTTCTTTCCACCCCCAAGACTGCTTCTATCATGTTTCTACATAGCACAGTGTGTGGATGTTTGTAATAGGAAGACTACAAAGGTAAACGACACACTTCGAAGACTGGTTTGGCTGCATTGACACTTCATGGCTCTTGGTGCATGACAAGTAGGCTCTAGTGTTTCCAACGAAACATTAATATGCAGCTGATGTCACCCGGGACGTTCGTAATGATACGGAGGCAAGGGAGAGGGTGGGGAGGGGGAGAGGGAAGTTACAGACCGCAGTTACATGGCAAATGACGCCTTCTGCGAGAAGGCCGCGTTTAATTCCCCCCTTCCCTTGTTTTTTCTTTGGTGTTTGTGACGCATAACACATTGCGAGAGTGCGTTCGCTACGCAAACGCAAACTCTATTTGCATCCAAACCAGTGGGCACGCCATTCCTGCTCGTTCAGCATTTCAGGATCAACTTCGCACGTAAGACTAACAGTGTTGTCCCAAGGAGGGAATTAAATGTAAGCATGCGATTCCGACATCGTTGTAAAGATTTATATAATACGCAGAACTTAAGATTTCGTGAACATAACGTAAATCGAATGCGAATTAATGTTAAACACATATTCATGCACAAATACTGGTGTTTGAGCTAACCTTTATGGTTTTCTCTAAATTCAGCACTGGGACAACCTTGAAAGCCCCGCTCGCATATATATACTGATATATCCAGGGGCACACAAAGTGAGACATCAGTTATCGCTGTCAGCTACTCTATTAAATAAGGTTTAACAATTACCTTTTCAGTGCCTGCCGGAAGTAAGCATGCTTCTATTGAAAACTTGGAGGCAATTGCATTCATATACAGTTCTACATGGAGTAATTCTTTTAGCATGTGGGTGCTGCGAGATATCCCGCTGCAAAGTTTGTGAGCTGATTCCATGATTGCGTATGAAGGGCGGTGAAGATCCGCGCAATGATCCTCCCCAATATGACGAACAATCATAGCCTAACTAATAGTAAAACGTTAACCATCATTATCATTGCCTGCGTCTGCGACTGGTCAGATAAACGGTGCACACAACTTCCACGGCATTTCGGGGAGAAGTTTTGCGCCAGGGCTGACTGTCTTGCCATGCGCAGCTATGTAAACCACCATTAAACTTCGCAGTGGCGTATCTCGGAGCAGACATGCCTGAAAAATCCTTCCGAGTAAAACAGTGTATAAATGCGACTGCCTACAACTTTGCAGTTGCAAACATGCCTACTTGCTGCAGCCTCTAAAAAGTTAATTATTACATCGTAGTTATTTGGAACGGGTGCTGTGTCTGACTCTCGTTTCTCTTACAACGGCGCCATCGCGATGTACCGACACCGACATTCCCGCGTCCACTACACTTCGGAGTGGACGAGTGCTCTCGGGTTCGCCAACGGCCATGGACGGCGTCCAAGCCTCCATGGCGGCTCCGCTTCATGACTAATTATTGTCTTTCTTGGTGTCCCCCTGAATACAACTGTTATCCGCAAAGGTGGTTTTCATGTTCTTCTCACTGCTGAACTTTAAAAAAAAAACAAAGCTTAATTTTGAGCACCCTGTACATCGCATACAACTCAATATCTCGCCGTAAAAAATCTTGTGCTACAATGTTACTTGTTTTACTTCGTAACTACCAAGCTGCGGAGTACCAAAAGTGCACAAATACAGGCGCTTCATATCCGTACATCCGCCCACCGCAGAACCGATTGGCAGGCGAAATATGCACAAGCCGGCAGACAGGAGGCTCGCCTTTCATTTCACAGCTACACCGCTTGCAGGCGCACGGCTCGTCTTCTGGCAGATGTGACGTGAGTACCGTTGGAACAGAGCTCTTCCTTCACTGATCTATTTCTGCTCTGCCTCATCTTTGGAACGAGGTTTCAAATGTAAGGTTGGACACAAAGGAAGAGAGTTGTGCTATAGCTCCTCCTTTTACGTTTTCTTTTTTTTTGTAGGAACTGAAGATTAGAGTCACAGTGAGTTCTGAATAGAGGCAATGCTATTTTATATGTTTTACTTTTATGACTGCATTGGTTAGTAATCTTGATACGTACTGCAGCCTCATGCTTTTACGTGTCCAGTTCGCGTTACCTTTTAATATATAGCTATTCCAACTCATCCAGTGCGGCACATTACTACAGCTCACACTATGTGTGTGGAGGAAAGAAGCTAAGGTTGACGAATCTTCCCCTGTCTTTCCATTTCCTCGAAATTAATTCGGTCAGAGCAATCACAATTTTACTGTACATTTCACCATAGTACAATGTTGTTCACAGTAACATGACTTCAAAGCCAACAAACGTGTTCACTTTTCTACGAAGCCAACCGGGACATATGAAAGGACTTTCTTTTGTTCCGTGCAATTACTAGACGACTCTGATAAAATCACAGTTGTCATGAAAAGTATACCCACACACCTTCAAAACCTCAACCCATATTCTCTAAAATAACATTCTTGCTGTTGTAGTGAACCTCTCACCCTTAGCAAGGTCGCAGAACAAAGTTTCATCGCGATTACAAATGTTGACAAAGTGGTCCTGAGTACCATGAAAACAATAGATTTCGTCAGCATTTCTCTTCTAAATCCACCTGCACACTGTTTTGGGATCAGTATGTCGTGGCATAGCGGCCGCGACAACATAAAGCGTGCTGAGAATGCACTGAAGTTAAAAAAAAGGAGTACTGAGAGGAAGCAATCAACCTCCCCTTAATTCCCAGGCGGGATTTTAGAGATTTCGTTTAGGCGGCCTGTAATCAATGGTGGCTGCACGTCGCAACAACATTTTCGTAACCGAAGCGGCTTTTTTTTTCTTGCAGAGCTGCAGAGGGTTCCAGACAACAGTGCAAGATGACAGAGAGCAGCGTAGGAAGCCGGTGCGACAGGCACTTCACCGATGGTACTCCCATTCGATGACCATGGAGGCAAACCATACAACCTGTAACCCTGCCAAATATAGTGTCAGCAGTATCGTCTGGGTGGCAGGTATCCAGTGCAGTCTTGCAGTTGTCGCCCTCCTTGGCAACCTTCTGGTCATCGTGTCCGTGTGCCGATGCACCCGACTACGCACCATCACCAACTACTTCGTGCTAAGTCTCGCCTGTGCCGACCTTCTCGTCGCACTCAATGTCCCTTTCTACGACGCCTTCTACTTTTTCGAAGATCTGTCGTGCCATCGGAGGCTTTGCATGCTGCGCTACTGGTTCGCTACCTACTCGACTGCGTGCTCCTCCTTTAGTCATCTGGGTGTGGCCGTTGACCGGTACGTATCCGTGGTGCACGGTATATCGTACCACCGCCTCATGCGATACCGACTCGCCGCTGGCTATATTGTCTGCGTCTGGATCTCATGCCTTTTGTACAGCCTGTTGCCTTACATGGGCATCGGTGACAACGAGGACTACCCACTAGCTCTGGATGCAGCCCATGTCGTCTGCGATCTCAGTTACGTCTATTCCCGAATCTACATCCTAGCGACAGTCGGTATCTCGACCATTGGATCGGCCCTGACTCTGGTTTTGTACTTTTTTGTGTTCCGTGCCTCGTGGAAACACCTGAAAGCAGTAGCCTCTACCAGTGATGTCCATCACCGAGTGAAGCAAGAGGCCCGGACTGCGTGCACCATGGCATTAGTGTTAGCGGTGTGTATTCTGGGAGTCCTTCCTTACTCCATCATCGTCTTCATCCCTTTCTTCTACGACATGAGCACCAGTCTACAAGTGCACGTCAAGCCGTACGTGATCTGTCTGTTTTTCGGCAAGTCATCTGTGAACCCTATCATATATGGATGGAAAGCTAAAGACTTCAGGGCCGCCTTTCGAGAATTTTTGTGCCCTCGGAAATCGAACGGTGCGAGGCCAGCTTGAGTGCGGCTTTCGTCAAACGGGTTGTGGTGATTCTATTCAAAAAGGCACCCTGTGATTTCACGATTAGTGCACGTTGTTTCTTATTGAGCTGTAATCTCGTGAGATTTGCAGGGAAGTTGCCATATCAAGCACTCCTTATAAAATGTCCATCGGTACAACATGAGAAACAAAGCCCGAATCTGCACTCTTTGATCAACATAACCTAGCTGACCAAACCACGTTATTGTCCCACAGGCTAGGATCTGGTTGGCGTTGTCGTAATTGTGCTTATGAGCGTATAAATCATTCATAATGGAGAATAGAGAATAATGTGATACAACAGTCAGGTTTGTACCTATACATAGATACATTCACGTCATACTCAGCTTTTCAAAGTTTGAGCGTAACTTGCGAAAATGGTGTCTTTAATTTCTCGTTCCGCTGAACACGTGGAACATTTCTCTTTTGAAGTGGATGTAAATGCCGTTGGTTGTAAAATTCTCAAACTGCACGTTGCGTTGCATCAGCTATGTCAAAAATGTCAAACGATGCAGACGATGTCAACAGTCACAAAAAGTGAATTATCACAAAACATTATCATTGAGATCTGAGTTACTTACTGTAGAGCCTCAATGGACAAGAACGATCTCAGTTCATTGCAACCTGCAATGTTCTTTTTTTTTCTTGTAACTGTGGCGTTCGTGGATCCTATTTTGGGCCAAAATAAAAGCATTTACTAATTTTTTTACTGTTGAAGCAATGTTGTGTTTTATGAGTGTTAAAAGGCAAAAAAAATATGTTGGAACTAAACGCAGGGCTAAATGCATCGCTGAAGAGCTTTTGAGATGGCTACACACTAAAGCTTCTGTGTGAATGAGGCTAAGCAGAGAAGAAGTGGTGGAGGCGTCTGCAAAGGTGCCTCGACCACAATTTCACCACACCACCACAACTTTGTTGCGTTTCTGCAGCCTTACGAAGGTAGGAACTTGTTCTGACAGGGACGGCTATATGCTCCACCTTAGTAGAGTACCCAGTACCCAAAATCATTAAACACTTTTTTCTAAACACACAGAGGCTGCGAAGGGTAAGAAGAATACTTAACAGGACCTCACTGAAGAGGAATTTCCCAAGATTTGCTTAGCATTCTGCTGGCCCGGGTCTTTTTTTTTTGCAGCGGGGCTGTTAATGTTTTCGTTATGGCGGTCTGTGTCGGCAGAAAACTGTCATTTGCAGGGACGGGTATGATCCACAGAAAGCGGGTAATCCAAGTGGAGTTCGAAGACAAGTTAGTGAAGCCACGCATAAGAAGATAATAATGACTCATCAGCTAAGTCTAAACTAATAAATTATATTTAAACGCAATAATGTCTATAGTACTAATTAAGACGGCGTAATTAATAATAATGTTTCAGTGTGGCCTAGCTATTGTAATTAGCCACACTATCGGTGAGCCAGGGTAAGTATAGCCAAATCAATTTAAGCACAACTGATCATGCTATCAACTAACTAGGCTGAAAATGATTGAATTTAGTGAGACCTGACACATTTGGGCCATATTATTTCAAGAAATCAAAGTCAAATTCGAAAATGAGGCGACGAAGCCAAGCTCAAAGAAATACTAATCATCACTTATAGGGTCAAGTTTAACTAAACAAATTAATGGTAACTGGTGCTAATTAAACTGACATAATCGAAATTTTCAGTTGTATGCGACATAACAAAACTCACCCCGAGGTATTTCAGCTTTATAAGGCCTCAGATCACCCGTTAATTTAATTAAGCTAATTAGCCATATGGCACCATAAGCCAAGCGGTGGTTAGCTTTATAGTCGTATTAAATCTTGTCGAAACCTGGAGGCTTACAAAGAGGGTTTCGCTTAAACTGAAGACGACGCAGCGAGTGATGGAAAGGAAAATGATATGTGTAACCGTAAGAGACAAGAAGAGAGCAAAGCGGGTCAGGGAACAAACCGGTGTTAAGGCTATCCCAGTTGAAATTAAAAAGAAAAATTAACGTTAGCCATGCACGTAGCGCGTAGGAGGGATAACCGCTGGTCATTAAGGGTAACTGACTGGATTCCCAGAGAAGTTAAGCGGGGGGGGGGGGGGGGTAGAGAAAGTTTGGTGGGCAGACGAGATTAGGAAGTTTGATTTGATGATTTGATATGTGGATTTCTACATCCCAAAACTTCCATATGATTGAGAGACGCCGTAGTGAAGGACTCCGGAATTTCGACCACCTGGGGTTCTTTAACGTGCATCCAAATCTGAGCACACGAGCCTACAACATTTCCGCTTCCGTCGAAAATGCAGCCGCCGCAGCCGGGATTCAATCCCGCGACCTGCGGGTCAGCAGCCGAGTGCCTTACCCACTACACCACCGCGGCGGGGCTAGATTAGGAAGTTTGCGGGTATTAAGTGGCAGCAACAAGCACAGGACCGAGTTGACTGGGGGAACATGAAAGGGGTCTTTGTCCTGCAGTAAACGTAGTCAGGTTGATGATTATGATGATTATGATGATGATGATGATAGTGATAATGGTGATCGGAATAATGATGATGATGATGATGATGATGAGGATATTTTGTCGTTTGCGCCATACTCAACATTGTGATACTTAAGGAAAGTTTCCCACCAGACGCATCATACGAAGGTCATGTCTGGCATCTGTAGCAAGGACGTGTACAACCTTACAGAAATGTGAAGCCGTATCAGCTGCAATTGATAGATGAGTAGACGACACCAATTTTTCTTATTAAGCGAAGCCATTTGATTTTCCGTCAGCACGAAAAGATATTTTCGGCAGCGGCAGCGTCAACACAAGTGATCCGAAAGGTTATTTATCACACGAGGACGTCACTGGGTTGAAATATAGTCGGCATCAAATGATGCAGTAAATAAAGAACGTACTTTCCTGTTCAAAACAGGGCTGACCTCCTAAGCACACCAAAACCTCTTTCTGATGTGCTTACGCTGGCTTTCTTCAGGTATCACGAACCAACGGGCCAAAACTTCGACTGAACACGAGGAGTCAAAAACATCCGATCCTGCAAGCAGTCCAAAATCACGAATCTTCTGGGTGAATGCAATCGACTGTGACGAGAGAGGAGAAGACGACTGAGGCCAACATGGGTCGTGGGAGTTTTCGTGATTGGAAGTGAGCCAAGTCGGCGTCGAGCATGGTTTACTGATGAGAACCATTGGCCCTAGCTTATGGTTTGTGTGGTAATGTGCAGGTTAGAGTATGCGGTTGTGTGCCTGTACGTACTGTAAATCCACGTTTGAGGCCAGCCCACGAAACTGAACACATATTTGTTTAAGGTCATAAAAAGCCCCCAAATACCGGCAGATCTCACGCACTGTGGGAATAAATGTAATGCAAAGCAGCCAACAAGAAGCAAGTAATGCTGCACATTACATACACGTCATGGCTGATATGCTAGGACCCGTTATTTCTGCTCGTCATACACTCACGTCACGCAATACTTATCTTGGTGTTTTATTAGACTCAAAACGGCCGTAGCGCACTAGGAGCATTGCATAAACCACGTTATACAGACATTCATGTCATGATTTTTATGTTACCACCTCTTATTATTAGCGTCATAGTGACACCACTAAACACCAACTTTGGTATATATCAAGCAAGCAAACTGGATGCAAGTACACCATGAACATGACAGTGGCGTGGCGCATGAAATGCATGTCATGATATTCAGGCTATACCATCTGCCCCTTCTGTTCACCTTACAGTCATTGCGCCGTACTAATTTTGATGTATATCAAGCTAGCGAGATGGCCCTGAGCACAACATGAGCGTGGCATGTAGACAATGGTGAACATGACATGGATTTCATGATTTTTAGATACGAAGCAGATCATTGACTCACGTGTGTAACACCTTACGTATTGCCACCTGATATGCTTGGGTGAGATCCAGGAGTGGAAGAAGACAAAGACGATCTGTCTGAGCTGCTGCTTGGCTAGTCGACTCAACGAACCCAATAAACCAAGTTTGTCTTAAGAAACGAGACAAGACTGGTGGAGTTGCTGGGTACAACGTCTCACGATACACCCGATGCCCAAGACCCCACCCAGCAGCCGGAACACAAGCCCTGCACCCGTGAACACTCCTGTTCACAGAGTAAGCCGCCGCCAACGAGGCCTACTACCTGAGACACCAACCACTGACGCAGCGACTATGACTTCGACACAAGATCCCGTGCAAGCACCGACCCCTTCCACGCCGATCTACTGCACCGTCCAGAACCCGCTGATGCCTAGCCCCTTTCATGGAGAGCAGCATGAAGATGTTGACGACTGGCTGAGTGAGTTCGAACGTGTCGCAGCGATAAATTACTGGGATGATGCCGCGAAGCTCCGGAACGTGTACACTTGCCTAAAGGACGGTGCCAAGACGTGGTTTTTGAACAGGGATGATGTTCTGACATCTTGGCGCGAGTTCCAGCGTCACCTTCTGGAGACCTACAGGAGTCCCGACCGCCGCGAACGGGCGGAGCGTGCATACAATCACGCATCCAGATGCCAAACGAGACCGTCTCGATGTACGTTGAGGACATGGCACGGCTTTTCAAGCGAGCGGATTCTGCTATGGCAGAAGAAAAAAAAGTTGCGCCACCTCATGCGTGGTGTGAAGGAACAACTTTTTGCTGGTTTGGTGCGTAGTCCCCCTAAGAGTGTTGCTGAGTTCCTTACTGAAGCGGCAACAATGGAGCAAGTACTGCACCAACGGTCTGCCCTGTTTGACCGTCAAGTGAATGCTGCCTCAACCCACGAAATTTTCGCCACCCCTGGGAGCAAGAGCCCCGAATGGATTCGCGAGATCATCCGATCTGTTGTCCGGGAAGAAATGGAAAAGATGTACGGGACAAGACCAATCAATGTTGGTTCTATCACCAGTGTCATCCGTGACGAGGTCCAACAGGTGTTGCACGCCCATCGTTTTCCGCTGATGTCGGTTGATCCGGAAACGGCTCCTGTGTCTACTGACAGTCGCCGTCGTACGTACGCGGAAGCCTTGCGATCTGCCATGCCTCGTTCTGGTCAAGGAGTCCCGACCCAGCCAGTGGCGCACGTCCCGATCCAGACAGTGCCGCACGTTCCGCTTCAGACAGTGCCATGCGTCCCGATCCAGACAATGATGCCGTCAGTCGCGATTCAGTCGGCGCACGCTGGTTTGGACATCGATGGTCACCGTGCACCGACGCGCAAGTCTGATCTCTGGCGTACGCCGGACAGACCACCCCTCTGCTATCATTGCGGTGAGGCTGGTCACATTTACCGCGAATGCCCATACCGGCAACTTGGCCTGCGTGGATTTTCCGTCAATTCACCTCGTCCCCAAATGGGTCAAAGGCCGAGGGACATCGAAGAGTATCTCGCGCAACAGCGTGCACCCTTTACACGACGGCAATCACGGTCGCCATCTCCGAGGAGACCCGCAGCCACTGGGTCACATTTCGATGTGACGGCACGGGAACGCTCTCCAAGCCCTCGTCGGGAAAACTGAAGGCAGCGGCCTTCGGGGGCAAGGTCGCTGGGACTCAAAGTGCGGAAGACCTACCATCGACGCTTGCACGCAACACGGAAGACATTCAATCAGAGAGTAATCGCAGTACCGAAGAAACGCTGAAATCCACATCTGAACCCAGTGACCGCGTGTCACTTGACATACCTGTGCTGATTGATGGTTTTCAGGTCAATATGCATTGATAGACACTGGTGCAGACTATTCGATTATCAGCGGGAGGCTAGCAAAAGATCTCCGGAAAGTGATTACGCCGTGGAATGAAACGCGAATTCGAACTGCTGGAGGACATGTTGTAACACCACTGGGTCGCTGTACGGCAAGAGTGAAAATTCGTGCGTCAACGTTTGTGCTCAGCTGCCTCGTTCTGCGTGACTGTTCACGTCAGCTGATTATCGGCATGGACTTCCTTCGGAAATACGGTGCCATCATAAATGTCCGTGAACGCATCGCGACCTTCTCGACTCAAGGCGCAACAGATCGAGACGCTAATAACTGCCGTAGACCTACGTTGCGTGTTGCTGATGACAGTGTGACGCTGCCGCCTCGAGCGACTGTTCCCATCGAAGTCATTTGTGAAGACCTCCGGGACGGTGACGTGGTGGCTGAAAGCAACCTATCACTTCTGCTACTCCAAGGTGTATGTGCCGCCCGAAGTGTTCGGCGTGTCCGTAACGAACAGTCGCAAATACTAGTTACGAACTTCAACTACGAGCACCGGCATCTTTTCCGCGGAACCACCGTAGCCTATGGAGACCCTGTTGCCGACGTCACGGAGTGTTTCGCGTCCGAGGAAACGCATGAGGATGAAGAATTTCTAGACCACATCGACATTATTTCAACGCTGTCAGACAAGAGAAAGGCTGCACTTCATGACCTTTTAAGGGAGTTTCGGTCTTGCTTCGCCTCTTCTTCCAAAGTCCATCAAACACACCTCGCCAAGCATCGAATTATTACCGACGATGAAGTCCGCCCCATCCGGCAGCAGCCTTATCGCGTTTCTTCCAAAGAACGTGCGGCTATTCAGACACAAGTAAAAGATATGCTAGATGAAGGGATTATTCAACCATACAGCAGCCCTTGGTCCTCGCCAGTCGTTCTAGTGAAGAAAAAAGGCGGAACGCTGCGATTTTGTATTGACTACAGGAAGCTTAATAGCGTCACGAAAAAAGACGTTTACCCGCTTCCACGGGTCGACGACTCTCTCGACAGATTACGACGCGCGAAGTATTTTTCGTCCATCGATCTAAAGAGTGGCTATTGGCAAATTGAAGTGGATGAACGAGACTGAGAAAAAACTGCATTTGTGACTCCAGACGGACTTTACGAATTCCGTGTTCTTCCCTTCGGCCTCTGTTCTGCCCCAGCCACTTTTCAGAGGATGATGGACACAGTTCTCGCTAACTTGAAGTGGCAAAGCTACCTTGTCTACCTCGATGATGTGGTCATCTTTTCCGAGGGCTTCGAAGAACACCTGAAGCGTCTGAGAAAGGTTCTGGACGCCATTCGCACAGCTAAACTCACGCTGAAACCCCAAGAATGCCATTTCGGCTACGAAGAGCTGAAATTTCTGGGACATGTCATTAGTGCGGATGGAGTGCGACCTGATCCAGACAAAACTGCTGCTGTCGCCGCCTTCCCTGTTCCATCAGATAAAAGAGCAGTACGCCGTTTCCTCGGCTTGTGTGCGTATTATCGCCGATTTATCGCCAACTTCTCGAAGATAGCTGAACCTCTTACGCGACTCACCCGAGATGACGTGCCTTTTACTTGGAGCGCAGAACAAGATGCAGCGTTCACAGTGCTACGGCAAAGAATGCAAACAGCCCCTGTTCTTGCCCATTTTGATGAGGACGCTGCTACAGAAATTCGTACAGATGCCAGCAACGTCGGACTTGGCGCTGTCCTTGTACAACGACACGGTGGTGTTGAACATGTAATAGCTTACGCCAGTCGTACTCTTTCTCGAGCCGAGACCAACTATTCTACATCGGAAAAAGAATGCCTCGCAGTCGTGTGGGCGACGACCAAGTTTCGGCCTTACCTCTACGGTCGTCCCTTCAAAGTGGTGACTGACCACCACTCGCTCTGCTGGCTGGCAAATCTCGGAGATCCATCCGGCCGTCTCGCTGGGTGGAGTTTGCGTTTGCAGGAGTTCGATATTACGATTGTGCACAGGTCAGGGCGCAAACACGAAGATGCCGACGCGCTTTCTCGAGCGCCTGTGGGGCACGCTGTCAGGGGCTCCGAGGATGAAGATGCCTTTCTCGGAGCAGTCAGCGATTCCGAATTTATGTCAAAACAGCGGGCAGACGACGAATTACGCCCAGCTATTGAATCCCTGGAAGGCCGGAACTCTCAGGTCCCTCAACACATTGTTCGTGAACTGTCCTCTTTTTGTCTAAGAAGAGGCATTCTTTACAAATAAAATGCCCGTGGTAGCGACAAAGCCTTCCTACTCGTTGTTCCTACCGAAATGCGAAACGAGATCCTCCTTGCGTGCCACGACGAGCCCACGTCAGGACATTTGGGCTATTCGCGAACTCTCGCCAGAGTACGCCAACAGTATTACTGGCCACGACTATCAACTACTGTACATCGATACGTGAAAGGCTGCCGTGAGTGCCAGCGTCGCAAGACTCCGCCTGTGAGACCCCCGGGCCTACTCCAGCCGATCGCACCACCACAGACACCGTTTGACCTCGTGGGAATGGACCTTCTTGGACCCTTCCCTTTGTCGTCCTCTGAGAGCAAATGGATTATAGTTGCGACAGATTATCTTAATCGGTATGCTGAAACAAAAGCGTTACCCCGTGGCACATCCTCTGAAGTCGCGCAGTTCTTCGTGCACCAAATCGTCCTACGGCATGGTGCCCCGTCATGCATGATTACGGACAGAGGGACGTCGTTTAGAGCACGAATGATGGAGGACATTTTTAAACTGAGCTGCACAAGTAATCGTAAAACAACGGCTTATCATCCGCAATCCAATGGACTGACAGAGAAGCTTAACAAGACCACAGCGGACATGCTGTCAATGTACGTTGACGTACAACACAAAACCTGGGACAAAATTCTTCCATACATAACATTTGCATACAATACGGCAACGCAAGAAACAACGCGATTTCCGCCTTTCCGACTCGTTTACGGACGCAACGTGCGAACCATGCTCGATGCTATGCTTCCGTGTGACCAAAGCAATAAAATCGCTCCAGACGCTGAGCAATACACTCAATACGCCGAAGAAGCTCGTCAGCTAGCTCGCATAAACACCAGTCACCAACAAGATGAAGACGCACGACGTTACAACCTCCGCCATCGAAACGTCACCTACCACCCTGGGGACCGAGTGTGGGTGTGGACCCCTGTCCAGCGACCAGGTTTATCCGAAAAACTCCTAAGCCGTTATTTTGGACCGTACAAGGTTCTTAGACGTGTCACCGATCTTACATACGAGGTATTTCCGGATGGCGCAGCATCTTCTCGTCGACAGCTTCGGCCCGAAACCGTGCATGTAGTTAGGCTGAAACCCTACTTCACACAGTAGCCCTTGTGGTTCACGTGTTGCGACATGCCGTGACATTGTGCTGCTGCTGCTGCTGTTCGTGTTCACCTGTGTTTTTATGCCTTTTCTTTTTGCGCTTGGCGCAAGCATTGGCGAAATTTCCTCATTTGCGCTGCGAGTACTCGCACTCTCCCTCTTTTGGTTCTCTGTATCTGCGTGTGTATGCGATCATTTTTTTTCGTTACGAGCATCGAGTCGATGCTTTCAAAGGGGGGACTAATGCCACCTGATATGCTTGGGTGAGATCCAGGAGTGCAAGAAGACAAAGACGATCTGTCTGAGTTGCTGCTTGGCTAGTCGACTCAACGAACTCAATAAACCAAGTTTGTCTTAAGAAACGTGACAGTATATACGTGCGTCTGTGCGAACGCACCGCAACGCGTTTCCCTCGCCGCTGGTGTTTAAGGGCTGCCAAATAGGCCACACAGCAGCTACGCATTGACGTCACGCTACCACCACACGCTTTCCTCGCAGATCAGGCTGACGTCACTCTCCCCCTCACTCACAGCATGCTCACCATAGCGTCCACAGCTCCCGGCTCGTCCACCCACTCGCAACACTCTTCTCACTCGCTTCACCCTCTTCATCGCCCGCAATGCTTGACCACACGTCAAGTGAGAACACTGTTTCGGCTTGATTATCTGCGTTGAAACTTACATGAAACCCAACCCACCTCCCGTAACCTTGCGTTTCATACAAACGTTTACTCGAGTAAACGATACTCCAAGGTTCACTTCAAACTGCTCTTCCTGCAACCACGTCGGCACCAGACCGGATTAACGCCGTGCGCACTGCTGCTGATTCGCATCCTATCACGGTTTCCTTCAAGGAGATGATCGATAACTTTATTTTACAATCAATCAATATTGTTCGTCATACAGACGCGTCACGCAACACCATATTTAATGCATATCAAGCTACCGAACTGGCCGTGAGCACGCAACGCACGTGGCATGCAAGTCATGTTAAAGATGACATGTCACGATTTCCATACTACCACTTGCCATTTATGTTCATCATAGAGTCACGTCATGCGATACGAAATTCGGTGTAAAAAAAGCTAGCGAAACGGTCGCAAACATGTCGTGAGTATGGCATGCAAGTCATTACATCACATGTAAGGATTTTCATATTACATCTAGCAGTCGCGTCACAAAATACCAAATTTGCTGTATATCGAGATAGCAAAACGGCCATCAGCGCATCATAGGCTAGATATGCAAATCGTGTTATACATAACACGCACATCTTGATTTTCACATTACCACCTGCCATTATGTTGGTCACCTCTGATTTGGGTGCATGTTAAAGAATACCAGGTGGTCGAAATTTTCGGAGCCCTCCACTACGGCGTCTCTCATAATCATATAGTGGTTTTGGGACGATAAACCCTACATATCAATCAAATCAATTATGTTTGTCACGCAAAAATGTTTCGCCAATAGAGTTCTTTGCAGAACTTTTTTTTCGGGGGTGGGGACACACTATTTTGACCTAAAGTGACGGCCATGCAGGCAAATATTTATTTTGCGTTATGTATAGACGGCGAAAAAAAGGCAGGGGAGGGGGGGGGGGTCGTTAACTCGTAGTGCTACACCTGGCAACACCTCTGCTCACTATACCAATTTCCTGATATATCAAGGTAAAGAAACGGCCGTAGGAGCCCCACTGCTATGGCGTGTAAGACATACCATTCATCACGAACTAGTCATGATTTTCACGATGTGACCAGTCATTATGTTCGTCATCCACTCATAAAATGCAGCAGTAATTTTGGTATAAATCCGATAAAAGATATGGTCTGGAAAGCACAAAGCCGTAGGCAGCTAGATAGATACGCTCAAAGTTTCTAAAGCTCACTACGAAATGCTTCATATTTAAAAGCTTATGTCCATTTTGTTCGACGTGCATCCTTCGTCTGTTTCCGGCATAATAACAGCGCTTCTGCCTGTTTCTTAGGAACTGTCGAAGCGAAAACTGCTGAAGGGTCAAATTAGTCCTCTGTTATTCTTTTTTTTTTGCTAAAGGCAACGCCAAATGATCAAACGTTTGTCGTGGCGCTCAACGCTCGCCCGAAAAGCACGAAAAAAATTATGGGGATCCTTAAACTTTGCCTTTAAAAGTTGAACACGATAGTAATATCCTGTCTCAAGTTCATACTGTAACAACTTAGTGCATGAAATTATTTCGACCTTGCTACGCGCCCACTACGTGGCCATAAGAGAATAGTCGCTGTAACGTGTGTGCCTTTTGTAGTGGGTGACCAGCTTTAAACCACGAAGTCGCTATGATAATCACACTTGGCCAATCCCTCAAAGTGGGTGTGTGCCACAGTTTGCAGGCACTTTCTTCCTTCCTTCCATCACATTTGCTGACGACTGATGGCCGTGTACGCTTGCGCAATGCAGAATGATTGCACTATTTCATGTTGAATTGTGAACCATGTATACAGGACGCCTGTGTTTGTGAAGCATCAGGCAGGATAAATACGTTTCAAAGCAGAGGAAGTTATTTTCGTTGTATTGAAAAACTGACGCACGGCTGTGTTATACAACACCCACTTGACACACAAATAACACGGGTTCCATACCAACTCGGACAAGAATTGCTTACTATTTATTTTATTTGCATCTTTCTCGATTTTTCAAGAACGCGCATGATGATGATTTTTCGCTCACAACCAACGATACCAACGGCAATGCCGACGCGAGAATTTCTACAAAACGAGCTATCGCGTTAAAAGAGCGTCGTATCGTTCAAACCGCGCGCCGTGCTAGCAATCTCGGAAGCCGTAGAAGTGTTTCCTATTTCCTCCGAAGAGTGGCACTAAATACTCGGCAGTTGTGCAGTCACTGGAACGGGGAAAGTACTGCATTCTTTCTTTCTTCACTCCCACGCACTCTAGGTGGGCTTCGCCACACAGATGGTCCACCTCGCTCGCTTCGCTAGTGTCTAGGCGCGCTCTCGACGGTTGATTAAATGAGTATATGCCCAAAATTTCACGACGAAATATATCTGTATGACGGATATGAATAACAGGTGGTAAAATGCAAATCATGGCATGTATTTAATGTATGGTATGATTTACAAGCCACGCTCATTGTGGGCTCGCAGCCAGTTGCTAGCTTGATGTGCACGAAAATGGCTATTTTTGTGAGGTGACTGTGTGACAATCTACAATAAAAGGTGGAAACATAAAAAAGAACATGACGTCAATTTTTTGCGCAACATGATTTACACACCACGCTCATGGTGAGATCACGGCCGGTTGGTTACCTTAATCTTCATCAAAAGTGGCGTTTTGTGAAGGGACTGTATGACGAACATGAATGACAGGTTATGAATTGAAAATGATGGCGTGCATCTCACGGACAGCATGATTTAAATGTCATGCTCATAGAGCACCCGTGGCCGGTTGGCTGGTGAGTGAGTGAGAATTTCATTGTGGTGCAAAAGTAGCTTGCTTATCACCCGAACTCGTAAGCGTGAGGTGACTGTATGACTGAAATAAATGAGAAGTTGTAACCAGAAATTAAGACTTGCACGCTAGGTAGGCCACGACTAGCAGCCCCGCCACGGTGGTCTAGTAGCAAGGTACTCTGCTGCTGACCAGCAGGTCGTGGTATCGAATCCCGACCACGGCGACTGTATTTCCAATGGAGGTGGATATGTTGTAGGCCCGTGTGCTCCAATTTAGGAGAACGTTCAAGAGCCCCAGGTGGTCGAAATTTTCAGAGCCCTCTACAACAGCGTCTCTCATATTCGTATGGTGGTTTTGGTACGTTCAACCCTACAAATAAGTCTATCAATCACGATTTGCACGCCACGCTTATGGTGCACTCGCAGCCGGTACGCTATCTTGATATGCACCAAAATTGGTATAGCGTAACGTTACTAAATGACGCACATATTGACACAAATATCACATGCCAGCTTGTTTCTATGCAAGAAAACATGACAAAAAAATATGACATGTTACTTGTCACCACCTTAATTTATGTTGATTATACGGCCAGCTCAAGCAATTTCGAAATTTTCGTTAAGCGCACAGAAAAACATGAACAAGATGAAGTAGATTGGACAGCGCTTACACGAATGCGAGTCAGCATGTCATGTGAGTACATGACATGTATGGCGTTATCTTCGTGTTACCACGTGTCCAAGTTCTCCATGCAGTCACGCGACACGATACCATTTTTGGTGTATATCCAGGTAGCGAACCAGCCGCGAGCACACCATGAACGTGGTGTTAAGATCATGATGTAAGTTACATGCACTTCATGATTTTCACTTTTACAACTGTTCTTTATGTTCGTCATACATTTATGTAATGCAATAGTAGTTTTGGTGTCTCTATGTTGCTAGCAAACCCGTCACCAGAACGTTACTTGCGTGGTAATTAGTTAGTCATGGCTTACATGACATTCAAAACGTTATTTTAACGCTACCACCTATCATTTAGGTTTGTCATACACATACATCTCGTCATAGCGATTTGACTATGCATCCGTTTATTTAAACAGTCACGACAAATGCGACAAGAGAGAGAATAAATTGAGGGAAATGCAGGGAGGTTAGCAAACCTGACCAGGATGTGGGAACGAAAAGCGAGGTGAGAAGAAGTGATGTGTGGATGATCAGGAGAGAGACGGTAAAGTATAACATAGCCGTGTATAGAGTGCAGCAAGGGGTCGGATACAGAAGTGAAAGCGAGGATGAAAGAAAAGAGGAGGGTAAGGCCACTGGCTTCACTTTGTCTTGCCTTCGCACTACTGATGCCTGGCTGGTCTTTTTTTTTTCGTTTTTCTAACAATTTTTTAGCTCATCTATCCTGCTATCTAGGTACTATGTCCTCTTACCGTTATAATAATACTTGGGGTTTCAAGTAGAAAAAAAAACACGACATGATTATGAGACACGTCGTAGTGGAGGGCTGGTGTTCGTGCACTGACATAGCCCAGTACATGAACCTCTGGCGTTCCGCCTCCATCGACAAGCGACCTCAACAGCCTGGATCAAACCTTCGGGTCAGGAGCGTTACTTCCCCGCGGTGGACCACTCTCTTCGCATGGCTACTGAAAGTTACTTAGCGATGACTTAAGACGAACCAGAGATTCCACAACACTTTTCAGCAAGGAAAAAAAATGATAAGTTCAGGCTGGGACATGACAGTATATCTCTCCTCTGCACTTGTTTTATCCTGTTTCCCATCCATGTAGTGGTATATAAACACCAGCAATATCTCCCTTTTTTCTAACAAACAGTCTCTCTCTCTCTCTCTCTGTCTAACTAGTGAGCTTCAATTTCGAGGCCGACATATCAGTGTGTCCTGACAATGGCCAGAAGCAAGTGGCTCATCTCTCCTTGTTTCAGGCGTAATGATGAGGAAGGCACGTGGAAGAGTGGATTGGTAGATGGCGCCCTATTCTTACGGAGAGAAAGCAGGGAGCTTGTGAATGATTGCCTTACAAATAAGTCGCTTAATATACGGAGCGGCTAACCTCGCTACCCGTAGAAGTGCTGTTCATTATGACAGTACTTACGTTATTGGTTCATGAAAAGGTTAGCGCATGACAAAGTGTCCGAAACCTAAAGCTGTGCAGAAACTCGTTTGCTTCTCACTACTCTAGTGGCGCAGCCAGCGGGAAGCCCACCGAGCACAAGGCGTCTGCCCCGCCCGAGTTTTCGAGCTTTTTTTTTTTTGCCATAGTGATGATTATGATATATGGGCTTCAACGTCCCAAAACCACCATATGATTATGAGATACACCGCAGTGGAGGGCTCCGGAAATTTTGACCACCTGGGGTTCTTTAACGTACAGCATTTTCGCCTCCATCGAAAATGCAGCCGCCGCAACCGGTACCCCATCCCGTGACCTGCGGGTCAGCAGCCGAGTACCTTACCACTAAACCACCAGGGTGGAGGTTTTCGTCATGGTGTACAAAGCACAAAATCATACTTGACGACATCTACTTGCCCTGCCCCCACTGAAAATCCACAAGGTGTACGACCCCCTCCCCCTCCGTAAAAAAAAAAGTGTGCCTACCCCCCCTATGCTACTCCCCAGCTTCTTTTGCGCACCCAGCTGTTTTTCTCACTTGATATCCTGAGCTCGGTATCTCAGTCAACATATTGAAGACAAGATGTCGACACTGCATTCTACGTATATAAAACCGCCATTGGCATTCGGTAACTTCCTTCACTAGTGGAATCACGCAAAGATTTACGCACCATACGCCATCATACATTTCTGCATGGCCGAGTTTTCAGGTGCTTTATTTGCGCTCAACGGATCCAGAGGAAGTATTCGAAGACCAGTGGGAGGCTTTGCTGGGGATGCAAAACCCTGACTACCAGCTACAATTGGTGAACCGGGCTCGGGCAGTGGCAGTGAGCCATGGCTACCTGGACTGAGGAGGCCATCCAGCTTAGGGCTGAAGTACAAAGAGCCTGGTCCAAATAAAGCTAATTTTATTAATTTTTTGCTGCCCATGTCAAAATAATCATTAGATTTTAGTGCGCGCATACGGATGTACAGATTGATTACGAGTTTCAGGTCTCGTTTTACTTATCACGTCACCTACGGGTTTCGTTTCTCACATGGTTACATCTAGTACGCCGCTTCCTTTAATTAAAACTCGAGAGAGCGAATGAATTACATAGTTTTGCGTTCATAATAAGTAAGTTCCAAAGAAGAGCCGCCTTGTCTTATTTGCATGACTGTAGCCCGAGCTGGGAAGTCTGATTGGTCCATTTTTTTGCTTCGCATTACCCTAATGAAAACTAACAGATAATGAAACTAAATTAGGCATAAGAGGCGTTACTTGTACCAAAGCATTCTGTGGAAGTGACGTAGATGTGAAGAAAGGCCACGAAAAGGTGACTTGCCACTGACAGGGGCCGAACCTTCAACCTCGGATTACACGTCCGATGCTCTTCAAATTAAGCTAAGGCGACGATCGTCCCCTCATCCACTTTATTGAGTATTAGATGTGAAGTACCTTATGGCGGAGCTTAATTTGGTGTGCGTGCGGCTTGATCACCCTTACTACGCATTCGCCAACTCTAGCCCTTCAGAAGGCAGCATCAGCGACATCGTACCACTTACGCAAACAAGGGCTCGAAATCGCAAGTGAGAACTGTGCAGTCGTGGCTTTCACCAGAAAACCAATGTCCGCTTACGGCATATCAATTAACGGGCAGTTGGTGTCATGCAGCTGGAGTCGCAGGTGTTTGGGAGTCGTAATCGACCGAAACCTGTCTTGGCCACCCCCCGTAAACTGCGCGAAAAAGCGGCTGACTGCCATTTGTCACTTATTCAGGTTTCTTGCTGGGAAAAGTTGGGGAATGTCTGTCGAGTCTATGTTACAGCTGTACAAGGTACTATTTACTGGATTCCTGCGGTATAGCTTACCTGTTATATCTAACACGTGCAAAACGAACCTGCGCACAATCCAAAATATTCAAGCCTAAGCGCTTAGGATATGCCTTGGTTTACCCCGCTGCGCATTGACAGCTGAAACAATTGCCATTGCACGGGACTACTCTATCATCACGCACATCACCATTGAAACGATGAGTACGTACCTCAGGCAACATGCTAGGAATCCTTCCCACCACTTGGCAACCCTCGCTACTGAGAGGCCGCGCACGAAATTTAGTGCAATTGTCTGTGCTCATCGTGCGTCGTTTACGTCAGGTTTTACGCCTGCTGAGAAACTGGTGTATCCTACGTGGTGCCCGACACTTCCACAAGTACGTGTTTCGATTCCAGGAATACAGAAAAAATCAAAATTGCCTTCATCAGCCCTAAAAAAATTGAGCTTGAGCCTTCTGCACAAAATGTACAACAACGACGTGCACATATACACCGATGGTTCAACCACAGCGTCTGGTTCTGGTGGTGCGGTGGTGATTCCATCTAGAGGAATCACTCTGCGAATCAAACTGTCACATGTCACTACGTCTACGGCGACAGAACTTGCGGCTTTGCGTGGCGCCCTAGAGTACATCAAATACCAAAGACCGAGTAAATGGGCTGTGTTTTCCGACTCAAAACCAGCCCTACACAGCATGCAGTCACTCCTTCGACGAGGTTGCCATGAACAATTAACTTACGAAGTTGTCAAGCTTGTTCACCACGTCACAGAAACAGGCCACGAGGTCAAGTTTCAGTGGCTTCCTGGCCATTGTGGGATCAGTGGCAATGATTCCGCAGACAACGCGGCTCGCACATCGCACCAAGAAGAGCACACCCTTCCGATTCCTTTGTCAAGAACTGACGCTGCGCAGCAACTTCGTCACCTGGCACGTAGTGTGAGTCTGCAGGAGTGGAACACCCCAAGCATAATACATACGAGACTATACCAAATAAACCCTCGACTGGAACTTCAACCTCCATCCGGACTTCGTCGACGTGAAGTTTCACTTCTTTGTCGCCTTTGGTTGGGGTTGCCTTCACAAAAGCATATAGAACTCTCATCGGATTGACTGACAACGCGTAATGCGACGTCTGCTGCACCAAAGAAGACATCGACCATCTGATATGCCATTGCCCTCGATTTACCTCTGAAAGACAGAAGCTTTCGGACGCATTGCGACAATTGGACGATCGGCCACTCTCTGTGCAGATGCTACTGGAACACCGTCATCGCCTTTCGTCGGCTCAAAAAGCAGTCAAAGCTGTCTTGTGCTTTTTGAGGACTACAGGCCTACGTGACCACCTTTAACTTTTTTGTAGTGCCACCGCTGCATACGCGCCAGCTGATTGACTGACAATCCTCCTTTTTTGTTTTTTCTCTCTCTCTTTCTCTTCTCTTTCCTCTCTCTCTCATCTTTATGCCCCTTCCCATTCCCCCAGCGTAGGGTAGCAAACCGGGCATGTGCCTGGTTAACCTCCCTGCCTTCCCTCTTGTTTATCCCTAGCCCTTCTCGTGTGAGGCGTTGGTCATATTCCGCGCATTTCTCTATTATCTGATAGATAGTATGTATATTGTGGAGTAGCCTGGACAAAATTCTGCTTGGTCCTTTAGTTGATTGATCTCTAAAGCCACCGAAATTGTATAAGCTATTAAAATAGCTTGCAGAGAATGAACAGCAAGTGATCGGCCTGTAATTTTTCAAGTGCTTGACGTTTCTTTTCTTGGTGATTAAAATGGTGTTGGTGTTCTTTTAAGATTCTGGTACCCTTCTCCTCAAAAGACGCTTCAAATAAAATGTGGCCAGTTTTTTTAACACAATTTCTCTGCCATCTTTCAGCAGGTCTCCATTGTAACCCTATCCTCACCAGCAGCTTTGCTTCTTTGCATTCCCTCTATGGCTTTCCTTACTTCCCCTGTCGTTAGTGGTTGGATCTGGACTATTATTGTTTCTCACGATATCATCCTGGTTGTTTCCGCTTCTGTAAAGCTCTTTCTAGAACGCCTCCATGATCTGAACTATCCTAATAATATTTATTATCAAATGACCTACCTTGTCCCTTAATGCATAAATCAATTTTCTGCCTACGCACAAGTTTGCTTACGCAGCTTTCAGGCTTCTGTCGAATTTACAGGCTCTCTATGTTATACCTTCTGATGTCAGCTACCTTACGCATATTGATTAACTTCGAAAGCTCCATGGCTATATATTGTCGGTTGCATTTGAAACTTTCATGGTTCGTCACCTCGTAATGAGATTTTTCGTACCCTGAGATAATTTGCCAGTGTCCTGTTTAGTGACTGTACCGCTCACTTCCATGCACACTTTTTGATAATACTAGTAAGATTATGGTTCATTGTGTCGATGATAACATCGGTTACCTCGTTTAGGAAATTGCGCATGCCCATACCCTCCCTTCCCCCTCTCTCTCCTCTCCTCTCTTCTCTCCTGGTTTCAACGCCGACGCAGGCAGCGTCTGCTAGCGAGTTTCTTGGTTGGAAGAACGGGCTGCTGGAGCTGCACAACCATTCACTAACCTCCAAGAAAGTGCCGGTAGTATATTTTTCCTGTGCGATGCTGAACAATAAATATTCACAGCGTGCGCGTTAACTGAAAGCGGACTGTGGGTATCTGTGTCCAATCGGAGTCAGCTGTCTCTCACCACCCATTAGCAGCGCCATGCTCCAGTTCTAAACACCAGTCCATCACTGCGTGTTTTCGCCTCCCCAGATCTCTTTCCTGCTCAACGCGACGATGAGCGCAAGCGCCAACGTCGCTGCCAGTGTAAGCGTTAGCGCCCGCTGCTTCGCATATACAAATGGTACGTTTTAGCGGGCGATGGCATAATTTTCTCGTTCTTTCTTTCTGCCTGTTCTTCCTACTTTCTCATTTCTTTTCTTTGTTTTTTTCTTTCTTTCTTTCTTTCTTTTGTTAAAAGAGTTGAGCGAGTCTCTTCGGCACGTGGCGGTTGCTACGAACGGTTGTCTCTAGCGTGGGTTCCCAGTGCGTGGCACGACGGGCTGCGCGTCGGGGGCCCTCGTGGTAAGTCAAGCGTTGGCGACGCCACCTTCGTTGTGTTATTGTGTTTGTCATGTTATTTTGTGTTTGTCGTGTTATTGTGTTTGTCATGGAGTGTATGATAATATTGTGTACGGATCTCTTAGCGTGTTGATAACGATTGATGTATCAACTCGGCGGACGATATGGTCATTCTAAATTAGTTAAATAAATGCGTGTTGTTCTTTGGTTTGTACCGACCACATCTGCTGTGTCCGTTCTCTTCAAGAGCGTGGTTCCAAAAAATAGACGACTGCCTGCACCCGTCCATCCGTCCACCACCGATCTGTCTGTCTGTCTGTCTGTCTGTCTGTCTGTCTGTCTGTCTGTCTGTCTGTCTGTCTTCTGTCTGTCTGTCTGTCTGTCGTCTGTCTGTCTGTCTGTCTGTCTGGTCTGTCTGTCTGTCTGTCTGTCTGTCTGTCTGTCTGTCTGTCTGTCTGTCTGTCTGTCTGTCTGTCTGTCTGTCTGTCTGTCTGTCTGTCTGTCTGTCTGTCTGTCTGTCTGTCTGTCTGTCTGTCTGTCTGTCTGTCTCCATTCCATATAGAGATCACTTCCCGTACCGCAACAGCGCAGCGCCATCTAGTGAACATTGAAAGAAGTAAAGTGGCTACGACAACGGTGGAGGGACTGAGCCATAGCGTAAAAAGCTTACACAAAGAATGACGCAGCGCCGACTGAATGCAGGCCTGCCTGCCTGCTTTCTTTTCTTCCTAGATGTGGCTATGTGGCATATATTCACGATGTGCGTGTTATCACTAATCATGACGAAACTGGCAAGCATAGCACTTGACTTGTCTCACGATCCAGTCATTGATTGGTATCCTTTCGTACGAGCTTTGGTATTTTTTGCTAACATTTAATTTTACCAGCACGTATTTAGTGGTGAGTCTGTCTTGTTGCGCAATGAACATTGTGTCGCTATAGACGCTAGCACCATAATACGCGAAGCAAGACTAGGTACAGAGACCACTTCACCGTTACGATCCCAGTGGTAAATCTTCGCTTCTTTTAGAGATAAATAACACACAAACAGGGCGACAAGTCACTGGTGTTTCCGTTCACAGCGCCAGCCATCACTATTTAATCTGTGGTCTTAGTTCACTCATTTGTTTTTCTTATTAACGCTGCGCATCAACTACAACCTCCCCAGTGTTGCAACACGTAGTACGGATAAGCCATACGAAGTTGGCATGAGCCGCTTTAATCTCACATCTAATCCTCTTTTCTTGTGGGCAGTGGGCCTCCTGCTTCAAATGTCGTGAAACCTTTCGGTGACAAGAAAGGCACAGATTTATTACGCTTGCAAAGCTGACAGGAGGTCTTATTTCTTACGCAAGAGTTGGTATAATGATCCGTTGAAAGGCCACGTTGCCTTGCGCATTGCAGGTCACTTTCAGTAGATACAGAAAACTGAGTGCCACGCAGAAAGTCTTGATTTTATGGATGGCTGAACAAGTACAAATGAACCCGCACTTTCTGAGCCAAGTAGATGCGGATTAACCGTAATGCTGGTAGACGATGTCGCAATAAGTAATCGAATCTGTCCTCAATATTGGCAGCTACGGTATGCCTCAACAACATGCTATTTAATGTTGGTACTCAAAGCAAAAAAAGTATTGAAGGACCTATTGTAAGTTCCAAAGCATGTTCGGTGAACGCCGATCAGAATGGAGCGTGATGCGCGCTTGTTCCTTATTGCATGAGTAGGCAAGCTGGGCTCATGTGACGCTACGCTATAGCAGCGCGCAAGCACTGCCAAGTCGCACACGACCGGTGTCAGCGGCGGCCACCTGGCACCATGCCAGGGCACGGGCGGATGGATAGATGGACATGAGCATGAGACATTAAAGGGTCTCGCCTAAACAAGAGCGCTAGTCATTATTAAAGAAAACACACTGGCGTTGCATAACAGGTAATACGTCGCGCTTATAAGACTGAGGCCACGGGTTTGGTTTCCGACCATGGAGGCATCAAAATTTTGGCGCGGGCGAAATACGACACCCGTGTGCTTGAATTTGAGCACACGTGGAAGGAAGTGACGTTTATGCGGAGTGCCTTATTGCCTCACAATCATATTGCAGCTTCTGCACACACACAAATAAACCCAATAACTGCTTACACGCTGAAACGCTCTAGCAATGTTTGTTATAACAGCTTGTTTATTTTGCGTGTATGGATTGTGCTTACGCGTCTGATGCAATAGCGCCACGACAGTTACACCATCATTCGGTTGCAATATACAGTAATTTATTAGACCACACACAGGTAATCAGGTGCGAATCGACCAACAGGATCTCGGAAAGCAATGCTTCTTTGGCGCAATGTTGCAGTACGTTGCTTGAGAGGCCGAAATAATAGGTGTTTCTTGGAAGGATACCATTAGGGCTTTTCTGACTTCCCTTACATCGAAAGACCAAATCGTCTTCTCAGCCTATAGGACAAGAGGCGGAAAAATACGTTATTAGAGCGAGCCTTCGGGAAACGTCGATGCAGCTGTTATTAATCGCCCCCATGAATCACTGGACTCGTTCCTTACATCCTGACACGGCCAGCAAAATTTATTTCCTGCTGCCGCACACGTCCAGTACACGGACGTAGTATTTATATAATGATGCCTACGCGTCAAGCTTTTGCTGTAGTTCTGCTGAGCGTTAGGTTGTTTGTGAATGTCCACGCATTTATTTCTTGCAACATGGAATCGAAAGTACGTATTTTTGAACACAGTACAGACACTGACCTGCGATATCGGTTGGTTGCGCGCAGATTAATGCAGGAACATTAACATCGCCAGCAAATATGTTCGGTGTAATTTGGAAAACTCCGGTCAGCTTGAGCACAGATTAATGTCGATTCGGAGAGATGACCAGAAGGTTAATGTGATGGCAAAGAAACTCCACAATAGCCGCCCTTACTTGTATATCCCATTTGGATGACTTAAATTACATAAGTTATATGAGCAGGGAATTTGATGCATTAGTGAAAACAGTTTTTATTGATATTTCAGTGATAAGACCAGCCATCGTCAAACTCTGACCAACTTGGGATCCATGACCACAACGTCAAACAGTCTCCAGAACTTACGTGGCAGCTGCTGATAACACTGGAGTATTCGAAGGCACATGTATAAATGCCGTTAAAAAATAAAGTTTCTAATCATGCACTCGATTGGAAGTTTCAATATTCGCGTTTATACGATGTCACTTGGAAGTACGATATCAAGCGCAACAGTAATCCTCTAAAGATGAACATAACAGTCATGTCACAGAGAAATCTGTATTAGTTTTTCTCGCTATCTTATAGGTGTGTGCTTTTTAGGAGAACGTCTTTCCTTGCTTTCTCTGAACGACCGCAATAAAGTTTGTGCGCGCACTTTTGTGCGATTTCACGGATGTGAGCTGAAGGTACACGACCTGGAAATAAAGCGCTTACGAGCGATCGCTCCCGAAACTGTCACCGCTGTTGTTATTAATCACCGTGTCTCCAATTACATTTCGTAGCTGTTGTCTATCGCACGGAACAGTTTGACGAATGGTATTTCTCCTCCAGACATGCCAGGTGCACATGACAGCGAGGATTACTTCTTTGTTCGGTAGGAAGAAGAAGAAATTGATCGGATTGCCGGAAGCAGTGGAATAGTCCTGAAACGTTACAGCCACAAATGGGAATTCTCACCTGTTTCATGCCACCAGTGCGCGGGGTAGTCAACTGAAAAGTCGCATTTGGCTAGACTTTCTGCTTCCCTTGCTTGTGCTACAGAAAGAGAGAGAGAGAGATTAGAGATATTCTTTTATTTGCACAAGAAGGGGAGAGGCAGCGTGTGGGCATTATATATATTCCCCTACCGCGGTGGTACAACTGTCACGGTGCTCTGAGCGCGTCCTGAAATACACAGGTTCGATTCGCGCCGTCGTATTACGATGAAGGCGAAAGTGCTCGGGGCAAGTGTACTTTTTAGGTTTGCGTTAAAGAATGCCAGGTGCTCGAAATTTATTATCTGCGTCCTAATATTATCCTGGCTTTGGTACGTGAAAGTAAAGAAATTATTAGTTATCGGTGTCCTAAAACCAGGGCACATGCACAATTGGATTGCAGGCTCTTCAATCAAACAAAAGATGATTGTTTATTAACTTTGTGCATTGTTTCAATTTCAAGTACTTTTACAAAGTTATTCTGTTATACCGATTGGAACCTTTGAAAAATGGCCCCTGCAACAACGAACTTCTTTTTTATTATTAATAAATGTTTCTCTCGCAGCTCGAAAGATGAATTTCTTAGAGCCGTTCTTTTGTTATTATTCGAAATGCGTTTACATAGCAGCATCCTGGCACAGTCTGGTGGGTGAGCGTTTAGAAGTACGAAATCTTTGACCTTCATGTTTTTCCTGTCTGAACCATCTCAAATGACAGGATTTAGGCAAGCATTTAAAAGTTTTAAAACACGTGGCTGCCAACACTGACAGAATCTCATTACAGGCGCTAGTTACTGCCGCAAGCAAGTTAACAATGATACATTTTCGGAGTTTTCCATTCTTTTTAACAGTTTCAGTGAGGCTTTACCTTCTAGTAGAACTAAAAAAAAGAAAAGTAAACGTGGCTGATTTCTAGTTCTAGAAATCAGTGTAACACGAAAGTGAAACTTGTCCTCGCAGAGGTAGTTGAGTGTTTATTGAGCATTTTTTTCGCCACAAGGGCGAAGAAATGAATGCTACAGCAACGAATTGGGAAGCCACGCGAAGATCGACAAGCAGTTCGAAACATGAAGCGCGCACTGCACGCAGAAAGCACGCACGAAAGAAGCATACGCAAGACGAGCACGGAATGACAACCGTCACAGCTGGACACTTAAAGCCTACTGTTCAAACAGAACGAAAGACGTATGAAATGAACGCACAAGTATAAACATGGCAAGCGCGAACAACTGTCACCATTCTTACTTCTTCGTGTGCGAGCAGCGTGCTGCTTTCGTAAACGCAGCCGCGACAGCAAGCGAACGGACCTTTGTGCTCCCTCGAACCGCGAATCAACGTTGTCGCGAATCTGGCAAGCGCGCGCGCAGAAAAGACCACGCTCCGTGGAGAGAGCGCTCACCTAGACGAGAGCGGCGAAGACCTTTAGACCGCGCTCAACGCTATAACGCGAGCTTGTCCCGCCATATCTCTACTCATGACAAAAACGCGCTGAAATCCTGGAGCTTTGAGAGCTACCAAATGGTGTACGGCTTATATAAATGACTTGCCGTTAGCAGACTCGACAACGTTTGTTTTGTGATCTTGTGGTCAGCGTTGCGGATCAATAGATCGCTGGTTCGACGACGCTCCGGGACGGATTTTTTTTTTTGGATTGTTATCTTCCAGTCTGTAAGTATACGTTTTAAGACGTCATATCCGTGACGAAAATACGTCAGCGGAGCCGTGGTGTACATCAGAACAAAATACTTTTGTTTTGAAAACAGAAAAAAGTAGTCAATTGCCGAGGTGCGCATGACGTATATATATATATATATATATATATATATATATATATATATCCACCGAGTGTCTTCTGTGAATCCAGTGATGAATATAAATTGGCTTGAGCGGACAAACGTGTGAAAACGTTTATTGCTCCTACGAAGGCCAGACCCCGGCCGAAACGTAGGAGCAATAAACGTTTTCGTACGTTTGTCCGCTCAAGCCAATTTATATATATATATATATATATATATATATATATATATATATATATATATATATATATATATATATATATATATATATATATATATATATATATATATATTTGCACGTGCTATCTCTTTCTGCTTGGCTTTCATTGCTTTCGTTCGAACGAGACAAGAGAGAGTACAATTGCAGCGTGTGACAAATCATTGTAGCCTCGCCGCGGTAATGTAGTGGCTAAGGTACTCGGCTGCTGACCCATAGGTCGCGGGATCGAATCCCGGCTTCGGCGGCTGCATTTCCGATGGAGGTGCAAATGTTGAAGGCCTGTGTGCTCAGATTTGGGTGCACGTTAAAGAACCCCAGGTGTTCGAAATTTCCAGAGCCCTCTATTACGGCGTCTCTCATAATCATATGATGGTTAAGGGGCGTTAAACCCCACGTATCAATCAATCAATCATCTGTGACATGCAATATTTAACAACTAAAATAAGGATGCTCAGGAATTTACTTCAACCATGTCTACACATGCCTGCTACTCTCATTGGCGCATTAGTTTTTGCTTCTACAATTACGATTAATATCGCGTCGGTAGGAGCAAAGGGCATGCTGGCTACGTTTTACCACTCTAAGAAAAAAGACTCGAAGAAAAAAAGAAAGCATCACGTGAGCATACACTGTTTTCTTTAGGAGTCCTCAGAGATTATGGGCGAAAAATGCCACTGCCAGGTGGCTGATTAAAACTCTGATTAAATGACAATTGTGCTAACATCGTATTCAATAAACTAATTATACAGAAGTATAAAAAAGATGGAGGGAGACAACGCCAAACTTTAAATGACGGAAACCAGGGACGGTGACCGGATCGCACGTTTATTAACAAGCTCGAAGGTTGCGAATAAATCCTTAGACGGCTCGTGAACAAAACAAGAACTTTCGAGGTGGACAATACTGGAAAAAAGGTGTGCTTGTAAGCATCACGGGCTCCAGGAGAAATCCTTAAGCGTTGTAATTCATTAAGCGTGATGAATAATGTGGTAGTAATTATCTGGGCGGCCTGTTTGACTTAAAAAACAATTTATATTGCTGAAATACAGATAAAAAGGAAAATATACGGGATGGCTTTGAGTGCTACACACACATACGCAGGGTGAATGGTTGTAAAAAAAAATGTGGACTGTGGGGATGAAGATTAAACTGGTTTTACTGGAGTGATTATAGGATTCTGTATGTTAATAATGATCCAGCAGAGAAAAATGGACCACAACGTAGGGTTAATATTTCAAGAGGCGTTTATGACAAGACAAGGAAGCCCTAGAGAACCCACAGTTTCAAAACAACAATGCTCATTGTGCAGCACTCGCTACATCATAACCTAACGCATTGTTTCAACTCTTCTGCAGAGTTTGGAGGTTGTATCACGCATTGTTATCTAATTTGTCTGCGTTCCACAACAATCTAGCAACGCTTGACCACAGTGAAATTGTATAAATGCTTACTTTTATGACGATGCTGCTTGGCCGAGGAACAATGGGTCTACTAAGACAAGCGTAAAAAAAAAACACTCCTAAACGACTTTTCTACACAAAAGTCAATATTGAAGCCTAGCTTTTGCAGCTTGCGAAAGAAATAATTCATTGCAAGCTCTAGATACGCGAAAGCGGCCTTCAATCGCTTTGATCACTCACGTACGTCTAGGTGACACTCCGCACCTTTTTAACGTGATAGTAAAGAAAGTGCATGCAGCATTCAATATAGACACCATTGCTGAGCCATTGACTACGAGGGCACGTGGAACAGCACGTCCAGCGGGACAACACACTGTTACAAAGTGGACGACACAGTGCTGACTCGGTCGGAACACATAATTTTCGGTCGAAACATATCACACGCCAAAATGGCGGTCGTTCTTGATATCTGAAATTTATAGGCAGGCACTTCAGACTGAAATTTCGTATAAAAGTGTGCCCTTTCTCGCACGGTACATACGGGGGCTCGTCATACGGGGGATCGTCAAAGTGAGAGGCTGCGCCACGCAGTACGGATTTAAGGACATAGATATGGGCCATCTGACGGGCCCACGAGGTGGCGGATTGGTTGGGCCTATCTGTCCCGACGTGGGAGGCCCGCTACTTGCTAGCTCATGCCCCGACGGACCTAAATAAAGTTTTACCATATGATACCATACCATTAGCTGCAGGTCTTTTAACGCATCATCATTGCCAAAAAATGCATATATAATAAACAAGTACGTAGACTGACATTTGAAGATTTTTTTCTTACCGCATTTCTGATTTTATACTTTATTTCAATTGCCAAAATCCGCATCGGGAATCTTACCAGGAAATGTGAAAGATATTGCTTTGCCAAGTTTTGTCACAGTGCCAGCAGCAATTAAAAAAAAAAAAACTTGGAGGACGCTTGAGGTTCGCTTTGAAGAGCAAGAGTAGAACGCGATAGCGTAATCGGGCTGCGTGTGCATTGACTTCGGAACTGCTAGCCTGCTTCAGTTCTCGGTGCATGCCTCAACCGGGCGGCAAGAAAATGAATGACAGTGTGCGCGTAAAATTCGCTGTTTCAAGCTACCCCATTATGACTATTGCAAGCACAGTTGTTAAGTGCACACTTCACCATAACTATTCATTTTGCAAATCAGCGTAAACCTGCTTCTGCCGCTGATCATAATTAAATATGCCTGAGCGCTTTGCGATGGGTCGGCCTTCAAAACACCCACTTCTTGAGCAATTCACATGTTTTGACGGCGTGATTCTACGCTTCTGCCCCACAGTAATATATGCGCTAAGAAGAGTCGTTCCAGTACATGACATTTATGTAGTGTTTTTTTTTTGCAAAGCAGCGTCAAGAAATATTTAAGGATAATACAAACGTCTGTTCAATCAGGCTGACTTTTAGAAGAATTACGAAAAAAAAGTTGAATACTTTTTTACCTTGTACCCCCTTTATACAAGAAGATGACCGACTAACTGTTAATAGAGCTGTCACTACAGAATAAATTAGGCTTTGCGATATGAACGTTGCAGAAAAACAAAACTCCTGGTCTAGATGGCCTTGACGGGATATTTTACACAGAATTTCAGGAACTTCTGATTGCTCATATTGAGCGTCTTTCTAAAGGGGCCTGTGAACCTGGTGATCTTTCTTCTTTCTATCAGGACCATACAAAATTAATCCCAAATGCTGTAAGCCCGTGTACTCAGATTTGGGTGCACGTTAAAGAGCCTCAGGTGGTCGAACTTTCCGGAGCCCTCCACTACGACGTCTCTCATAACCGTATGATAGTTTTGAGACGTTAAATCCCACAAATCACTCAATCATCAAGATTAATTCCAAAAGGTTCCAATCCTGAAGCATCAAATGGAGCTAACAAATTTAGGTCTACATCGTTAAATAACATCGACGACAAATTGTTTGCGAAAATTTTCACAAATCGGCCGCAGACAGTGATCACAAAGTGCGTAGGTGGCCGCAAGACAGGTGGAATCAGATGTCGCTTCGTACAAACAAATATCCATATAGCATGGTTGATTGATTGATTTGTGGGGTTTAACGTCCAAACACCACCATATGATTAGGAGAGACGCCGTAGTGGAGGGCTCCAGAAATTTCGACCACCTGGGGTTCTTTAACCTGCTCTCAAATCTGAGCACACGGGCCTACAACATTTCCGCCTCCATCGGACCCATATAGCATGGTTCATCCTTGAGTGTATTGATGGTAGTACGGACCAACTAGCCCTTCTTCCAATAGACGTCACTAAAGCCTTCGTTAAGGCACAACATGCTTTCCTCTTCAACTTCTAAGACACATACGATGTCGGGTAACGTATGGTAAAATGGTGTTTTGCTCTGTTATAAAAAGCGCACAGCAAGAGCAATTGTAAATCGCAAATTATCGAACACATGTAGTTAAATTCACCCGTGCGTCAGGGATATGCGCTTTCACCTTTGCTATATGAAATTCAACTGGAACCACTATGTTTAGGTGTTGATCTAAAATCTACCATTAAGTATTACCAATACCAAGCTGAGGAAATAAAGTTCTCGTTTATGCCGACTACATTGCATTTTTTTTGCGTCGATTAACTCAGCGTTCAAGAAGCAATAAACACTACTTAATTTTTCTGTGGAATCGCTCCTGCCTGCATAAACTTTGATAAAAGCTGTGGATTCTGGCTGGACATGTCCGCTAAAATGCCCTCGGTGCTCTGCAATGCCTATTAGATTGTGACTCCTTTGCGGTATCTCGGTGTGCCTCTCGATAACTATTGTTATAGCGACCCACAATAGACGTTCACGATACCTACTATTCGTCAAAAAGTGTCAACATGACACAGGCGAGACCTTTCCATGCTCGCGATGGCGAAATTATGCAATATATTTCTTTCTGGGACATACTAAAAATAACAATAAGAAAACACCTTCCTATTTTAGCTCATGCTATTAGGTTCCTCCCTTTCTAAACGAGCCCGACCAATTATACGCCATAGAATCTGTTTATTTTCTTAGGACTTTATTCACTGTCCCGTTAGTATCTGAGGCATAGCGCATGACAGAGAAGAGGAGACATTCATTTTCTTTGTCATGTGCTATAGTACGAATAGCCAACAAGCCCACTGCGCAACCTTTTCGCGTTAAATGAGATACACAACATTTTTGCACAGACCGTCACAAAGCAATACATTCTGACGAAGAAGCAAAGCCGATAAGCAGTAACACCTACAGCTGAGGCGCGCATAAACAGGCTCTGTCACGCAGCGAACGCTCTCCTACTTCAACACTCGTCACGAACGGTGCTGTACACTCCCTCCCACTCTCGTCTCAGTGCGCAGCGAGAAGGCGAGCTGATATCGCCGTTCCAGGGTGCAGATGGGCGTCGAGGCTGCCAGGGTGAAGAGACGTGACCCGATTGCTAAATGACTGCATCAACCCTGCGACCCCGGATACCCGCCACTCGATCGTGTTCATGACCCCGGACGTCTTCGTTGGTTTTCATAGCTGTTGTGCTTCGTTGTAGAGGCTTGGTTTGATGTCTCCCATGTGCTTACGTGCTAGCACTGGCGCGCCTTGCATCGAAATGATCGTGCAACTATTCTCCGCCTCGTAAGATCCACGCAGTGCTGCTCAAGCTAGGCTCCTCTGTTGTTTCGAGACCAACAACGAAACGCTGTACGTCACCAGCTTTACCACACGAGGCGCCAAGCGGAAAATGACATCATTCAGACTTGAATTATCGAGTACACGCCCAGTCGGTTCTAATACGGTACAATTGCTCGCGTGCAAATCTCCTATCTTAAGGACACCGGGTTGACTAGGGATGCACCCTTGATAAAAGCGCGTTCTTTGCTGAGGTGGAAACGTTGCGGGCTATGCATACCAGGCATAGACCAGTTTGCTACACAACCAACAACCAGCTTGTAACAATTACAGTCAGTAAGAGGAAATAAAGTGATGAACAGCAAGAGAAATTGTGGGAGGCTATTCAGGCTTCATATAGTTGGTTGTACCGCACTGGTGACATTTGAGATAGCTAGAGACAGAAAATATGAAAATACTTAGAAAAAAAGAAAATAGTACAGTATTAGGTACGGGATTACCAGTCAAAAGTTTCACCTAATATACGCAAATGAAAATATTTATTAGATGATAATACTTGTTCGGTCATCATTTAGCTGCCACCCTTTGTAAATTTTATGGCATTCCAAAGGTGACGTGGTAATGCATGCAGTTATTGTGTACATGTACAGCAACCCATTTTTTACGGAATGAACGCGCGAGCGTCAACAGCAGAGTCGATTAACGGTTGTTCCGGGCCTCCTGCATAGTGTGTGGATCCCAGTACAACCTGGCAGAAGGATTGTTCATCGTTAGCATACACGCACTTTCATTCATTATACCGCTGTGCTCCGTTATATCCCCCCCCCCCCCCCCTTATTGACTGGGAGGTCGACGCTTGGGCGTCCAGGTTAAAAAAAGAGTGGCTCTACATAGACGTAGCCGGGTGCGTTCGATCACGACACCATTGCTCCTGGTTTCGCATACGAAAGAAAATACTCTATTTGACCACATCGACTGGAATAAAAGAAACTGTCTTGTAGAGAAGAACAAAAAGTTATACGTTCACCGTACTACAAATCAACGCTGAGAAAAGCATGGAAGCCCCATGAGGTTTGTTCTCTAGGAAAATTTTAGCGGTGAAATGCCTGCGCATTTCGAATTAATATGCAACGAATACCTAGGTGGCCAGGTACCGCCGAATAAATGCTGCAGGCATGTTTTTTAGGCCCTCATTTTGGACAAATTGGCATCTTTTGCTGCGAATGTAACTGCATTCCTGAATATCAGCAGCACACGGTTGTCAAGCGTCATCCAAACCGGCTAACACAAGAAATCTTGAAGGCGTCAGAAATAGAAAGGCTCCGCCGCGCATACGTGAGCAGGCCTTCAGTTGCTTTGAAAAGTGAAGAAATTTCTTATCTGTCAGATGGCTGTATGCGCAATGTACATAGTTTACAGTCGTGAGGCTGATAATTTGTTTTTTAGTGATAAGGATGGTATTGTGTTCCTTTCTTAGTTTTATCATTGTTTATCTCTGTTCATATTTTCTTTCGTTTAGGACAACGAAAATATACAAAGCGTGGTGTTGACGAGCAAATGTTTGTAGTAAGTCAGCGCCCTTTTTGTGTCTCCCATTTTCTAATGTTCCGTCTTTCTCACTGTTTTATTTTCGGAGATGCCGTACCAACACGCCTGAGAGAGAGAGAGAGAGAGGGATGGAAATATAAATAACCATAAAAACAGAGAAAGGAAGCAAAATAAAGAAAAGAAAAGAAGAAAGGAACAGAAAAGCAAAGATAAACAAAGAAGATCGCCGATCTTTATAGAGAAACACGGAGAAATGGAGAAACAGGTTCCCAAGCGAGCGCCGATGGACCCGCGGTTCGCTGTGCCAAGCTTTGCGCGACTTGGTGCAAACTTCTTGGTACTGTTCGCGTTGTGAACGCCGGATGCGTCGACTCATGAGGTATACAAGAGGGAAGAAGTTATATAGAAGGAAAGGCAGAGAGGTTATCCAACTTAGGACAACCGGTTTGCTACCCTACAAATGGGATGTCGATAGATGGACATAGTGTGTACGCGGGGTATAGGCGCGAGACTGAAAGATGGGCAAGAAATGCATCGACTTTCTGCTTTTCTCTATTTTCTCTTTCCTTTAGGCGGTTATTACAAGACAAGTTCCTTCAACAGTGCACCAAAATGATAAAATAAAACTCGCCCAACGTCACATTCTGCTAAACTCTGCACCAACTTGCCGAACGTCACATTCTGCTTAACCAAAATGATGTTTTTAAACAGTCTCTGGAAGCCATCAGACTTTAGGGGGATTGTTCGAGCTTTTCTAAAAATTCATAAGCTATCCCTTAAAGTTTGGTCATAACGCCAGACGTCCAAATTTCCCAAGTGGCCTTTCCAAAGTCATTTTCGTGTGACCTGCTCTCTTTCACGCTTTTAGTACAAATGGTATGAGCTGAAGGAGCGGCACAAAACACTATGAACTAAACCCAGGTACACGCTACACTATCTTTGATACGGTCGTTTACCACCGTTGTACTTTCATTACTGGTAAACAGACATATTTATAAACGAATGAAACAGACTTACGAAATAAATATTAGGTCTTTCAGCGGGCGCAATGGCGGGAATACCCGTAGTTCCAGATCAACGTGAAAATGCCGACAGCTCAACTGGTGCTTTTATTTCCCCAGTGTCACTTCTATCATGTCTCTGTAGAAGCCGCCATGAGTAACGTAAACCAGAAAGAGAATGAAAGCAAAAAAGAAAGAAAGGAGCGCTAAGCCACTCTTGACGCGAGAGCAAACATGTTTTTTTCTATTCTAATTAAACAATAATAAACGGAGTTCAAGAGCATCTGTATTACTGTTTACTTGTCGGTGATCGTGATATTGTTCTTATCTGCTAAGTTTGTCCTTTTCTACTTCATTCATTCTACAGCAGGAATGGACGAAGGAGTATATGCGCTCCCTGCACTGGACCGTGAACGAGATTTTTTTTTTCGCCGTCTCTGGTCACGACCTGTTTTTTGAGGATGACCATGCTCGAGATCGTTTTTATGCTGCAAAACTGAATTTCACCTTATAGTTCAGGAGCAGTGAGGCAGTGCCAGCGGGAGAAAAAAAGAGTCGGCAGCACTTTACACGCTCGTACACTTTGTAATGACGTAAGCTGCGCAATTGGGGATCGGACACCTCACAATGACGTATGACCCATGGTGTGCCAGGCACGCATACAGCACCACGTCAGCAATCGCCTCACCGAACACTTCTCGGCTGACGCGGCCCTCTGGAGGCCGACTAATTGTTCAGCAGTGAAACTTTATTCCGATCTGAAGGCTATCTTCGGAAGCGATATTACGGTGAAATCCTCAGAAGCCTCACCAAACGAGAAATTTCACCGTCGGCGGAAACCGTCCTGCCACGTGATGATAAAAAAAATCATTCTGATGAAAAAAAACCTTGGTGATAAAAATATCATTCCATGATTACGTCGCCATATGCCATCATTTTGACGTCACAAATTTTGGCGTTACCTGAGATGACGTAAGTCCCCATGATGACGTTGTAGGGCCCTCTTTAAGATGACAAACAAAGCGCGTGACCCTAAGAGACGTAAACGAAGACGGTGCTTGGCAGCGACGGCTTGTGTTTTTTCCTTACGCATCAGCTGAGAATAAGAATAAAGCTTTTGCAATCGTGTCGTTTAACGCGAATGAAGAAGGGACCCTGTGAGTTTTTACCGCTAGTGCGTTCGGACCAGCTCCGTGGGTTTGAAGTTTCACCGCAAAGCCTCAGTGATGTCAATTGATGCTCCGTGGTGCAGATGCATCGCATAATGTCTCGACCAGATGCCTGCTTACTTGTCACTAATGTATACAATGGCAGCTGCAAACAGTCAAGTTTTCTTTCGATAATGGCTTGGATAACGCGCCTTGCGCCTTTAGAACTGTCTGTGCACACATGTAGGCCCATTCCAAAGCCCTCGTCGTCTTTTTTTTTTGCCCAACGCCTCTTACTCATGACAAACTATAATGGAAACAAAAATATATTTAGTGAGAAATGGATTGTCTGCCTGACGATATACATAACATGCGATTTCTCATCTCTATAAAAAATAAAATGTAAAACACTTTATGCAACAACAGATAATGGACCGTCTAGATTGGTGCACGTGGAAAGCATACAAAAATGAAAGAGCAGATTGAAGAAATTAAATACAGAGAAAAAAGGCAGTTCACCATTCCAGAAGTGTAAAACGAAATTATTCACGAGTAAGTATGCCAAGAGAGACACCATTAGTGTGAGAGATACGGAGCAGACGAGTGTCTGATGTCCATTTAGCACGGGGGCTCATTCCCATCTTGCTCTTAAGAAGGACAACCTCACTGCACTTTTCGAGGAAAGGAAGGTCATAGGGCGAAGTCATTCACAGGGTATATCATGCTGAGGTCATACTTTCGTAGGCGATTACTGTTAACTCATCGACTCTTAATGGACGGCAAGGTTGGCTCTGCCGCGCAAAGCGTAGTATTAAAGCAAAGCACGCTTTACAGGCAGTTTTAATTATGTAGCGAATAAGAACAAAACATTCTTTAACGTGCTCTTACACGCACACTACACGGGCCTTTACCATTTTTGCCTCAATCAAAATGCAACCAGGAGAGCACGTCTTATTTATTTCATAACTCGCGAATCATGTTCATCTTACACTAATATTCTCTTAGCACAGCTTTGATATGTACTAAGATAAGGACAAAATGATCAGTGTCCTGTAGGTGCGTAGATGGCACATGCCTGCATAAACAGACAGACAGACAGACAGACAGACAGACAGACAGACAGACAGACAGACAGACAGACAGACAGACAGACAGACAGACAGACAGACAGACAGACAGATAGATAGATAGATAGATAGATAGATAGATAGATAGATAGATAGATAGATAGATAGATAGATAGATAGATAGATAGATAGACAGACAGACAGACAGGCGGACAGATGGACAGACAGACAGACAGACAGACAGACAGACAGACAGACAGACAGACAGACAGACAGAGCAGAGCAGAGCAGAGCAGAGCAGAGCAGAGCATAGCAGACGGCAGCTCTGGAAACGAAATTAAGGGCCCAGCGTGTTCAAGCACTAAATATGCTCATCTATTCGGCCGCGTCTAAGCCAGCGTTTCTAAACGCACCGACGAATACATACCAACGAATCAGGTGGTAGACCACAAAATAACAGCGCTAAAAAAATAGCAGATCCCACGTACAGTGGGAATCGATGATATGCGAAGCACGAATGAGAATGGTTGATATGTCACTGTAGGAGGAGGAGGAGGAGGAGGAAGAGAAGGAAGGAAATAAATGAAAGGCAGGGAGGTCAACCAGACGCACAAAATCAGCACATCGTTACGAGGTGGAGGTAAATGATGCCGTACATGACTTCCGTGTAATGATTATCATGTTTGGATTTGTTGTTTACCTTCCTCATCTATTCACGTCAGGTGATACCAAATTCAGTATTTGTGGAGCTAGCGAAACGACCGCGAGCACGCTATGAGCGTGGTATGCTGTCATTTTCTGACATGATACGCGTGTCAGGATTATCATGTTGGAACTAGCCATATACTTTTGCCATTCATTGACGTCACTGAACACCAGATTTGGTATATGGGGAGCTAGCAAAACGGCCGCGAGCGCAATGAAGGGCTCAATATATATATATATATATATATATATATATATATATATATATATATATATATATATATATATATATATATATATATAAATATGAAAGTAGATGCGCTTTCACATAACAACTGTTGTTATGTGAAAGCGCATCTACTTTCATATTTATAACCTTGCGGCAACCGAAGTTATTCTCTGCACATATATATATATATATATATATATATATATATATATATATATATATATATATATATATATATATATATATATATATATATATATATATATATATATATATATATATATATATATATATAGCCGCCTATGACCTTTAAATCTCCTGGCCGTTTCGATAATGGTAACGATACCAAACTTGGTATGGAATAACATGGCTGTATGAAGAACATATTTGACTAGTCATAACATGAAAATCATGACACGGATCTCATGAATGTCATGATTTACATTTCACGGTTCTGCAGCTCTTGCGATGGTTTCGTTCACATGGCATGTTGCAAAAGTTGTATGGTATGACATGATTGCATGGCATACCGTGTCTTCTTCCGATTTATTCCTGGGTATTTTAGCGGCGTTGGCGACGCAGCATTCTAGACGATTGATCCCGTAGTCAGTGGCCTTGAAGCCGCCACGTGGGCGCACAATTATCTTGTAATCTTCCTTCGGCAGACGGGGCATCCTGCTCGCAGCCACAATTTGTCTTGCTCTCTGTCCCTTCCTCCACCTATTACTGACCGCGTTCTCGCTTGAGAAGTGCGTTTCTTGGTCCTTGGCTTCATGCGTTGTGGTTTATTTGTTGGCTCGTCCTCTTCTGTTCACAAGGCGCCAACCTGCTTCGTTCTCATACTCTTGTTGCGGGATATCTTCGCCATCCACGCTCATCGTAGCCATCCTGTGGCATTAACCCAATAAGACGCCGCCTTGAAGGGGCTCAAGACGCCAGCGTCCATGGGCTAGGCCAAGCGCATTATGCACAGCAGCAGGAGGCAACGGCGTCGTGCGTTCGTCGGCGTTACAGAAATGTGGTCAATGTGCCGAAAATTAAGCGTCCACCTACTTGAGAGTGGTATCGCGGGGTTCCGTGGAACTTCCACTTTCTTCACTGTAAGAAGGCGTCCGTCAATTCTTCGATTTCACGCTGAGAATCACAGAAAATCGGCGGAGCCGACGCGACATGCGTGTCTGCACTCCGTGGCCCCCTGGTGGTCTCCCGTTATGAACGAGACAAAAAAAAAAAAGAAAGTTAAGACAGACGGGTGCTTCACCTGGTTTTTCCAGTCCCTCGCGCTTTATTTTTACCAAGTTTGATTGGTAGGCATTCTGGGAAAATTTTGCTTTATATCTAGACAAGCAGACCGTGCATGCGCCATGTGCCGATGCTGACGTACTTTCTCACTGGCAAGAATACACGTGGATTTGCTCGTATCGCAATAGAATATGCCGCAGAAAATTAGCCGGAAGGAATGATGGGACGATGTGTTGAGGCTAAACAATATTTCAATATGGATTGTAACAAATTACTGAGACAGCAGTCGTGATTTACATTTTTGGCGCCCTGATTCAGTGCACGCATACTTGTGCCTATACATATGCTTCACTGTGAGCGTACTGCAAAGTTTGTTTATTGAAACGCACACACAAGACGATTCACCGCTTCGCTAGAACTAGGCGCTACAGTGTGGTCGCGGGCTGTGGAAGCATCATGTGCGCATGCGTTTAGATATAATTTGGTTGCCTAGATAAATATGATTCTGTTTACTAGCGGAGAGTGGTAATACGTTCTTTAAAAACTCACATGGTGCATTAATCTGAGCCGGCTGAATGTAAAAAAAAAAAACTACCTTTTTTTCCCTCAGCCACCATACGAGAAAGCAGGGAACACGAGCTGCAGCTTCACGATCCACTACTGTCGAGCACCGGCTTTATATACTTCCCTTAAAGTTGCGCACTGTTTGGTTTCGGTCGCCGCTCAAAGAAGGGCGCCACAACTGCATGGTGTCGCAATGCGTAACATAACGTCACGCCAGAATTTGTGACGTCATAATGAAGTACAGAGTATTGATATGTGTGACGTCATAATAGCGTCATATGTTAACGTCATCACGTGATGGTGACTCTTCACATCACTCGTCTCAGTCGCCACCGATGGTCAAATTCTCCATTTGATGACACACCTAAGTCTCTAGACTTACACATAAGGCATAATTCCGTGCTTACTGGAAGTATAAAGAAATGACTACGCTTTGTTCACCAACTGCCTGGAGGAATTTTATCTCGTACTATCTCAGAGACCCTATAGCAGGTCAAGTTAAAGTTTATTTTTTAGCTTATTAACTCGATGAATATCCCTTAGCATCACATTCGTATTGTTGCTTACTAATAACTTTGTGCGAAGCGTAGGCATTTATTTCAACATCTTCACCAAAGCAGCTAAACCCCTAGAAAAGTAGGATTTTCGCAAATATTCTAAATGCTTGAAATAAGGTTAAGTGAAGCAGCTAGTGCGGCTAAAAACACTCTCAGACGTCCCATACGAGGTTCTTAGATGGACCAATGAAAGAAAAAAAAAAAGGAAGCCGCCCGCATCTTCGCATGGGGTGAACTCGAGTAAATGCGTGTCACTGAGGGGGGGGGGGGGGGAGTGGTATCATGTGAAATTGATATGGTTTGTGAATGTTTAATTGTTATTTCGTCTTTATTATTATTTATTGAATGGAGAAGCATTGCCTCACACGAGTGGTGTGTGGTACGATGATGTTGGGTTGTGTTCCACTAGTGGTTGATGGCACTGATGCTTCCATCGCATCTACCCGAGTCGAGCAAAGCGTCGAGTCAAGCGAAAGCCAAGCAACGACGCCCTTGACTGAGTTCCAAATGCGCGATCCAGTGCCTACGTATACGGAGGGGGGGGGGGGGCAGTGAATGGTTGTGCAGCGTGGGCAGTCGTTTTTTTTTTTTTACTAGCAGACGCTGCTTGCGTCGGCCTTGCGAGGTGAGAGAGGGGCAGGGGAGCGACAGTTGGCACGAGACGCGAGCACGCAGCATGAGACGCGAGCATGCGCAGTGGGTGTGTGGACGACGACGCCGGCACCGGATCTGCGGCCTCGTGCGACTGAGAAATGCTCCGCATTTAAAAAGCACATAAACGACCCCATTTATGGACATCTGTGCTGCTTGCAAGAAAAAAGAATAATCACAATACAGACACACACATGTATGTGCGTGTGTTTGTGTGTACCTGTGCGTGCGTGTGCGCGAATAACGCGATTCTTCTTCCTGCTATACCCAACACACTGGCTAAAAGAAAACGTTTTATTTCGGCCTAGGTACACGTTAAAGAAATGTAGGTGCCTAAATTTAATCAGGAGTCCACCATGAGGGCCTGCCTCGCAGTCACATCACCATTTTGGTGCATAAGCCTCATAAATACATTGTGGTCTAACGGTGGCGGCGTAGAGAAGCGTTTCAGGTTGAATTTGAAGTTTACCACATTCAACCCACTGGACGCATATATACTCGTCTTGCGCGTTCAAGAAGCCCAGGTGGTCGAAATTCCCGGAGTGCTCCACTGAGGTGTCTCTCGTAATCATGTAATGGTTTTGGAGCGCCATACCGCCAGAATTATTATATATTATTATTTCGAGCTTATATAATCTAGGTGTAGCTACCCCATTTAATGCATTCAAAAACATCTTGTTCAAGAGCACGTCACTACAGCCGCAGAACAGTCACGTAGCTGACCCTCAAAGGTTTAAACGTGGGTTTCTTGGCGCTAGAACATCTCTGCACTTGCTTTCGGTTCGCGCTTACATGGCGTGTCTTTTTTCCACTCGAGTTCGGCCCGCTGGATTCACAGCCGTTATTCGCGCGAAATTACTTGGCCGGCCGTGGCTGCCTTTCGTGGATGAGCAGGCGAGTGGATCACGTCGGCGGCATGGAAAATTACGGGAATAAAAGGAGGACAATGGCAGAGGTGCATTACATTAACGAGTTCGTGCACAAAGGTGTTCCGCGTGGCACGGTCACTTTTTATATAGAGCCGCACGCAGCTTGGCTTTTGTGTAGCCTACTTTCAGCTACTTTTGCACGCAAAAAGCATACGTTGCTTTTTAAATGAAACAAAAATTCTTAAAAAGACAACAGCGAGACAATTACTTTTGATCTTTTAAAATCATGACTGCCTTAAAGGTTGGTAACTTTGTGGAACCATGTTTTTCTGTGATTTCTACCACTTCTGAAACCGTCATATTAAGTTTCCTATGAAAGAACCAATTTACAATAGGGTGTGAGTGAAACTACCTAATTTGTGATAACGGCTTTTCGTGAGAGATGTGCAGTAGGCTAAACCCAAGATTTGAGAAGATAGCCGAATATCACAATTTAGGCGCAGTTTTTTATGCATTGTAATCGACAGCAGCCATAGAAGTCGCCGATTTTGATCCCACTGATGTTGTGGTACAAAGTACCTCGAACTTCATTGAACTCGATACTGAGGCGATAGCAACCTTGCCGCAGAGGCAAAGCGAAGTAGCTGACTCATCTGTATATACATGAATACAATTACAGTTTCTCCTCTGTAATTACTAAAAGGTGAATGTTTCTGGAATAACTATCGGGAGTTTTGCCTTCTTTCCATAAATATAGAAATTGTGGTTCTAATTCAGTACGGCGACTAAGGAGATAACATAGCCACAATTGCAGTGGATGCCAGGCCGCCGAATAATTATCGGACCCACAGGAGCCGACCCCTCACATACTAATGTCTTCACATCACAGGCTCTCGCACCGCCACTAGTTCTTACGACACCGGCAACGTCACTCGAGAAGCAGCCCACATTTTACAAACACAAAAATCCACGGGCTTGCACTACCTTTCTTGGTTTCCTGTTCACATGGGCAAAGACATCCACCCACAGCAACCCAACCTCAACGATATGGCTCATGATAGAGCGCGAGAACTGACCTGCCCCGACGATCAATCAGCCACCGAAGAACTGGGCCCAGACGTACGATTTAAAGACCCTTTATTCAGCTTCCTCGAAAGTACCTCTAACAACAACAACAACAACAACAACAACAACAACAACAACAACAACAACAACAACAACAACAACAACAACAACAACAACAACAACAACAACAACAACAACAACAACAACAACAACAACAACAACAACAACAACAACAACAACAACAACAACAACAACAACAACAACAACAACAACAACAACAACATTATCATCATCATCATCATCATCATCATCAGCCTGACTACGTCCACTGCCGGACAAAGGCCTCTCCCATGTTCCGCCAGTTAACCCGGTCCTGTGCTTGCTGCTGCCAATTTATACCCGCAAACTTCTTAATCTCATCTGCCCACCTAACCTAGCGAAACATCAGAAGCCAATACTCTTCACCACATGCAAAGATTGGACGCACGCAACAGGTAGCCTTTCGCATGCTTAAAACGAGATCCTGCCCATCACGGGGCCGACTCAGGCGTTACAACTCAGACATAAATCCACAGCGCTGTGTGTGTTTGATGCCTGGGTGTGTGCGTGTTTGTGTGATCGTGTCGTGTGTTCACGCTCGAATTAACTTTTAAAAATGTTGTACCAACTAGCCCAACAACAAGTTCTTTTACACTACAATGCCTAGACTGCACAAAAGAGTACTGTTCACTCGCACACATGCTCTTGCAATATCCTGCGTTACCTCAGGGACCTCTCACCAGTGAGTCCGACTGCAAAGAGGAACTCAGAAGCCTCAAGCTTCAACATCAACTAAAGGCAGTCTAGAGGGCCCTAGAACTGGTGGAACGCAACCACGTTCTCGCCCCGACTCGGGCGTCACCTATAGAGTAGCGGCTGCTAGGATGTCCCTCGTGGACACCCAAGTGGCTTAAACGCCTAAGGACCTTTTCTTGCCTGACTTACCGTAGGCGCTATTGAAGCGGCACGTTTCACGCACAATAAAATCCAGCACGTAGCGGCATCATTGCAAAGACCTAATGCAGGATGAGAAACATGAGTGCTTCCTTATGAAATGTAGCGAGTTGGCAGAGGTGTACCGACTTGAATATGAACCCCCTTCCATTGTGGCTTCTATCGGGGCAAGTGCCGTCAACTCGCCAGTGGTAATGCGACGCAACTTTACCGTGTCACTTTTAGTGGCTGCAGCTTTTGAGTACGGCTGTGGATTTCAGGCATCGACATAATGGGCAGCGAGTGCACCGTGCAACGCGTGGGATTACAATGAGTCGATGCTGTATTTACTGCACTTTTTAGAGCTCATCTTTTAGGCGCCCGTTCATGTGTTGAGCGAGACGAAGCAGACGCAGCGCGAGCCGCGGTGCAGTATCACGGTATTTTTATTCTGGCCACGGGTGGCACCCCGCGCGTTTGACCCAACGCAGCTTGGGAACTCAGTGTCTTGGGCCCCCAATTCTCAAACTCTCTATTGCATGAAACTCTATGGTTTTCGGTAACCATCCGCTCGGAGGAGTTGCTTTGACATTAGGTGCGTGTAGCCTCTCGTGTATGTTTATTGCCGAGCGCTGGCGTTCGACCCATTCCATGTCCCACATTCCACATCGCGAGTGGCCACTCTTAGCGGCGAAGCAAACTCAAACAATTACATCTTAATGGTAAAGTAATCTATTTGAAACACTGATCCTTGAAACGTACTTTGAAAGGGATGGTGTGTTGGTGGACCATTGGCGAGTGAAGTATGGAGTAAACAATTTACTGTGGGAAACACCGGCGCACACTCCTTGCTACACCCCTCTCCTGGTTTCACATTAGTGGAGCATGAACACCTTCCTTACATGCCCCTTCACCACAGTCTCCTAGCGAATTGCACAATTGTTATAAAATCAATCAATCAATCAATCAATCAATCAATTAATCAATCAATCAATCAATCATGTTTTTTTGGGCACGTGTCATGAACAGTTTCCAAGAAGAAAGAAGGTCAACGAATGTTGATTGATAGTACTACGTGCTCTACGAAGAGAGTCGTAAGGTGAATAACAGCGCTTTCTGCTATCCGCTCGACGGATTCTCGAAGACGTTCTAATAAAGAAAAACTGTCCCATAAAGATAAAGTTTTATGTCACTAGTATTAGAAAACTTCGTAATCCCGACAAATTTTCTGGAAGCATATGACAATACTGCTCCCCCCCCCCCCCCCCAAAAAAAAAATGCCTTCACCGGAAAATATGAACTTTTATTTTCCAATGCGGCTAATATTTACATCAGCAGAGTGAACGTACTTGTGCAGCGAACAAAATCCACCGAATAACACTCTCACAAAAGTCCAGATATGACTACGAAGGTGACCTTTGCAGAAGGCTCTGGAAATTTCGGCCATGTGGCGTCCTTTAACATGCGTGTAAACCGAAGTACACGTTCCCCAACCATTCTTGTCTCCATAAGCTTACATATAGTAAGTTTTTATAGTGCAGCTGACTACAACACAAGCTACAAATAGTAGGATAAGCAAAATCGCTTAAAAACCTTCGTTCTTTCCACGATGACTTCGCCGCGCTCCTTCACGGACCCCACTTGGGAGACATGGGTCGAGCAATGCCAGCCAGTGCTTACGCGACAGGGGAACAAGTAGCTCTCAGCTTCCCTCATGCATTCAACTAGGACGACTCAAAGGTGAAAGCGATGTTTTCCTTCTCAGCCGATGTGTAAGGAAGAAAGCAGAAAACATGAGTTGTGGCTTCACGTTTCATTGCTGAGTGCCACCGTCATTTTCTTCTCTCAGGGTTCCGCACTGTCTGATTTTGTTCACCACTGAAAGGAGGGCACTGAAATGGCATCACGTGGCGTTACGTCTAATGACGTCACGCCATATTTCGTGACACCATGATGATGTCATATGGTGACGTCATCACAGTATGACGATTTTTTGCATCAATCGTCGCCATCACCATGGTCGCCTCCTACGGTCAAATTTCCTGTTCCACGAGGCATCTAAGACTTTCACCTTAAAAACAAATGAGAGAAATAGGTAGAAGAAAGAATCAAGAAGAGAGGTCGCCATATCCGCACCTAGAGCAGCTGATCGAGCCTGGCATGTGGCTCCAATCGCGCGTAGCGTTTTTCCCTAGCTGCTTTCCCTTGTGTCACGCACACCGCTAGCTCGAAATCTCTTTAGAGCGGGGATGGATCGGGGTGGTGGTGTAGCGTTGCAGGCGTGTTCGCGCACGAGTTTCTGCGTCAATGAGCTGATAGTAGTGACTCACACTTGAGCTGCAGCGAGGAATAGAGGTGTCTCGAAAGAAATACAAGCACCCAACAATGATCCCGTTTATGCACATGCGAGCTGTGAAACTTGTTGTGTTCTAGGTTGCCGGTTTCTGTTTCAGAATGACATAGGAGGATGCCAAGGGGCGCCACTCTGGCATCCAGGATTTCAAGGCGACTGTAAAATAAAAGGAGTGTGCGTTTGGTAACCGTGGAGTGCGATTGTTCTTCTCTTCGGCGCTTCGCGCCAACCCGCGTGTTCGGGCTGGTCGGCGTCCCCGCCAGCCGCGTTCGTCTCCGTCGGCCGTCTTCTTCTTCTGCTTCGTCGGGACCAGCCAGCCCCCAACACAGCAAAACTCCCCATAGGCTTCATGTTTTTAGTCCAAACACGCCATTCGACGAACTCACCATGTGCTGATTCTGCCCGAAGAAGCAAATTGATAAACGACACTTCCATTGTGTTTTGTGTTGCAGAATACTGAATTCATCTGGAAGCGAGCAGTTGATTTAACAATGCAGTTTATTTTCCGTAGATGGCATCACTGCCGCAGAACTTCTCGACCTTTTTGGAAAGCAATTCTCTGAGCTTTGCCATGGCGATTCGCGCACCTACGGGGAAGACTGCAAAATATATGTTCTAAAGCAGAAATAGACCATGATTTAATGTTTAACCAAAAGTATGACGTGTCCTTCAAAGGGCTCTAAAAGCAATCAAACACTATAGACGAATAAACTATCATTTTCAGGATGAATATCAACCCCCATGCGATCGTTTTGAAGTCATTTGACGTTTTTCTCGTTTCGTTTCTTACGCAAGTAATGTATTGTGTCATTGTTTACCCAGTGTAGAAGTTAATCAAAATACAAGCAGAGTAGATGGCCACCCAGGAGTAACGGGAATGCATTTTACAACTTGTTTTCCATTTCTTGTTGCCGCTGCAGTACAGCCTCCGCACGCTAACATCGTATTGTACTTGTTAACAACCTGAAGATATGTGCGTCTCCCATAATATTATGGTGGTTTTGGGACGTTAAACCACACATATAAATCAATCTAAAGATATTTAAAACCAACTTCAAGCTTTCTTGTCTAGTTTAGTTTTTAATGATGTATTATTATGGCGTGTTGGAGTGCCAGAGTGAATTGTTTGTGGACTTTTGCTGCGCATGTTCATTGTTTATCTGCCGTAACACTCCTGGCTAAGATCTCTATAAGTCGTCTGATTGTGTGCAGTGGCAGTGTACACCTTTATATTTTGTTGTTGTTGTTGCTCCTCCTGCCAGGACCTAAGTATAGGACTGTAGAACCCGTAAATAAATAAATAAAAACCAATAAAACAAATAATCGTTCGTCTTCTGGTCCTTGTCAGCACTTGATTTGTTACCATGCCGTATATGGGTATCATCTCCATAACAATGCAAAAATTGCGATCGCAATCACTGGGCCCTCTGGAAGCCCGGCCACGACGCCAGTGGCGTAAATGACGCAACTTTGTTCCCAGATATGAGGATGTAATGAGAACAGCGTCTTTCTTGAATATTGCGTCGTTGCTAGTCATCGATGTACTGACCGCGGTGTAGGACCAATAATAAACGAGTGGCGTAATGACTTTTTGCAAGCGTATTTTTTACAGTATCGATTAGCGCTGCTGTCCTCTATGCAGTGTAAACATAACATTGGTGCTCAGAAAAACAATAACAAACGACTGGGAGAGCAAACGTTCTGTTAAAACACACTTTTGGAAACAAACAATTTTAAAGCGACGTCAGTATATTTCAAAGCTAAAGTAACATGAACGCTTTCAAAGACGAGCATGATATATTTGCATAATCATCTTCTGTGTTTAAACAAAGGCGTCCTCAACAATGACGTCATATAAGCTATTACAAAAAGGGACCGCGATTTCTCTTTGCGTCCTTATTTTTTCTGTATGCTCTCTAACAGATGGCTTGCTTTCGTTCACTCAAATCCTTGCTCATATTTAAGGTTTTATCGAGCAGCCGGAGCGAGGAAGTTCTCTCCATAGATGAGCACCCTTCATAACATACAGTTTCTCTGCTTCATTTTATCACTCGAAACATTGCCGCGTCAGGCAGCAGTTATTCTTCTATACTCGTTAGGTCCGAACTGTCTTCTCAAAGTGCAAGTATTAGCCACGCACTGCAGTTTATTGGTTGGGTGACAGTGTATCCGTTTCTGCGAGTGAAAGTATGCTCTACTGTATACCATAAACGACGCTCTCAGTATTCAGAGAGTTATTCAGATGACGCTGTCATTATTCTTCTGGAAGTCATGACGCACCGCTTCATTCACCTCTTTGTTTTCCACATATTGTAAATGAAAATAAAAATGAAGTCGCTGGTGGATCGCAAAAATAAATAAATGTTGTTTGCTTTGCGCTGACATCACGAGCGTTTCACATGACAGGTCTTTCTTGTTTTTGAGTTAAGGTTCATATAAACGTCGCATAAATATTGGCAGCCTCCTTTGGTGAAAAAAAAAGGGTTGAAGAAACACAATTGCTGAAGCCTCAGCATGGGACCTTCAAAATGTAACTTCGCGTTCTGTTTACTTCCAAGTATGTAAGATAAACTTCGACAAGTAAATCTTAAATGTTGCGCACGACCTCGTGTTCAAGTAAGCAATCGGTTGCGCATTTCACGGAGATTGTTCTCCAGGTATAAAAATGATCAATAACAATTATTACAAGGGTTGTCCGAAAATGTCTAAAAACTATGATCATTAAGAGCGGTGTCGTAGTGGAGGGCTCCAAAAATTTTGACTTCCTGGAGTTTATTGCGCATAAAAATAGTTTGATTATCATCTGTTTCAATGTGAGTAAGCACTTCATGCATGAAGTTATGGCGTACCCACCTCCACGGTAGACTGGTTAGTGTGCTGGGCTGCTCATTTGAAAGTCGCGGGTACAAACGCAGCCGCGGCAGTTGTATTTCAATGAAGGCTAAATGTTAGAGGCCCGTGTGCTGTGCAATTTAGGGCGCGTTAGAGGACACTATAGATGGTTGAAATGTCGGAGCTCTCCACTACAGCGTGCTTCATGATCTTGTCGTGACTTTAACAAATACAACCCCAGTAATATTAACAATAATATTGAATGCGAAACACTTTTTAGTGGCCTGCCCGCTCTTTGAGAGTTTCCATCCCTCCGTCCGTCCGTTTGTTAATGATACTGGCGTCACGTCAAGTTAACGTCAGTTGCATTTACCGCCAGCCAATTAAGTTGGATCGTGCTACGTAGTACTATCCAGCGCTATAGCATTCAAAGAAGCTCATGCTCTACATATCACCTTAAAGCTTCCGGTGTCGGCGATCTCGGTGTTGTGGTTGGTGTCGTTGCGCAACCGTAAAAATTGCTTAAACGAAACATATGCGACAATTGAACACATGTCTTCATAAAACATTTTTAGATATCTTCGTGATGTTTAGTCATTTCGTCATGCTTCGTTACACCCCCCCCCCCCAAACCTCACAGCAAAAAGAAATATATCACCGCAGTCACCTCCCTCTTCATGCTTCGCACAACAGCGGTTCCCTTAGTGCGAGGAACCTGCCGAATTTCGTTGCTATTATTCTCTATCCTTTAACAAATTACCGCTACCGCAGTTCATCAAAGCCTCAAGTTCTAAAAAGTACATTGCCCGGAACGGCAACTCCGTTTTGCCAAAAAAAAGTGTGTCCATAACATGCCTGTGCTCTGAATATACTTCATAGTGAGGGGTGAATAACGGACTTACTCAGCAGTTTTAATTTGCGTGGTGGCCATTCCAGTACTTACCTTAGAGCAAATCATTACTAACTGCACCTTGTAATCTAAATAAAAAACAAATTTTGAGCATATAAGAAGCAGACTAAGAATATAAGCCACGTTATGCACGTTTAATGTACTCGCTTTGGCGCTTTGATGATTAATAAGACATTCACCAGTCAACGATTCACGAGCTATAGCAAGCAAGCAACAAGCAAGCAAGGAAAAGAGAAAGAGAGAGAAAGAAAATGGGCCTGATTTTCGGGTGGCACGTCCGATCGTCGCAGTGGAAGCAGCCAGAACAGTCGGTAGGGAGGAGAGTGAACAAAAAACCCACTCCGGAAATAGTTCTGCAACGTGTCCGTTATTGCGCAGTTGCGGCAACACGATAGGAGTGACAGAAAACGTGAGAGAAGATAATGGGCAGCATTTGTACACTATGCCTACAGTTGGATTATTGCGCGAAGGAACCGGAAAACCAGAAGAAAGGGAGAAGAGTCGATAAGAGGAGCGGCCAAAACGAATAGAAATGACTGCGGTGGGAGAACAGCGTGATGTGACCAAAAAAGAACTACGAGCAGTGGATACTGGTTGCCGTTCGAATCGCGCTACGTGTCTGACTTTTGCGCAGAAATGACGCACGTTACCGCCGACTCTGTCCTGTGGGAGTTTTGAAGCACTACACCAAACAGACTGCCATTGTACTGAACAGGCTATGCGCATTTGTAAGTTAGAGGGGAGGAAATGTGGAGGCTGAGTAGCGACGTGGCTGTATCGACGTACGGTGAGACATTGCTGACAGAGAGGTTGAAACTTGCTGCACTATTGGATAATAGGACGATAGAAAGAATGGTGATCTGGTGACTCAAGGATAAATGTACGGTCCAGAACATTTGTTGGTGTTGTAGAGAAAGAGTGAGACAGAGCTCAATACCGATGATGGGTTGCGGGACTAGGGTGAATACTCCGCCAGTTCGTTGCCAAACGAGATAATAGGTTTAACCTCCACAGCACGCACGCTTAGCAATTTTGCATGCTTGTGCACGCAGTGTAAGAGAGGTGATGAAACGTTTAATAATAATAATAATAATAATAATAATAATAATAATAATAATAATAATAATAATAATAATAATAATAATAATAATAATAATAATAATAATAATAATAATAATAATAATAATAATAATCTCGGTCTTTGCCTTAGGTACCTTGCACATATGTCGTTTTCTACCACAAAGTGGGCGTGCGACTATTCATTAGCAGACGAAATGAGAATATCTCGAGTGTATACCGAACGGCGCCATAAATAACGCACGGCTAAAGCAAAGCAGTGTTGGCTGACAAAGTGAAACAGCCGCTTTATTTCCCAGGTCAGCACTACCAGCGATCCGAACACCAGAGCAAGTGAGTATATAGGCAATTTCATTCGGTCGATTTACTCAATGTGACCTGCATGCTTAGGTGCAAGTACTTACACTAGCTCTAGTTTCTGCCCACGCGTTTAGCCGAAGCCAGTCAGTTGGCCGTGGATGTGATAGTTGCCCTTCCATAGACCCCCACCCTCGCCTCAGAATGTTATATATAGATAGCACGGCCCAGGATATTTATTTCCCCACCTACGGGGCTTGTAAGAAATCGGGAGGCAACTGCGCAATAAGCGAAGCGAGAGCGTAGTCGCTTTCTTTGCAACATTAGCGTAAGAAAAAAAAAGGTCTAGGAAACTCCACTGGGCACAAGTAAAAAAAAGTCACAACATATCCACGGAGCGAATGATGATGAGTGGGGCGAAGCGTCCGTCGGCCGATCCGTGCTTCCGTCCGTCTGTTCATTCTTGTTTCCGTCCGCCCGCGCGACCATCCATGCGTCCGTCCGTCTGTCGATGCGTCCATCCGAGAGTGCATCCATCCATCTGTCCGTCCGTTCGTGCGTTCATCCGGCCGTACGTCCGTGCGTCCACCCATCCGTCCGTCCGTCTGCTAGTCTGTCTGTCCGTGCGTCCGTTCGTGCGCCCATCTAGTGAACACTCCAAGCAAGTACCGCCATCTCCCATCTCTCCACCCCTGTGGCACATATCCGCTCTAGAGCGGGCATGTGCCAACAGTGGCTACATACATACATACATACATACATACATACATACATACATACATACATACATACATACATACATACATACATACATACATACATACATACATACATACATACATACATACATACATACATACATACATACATACATACATACATACATACATACATACATATGGAGGAGGAGGAGGAGGAGCGACAGACCCACACCATAGGGAGCTTCGCCCCTAAAAAACAGAAAATGTAAGATTGTCGAGGGAGTAAACCATTTTTCTGGGTGATAAATAGACCATATCTTTTGGCATCGCAGGATGGTGTATCTTAAGAGCGTTTAGAGCACAAGTGTTTCAATCTATTGGGTTGCGTACTGGGATCAAGTGGAACAGAAATCACTGCACGCTGCACATTAGTAAAGTTTTTAGAGGAATCTAGAATATCATAAAAAATACTAATCCACATAATCAGTTATTGGTCACATTGTTTCGACATACTTCTTACTCCATTTTTTGCGTTGTTTTTTGTGTTTTATGACAGCTGTGTTCTAAGTGTGGGCAAGTGACCAGAGGTGGTTGTGTGATCACCTTCTGCAAAGATGTGTTATATGTACACTTCTGTAAAGTGCGAACATTTCTTGTGTTTCATGAGCGGTAACACAGCCATAGGTCGTATTTCCCAGCTCTCCCATACATCGACCGAGAAGAAAAAGAAGATGGCTAATGCACGAGTGAGCCCGAGAGTGTTTTATTCTTTTTCAGCACACTTGTTCGTTCACGTGAGCTAATTGAAATATAGAATGCTTTTCAAGTATCGTATTACGCTTAGTTATGCCAATATTGCTTTCACACTTTTAGGTAACCTCTATTTTTTTTTTCATCACCTGCGAACACCTTGAGTGGCTTAAAAAAATTGCAGCATATCCACGGAGTGAATGATGGAGAGTGGGGCGAAGAATTCGTCCGTCCATTCGTTCTTGCTTCCGTCCGTCCATGCGTCCGTCAGTGTGACCGTCCATGCGTCCATCAGCCCGTCCGTGCATGCGTCTGTTCGTGCGTCCGTCCCTGCGTTCGTCCATGCAGCCGCCCCTGCGTCCGTTCATGCGTCCATCCATGCATCTGTCTATGTGTCCGTTCGTCCATCTATTCAACACTCCAAGTACCACCATCTCGCATCTTTTCATCATATATTCCCCATATAGAAACACCGCCATCCAGCGGACATTCCAAGGACTAAACGAGAGGTGGCACACGCACACTTTCTTACGGCTTGCGCTTCGGGTCCACTTCCCACCTTTAACCACCTCGAGTTCATGGTATATACTAGTTCACTGTATTCATGGCACTGCGGCCGAACGCTCGCTAAACCTTTCGAAAACCAAGGAGGTTACGCCCAGCGAGTATGACGTAGCAAACTTTTTCAGTCAGATAGTGATCAATGTACATGCCAATGGCTGCTAATGGGAAATGAGAGGCGGAGAATTCGGCTTTTACTTTCTTACGGCTTGCGCTTCGTATCTACTTCCCATTTTTAACCACCTCGAGTTCATTCATGGTATATACAAGTTCATTGTATTCATGGCACTGCGGCTCAACGCTCGCTAAACCTTTCTAAAGCTAGGGAGGTTACACCCAGCGAGTATAACGTAGCAACCCTTTCTTGTCAGATAGGGCTCAATGTACATGCCAATGGCTGCTAATGGTGATCGCAGCCTGCGCGTTAACTAAAAGCCGAATGCTCCTGTCTCTCATTCCCCATTAGCAGCCATTGACATGTACATTGAGCACTATTTTTTATTGTTCAACAACGCACAGAAGAAGTCTCTCACCGGCACCACCTTGGAGGTCAAAATGTTATACTTGTTACATACTACTGAAGACGAACGGGTGCCGCTATAAGGAGCTTCGCCCCGAAAGGTATGACTGGTGACAAGGGTGCACGATCACACGAGCCACGCTGGTGCGTTCATGAGAGTGCCCCAGATTCATCGTGAAGAAGCCCGGTAGAGAGCCTCATTTCCAGGAATTGGGGACATCTAGACATGGCGCCATCTCTTGGCGGAAGGAACGGCAACTTGCCATAGCTGAATGGAATATAGATGAGGAAAATCATATATCTTGAAAAAAAAAAAAAGGTAGCTATCAAAAACCACTCCGGGTTATAGGCAGCGGAGACAAACTGGTACATTTCGATAGTATTGCAGTAACGTACTACAAAGCATGTGGCGTCCTAGGACAATCGAACACTGCCCATAGAAAAACATCGGGCCCTATCGTTAAATATGAAACACTCTAGGAAGCCATGGTGTTTGTAATGCGGCACTGCAATTTTGCCAGACTTTTCAAATAAGTATCTGCTGTGTATATCCGGGGGTAGTTTTTGATAAGCAGCTTTTTTCGTCAGAATACGACTTTTCTTGCCTATTTGATATGTTTTTTCTTGCCACAAGCAACTGCTGTGGCCGACGATAGATGGCGCTACGCGCAGATGTCCCCCTAAAGTCTCTGAAAAAACTGAAGTAGCGCCATTCGTGTCAATGGGCAGGCTCCTCTCCCCTCGCATGCATAGCATTTGTGAAGGTATCGCAAACGCCATATTGTTTGTCCACTTTCGCGAGCATGCGCTCCAGGAACAGAGACCACCAGCGTACCCTTTCAGCATACCCGAGGCACGGCCACTCGATGAACACACGGCGCAGCAGTGTCCGAGCTGCCAAAGCACCTGGCACATCCAGGTTGCCCACGTGCTTTCGCATTCGTAGTTTCCTGGTGGACACTCTAGAGGCGCTGCTGCTTGCTGGGACAGGAGGAATAGGCGAAGGGTTGCGGTTAGTGCTACTTTAGTTTTTTTAAAGACGATAGCCTTTCTTAGAGACCTTCAACGCAAAAATTTTGGTCTGTATGTACATTTGTCTGTTTGTCTGCACTTAACGGTACTCTAAACGGCACCAGACGATACCCCGAACGGCCGACCCGACCCCATCCGCAGCGCCCACCAATATTGCTCAAAATTCAGCATTCATACTTGCGCGATTGTCAAGTGAAAAACAATTGTTGCCATAACTGAGGCACCATGGCAACACGTCAATATTCTGTGTGTGTGTCTTTTACTAGAAAAGGCATACATAAGTAATTCTAAGGACCGTATCGTTTATCACGCTGCGCTGACCATGCAACGCATGCACAAAAAGGCAAGTGTTTCCAACGCTTTGCTAAGACAGACAGATAAACCAAAATTTTTGCGTTGAAGTGCCCTAAGAAAGACTATCGTCTTTAAAAAACACTTGATCGACCCGCGAGTCCTCCTTTGCCGTGGGGCGCCGGGACGGTAGAAAGGCAGCCGCCTAACTGTGGTGATAAGGAGGAGCACCCAAAGCCCAGCTGTTTCTCATCCCGATGATAGTAATAGCGCGAGAACAAAACGACGACACAGAGACAAGAAGGACACGAAGGACATTAGCGCTCGTGTTCTTCGTGTCCTTCTTGTCTCTGTGCCGTCGTTTTGTTCTCGCGCTATAACTATTGTCATGCCATACCAACTAGCCCACTCTGCCACACTTCTGTTTCTCATCCACCGAGATTTGCATGGTTGAAAAAACACCATTGACGCTGGTGCCTGCATGGAAATGCGACAAATGGCACTTGTGTGCCCCAGGAAAGGCCGCGAAAGCGAGTTTCTACCGAAAACAGGAGAGGGACATCGGAGCACCACGCTGTGCGTCTCCGGCTGATAGGCCGCCGACGCTCAAACCAACGCCAGCTGTCCAGTCACGAGCCTTCAAATTCGCCTGCCTGCGACCGCCGTTCGACAGCGTGGGTGGTCGGCCCGAGCAGCAAGGCGATGGATTCACCATCCCCACATGCTGGAAACATGATTCTCCCGATGTGATGGTGTCGCCAGAACAATACGAGTGTTTGGGTTTGTATGTTTATGTTCTTGGAGGGGGGGGGGGGGCAGTGTCGGCAAAAAGGCTCTCAAAATTGGTGACCTGACTGGATGGAATGAAAGCGTCATATCCAGCTTCCTTAGGTATTGTGTCTAGGGCTGATTAAGCGCAAAACGACAGCACAAGAAAGAAAACAGAACACGGCCCTAAAGCCTGTATTTGAATGATGCAATAATAGACCATGCATTAAAGCCTGCCTATGAAATTGTTGTGTGACGTCATATATGTATGAGCTGGATTTGTACGCAACTAAATCCGGCACACTTCGTAATACATTGCGTGAATAGAAGAGCTAGCTTTGGTAACAATTCGGCACAATGATGGGAGGTACAAGGAGGATACGTTAACGCTCCTGCGAGTGAACAGCATGAAAATGGGACTAAGATGAAGGAGCAGGTCAACACAAGCGCTGATCAACAACTGTGCGCAAGTTTATTGGGACAAAAATACATACAAAATTGAAGCGCAAGAAATAAACACCTCAAAACAAAACAAAAAGACATCAAAGTACCACTTGTTCCCACCGATGAAGTCTACGCCCACCTCGAGCCCCGATATCAAAACTTAGCTTCCCAAGAACATCATCTCTTTTATTAGGAGAGCGGCTGAGGCTTCACTGACACACCACACGTGTTTCCTTTTTTATTGATCTGAAAAGCTCCCTCGATTTCGCGGTCAATCCGATTTTGATACAATGAGATGACCTCACAATCATTGATGAGAGGCGCACAGGTACACTTCGAACAATTTGCTGTCAAGATGCTGTTTGTTGAGGGCTTGATATTTCAGGCATCTTCTCTGAGATGGTCGCACAAGCAGCGCCCGGTTTGCCCCGAGTAGGAACGGCCACAGGACAGAGGAATATCGTATACTACGTTGTCCACGCATTCAACGTAATGTATCCTGTGTCTCTTGACACATGTGCATTTCTTCGGATCATTTGCCTTGACTTGCTTGAGCAAGAGGCCGAGCTTGCGGGGAGCTGAAACAACGAGCCTTATGCCAGCTTGTCGTAGAATTTTCTTGAGCGCATGGCTTACGCAGTGGACATAAGGAATGGAAGAAGTTTTCTGTCATTCCTGTGCATTGTGTTTCTTAGTGCTTCCCCGGAAAACCTCACTGAGTAGCTTCGTTGCCCAGGTACACAAAAGTCCCATCGGCTTGGCGGCGCACTTCAGCCGCTGTATCTAGGCTCCAAATATTTGTTTTTTTGTGCTTGATGAAAGCAGGACCTCTTGAGGGCACTTCAGAGGACACTTGTGACAACTCCGTGATTTGTGAGTTTCCTTTTTTTTGTTGTTACATCTTATTGTAGGTGCATGCTTTCTGTCACAATTCGCTTGGACACAGTTGTCCGCCAGCGCTTGTATTGTCTGTTCATTCATCTGAGTCCCGTCTTAGCGCAGTTCACTCGCAGGATCACGTACACACTGGCCCTTCAAAAAACCCTTCCACAGTTTATTACCCTAGGGCTGTTGAAGCTAATCGCTTTTCACGTAAGTTTAGCTCTACTGGTATCATTTTGTTCTGCTGAGCAATGACTTGTGTTCTTCACGGCTGCAGTGTCTCTCTTGTCGTATAAGTTGCAATTTGTTTTGTTTCGCCATTATCATAAACGCAGAAGAATTTGCGTGACTTTTTTTTAAAGGACCACAGAAATGCTCATTACTTCCGCCTTAAACGAAAGTCTTACATGCCGCTTTGCTTATAGAAGGCTTCGAATAAATAATGCTATCTACACAGTACGGCAAGCATGTTTCCTCAGCGTTTAAATTGGTAGCATGCTTGATCATCCCACAGACATACTTTTTACAAAACTTGGTATCTCTTCAGTTTCCGGGCTCACCAACACCGTTCTTTGAGATATCGCGAAAATGAAAGGGAATCAACGCGTTGAGGTATTATACCGCTTGGAACTGCCGTGATTAAAGTAGGGTGCCGGAAAGAAATTCTTGGTGAATTTTGCGACAAAGCAATTTGTACGAACTAAGATGTTTTCTCAAAAGGCCTTAAAAATTGATAATTTTGGCATAAAGGCATTAAAAAAATTCAACTTGTTTTTATATGGTTCTACAGGGCAGTACCGCTTGACCAGTTAAGCCGCGAGCTTTAGCAGTTCTTCATAATTTATTCTGTCGGCTGTTCACTTTACAATGCTTTCTTTAGAGGTTCGAAGTTGTACGTGATAGCAACATCACCAGAGAAATTGTGTTCCCAACAAGCAGGCATACGCGAACTTGGCGTAAATTACTTTTAGTGACTTTTCTTCTTCTTCGTGACTGTAATGAAACTGCGAAACACAAGGCGCAGTTCCTCAGTCAATCTAATCTTCACTTTGTTCCACAAGAACAACGCCGTTAATATATTTGCATAAGAGAAGATTGCAACCACTGAAACTTATTTCTGCAATGTGGACGCCGAAACTCAAGGTGTCAAACAAACAGTATAACAGCGTTGAATTGTTCAGCGCTCAGTTGGAACTTTACCTGGATGCCACTGACCACGAGAATCAACATACACCTCCATCTCCAGTACATTTTTTGCAGCTTGTCGAATATTGTGCGGTCTTTAGTCAGGCAAATCAAATCAGATCGTTTGACATGGACTGACCACAAATGTACGCATGTACAGCCTTTTAAGATATGGTACCTTAACGAGAAGTGTTCCTTTAAAGACATAATTATTGTAAGAGTATAGAGGCTTTTTGCTGCGGCACTTGTGAGATACTGTTTGATTGCATATCCCTATCATCTTTACTTTCCTTTTGTCATCCCCAAATGCATAAATCTACACCAAAAAGGTGTAGTACACGCAGATTTTTACTACACCTTTTCGGTGCAATGAATTTCTTTACTTTGTGTCATCAATTCTGTTTGTGCCCCGTGAAATTCTTAGTTACGCATCTTGTTCCATTTGAACGTTTTCTGCTATACTTTTTTGTCTTTTTTCTGCGTGTGATTTGCTGTATGGGTTTGATAGTTTTGTTTGTAGATATTACTGTACTTTTCAAAGTGATATTCATGTGATCTACTTGATGTAAACACCGTTCATGCATTCTCATCTTTCTTTGACATTGCTTTGACATTCTCTGCTGTTCATTACTCACCACGTCAGAGTAGATAGTGCATGATAGTGATAGTTCACGTGTCAAGGGCCCTTGATATACCATGCCTACTTAAGAAAAGCGCATTTTTGTAACGTGTTTTTCCTGATGAAGGCCGGTCCCCGGCTGAAACGTAGGAAAAATAAAAAGTTTTCGTTTTGCCCGTCCTCCACTTCTTGGTATACATACATATATATATATATATATATATATATATATATATATATATATATATATATATATATAAGTCAAGTAGATCCTCCAAGAGAACGGTAACAACGGAAGTGTTTGTTGCCGTTGTTACCGTTCTCTTGGAGGATCTACTTGACTTATTGCAACGCTACGGCCATTTTCGCCACCATGCCTGCCTATATATATATATATATATATATATATATATATATATATATATATATATATATATATATATATATATATATTTATATATGAGATCTAACAGACAGTAATGCCAAGGAATGTACAGGGGAAGTTATTAGAGCCAATGGAATGTAAATAAGAAGAAAGAAAAGTGGATGAAAAAATAACCAGCCGTGAGCAGGAATCGAACCTACGACCTTCGAATAACGCAATGGTTTCTCGTCGACACGTTCGCTGCAGTGATCGGTCTCGGTCATCTCGACTACTCGTTGACGGCAAGAAATTAATGCAGATGCTGATGAGAGAAAGTCCCAACCTAAAAGTAGTTCATGAGCACATGAAATTAAGACAGCGAAGGTGATGTGATGAAGAATACCATCAATGAAGACACGCGCTGTACATTGGGCCGATGGTCTAATTATTGCTCCATTGGCCCCAATCAAAGATGATTCAAGGTAGGGTGTCTTCACTTTCCGCAATCGAGAACACAAGTCGGCACGCATAACTGAAATAGTTGCTCCCGTGTCCACCAAAGCCAACACTCGTACACCTTGCACACTTACCAATAACATGTTTGATGGTCGTTCAGGAGGACTTGTGACATTTCGCCGCGATGCAGTTTTCCCTCCAAAAACTGCACTGTTTAGTTTTCCGATCGCTGGGCAGCCCGTTGAGAGACAGGTTGAAGGGGTGAAACAGAGCGTCGGCGTGGCGAAGGGGAGCGTGGTCGAGAGGCACGTGTATTGTTGGTCGTGTTGGAAATGCGCATAGGAGACGGGGATCGGTGGTTGGCAGGACTGTCGCCATAACGGTAGCTCGTGCACATGTGTTTTCTCGTTCAAACGCGGCATAACCACGACGTTCATCTTGCTGCCGACGTCGACAGACCCGGGAAATGTGTCCTCGAATTCCGCAGTTGTTGCAAATAGGCCGTGGGGCCCGCCAGGAAGAATGGTAGCTAGGATTCGGTGGACGGGCGACTAGAGGTGCGAGATGTTCGTGATCAGGCACAGGTGGTGGTACTTGAGACGGCGAGGGTTGCATTGAAGCGATCTGTGCATACGAAGCGGGTTGGGGGCATGGTGGAGCACGGTGGGTGCTTTGAAACGCTGACATTTCTTCCCTAATAATGCCACGCAGATCGCTAGAAGCGGGTTGAGCGGGAACGTTGTGAGAAGGAGGTAAACTGTAGGCTTGCAGTTCCTCACGAATTATGGTTCGAATGATGGATCGGAGCTCCATACTGTTTGCCAGGGGGTTCTCAGAGAAGTTGGGTCGCAGGCGGATCGACTGCAAGGTATCAAGCCGCTGGCATACAGAGACGATGTCGGAAACCGTCGAAGGGTTGTGCGCGACGAGGGCGTTGAAAGCGGTATGTCCGATACCCTTCAAAAGGTGCCGGACACGATCACCTTCTGGCATGGTGTCGTCGACACGGCGGCAAAGTGCAAGCACATCCTCAATATATAGGAAGTGTAGGACTCACCGCAATGTTGAACACGTTCTGCCAATTTCTTCCGAGCAACTTCTGAACGGATGGTCGGTGTGCCGAAAATGCGTCGGAGCTGGTCTTTGAAGGAAGACCAATCGCGGAAGTCGCTCTCATGATTTAGGAACCACGTCTTGACAACCTGAGAGATGTAAAACTGGACGCGTGCTAATTTCGATGCTTCGTTCCAGTTGTTGTAGACACCTACGCGGTCATAGTTGTCGAGCCAGTCTTCGACATCTTCGCCAGGCAGACCGGAGAAGATTGGATGCTCCCGAGGGGGGTTGTTGACCGGGCTACGGTTGGCGGTGGGTGGTTGAGCCGGCGGGTGGTTCGGTTGGGCTTGCTCTTGCGCCATGGTGCTCTGCTGGCGTAAGCGACGTCCCGAACGGAGCTCCAGGAGCTGGCTTTGGATGGAGAGAGGTCGAAGAGATCGGGAAGCACATTCCACCACTTGAAATACCACGGGTTCAGCGGACGCTTTATTCAAGCAACAGCGAAATGGCGCCGATGATGAAGAGGAACGGGCGAAGACTGATGATGGTTATTGACAGATGAGGATGACGTACAATGAATTCTTACAATATATATATATATATATATATATATATATATATATATATATATATATATATATATATATATATATATATATATATATATATATGCGCGAAATTTTACATATCCGCTGTGGTGGTGCTGCAGTTACGATGTAGCGGTTACGGTGTAGTGGTTACGGTCACCTTCGGTACTTGTACAATTGAGTGGCTTGCTTGCTTTTCTTTTTCCACTGTACTTTATTTTTCTTTGCGATTGCTTATGCAGTATTATGCCTGTGCACCGGTTTTCATTCCAAGGAAAATAAGTAGGCGACTCTGCTGCGCATTGAAAGAAGCATTCTACAATGGGTAGAAAATGCAGTATGTAGAGAACACACACACTTTCCTTCTTTCTACTTTTTTTGCTGACCCAGAGGCCGGCGCTTCGATCCTGGCTGCGGCAGTTTGGTGGACGCAAAATGCTAGAGGCTTGTGTATTGTGTGATATGAGCTGAAGGTAAAGAACATCAGATGGTTGGCATTTCCAGAGCTGTCCACTATGCGGTGTCCCTAAAATTTATATGATGGCCTCGGGACGTTACATCCCAAATATTATTATTAAATATGTCGCAAGCAGTGATACTCATGAGGTTATCTATAGTGTGCAGGGTTTCTTAAGAAATGTAGAGAGTTTAAGTAATGGAGTTTTAAATAGCCGCATTCAAACAAATAGAGAGCTCCTAAAATATAAACACTTCAAGGCCACAAACGTTGCTTTAGTCACCACGGTTGAGAAAGGAAACGCTGCATAGATATAATTCGACCATAATCCATTTTTCTGCGTTAGACCCGGGATTCTTTCTTAAACAGCCTACGCAATGCTCGTGTGCGCTGTGTGTGTATGGTTTTTTTCCTTATTTGTTAAAGTTAGTGAAGCGAAAATATTCTAAAGTAATGGCACTAACAATATGAGTAATAATAACAAAGAAAAAGATGCCATAGAAACGCAGCCACCTTGTCTTCTGAACAGCCGCCAAGTGCAATTCTCCGCCATTGAGTTTGATCAGCGCGTGTATATAGGAGACGTGCTGCTTTGAAAAACGGCTTTGTGATGCAAAATAGATGCAGTGCACAGTCGAGGCCACACAAAGATGGAGACGACTATAGTGGGCCTGGTACGGAGGCCATTGGTGGTTGAAAACATCGCATGAAACATCAAACGCGAATAATAACCACTAACTTTTTATGAAGGCAACTTTACTTTTTTAAAGCAATCGATATTTAAATATGTCTCCTCAGTAGCCTACAACGACACCTCTTTTATGACTAGTTACATGTTTTTGCATGACAGTAAGCTATTTCAAATGCGAACGCATGCAGGGACGTTCCAGTGCCCATAACGTCGTCGTGCCCGTGTTTTCTTCTCAGCCAAGGCATCGCATTTGTCAAAATGATTTTACATTATTGATACTGCTTACATTTACGTGCATATTGAAAGAGCTAAAAAATATCCCCCGCTTAACTGGACACACTGCTGCCATTACCATGTTCCGACGCATTAAATTATTTTAGTATAGCAATTGAAGCTTCGCATGTTGTTTTCAGTGTATATGTTATTCCCGCAGGCTGCGAAAGGTATTACCAGGTTCCGCGGTTGAAATAATAAATATTTAGTGCATAAATATGCGTATCACATAGAAACAAACTGCCAAACCAATCTTAAAAATTTTAAACAAAAAAAAAAAAGACGGAGAGGTCTCAGTCATTTTGGGATGCGATGTGATGCGAAGCAGTACGCGATTAATGGCATATACATTTTTTATTGGTTTCAGTCAAGCTCCTCTGGTTGGGCTGGCTTCCTTGGGCGTTTTAGGTATAGTTATGGACATGTTGTGAGCAGGTCCACACCGAGGAATTTTTTTCGGATGTTATAAGAGGTGGGAGGCATGGAATTGCTGAAGGTGCTGACTATTTGAGGAAATCAGCTATATTGAAGATGCAACATTTAAAAGAACGGGTGGAGGGCGTAATCCAAGGGCCCTTCCTTTCCTGGCTACAAGATTAATTATGGGCTTAACAGACTCGACGACTGCAATGATGCCCAAAGGGACTCCCATAATCTGACTTAATGTCGGCAGTCATGTTAATGCGCAGAGATCTGTTTTATCGAAATGATCCAGACGTTATGGTGAGATGGTGTGCAGATTATCAGGAACAGTTTTTGCAGGATTCTTGCGGGCCGAACAATGTTTGACCCAAACTTGGCGAGTTATAAGAATTAATATGTAATGTGCATTAATTTATTACAAACGCTGATAACAAACACCACGGCCACAGTTGACGCAGTCGCGATATGACACCATTATAGGATCTTTTTCGTAAACAGCTTCAAGCACTGGCTTAGCTCGGTGGATGAATATTCGGCTGCCCCACAGAACGTGTGGGTGCGATTGCAGGTCTGACCACGATTTTCAATCTCTTAAACCTTATAATATATCACTCACCAGCAACGCCGCATACACACACACACACACACACACACACACACACACACACACACACACACACACACACACACACACACACACACACACACACACACACACACACACACACACACACACACACACACACACACACACACACACACACACACACACACACACACACACACACACAAATAAACAAAGCTCACCAGGTCATTGTTCAGTTATGAAGTAGCACTTTGTCTGCTCGTTATGGAACGTTGTAGTAAACCTTCCAGAGCGAAGCACTGTTTATAATTATTTGCCATGGTGTGGCAGTGAAGTTAAAGGGAATACTAGAAAAAAAGTCGGATGAATATACTGTAACATAGTTGTGAGGGTGAAAAAAAGGAAATTGTAGCTGGTAATAATGATACGTTTTATTGGCGAACTTTGCCGTGTAAAAAAAGCAACACTCAGAGTACAGCGAAAGCAGTGGACACCGTCGTCAGTCATCGGTAATCATATCAGCGGTATAAGGCGCGCCGGCATATATACAAGTGGAATCACATGAAAAATTCCAGGCTTATTATTGCTGGTTGGAAGTTCCAGAACTGTATTGTTTGCGTTGCGTACTCAATCTCAGCAGAAGAATAAAATATTCTCGGGAAATTCTGACATTCTGGCGCGGCTCGCGCAAGGAAGCGAATATATAAGTAACTAGTCGGATACATAAAAATATAAAACTAAGTCAGTGTGTCAGTGCTATAAATTTATGGAAACCAAGTATGTGACGTAACTTTGTTTCTATTTTATGGTTAAGAAGCTTACCGACTATCTTTAGGGTATGCAGGCACGGCTTTGTTAAACTCGGCTGTCGTTTTTAAGTATTTTTAATTAACTATTACAATTCACAATGATTATATTTGATACTTTGGAAAAATATACAGAGATATATTCTCCTCCACACGGCGAAATAGCGTTGTGGAAGCGTCGCGACCCTGCTACAAAGACTACAGAAGAACACTTGCATAAATCTGTCTACCTTCCACCTTATCTATCTCACTGTGTACAGGGACATGTGTACATGGTATGGACCCACACCAAGGCTTTTTCACATCACGTGGGAGTGTGGATAGCCCGAAGAAGAGCACGACACATTAAATGACACTTGGGACGGATGGGAGGCGCTACTACCTAGCCTGACCCTAGAAGTTCAGCTACGTCTGATGCAAATAGCTTAGCATGTATGGCTAGTGCTAGTACTTTGTAACAGGCGCACCACCCTGTCGGACAGGCTACCATCGAACACGTCCTGTGCAGCTGCGCTTGCTACGACACACAGCGATGCCAGCTCCGGATGGTTTTGAATCAACTTGACCCCGGACCATTTTGTGTGCAGAAGATACTAGGACCTTGGGCATCTGCCTCAGTTGCGCAGAAAGCAACTAAAGCACTGCTACTTTACCTAAAGTCAACAAACCTGAGCGACCACCTGTAGACTGTGTGTGCTCCCCGAGTGTGCTCGTGATTGTGTGTACCTTCTCATCTTTCTGCAACCTCTTTTCTACCCTTCATGCCTTCCCCAGTGCAGGGTAGCAAACCAGATGTGCATCTGGTTAACTTCCCTGGCTTTCCTTGCATCTTTATCTCTCTCTCTATCTCTCTCTCTCTAGCTTTTAAGCTCTGCGGTGCATTGCGGTTCTGGCCTGTCAAACTTTTGTACAAAGTCTTTCTCCTCCTCCTCCTCCTCCTCCTCCTCCTCCTCCTCCTCCTCCTCCTCCTCCTCCTCCTCTTCCTCCTTCTCCTCCTCCACCTCCTCCTCCTCCTTCTCCTATACTACTACTGCTGCTGCTGCTGCTACTACTACTACTACTACTACTACTACTACTACTACTACTACTACTACTACTACTACTACTACTACTACTACTACTACTAGTACTACTTCGATTGGTGATGATTCTTTTTCGTGTAACTATACTTGCTGTGGTGTGGAGTCCGAAAGCTCTACTTAGGCACGTCCGAAGTTCGACGACTAAGGAAATGAATTGGTTAATTTCACTCCAGCATGCACTTGTGAGGTTCGCGCCTTTAAATTCAGTTTATAAGAAATAAACCATTTCGGCGTCAACGATAAAAAGTGAGAACTATATATGAAGGCACCTTCTCGACCAGTACTTGAAAACAAAAGTACACCATCTTCCGCTAAAGGGAAACGTTTGTATATGCGATGCGAAGCGGTGGGCGCTAACGCTTACACTGGCGGCGACTTTAACACTGCAGCGCTCTCCACGTCGTTGCGCAGGAGAGAAACCTTGGAGGCCCAAAACACGCAGTGATTAACCATTATTTCCTACTGGAACATGCCAATCGCTGCTAATGGGCAATGAGAGACAAAAGACTCTGATGAGACACAAAGAGACCCGCAGTGCACTTCTAGTTTAATGCGCACACAGCAAATTTTTATTGTTCCACAACGCACAGGAGAAATCTCCCACCGGCACTATGCTTGGGAGGTCAAGATGGAGAACCTATAAATACGGTGGGGCCTGCGAATGGTTGTGCAGCGTGAGAAGTTCATTTTAAATGTGAAGCATCTCTTAGTGAACTTTGGCGACTTTGAGCGTATCTATCTATCTATCTATCTATCTATCTATCTATCTATCTATCTATCTATCTATCTATCTATCTATCTATCTATCTATCTATCTATCTATCTATCTATCTATCTATCTATCTATCTATCTATCTATCTATCTATCTATCTATCTATCTATCTATCTATCTATCTATCTATCTATCTATCTATCTATCTATCTATCTATCTGTCTGTCTGTCTGTCTGTCTGTCTGTCTGTCTGTCTGTCTGTCTGTCTGTCTGTCTGTCTGTCTGTCTGTCTGTCTGTCTGTCTGTCTGTCTGTCTGTCTATCTATCTATCTATCTATCTATCTATCTATCTATCTATCTATCTATCTATCTATCTATCTATCTATCTATCTATCTATCTATCTATCTATCTATCTATCTATCTATCTATCTATCTATCTATCTATCTATCTATCTATCTATCTATCTATCTATCCGCTTACGTTACGTTTGTGGGCTCTCGGGGTTGCCCCCTTAACTTGGTGTGAAACAAAATAGCATGGAAGGGTAACATGGCTTGACGAATATGATGCGCTGGTTAAGACACCAGTTTTGTCACAATCCCGTCACGTACGTCGTCAAACACCTCCCGTTAGACAGTGGTACATAACGGGTATGTGCCGCTGGTATGCGGGTATGTGCCACAGGTGATTGACACTTGGTCAGTCACAGTTGCCACTGGGTGATTAACACTTGGCCAGGAACTACGAGAACTCACATGGGCGATGTTAACGTGCGAGCGCTAAGAAATACCCGACATCGGTAGCATCAACCGACGAATGCAAAGAATAAATGTCAGGGTTCCAGCTTGAATTGAACCCAAGTATTCTGCGTCGAAATGACGCATTTTACCACAGAGCTACGCCCGGTCTTGGAACTACTTTTCAAATAGATGCTAATCTTCGTGAAACGTCAATAGTGGTTGCAGTGCTGCCTACCCAATTATATAAACAGTACATGTGTACTTCTTTGATACAGGCACCACGACGGGTTAATGTAAATTGTGTTAGTTGCCATGCACTGAAGTTGATTTATGTAGCAGCGTCCAGGGCGAGCATCCTCGCGAGCATCAGCGCTTCATATCAGCTTCTGGTGTTGCTAGTACGAACGTTCCAGTTGGCATCGTTGCGCAAGTGCAAACAACAGGTTATATGATCATCTGTAACTCTTCAACGTATGTCTGTGCGTGCAACGTTTGATTGATTTGTGGGGTTTAACGTCCCAAAACCACTATTTGATTATGAGAGACGCCGTAGTGGAGGGCTCCGGAAATTTCGACCACCTGGGGTTCTCTAAAGTGCACCCAAATCTGAGTACACGGGTGCAACATTCCCGCCTCCATCGGAAATTCAGCCGCCACAGCCTGGATGCGTGCAACGTTTGTACACATATTTAGCGTCATTTCATGACGTGTCGCTCAATAAAAAAATGCAACATGGTGACCTTCTCTCCGCATGTTTCACATAACGTCGATTCTCAAGTACGTGAAGTCTGCCGAATTTTTTTCTTTTTTTCAATCTATAAACTCGCAAGCAGACGCTATCTGCCTCAGCGTTGCGAGGCGGGAGAGGGGGGAGGGGAGCGTAGGAGAGAAGAGGCGGACGGTAGGACGGGACGCGCATGCGCAATGGAGCTGTAAACCTGCACTATGCTCCCTACCAGGCAGCAGAAATTAGGTGCCCTTTTCCGCTTCTATTTACTACCACCACTACCTCCACCACAACCACCACCACCTCGCGGCGAGGAATGCCTATTGAAAAGGGAAAGGGGAGCGAGCGTAGGTTAGCAGACGCTCCCTGCGTTGGCGTTGCGAAGCGAGAGAAGGAGAGTGGACGCGCATGCGCAGTAAGGGTGGTTGCGCCGCACACCGGATTGAGCTCGACTAGAAGCTGCTTCGCGTATAAAAAGTATACAAAGCATATTCATTGAGTGAATGATGATGAATGGGGTGAAGCATCAATCCGTCCGTCTGTCTGTCTGTCCGCTCTTATCACACTTGACCATGCATCAGACGAATGAATAGACGTGACGCCCCACTCATCATCATCCACTCCGTGGATATGCTCTGTACTTATCATTATAGCAGTGCCAACTATCCTCTTTAGTGCCAGCTATCCTCTTTGGTCGCAACTATACGAAAACAGCTAACGCCATCTAGTGATCTTATCTTCAAGGACATACACAAGCTACGCAACCTAATAAGCAAATCATAAACTAGAGGTGGCTACACACATTATACATAAAGACAGGGAAGGGAACCGAGAGAATGACCTACACCCTAAGGAGCTTCGCCCCTAAAAGAGACAAGGCCTCTAAGATCCAGCTGCATTACACGTTTTATTCAGTGCACTCAGCGGCGGCTGTTATTTACGTCGGCGAAGGCCGTATTGAACTGTGAATGCGTCTCAGGGGCTGCTTGAAAGGAGGTCAGCTATCAAACGTTCTCTTTTTCTTGTAGTGAAATCTTTCACGGTGGCAAACCTGATGGAAACGTATATAAAGGTGCGCTTCTCATAGCATGACCTGCTTCTACAAGACAATGGGCACGCGAACATGAGCAGGTGAAGCCAGACTATGGATAATAAAATTTCTACGTGACTGTAACGCACGCAGTATCACGCGAAAGACTAATAGACGAGCTAGCCGTGTCTTACGTCTTTCCCTCACTCGTGTTCTTTTATAATTAATGAACATGCCCTTCCCGGCATGGTCGACACAATTTGGTACCCTAAAAGAAAGACGGACCGAAGAAGTGTTGGTGATTCGTCCAGTGCAAGACTTCTTGAAATGCTGTTTCATTTTTGAGTGGAAACTTCGTTGTTCTAGCTTTAATCCGCGTTGCGTTAAAATGTTTACTTTAAAATTCTTGGTCTGCTAGCTGGATAATAACTGATATTATGACACTTCGGTTATGCAAAAAGGTGAAAAATGTTATAATAAAAACATGGTTGTTAGGTAAGGTTAAGCTACCCTAAACATTTTTATGTCCCCTGGAGAATACCAGGTGACATAAAATGGTGCATGTGGCGAGGTCAATCTTTTACCTTCCACCTTGGTTTATGTTATTCTTCGGTCAATTTAACCCGTCACCTTTACGACACAACCTAAATATCAAAGTTTTGATTAAATGGTCTTTTCCGAACAAAATATCAGTGTGCTGCTCAGTATTTGGTATTTTAAAAAGTATACGTCAGCACCATGGCTCAGACATTATGTTATTCTTCGTATTTTGCAACCTAAATGAGTCGCCCTCATCGATAAGTGGTAGTACCTAATTCTGCAACCATAGTGCCTGATCATGCCACTGAACAAATTTTCACAAAACAGCTTTTGTCAGAAGACACAATCAGTTAGACTGGTTTCTTGATGCTTAGATCTCATTAACCATCTTATGATCGGTGGCCACACAAAGACAAGCTATACAGTTCATGCTTAGATGCAGATAAAATTACTGCTGGAATAATTGCTGGAATACTTTTTTTTGCAGCATTGACGGATATATGCAAGCGTTTCTACTGTTCATGGAGATAAAACTAGTCCCCAAACTTACTTTCTGGTGCAAAAAGAAAAGACCACACAATTGAGTTTTAAGACCTACTCATTGACGTTGTCCCTAGAGAGTTATATCTGGTTATACAGTTAGTGGTATTTCCAGGCCCCGCCGTGGTGGTCTAATGGCTAAGGTACTCGGCTGCTGACCAGCAGGTCGCGGGATCAAATCCCGGCTGCGGCTGCTGCATTTACGATGGAGGCGGAAATGTTGTAGGCCCGTGTGCTCAGATTTGGGTGCACGTTAAAGAACCCCAAATGGTCGAAATTTCCGGAGTCCTCCACTACGGCGTCTCTCATAATCACATGGTGGTTTTGGGAAGTTAAACCCTACATATCAATCTATCAATCAAGTGGTATCTCCAGAATGAGAACACAATAACCCGTGTCGTTTGTGATTCTGTCATTTCAAATGCTCATTCCCGCCTGCGATTGGCCCTCGTAGTGCGACCATTTGCGCCTGGTGACCATAAAGCGTCTGGATGTGCCCACACCTGCTTGCGACTCATATCCGTCGTCCCACATACTCGCATCGTGGCTCGCATTGCCATTGACCCGTAAAATAAGCCGGCGTCATGTTTCTGCGCATATGATTGGTTCAGAGGTTCGAGACTACAGTCATGTGTCTGAAAAATCGAGCAACGAGCGACTGAGCTCAAGCAATCGTTTTGCGGCATAAGTGGCCATTTCCGACTGACGTGGTCACGCGTTTGTTGCTATAGCCAGTGCAAACGGGCCTCCATATTGAGGTGTTGTTATCGATGCCGACCCTTGCAGATATGCTACAATAAGTGAGCTACCGGGCTTTACGGTCTGTAAACGACTCGTATTTACTAATTCCTTTCCGGAGCCACCAACTCCTTCTACATAAATAAAATCAAGTGAAAAATGACCAAAACAGTGTAGAAACTCCCTGCTTTGTGTTTACTGTTATAAAAATTCGGGAGAGAGAGAGGGAAGAAATAACGAGAAAGGCGGGGAGGTTAACCAGGGCTAAGCCCCGGTAGGCTAACCTGCACTGGGGAAGGGGAGAGGGGGAAGGAAAGTTCTAGTAATTCCATTCTTTCTATGATGATGATGATGGTAACAAAATCGAAAGTTGGGCTAGTTCGATATGCATGGTATAACTGTCAGTTCAAGCGCACGAATAAACAGAAAGGAAGAGAGGAAAAGAGCTTGTCCTCTCTTCCTTTCTGTTTATTCGTGCGCTTGAACTGACAGTTATACCATACGATGATGATGGTACAGAAGTGGAACATAACCTCAATTAAAGGTACAGAAATGCCAAACTTATTAAGAAAGATGCCTGAAGGTAGAAAAAGTTTCTTTTAAATTCAGCGAAAACTTTTTTTAAGTTTTTATTTGAGCTGAATGCGTCTTTTTGAAGCGATGTGCACCACGTCTTCTGGATTTTCACACGCGCTTTTCACAGAGAAGTTTCTGACCCGTTGTTAATAGGACGAGGAAGATGCAGTATCATAATTTATTCTCGTATACCCACCTAATCATACCTAAGCAGTCATGCGATGGTGTGTTTTGCTGACTTTTGTTGTATCACGAGTGACACAAGCGCTCCTCTTTATGGCAAATGACTTCATTCACTCATGGGGAGTGAGTGGGGAATCCGGATTTCCGTTTCCTTCCAATTTGGACTCTTCGACTGAATTTCCCCTTTTTGAGGAATACGTTTTTGTGAGGGCTGGGAGCTCTATTATGCACCACGACGCAGGTCGTTACTGTGTCACTCCGCGTTCGGCTTCGGTGGGAGACGGACGTGTGATGGCTCGCTCAGTGCGAGGTGCTTCGGCGGCCGCTGCTGGCCGCGGTGTTAGGTTCCCTTCTGCACCATCGGATTACCAGTTTTTGTTGCCTACATTGCCGTCGGGTGACAGTATGGAAGAGTGTGTGTTTCTGCACGGGGATTTGGAAAAAAGACCATACCGGTTGGAAGACTTTCGGGCCCCGTTGGAAGAAGTGGGATTCATCAAGGCGATCACTGGCATTGGAGCCTTCCAGATGAATCACATCTGGCTGGTGAAGATGCGAAGCAAGGATGACAAAGATGCACTACTCAAAACAGGTGGACTCCGAGTCAAGGGTGGCTTCTGTGCTATCATCGAACCTATCCAACATGATGTAACCGTGAAAATCCACTGGCTTGACTTTGCGGTCTCGAATGAGAGCATTCGACAAGCGTTAGGTGAGTTTGGTGAAGTTCTGGAGGTTTCCAACGACAACTGGACCGTCGCGGGCTTTGAACACGCGATATCGACGACGAGGATGGTGCGACTGAAACTGAAGGAAGGCGTGGTGCTAGAAGACTTGCCGCACCTTTTTAAGATTGGAGGGGGCACCGTCCTTCTTGTGGCCCCGGGTCGGGCACCGCTTTGTCTAAGGTGTCACATGCAAGGACATATACGACGAGACTGCCAGACTCCCCGCTGTAGTGTATGCCGAGCGTTTGGTCATGAAAGTCAAGATTGCGTCAGGAGTTATGCCAGAGTTACGAAGACCGTGCTGCCAACAGACGACGCCCAAGATGATCTAATGGACGCCGAAGAGGCTGAGAAGGTGACCCCTGGCAGCAACGCCGTGGGACCCGACGCCGCGGTTCAGGCAACTGGAGAAGAGACAGCCGACGCGACAACGCAAGATGGCAAAGACTCAACGAAAGAATCCGAGGCCGAATGTCCTGCTGGCCGCAACAGGCGGCCAGCAGGACATTCAAGAATCGATGGAGAAAAATATGGGTACCAGTGGCGAGATCGCTACGCCAGAAGCCAGCACAAAGTCTCCGGAAGCGACCATGGGACGCGGCAAGCGTTACCGAGTGGAGAGCACGGAATGCAACCTGAAACGCTTGGAGCGTCTGTGGCATCGCGTCACAGGCGCTAAGAGTAAAAAATATGCCCTCGAAACCCGGTCGGCGTCATCGTCGCCGGTTCGGGGACAGGATCTAGACGCGTAAGACCCCGGTTTTGCCACTGCACGGTATACGTGACACGGTAAGCGCAGAATTGTAGTTTTCATCTTTGTCATCAACATGGCTAGCATGACTGCGCCTTTACACATTGGTACGCTGAATGTACGTGGTCTAGGAACGCGTCGCAAACAGTACCAGTTGAAACGCTTGATGCAAGAAAAAGACCTTGACTTGCTCGCGGTCCAGGAGACTAAAGTTAGTACTGAGAACGCGACTGATAGCTTGGTAGCAGAATTTTCATTGCGGTACAATGCGTGTGTGAGCTATGCAGTGGGAGCATCAGCCGGATGTATTATTTTTGTCAAGAACTCTCTTGGTATTGTAGTGGAAGAGGTCAAAAGTTGCCTTCATGGGCGTTTGTTTTGTGTGACTTTTGTTACGGGAACACTAAATTTAGAATTATCTGTGTATACGCACCTACAAATTCGAGAGACAGATGTTTGTTTTTTCGGGAAATGCAAGCGTACTTTGAATGTCAGAAATGTGTGATTCTGTTGGGTGACTTCAATTGTGTTTTGACCCAAGAAGATTGCACGTATACTGCTAAATTAGGTGATGAAAGCGTTGGTTTGCTTAGAGACAGCCTTAATAAGTACTTTTTACATGACGTAGCTCTGTTTGCGATGGGTGGCAGTCGCCAGCACTTCACACATTTTCAAGGTTCGAGTCACGCACGACTAGATCGAGCATATGTTTGTTTTGAGATACTACCTTTATGTCAGAACTATGACGTTTATGCTGTTTCTTTCAGTGATCATTGCTTAGTTTTGTTTGAGATAGGTAGAAAGTGCAAAAATAAGGTTGTATGGGAAACATGGAAACTGAATACTAAGATAATTACGCACGAAGGGTTTGTAGATAAGACAAAGAAGGAAATCGAGAATTTTTTCAAAAACGCAGAAAGGAGTGCCACGCAAAGATGGGAATTATTTAAGCAAAAGATAAAAATGAATGCAATAGAGTGTGGTTGCTACATGCAGTATCAAGCTCGAAAACAGGCGCGGGAGCTACGGGCAGAGCTAAATGGTTTGGTGAATATTGAAGCAGAAAACCCGGGCTTATTCACACATCAACTGCGGGTTGTCAAAAACAAAATTGAATGTCTTGAAGAAGATAAATATAAAGGCGCAATTATACGAGCAAGAGCTGAGAGATACCTCGTGGGTGAAGCCCCGACAAAGCGAGCCTTGTCAGATGAAAAGGCATATGCTCGAGCTCACGACATACTAGAGATAGAATGGAATGGTAAAATATTGAAAGAACATAAAGATATTATGAAAGCTTTTGAAAACTATTATCAGGACTTGTTTGCTTATCGCGAACCAAAGGAGCCGGGTTTTGTAGATGAGTTCTTGATAGAAATGCCGACACTTAATGCTGAGGACACGAATTTATTGGAAATGTCTATTAGTATAGGGGAAATTGAGAAGGCTATCGATGATCTCGGCATGGGCAAATCACTTGGTCCAGATGGCATTAATGCCGCCTTTTACAAGGCGTTCAAGGAGGATATGGCCGCCGCATTGCATGAGGTTTTTTCAGAGTCTTTAGATCGCGGAGCTCTGCCTCCATCGTTTAATCGAGCACACACCGTGCTGATTCCTAAAGGGAAAGAGCAACATGTTTTACGCAAAGTGACAGGATACAGGCCAATCACGCTAACAAACGTAGATTATAAGGTGTTTATGAAAGTTCTGGCTAGGAGGTTGCAAGGAGTCATATACAAGTTGGTCGGGTCACATCAGACTTGCGGCATCAAGCGTAGGAGCATATTCACGAATATTCATGTTGCCAGGAGCATTTTGGAGTATTGTGACGCTGCGCTTCTAAAAGTAGCTATGTTGCAAATTGATCTAGCCAAGGCTTTCGACATGGTTCCACACAATATACTCTTCATGCTAGCTGAGTACGTTGGTCTTGGTGCGATCATATGTAAAGGTATTAAATTGGCATATAAAAATTCAACCACAAATTTAATTGTAAATAGAGAACTCTCACAGCGCATACAAGTACTTTCCTCCGTGCGCCAGGGGTGTCTTTTAAGTCCTTTGCTCTTCGCTCTATTTTTGGAATCATTGTGTCAGAAAGTGATTCACCATGCAGGGATTAATGGTTTCAGGTTGCAGTCATGTGAAGTGCGTGTTTTGGCATACGCCGACTATATTGCCTTTTTTGCAGTTGATAGAGAGAGTGTCACTTCGTTATTAAAAATCACTCAAAGGTTTTGTGACAAGAGTAGAAGTTTAATTTTTTATGGCATGGTTATTGGGACCTTACGCCCAGTTCTTTTGGAAATATTCAGTGGCTCACGACGCCTAGTCGTTACCTAGGGGTACCATTGGACAGGTATCAAGACAGTGAAGCATTTTGACTTGAAAAGGCTAAAGAACTGCGCGCGACCGCCGAAGGATGGGGCGGTCGTGGCTTATCAATTTTCTCTCGGTCAGCTGTGTGCAACGTGTTTCTGGCTGCTAAAATTATGTACCTTTTGCAAGTACTTAGTTGTAAGCGTAAAACCATTCACAAAGTCCACAGGATATTCGCCACGTTCATCTGGAGCTCTACGTGGGAGAGAACATCTAGAACGAACTTGTTTCGGTGAGTTAAGCAAGGAGGGCTGTCTCTGTGCCATCTGTTTCTTAACCAAGTAATATCACGTTTCCTGCTCATTAGAGACCAGAGAGACTCTTTTTTACGTTCTTTATTTCAAACAACGCTGTTACACCACATGCCTGACTTCTTTGTATCTTCAGACAGGCGAGAACGACACACCTTGTCACCGTTCTTGCGCGAAGTTGTGTTCTCATATCGTTTCTTAAGGGCGAGGTTTTCGATAGATTACCTAACTAATGTGAAAAGAAAGCGCCTTATGAAAGACGTAATATAGAATGTTTTTCCTGTGCCCCTGTACCGTTCAAGGTATGAAAAATCATATGGTCATGACGTACTAAAGCGAGTGAAAAACATGTGTATACCACCCAATGTGAAAACCTTCTTTTTTAAACTTCATACGGGAACCTTGCCAGTAAAAACGTGGCTTGAAGAGAGAGGGATGTATGTACCATGGGGAAGCAGCTGTCTCCTGTGTAACAAACCTGAGACCATTGAACATGTGTTTATTGATTGTAAGAACGCTATTTTCTTTTGGGACATTTTACAGAGGACTTTAAAAAAAGATTTACCTCTTACTTCATATGGAATTCGTTTTTTGCCTTGTGATAGTTCTGTGCAAAATTTGGATGTTATATTTGTACTTGGTCTTCATTCGGTTTGGCGTAGTATGCTATCGTACAGACACTGTGATGTGAGAGTTCTATCCGTTAATGAGTGTTTCGTGGAAGCTGTTATAAAAGTGCGAGATGTGTATAAGACTACCGACTGTAATGAAGATGTAATGTCTTTGTTTGACGCGTTGTCACGCATGAAACACGTGTGATAGTGTTTGTCATATTAGCTTACCTGTAGTCAAGAAGGCAATAAAGAAAAAAAAGGTTGTTACTGTGTCAGTGAGGTCTTTGCGCCGACACTGGCCAAGATTTACAAATTCCAATCGCATCTGTATAGATTTTTATGCTGTATTTGTTTCTTTGGGCACTTGGAACAGAAAATGAAGCAAAGGCAAAAAGCTTAGGAGCCTAAAAAAAGGCCCTTGCTCAAAATGCAGCGAGGCACGCAGGCCACCACAAGCACTTAGCGAGATGCAATTGATAAAAATGAGAAAAGAGATGAAAAAGGTACAGGTGCAAAGTAATATAACGCATACAGCAACGATAAAGCATTGTTAGTCGTAAGCATATATCAACACAAGAATTGTAATGTTCAACGTATTAGTGCAACATTATCTGTAAGAGCTCAACATCATATTTAAAACAAACAAAAAAGTAAAAAACAAACAAGAAAGTTCCTCCAGAAAAACAAATATATGAGTCACACAGTAGTCACACGGTGTATTATTTGCAGCAATAAAAACATCAAATACATCATAGGCAAGCAGAAAGAAACTAATACTCAAGTAAGTTCAATGCTACTTTGTATTAGTGCATCCTTGATAATTGGCTGGGAGATGGTGCAAATTATATTTAGAAGGTGGTGGTTTTTTTTTTTTGGAAAATTGGGTATCTGAAAAAATGTGTGTTGCTGTCCGTAAATCACTCGAATCTTTAACGTCGTTTGCAAAAAGTGCGAAGATCATACAGTTCACCACAAGTATCCTGCGAAATATATAGTCTATATATTGCGTTTTACGTGTTGATATAATATGAAATGATAAATCTGTTTGGATTTGAGCATGGGGTGTTTTGAAAATAGCGGTTTTGTCCGCAATTCACGCATGGGGCCACCATGAAAATTCTCAAAGATTCTCAGGACACTTTTTTGCAAAATAAGCAGTTTATAATAGTTCGTTTTTAATAGTTCGTTTCCCCACACAAGCGTGCAGTAACAGAGTCGTGAGTGAAAGAGTGTGTAATAAGGTGTGTTTTTCAGCCACAGTCATATGAAATAATTGAACTTGTACAGACATTCAATGCTATTACTTAATTCTGGTATAGGCTTCGATATACGTTCATTCCAAGACAGGTCGTTTTGGAACCACACACCTGAGAATTTTCACGACTTAACTTGTTCTCTTTGGTAGACAATAATCATAGTAAAATTTCTTGACTTATTCACGGGTGTAAACAACATCTATCTGGTCTTATTTGCATTTAAGCACAACTTCTTAAGTTTTAGCCATGACGATAGCTGGTTCATAAATTGTTTCAGAATTACTTTCAAGTCGGCAAGAGAGAAATCCTAAAAAAAGATATCAGTATAGGGCGCGTACATGTTTCCGGCAATCTGGAATGCGGCAAAGACCATTAATATAAATTATAAATAGAAGGGGTTCCATAATGCTCACGCAGTCGCAATCCAACCTTTGGTGAAATGGTGAAATGTTCCGCTTTCATCTTTTTCTGATAACAAGTTCCACAGAGGCCCATCGAGCTGTTCATATCGGCTAATACTTTATATGTAAAATAAAACATCATCGTGGAAAGATCATCGTGTCAGTGACTGCAGACTCATATCTATTGGAAATTGCACAAATCGAATTTCTCACCGTAGGTTCATGGAAATAAAACTAGCCAATGCTCAATTTCTCATCCATCTTGTTATGCTTCTTTGTTGCCGCAAACAGGGTATGACTGGGAACGTATCCACGTTTCCGATGCAGCAATCTAAGAACCTGCCACCTTCAATGTTGCAATAAATGATATATTGTTATACGACCGCTCTCTGTAATGCCCACTTGTCCAGAAAGTATGACAATAATAGAACACAAATAAACTGTTGAAGAGCCCTTAGTAAGCGCGGAGTAAGAAGTACCAAAAATTGCGAGTTGGCGTTACATTTACGTGAGTGATTCCTACCTCCGAAATCCATGCACCACCCTCGGCAGAGAGAGGTATACGTGAGCAGGGAACAGCGCAGCAAAGTGCTGTTACTTCGCACCTCGAAGCGCCAAGCTGCCTGGCGCGTCTGCTGACGAAGTTTCCATCTCGCGCAGGCAGTGATTGATTAAAGGTGGGGCGCGTATGACGCTAATTCTGAGGCTGCACCGGTGGGAAAATATCGCCGCCACGAATCAATCTCGAAAATAGCTGCGGGGAACGCGGAAAACAGGCAAAAATTAGGAGCGTGCAGACTGCGTGGCAGTAAAAGTAGACCAGTTGTTAGCACCAGAGCAGACTATGCTTGCTCTGACCATGTGTATGTTGCCCTATCCAGACGAAACAAATGTTGTACTTGGCCAGAGTGCCCCTGCAGCGCGTAAAGAAGCCGCGCGTTTTGCTTGTGAGATTATATGCCGAGAGCCAGTATACGGCCGCGAGTATGCTGTATAATGGTACTTCAGCTATAGGGCTATAGCATAAAGAAAACGCTAAGCCGCCTCGTACGTTTTAAGCTCATCCTGTCTCGACATGGACGCAATAAATGCAACATGAAAGCAATGTTTCCATTGATTTGCCGAGATCTGTGGGAAATCAGTAAACTGCAATTCAGTTCTTCATCTTTAAATCTATCAATATAGCATCAGTACGTACGTTATAAACAATAAATTGTGGTTAGGATTTAGTTATTATAAATAGGAAACTATTTTTTTTCTGGAAAGTTAATAAATATGGGTGTAGCTGAGCGGATTATATCAAGGTGTCGAAATGCTATTACGTGCTCAGGAGAAGCCTCGCATGAAGCTGGTAGTCAATAATAGAAAAGTTGCAATGTTGTTGTGAACGTTGTGTAGCAATATAATAATAATAATAATAATAATAATAATAATAATAATAATAATAATAATAATAATAATAATAATAATAATAATAATAATAGTGAATGACACAGTTATAGAAAATTCTAGGATATAGTAGTTTTTATAGTTCAAACTACCACAGTCTCGTGTTATGAGGACCAACAGAAGTCAACTCTTAGCATCGTAAAAGCTGCAAAAAAGCAGAAGAAAAAAAACAGCGTATTACCTGGTTCCGTCCCAAAAAATATTTCCCACTCCCTCATTTCCTTCTATCCAGGTGTAAGTTAGTTAACTGGACGTAGTCTAATGAACTTCCGTATACCTTTCTTACGTTCCCTCGCCATCTGATACTACATCACGTCGTTAGGCTTTATTTGGTTCGCACGTCATTGAGAAGTAGATCTTCTAACGAGGGTCAAATATGCTTGTATGTGGTCCCATTATTGTTAGTGCACAAAAAATCATCTGTTTTGATGCTTAATTTTGTTACTGTGTATTTCTACAAATCATAGAGCGTTGAGAAAATGTGTGGTAGTACGAAATATTTTGACCATTCGTTTCGCCACGGTCATATCTCGCCAATGTGACTTTAGTGATATAGAAAAGCAGTTGTCTATTTATGCAAGCGTAAATTTTTACTACAGTGTTGTAAAAATTCAATCTCTATATCGTCTAACGTGTAGAGCTATGATAAAATTTGATGCTGGAATCAGAGTTTAAAGTGGTAGTGGTATTGTGAGCTAACACAAAATTAATCGCTTTTACGTGTGCGAGTTTTGTGCAGAACTAAACAAATAAAAATATTATCTATAAGACGCAAATATTCAAGCCCTAAACTAAAGCGCGCAATCATTTCCATCTGAAAAGTGTCACCTGTTTCGCGTGTTTCGCGTCAGAGACAATAGTAAAAAAAAAAAAAAGCTGCAGACTAAGCTCCATAACTACTCCGGCAGTGCCTTAAATATTGGCTATATAGCAGAGATGTTCGAGTCGAGGACTGCTATGTATTGTAGATGGAAAATTATCATTATAAACTGGCACACTTTCAGTCACCACCAAAGCACTCGGTAGAGATGGCTAACAACGTTCATCCGTTCGTTCTTGCTTCCGTCCGCCCGCGCGACCATCCGTGCGTCTATCCATGCGTCCGTCCGTCTGTCCATGCGTCTGTCCCTGAGTCCATCCATCCGTCCGTACGTCCACGCGTCCGTCCATCTGACCGTCTGTCTTCTAGTCTGTCCGTCCGTCCGTCCGTGAGCCCATTTCGTGAACACTCCAAGCACCGTCATCTCCCATCTCGCACCTCTGTAACACATACCCGCTCTAGAGCGGGTATATGCCATTGGTGGCTACGTACAACAACGGAGGAAGAACAGACCCACTCCCTAAAGAGCTTCACCCCTAAATAGATAGAAGAGAGAGCAAACATAGAGATCAAGCCTAGCTGTGTGTGGTATAGTATAAGCAAGGGGTGGAAAAGAGGGAGGGTAAAAGCCCACCCCCGTGAGGGTGAGCTATAGGTGCCCACTATTTCTGCTGTGAGCCAGTCTTGCGAGACTCAGTGTAAACTGTGTTAATTTAAAAATATTAAAGAGTTTTCTTGCAGAAGCTCCAATTGTTTTTGGGCCCGAAAGAAATAGCGTCGAGGCTACTGTGTATGCAGGAGACCCAAATAGGGTTTGGATATTGGGACGCCATTTCTCTAGCTTAGCGAGGGCCCCAAAGACTGCCCCAGACGCTTTGTGTCAGACGAACGTGACGGCACCCACTGAAGTGACGGTTTTCGGCCAAAACGTATACAGTGGCCTCGAATAGGGAGAGCGTCTAAAAGTTCCGCAGACCCTATTAGAAAACTCTTCGCTTTTGCTTGACCCAAAGCGTGCATGCGCAAAGGGCTTTGGTATCCAAACCTTTGGTGTCCATACTCGAATACTCCCATTGACTATAACCCTAAAATCTTTTCAGGACAAAATAGGCGCCCTTGTGCTGAAGCAATGAGTGCTATGAGAAAAGATAGAAACTCAATTTAAGTGAAAGTGCTTCGATTGTGCATTATGGACTTGGCCGATCGATGTTAAAAAAAAGCATAGGAATAGAAATTATCGAATGAGAACGTGAAATGCAACATCTGCATTATAAAAACACCGAACAAGCGCGCATCAACACAGCCCTGAGTTTTTATAGACTGTGCATGCAGTTGTCTGTACGCAGTGGACTCCGTTCCATCATAGACGTCAAACTGACTCACGGAGGCTGCACTGCAGCTTATCGCACATCCCCCTTTTCGCTCAGTATTCAATCACAATTTTATTGCCGATTTTGCCTTTCACATGCTTGAAAAGCATATAAACAAGGATAAAAACATTCCTAAAAAAGCGCGAAACATAAATCGCGGTCTTTACTGACCCACTCTAAGCTCACCCGTCTCGCACCTGCTAAGGTATGGCTTCCGCAGCCCAAAGGTTTATCATTTATCGGGACAGCAAATATGTGTTCACTATCAACAGTTTTTTTTTCGTCGGCATCATTTCCCTTATAAAGTCTGATCGATAGCATCACCCTACACATTGTATATTCAAATGGTGACTAAAAGATGTTCAAGCGCTGGCGATAAACCTTGCCGAAGCAGAAATGAAACGAGCTGGCCATCTCCGTCCCGCAAATGCCCCGTCTGTCTTTCGTTGTAACCCGGAGAATGAAAGAGCGCATACGGGGACGGGGCTGCATCGCTCGCGCGGCAACTAGGAACTTGGACCGTCCATGTCACGGAGATAGCACGTGGTGGACATGATGGTGAAGAAGGCTCCAACAGGATTCGGAAATACGGGACTTTTTGCTAGAGATAACTTGGGCACGGAAAATGAAAGGTCAAGTACAAGCAATTTAAAGTGTAGACTGATAGCGGTGAGAAAAGTGTCGGCCATCGATCAATCAGATCAGTGGTAAGGCGCGTCGACAATCATATATGGGGCATCTAAGCTTCTAGCATTACCGCTGGTTCTCGCGAAGGCTTTCGAATTAAGTCGACTATTCGCGTCCTGTACGTAATGTTAACAAAATAATCTCAAATAATCCCAAACATTGCAGCGTTTTGTGTGCCCAGCACTGACAACACTTTTTGGGGTGAAAATAATAAAAAAAGATAACGTAACAAAACGTTCGTGGCAGGGGAATCGTGGCCAACAGCACTAGAGCATGCTGTCTCGACAGATATGCAGCTAACGGTCCGCGCACTCCGCCATGAGGCGACAGACAGCATGAAAACCGCTTCGCTCTCCGGAGCGGTCGTGTTTGCTTAAACAGGCGTTTTGTAGACATCGAGATTGGATCTAAATGAGTTATTGTTAGCTTACTACAATTTGTTGCTATCGCATTCATTGCACAGTTTTTGCGGCTATATTGTGACATGCCGACAGGGAGCTTTATAAATATCCTAGAAGCTAGCCAGTGGAGCCCTACAGCAGACCTCCGGCTAGCTGTCCGCTAATCCGATGTCGGAGCCGGGAGGTCATGCCCCCGCTTTTTCTTGGGCCCTGTGGATATCATTACGGTGAAATTTATTGTTTGGTTCAAGCATTGCTTTTCGAAAAAAAAAAAAACCTGGCTAAGGCATTCTGTTTAGCTGTGAGCAAATACATTTGGAGGACAGTTGAGCTTCGCCTAATCTGGCCCCGTGCGCATTGCCTTCTCAATTGGCAGCCTAGATTAGGTTCAACCGTGCCGTAACGAAACGAACGACTCCGAATGGAACAATGGGCGCTTGAAGCTATCCTAGAAGGCCTACTACAAGTGATTAGTTAAACGCCACGTCAGTTCTTCCTATTGCGAACCAACGAAGGGCCCACTACGTGCCATAAGGCACCACACGAATCTACGCAGATGCTTCCTTTGTTGACTAATTTTGAGGTGATGATAAAAGATAAATGAGAGCTTTGTAATGAGTTGGTCTTTAAAATAGCTCCTCGTTGCGATTCACATGATTAGACGCTTGGCGCAATTCTACGCTTCTGCCACGCAGGCTTACATGAGTTAAGGATATCCCTTCCCCAACTTAACATTCATCTAGTGTTTTACAGGGGCGAAGCTCATTAACGTCCGGGATTGTACGTTCGTGTTAGAGTTGTTTGCCATAGTCGAGCACATGCAAGGTTATACGCCACGCTGATATCGATGAAGATAATAACGAGCTGACCATAGACAACAACTGGGTTGTGCAGCATATGACATATCTATGATGCATTTCGTATGACTCGAAACAACCACCAGGGGAAGGAGCAAAGACCTCGTCCTTGCGAACTTAAGGCTAGATTCGATATAAAGACAAAACGAAATGCACAACTCAGCACAACATACCAATAACGACCAATAAAAATTTTAGATAGCTGTACACCACTTTCTCACTCATTTGCATGCGTGAGTGGTCAATGTCACGGGTGATTTACTGTAACACTGAACGATCCCACTGCTTCGTCCACTCGTCATCATTCACTTCGCGGCGATGATTTCTTTTTTCGCGAAGGAGTTTTAAGCAGCACCGTGGATTTGTCGTAGGACCCTTGTTTGTCACTCAGACGGGCATTTTTATTATTGATTTTATCTGCATCTTTCTCGATTTTCCGGTCACAAACAAGCTGATTTTTCACTCAGAACCAAGGATGCCAACATCGACACAGACACCGGACTTTACGTAAAACGAGCTCTTTAACGCTATCACATTAAAGCATATGTGTCACAGTAATTTGGCAAGCGCCACTCACCACACATCCACTAAAATGAAGGAAGCATATGGAAAGTATGTTCCACATAAAAGACAAGACGATGCATGTTGTGGCCAAAAGCTGAAACGAAAAGCCTTAAAAAGCACATATAAATTTGAAATGGGCTACCTGGACCGACATTGCGGACTTAGTTACAGCGTGCGTGATTGGCTGTGGTTAAAATTCCTTTGTAACATTTGGGTCATGCGCTAAAGAACTTGGCCACGAGCATCTACTTTCCCCTATCGGAGCAGCTACTCAATTTTTTCTGGCCCCATTTTCGCTCATGAGATTTGCATTCATGAAAAAGGTTGTGTCCGAGTGAGATTCATTAACACTGCAGTCCACATTGCAAAGTCTATAAAAAATCACGGCCACTTGATTAAAAAAGAAAATTATCAAGTGGCTCTGCTCCCTCAAACACAAAGACTAATCTGCAGTCGATGGGTGCAGGCACTTGCAAGAAGCAACGGGAAAGATTCCAACACAGGTGAGAGCTACGTTCCTCGATTTTCAAAGCTGATGCTCGATTAATGTTAGAAAAAAATTATAGGTCTCTTCAGCAGAAGTATTCGTATCATCAGCGAGTTTAAATCTCTATTTTGCAACTCGTGTTGCAGCCCATATGCACTGCAGGCTGGTTTCTAATTATCTGCCCTGTGTTAGAGAATGAATGCTTGCATAATGAAAGCTGAACACTTAATTCCTTGCATTAATCAGCTAAACGCTTATAGAGATTAGAGAATGTATCTGGCTGCTGAAGTTCAATGAGCTAATTATGAGTTCTGGCGGCAATCACTTGCTACACTGAAAACACTAGCAGTGTCATAGTACTGCTTTATATATAGAGTTGTCAGCGTGAACTGGCTCATTTTCTTCGAGGAAACGTGACAGCAGCCAACATAATTAAGATAGAATATGAGCTAATAACCACGGCTGGTGGCTATCATAAACCATCGGCTCAGAGTTGTAGAGTATGCAGGGCATTAGCGTAAAAAAATGTGCTCACTGATCATGAAAAAGGAGGAAAAATGAGCTGTCCTGAGAGCAGCGATGTAACGAGCGTGTTACTCTCGGCCATTTGAAACAGATGGCTGTACTAAGGTGCAGCAGTGAGGCAACACTGTGTAAGAAGCACTGGACGAGCGAGAATAAATCTTCTTACAGTGGGAGCACGACACAATAACTTATATCGGGGTAATAACCGAGCAATTTAATCTGTGCGCGCTAAGCTTAGCAGTGTCCGTGTGCTCCTGCAGTTCTGAACACCTGGTGCAGAAATTTTTCGGGATATTGCGCAAAAGTGACAGCTCATGACGGAGCGATGATAATACCACCACATAAATTTGGATTATTACCGAGAAAAAATGTGGGACAGAGCCGAATAAAGCGTTTGTCAAATATCCCAAAAATGTAGCGTGAGTATTCAATTAACACAAGTTGCCATGAAGAGAATATGAGCTTTGATTTTGGTCATTTCCCGCACTTCAAGAAATATTTTTGTTTTATTTTTTTATTTGTCTCGTTTTGGTCATGTGAGTATAGTGCATAAATTCTGAGGCTGCTCTTTGCAGCTGCTGTCGGCTAAATGCTTACACCGATTTGCCTTGAATTTGCTTAGGAGACTAAATGGTGGCTAGGGTCATTGATGTTAGCGCAGACTACGGAAGAGCACAGAAGAAAGACTCATCTGGCCAATAGGATGAATGTGTCTTTCTTCTGTCCTTGTCCTTAGCCTGCACTAACACAAATTATTATGCTATAACAAATTGCCACTCTCATGCGTAGGTTGTTTTATATTCGCCACTGATTCCAAAAGTCATTGCTTTGCTTCTTGTTTGACTTTAGGCATCACTGACAGGACGAATGAAATGAATCATGATTCTTCAGGATCATGGCAACGCACAACTTTAATGCTTCTGCATGGAAGACGTATCAACAAATGACACCACCAGGGGCACATACAGCTTTTGTAGCTTGAGTCCGGCGAGGGTGTTCTCTTCGCCAGCGCTTCCGTTTAGGCGCATCGACTCGGCGCACAGGCGCGGAAGCGGCGCCGCTCAGTTTAACCGAACGACTAAGCCGTTGACCAATCATGTTTTGCGCATATGATTATGCGTGCGTTCGCGGAAACACACAAACGCGTGCACGCGAACAGACAGGCACACACGTAAGATACGGCCCCAAACATCTTTAGAACATTTAATGGCGGACCAGTAAAGGTAGCTTCATTCCTTCGACAGTATACCGGACACATCACCACGTAGCACACACGCTGGTACGTTTAATATATATATATATATATATATATATATATATATATATATATATATATATATATATATATATATATATATATATATATATATATATATATATATATAGCCCTTTAACGAAAGGAAAGTGTACAATAATGAACGAGATGATTTGAGAGCTCACATTGTTTGTGAGTTGTTCCCTACGAAAAGTCATGAATTCACTACGCACGTTTTTATATTAGCCCTCTCCCAATATGTTGTCGAGGATCTAATGATCTAGCACATTTTATTACGTAGGCCTGCTTGTTTTTTTTTGCTTTTTAGGGATCCGATGGAGCTGTGGATATATCATACAACATCAATTAAGAGGACGATTTCGCAAAGGCACATTATAACCGGGGCGTCAAAGCAATGCGAACATACTTCAAATAGAACGCTACATGCAGAAGAACATCAGGGATATCGCACAGCAATCTCTGATAGGCAACTTTCGGTGCCGCATTAGCCGCCCCAAGTGGACGCTTGCCTCCCTCGCACTCTCACACAGCGCTGTTTGCGTGGGCAACGCGAACGATTCAATCGAGCGTCATATCTGCACTTCTGCTTTTGCCCGATGTTGTGTTGCGTTCATGATGGCCCACAGACCTCTTTTGGCAGATGGACAAGAGAGTGCATCACGTCGCCGCTTCCGAAAGTGGAAGTAACCTGCCAGTGGAAGAAGTGCATTACAATAACGAGTTCTGTGTCAGACTACTCACTGGAACCATATCCCTGTAGTGCGCCACGCGTTATTTTCATGTGCTCGGTGTCCTGTATATCACTTGGGTTGCGTGCGGAGCACTCCAGAGGATTCCCGGCCAGTCGTCCATCTCTCTCATGTGGCGTGATGACGCTCACCGTAAAGCACTCACTACGGGACATAACTAGACTAGAAATGCTCCAAACTGGGTCGAAATGAACGAATAAGTCCTGAAATATTCTACTTAAAAATAACCAAGAAGTAATCACAACAACTAACTTAATATTACTAAATACGCTTCGTGTACATGGGGCTGGCTCTGGCGGGCAGCAAGAGGGGGCGCTACCACCTCGATGAGTGTCTCGATGTCTTCCTTGATGAAGGAGCGATTGCCCTTCCCCCTGCCCCCTGGAACCTCCCCATCGTCATGTTCGCGGAGGTCAGGGGGTTGATATAAAGATTGCGCATACGGCAGGACGCAAGCCGGTGTAGGCGACGCATATTTTAATTACCTTAACACGCAGAAAAGATAGTGTCATGTCACACACCAAGTAAGTTAATCTGCCTAGCAAGGTTCTACTCGTGCCCGTGCACATGCTTATATCTCAAACATTGGCGTCAACGGCGCTTTGGTCAACGAGACAGTGGGATCTCCGCAAACGGGAATCACCATAGATCTCCTTGATTTGGCTGCACTTTCTGCACGTTGTTCACGAAAGTTTAGTGCATGTTCCACCAGTTCCTCTAGTGTTAGTGCAGCATGACACTAGCAGTTTCAGTGCAGCGGTCAAATCGAGGACAAAAGTGCAGCCGCATCATTCACTTAGCGTCACTTGCACGAGACGAGAACTTGCGGGAAAGCTAGTGCTGAAGTGGCGATGAACTCGTACAGCACGGCGTCAAATCAAGTTGCAAAAAGTTGCAAGGAATGTGCAAAAAGGTCAATGCAGAAAGTAGCAGGAAACAGGATTGTAGATTAAGCACCGGGAGAAATTTGTGAAGGGTTGTTGTGGTGTAGTCTATAGCACTCCTTTGACTTGCAGTTGCGAATACATAGGCCAATCTGGAAGGTGTGTGAATGAAAGACTAAGGGAACACAAGTACAATGTAGAAAGAGCTGTATGTGGTCATTTGGCCCTTTACTGTCAGAGGTGCGGTTGCGTCCCTATGTTCCAAAACACACGTATACTCTTTAAGGCCCGTGACAGAACCACACGTGAAATTATTGAAGCTTTTGAAATAGACAAAATGAAAGAAAAATGTGTGAGTGTGGCTTCCATAGCATTATCATCTAAAGAAAAGAAGTATCTAGAATCTTCACTTGGACGGGTTAGTGTAGATTGTCGCTATCGGTGATGACACGTGCAGGGGCTGTGCTGTATTCTTGACGTGACATTATCCAGGTTTTAACGGTCTACCGTTGTATAAACAGCGTGTGTGATCGCAAATAAAACATTAGTTGCAAGTTAGCGCTGTGTTGTGTGCATCTCTCCTTTGTGTGTGTCCTTGTCGTGGTGCGCTATACCAGTGAAAATGATGAATCTCAACCAACTAGCCCGACAACGTGCCTTAGCAAAGACAAATCAAGGACAGACGTTCAAGTGGCGTGATCTGCATTCGCCAAATCGAGGACCAAAGTGCAGCACTCTTGAACTAGTGCAGAAAGTGCAGTCAAATCGAGGAGCCCTACCGGGTTCCACACTTCTTCAGGCTTCAGGGCAGTAGAACTATCATACTTTTTTTTCGGTATTTCTGTTGGCTAGAGGCTAATAAACTATAAACACACTGCGGTTTGGACTTGTGTAATAAATCTGTTTTTGTTTAACTGTATTTTTTCGTGTACTGTTGCACACGATAGATTTTCTGAAGGCACTACACTATGTTCAACGAGTCGTTCGACGTGCCATTTTTCTCGAGTCACATCAAAAGTATAATTATTTTCTATCAAAAGGAAGAAAAAATTGCAAATGAAATCGCACTATATTTCTAGCCTATAAGAATCGACACAGGTCTCTTTTTTCGTGCACGTATTACGTATTTGTCTGCAATCACACCACGCTTTTTTGTCTAGAACGGTGCCCGTGGTGGGGGAATTTTCGACATCGCACTGCCCCGCGTCACACATTATTGCCCACGGCGGTTTTTGTGAAGCTGGACAGCGCATCGACAAACCCAAACCTCGTAAAAGGATCAAAATGTCGATCGTAACAGCGCTGACGCAATCAAAAACTGCGCTTCGTTCACCGTTTCATTTGGTAGAAAGGGGCTCTATCTATGCTATAAAATATATTGTACTGTTCTATCCAAAGAATTAGCTACACAGACATAGCTAATATAAGCAAAAATGAGCCTATCAACCCATTTTATGCCACGTTAGGAGTGTAAAATGGCCGATCACTTATATATACTGATATGAAAGTGACTGACGGTCTGCTATATTTTGTTTAACATGTGGATGTGTAAAATATGTAAATTTTATAATTTTGTGTCAATTGCAGCAATTCAGAACACTTGGAGTATGACGGTCTAAACAAAGCCAACGCTAAACAGAGAAGCCGCTGGAATGCGGCATAAATATTCATACAACTGACGCTCGAACGATGACATACTGAGACTTGATACTGAAATATAAACAGTCGGTATCCATGTCAGTTCATAAAGAAAAAAGATTGATACTTCTAAGAGATAGAGAGACAGAGAGACTTTATTAGAAAAACAGACGTTTTTCCCAGTGTCTATATACCACCATCATGCTAATCTGTAAGCGGATGTGGTCTATGAATAATAGATTTCAGAAGAGAAGGAAGTAAATAATGATTTTTGAGGTCATTCAAGCATGCGCAGTCACTTTATATTGTTCATTTCCTTGAAATTCGTTCGTGTCATTCTGTTGATGTAAATTTACCCAGGTGGCTTAGTGACCAAGGCATTGCGTAGCAAAATCTAAGGTGGTGAAAATAATTTCGGAGTCTCCCTACGGCATGTCTCATAAATATACCACAGTTTTCGCACATAAAAGGTCGTGATTTTCACAACAGGGAAAGCAAAAGAGAGTCTTCTTTTCGTCTATTGAGAGCAAGACACAAGGGCGCCGCTATCGTCGATGTCTAATATTTAGGTATCATGTAATACGAAATCAGCAACATCGTTATGTTGGAGGAGGCTATATTTATTCACTCATCAGTGAAGCCTTGGAACTGTCTAATCAGTCATCCTCCTCGCAGCGTATTCTTGTCTTCGGTTCCTTTCTGACAGAATGTCGGTCGAGCTGGGAGTACAAGCTCTGCCTTGACTGCCGCCATTACACATTGTCGCCGAATGCCGATCATCAAGTCAAATGAACACTTTTGCACATTCATTCATTCATTCATTCATTCATTCATTCATTCATTCATTCATTCATTCATTCATTCATTCATTCATTCATTCATTCATTCATTCATTCATTATTTAAATCATTCATTCAAGCTTTATTTTGACAGTACATTAATGTCACATTCTTATGTGAGTTAGGAAAAAATTCCTTATTAAGGTCGCAAAACGAAGTGTTCATGGTACATATATTATAATTCACAGCATTGGAGGTTATTTGCCCTTCGTCAGAGGAAATACAAAACGCTCGTACGCAGCAGTTACACAATGACGTAATCATACATGTAAAATATATTACCAAAAATAAAAACTGTCAGAAAACAGGCATCCTTTTTTCCTGAATTTCAAACTCAATATTTGCCATTACGTCCCCAGAAAACGCGTGCTAATGCTTTGAAAGAGTTGACATCGTGAAGTAATTTTTCAGTCTTAATTACTTGTAGTGAGAGACTAAAAACAAGGGGTGTTTCCAGGCCTGTCAAGTACATCCAGACTTTATGTAAAATGGCCAAGTTTCTTCGAGAGCAGGTCACTTCTTTATTGTGTTTTTGTAGCATGTACTAATTACAGAGGTCGATAACCTATGTTACGGTATGTTAGTATGGTAGTGACTGTATCAGCGCACAAACGCTTCGGAACTGAAAATGAAGCCGTTCACTCAGGCCAGTTTTTTATTGTTTCTAACGCAATGTCGTAGTTGTAAAAAATCCTTACAAATATATAAAAATTGTGAATCTTGTGACTTTGTCTTATATGAGAAAGTGTGGCCAGATAAGCACGTAGAAGACTTGTATTGAAGGAAGAAAAAGAAAAGGTCGGAGGCGAGCTATTCAGCGAGACATGTCGGGTTGACTACCCTACGCTGGGGGAATGAGAAAGGGCTGTGAGAGAGAACAGTGAAAGAAAGAAGCGAGTTAGCAGCAAGAACACTCACAGTATGTGGTGGTGGCACTATGCAATAGTCAGAGGCGTTCACACTAAGCCATTGTATACATATGCAGTGCATGGCAAGATAAACTTTTTGGGATTATTTATGGTACATTGAGTATGTTGCATTTTTGTGAGCTTGCGGATTTGTCGGTTTTAAATTAGTTTGTTTCATAGGAGAAAGTGAAAGATCTCACGAAGAAAACAAATTAACACATTTGAGGTCAGAAAACGAACATGCCTCTAACTACAACATGATGAGGCTGCCTTGAGAGTGGATTGGGACACTGTCAGGTATAAATCAACGTAAACACTGCGCTCAGTAACCGCTCGTGAAGTCTTATATATTGAAGGGGGCTATATGGAGTTGAGATAAAAATGTAGTGAGAAATATTTTAAGCATGTCCATGGCAAGCGCAAGCCCATACGCCACTGCTGCGTATTTTCTCTGAGAGCTGACTGTTTCTACTTAGTTTGTTACGGCTATCTAGTTTCATCAAACTACACGCCTAGGTAAGTGAAAATAAAATAGTCTGTTGCTGATATCCCTTGCACTTGTACGAACATATGTGCGCAGCGTCAAGTGTGACCTGTGAGTGGATTTTGTAAGCCGAGCAGTTGCATGTCGTCTCTAAATACAGACTGATACGCTCATGAGATAAGGCGTAATGACCCGGATTTGCTGAAAGTGCGCGGAAGTGTGGCGGCAAACAGGCAGTCCTAGCTTGCGTTCGCTGTAGCCTAAAGTCAGAGCTTATCCGGCTCCAACTGCCCCGTTCTTGCACCACCAACAGAAGCGCGCGTATGTTCGCTCGGTGATAAAATAGAGACAGCGACTCTGTATTGTTCCACTTGAGCTGGGTAAGAGCATTAGGCGCACGGATTAATAAAGCCAAGGCGGGATGGCTCTCACTGATCTTACAGTGACATTTAAAGCATTTAAAGTTGATATGAGAGCATGTAGGCAACTATTATAGTCTGTGCAACAATGTAGTCGTCGGGCGAAAGAATATTCAAGCAAGAAAACTAGAAATAATAAATTCTCATTTCAGATTAGCAGTATGAGCTACGACAAAATTTTAGACCAGCGCAGCCTCAATTTCAGGGAAGGATTATGCATTCAGTGATTTCACAACTATGATTCAAAGTGCCTTCAAAACTATATTTTACTTTTAAATGGTTACCTCAATCAATATAAATGCCTTTCCAGTGTTTCCAAGGAAGAAAGAACATGGTACAGAGGAGCTAAAAGTGTATATTATGTTTCTTAGGAAGAGCGTTAAGTGAAACTCACGTATATAAGAGACAACGTACATAAACAGCTTATTTTTGAAGAAGTCACATATATCAGGGTATTCTGTTTTACCGGAGCGTTTTTGCACTGCGATGTAAGTACATGTGAAAGAAAACCAGCGTAGAAACACGCACACAAGGCGCCAGAAATGCCATAGACACTGCAAGACATGACAGTCGTTAAGACTCCTCAAAGACCCTGCTTCCTAAACATGAATTATTTAAAGTATCTACGCTCCCTGTCATTCTGAGATGCCAATAAACAGAAAAGGCTAGCTTTGTTCTTCAAGGGCCAATGCTCAGGCAGCTGTGGACTGTCTTTTTCATTTATACCTTGTGTATTGTGCCTAAATCAATACGCGTTTTTGGAGGTCTACGTGAGAGAAAAATTTGTTTAATGACAGTTAGACTAAAAAACGTTTGTATTGAAAGAGAGCCCACGTTCAGCTAAATTATTAGAGGACAGTCTGACGCAAGCATTGCCATTACTAAAACATATATTGTCCCATTGTTCTGATAGCGAAGTTAATTGCAGGTTAAACAATATTCGGTAATTAAATTCTTTATCGGACAACTTTCACAGTGCAAGGTCAATTAATACTAACAACACTATAGCAAGTGCATTCAACCACCGCAATCCCCGCGGGTTAGCGAAACTAGCGATCCTTCACTGCATGAGATGTATTGGTGCTGACGGACTCAAAGTGGATGTTATAGCAACTGCATCATCACGTATAACTGAAGAAAAGTCCACAAGGCAATCAATGACCCTCATTAAAGACCTGATCAGCACGAGCTTTAATGTAAAGTTTCAGTGTATCACAATACCACGTTCTCATTGAAGGCAATAAAAAGGCTGATGCCCTTGCTCGTGAGGCTGGAACATTTTTTTCCAATATTAGAGCTTCTAAGACTTACCCAAACAACGACGATGTAATACGACGTACCAGAACACCAAAAAGATAGCTTGTGCATTACCGTTTGGGGTGATCCGCCAGTTTGTATACATCGAGCACGCGTAATACACAGACTTTCTCGAGAACAAGCAATGACGTTGTACCGCATAAAAGCTGATCTCCGCATACATACCTGTTTGGTAATCCACTTCGAGAGTTTTGCAGTGACACCGGTGACATTCAACATTTTATTTAGCTTCACCACAGTAGGATATGGGAAACAACGGAATGGTCCGCCGTTTTAAAAGGAGTAGCTACAGACACCGTACATTCGAAAATGTTTTTTCTTTCCTGAAGGGCCTTCAGCAACGATGAGGAGCGTGCAAAGAATTTCAAAAGCCTTCCTTCAAGGCTGTTCAACACGTAGCGACAGACCACTACAGCTCAGGAGGTGCTCAGGAAGAACGCACGCCTGCTATGTAGGCCAAGACAGCCCCGCCTGCTGCAAGGTACAAGCTATACCCCCCCCCCCCCCCAACCAACTGGAGCACTGTCACAAAAGATAACGAGTGCCCATTGATGGGCCATTCTGTTGGCGTGCGCGATGATTACAAATTTTCTAATGCCTGTTATTCTGTTTGTCGTGTTGTATGCACACTTTCTTGTTTTTTTGTGGGCACGTATCAACCAGCCTAAATAAGCACGTTATTGACTGGCTCCGATGAAGTCTCTTATTGTATACATCGTCTGTACGTATGTTGTCAGTAAAGCATTCACGGAAGTTTCTCAATAACACAAATATACAAAAAGGAAGAAACCAAGTCGAGCAGCTCAGTTTCCCAGCGTGAAGAAGAGAGAGAAAGGAAACGCAATTTATCCTATTTATCCCGGAGAATCTATTTGACAAGCTCGAACAAACAACTGTCACAATTGTTTCTATTTTGGGTGTGGGCAGCGCGCTCATTTCGCAAACGCTGCCGCTGGAGCATGAGAAGGAACTTGTAGTGAAACAAAAGGACGTACAAACCACCCTCATCCCGAGGTAAGCTTGCGTGCACCAGTGATCAGGCCCTGCAGAGGCGTGCGCACATCGCAACGCATGGGTCTATGACTTTTAGAGTGCGCTCTTTGCTCCATATCGCTAGCGATCATGAGTACACGTTGAAGTGCCACCGAGCTCTGAGACCCAACAACGGCGAATACAGCGTAAATACACAGCTCACCGTTACAGTGTGAAGAACGGGCTCTCTGAGGCCGAGTCATTCGCGCCACAGGCTGTGGAGCGAGGGGTCGTAGGTTCGACTCCTTGTAGTTTTGTCTTTGTTGTCATCTGTTAGCGCACGTTTTACGTCATATCCGTGACCTAAATACGTCGGTAACACCAGACCCTGGTGTAAAGGCCTGAACACATGTACGCGTTTCAGCGTATCATCGCGTGGTTTTATGACGTGGTGCCGCACCCCTTCTTCATTGGTGAGGGAAGGCGCACAGCTTCGCGTAGCCACTCACTCTCTGTCTCCACAGGAATACAGCATGACGCCATGTGAAAAAGCACGCTGACATGCCGTAACGTTTACGTGTGGTGAAGCCTTAACACAGTTTCGTGTACATAATTGGAGCACAAACACACACGCGCAAGCACAAAGGCACCAGAGAAGCACGTTTTCATTAGAGTACCAGGTAACGAGTGCTCGAAGTAAGCCATTCCCACCATCTTTTGGGGAGAAAAAGCATGTTATGCCACTCCCATGCTTCAGGCCATTAGGCCACCAATGGCAATAAGCACACCGATTATTCTGCAAGGAATGTTACAGCGATAATGGGCAAGAATTTAACAGAATACTTAGGCTACAATGAAGATTCACACATTGACGCGTGATGTCGCACGCTCCGTGACGAACATATAGGTTGAACATATACGTTTCCCGCGTACCTTTCTTTACTCCTTGGCCGGGAAACAAACACTCACGCTCGATATTCTCAGTAGAACACTCTATTCACTGTGCATACCGTGGTGGTCTTTTCAAATCCTAACATACCCCTCTTTGTGTTTTCTCTCCTGCCTTTCTGTCACCCACAACTCCTCCCACAGTGCAAAGTAGAAAACTTGAAAATAATGTTGGAGTTAATCTTCCCATTCTTTTTATTTGCGCCTGTGCTCTTCTTTATAGTTTATCTTATGTAGAGTGGGTCGATTCCTAACCCGAAAAAATTATTAAGGCAGCTTCAAATTAGTGGTATACCAAGCCTGAAGGTTTGTTGGTTGGTTGGTTCCTCAACACCTTGGCACAACCCACCTAGGGGGACGGTGCCTTGTTTTTTAAACTAATTCCGTTCTTGAAAGGGAAGGTTGGATTAATTAGGGTTATATACGTAATAATATAAAGGTGTTAGATTTTTAAACAAACAAAAGACGTTGAAAAGAAAAACATAATAAACACACACAAAAAAGAAAAAAAATATACATAAAACAACTGAAGTTATTTATTTTTAGCATTTCTATCCTTTAGATTCTCGTAAAAAATCTTCCTCGTTTCTCTTCGGCTTTCTCTTCCTCTCCTTCCCTCTTTCTTTCTTTTATATTTTCCAGTTTTTCCTATTTCCCTTTAACTACCCTTCTGTTTATTTCTATTCCTTCCTCCTAGTTTTTTCCTTTCTCTTGCTGCGTCTCTATTTCTCGCTTGCTTCCTCTTTTCAATTTGTATACCGGGGTTTGCACCTAAAGTGTTCCGAACTTAGTATCATCACCAAGGTGCTCGAAGAAGACGAGGAAGAAGGCCTGTTTGCGTGGTCGCGTGCTCAGATGGCTATTCTATGTGTTGTTTTACCTGCGCTCCGCGAAGTGATGACGACAGCATACAACAGCATAGGACAAACTTCAGCCCTCTACTGAGGCCTCTACAGCCCTCTGTTTTCAACTCTCAAAAACTGTCTCTTTCTCCGAGGCACGTGATAATAACTTTAGCTGTAGCTTACGTTTGCATATGGTGAACTAGTTCACTATACGTTTGCGGTAGCCGCGGTGGCGGACTGGTCGTATTGTCTCGCATGGCAACCGGCTGGGTGCGAAGAGAGCCGGCAAGTGCACTGCGTAGTTGCCATCGACGACCGTGGCACAACGGTCGATTTCGCCATGCGTCTGCACTCGTTTTCTATATTGAGCGACCGATTGAGCGGCATTCGTGCCTCATTCTCAATGTGCCGCGTCCGAAACACATTGTGTGGTTTTTTTTTTTTTTGCTGTGCATAGCGTATGCAGGTATAAAAATAGATGGCTTATACCGGGGTCGAAACGATGTTTCGCACCATTCGGATCTACATCTGACGCCCCTCACACACCGTGCGTTGTCCTACCGGGATGCCATTTACGCATAAGTGCACGCCCGGAAAGCATTCCTGTCGGTCGTAACGTTTCGCTACCACATTTTCTTGAGTGCTGCTGTACCATGCAGTTCGACTGAAATGCGAGACTTGGGAACACGATGCCGTGATGTGACTATTTAACGGAGCCTATTTTGTCTTATAACATCGAACACGCCCTCAAGCATTAATACATTTCAGAAAGGAAGGAACTTTATGCTCCCCTTTTCTTTGTCAGACGAAAAATTCGCCAGATCCCACGTACCTTAAAAATCAATGTTATGCGGAGAATGCGGATAGAAGGTGGATGTGTTTAATCGTTTTTATTGAGTTATACGTTATGAAATGACGCTAAATATAAGTACAAACTCACGTGCACAACACACATACGTTAATCAGCCGCGTATGTTGTATATTAGCAGTTGTTTACAGTTGCGTAACGCTGCCAACAGAAACATAGATAATTGAAAGACCCTGCAGACGCGGTAAATGATATGAAGCACTGGTGTTCATGCTGGTGTGAGCGAGGATGATAGCGCTCAACACTCTACACAAATCAACTTTAGCGGATGGCGCCGAACTACAATTTACGTTAACCCTACATGACGGCGGTATCATAGGAGTGCATATGTAATGTTTATAATATCGCGTAGCCACTACTGCAACCACAATTGACGTTACTCAAGTTTTAGGGTCTATTTGAAAAAATGTATCCGAGGCCTAGATTTAATGTGCCGTAAAATACTTCATTGCCAGGAATAATTCTAGGGTTCGATTGCTGCTGGGACACTGAAGAGAAGAAGAAGAAAAATATCAGAAACGTGTGGAGGGTAACTAGACTAAGTCCAGTTTGCTGCCCTACACGGAGAAGAGGGGAATTAGCGAGAAAAATAGGGGAAGAAGAGAAGATAAACATTGCACATAACACACACAGTTCAGGTTTCACAAGCGGTCGAACAGTGACGTTGCCCTCAAAAATTGCAGGACTCAAGTGGCTTTCTGGGCTGAAGTGCGTGAAGGCCACGCTCCCAAGATCTCCAGAGTAAAGGGTCGGTCATCGAGCCTCCTTAAGGCACACTGGAGAGTCCGGCGATCTTCTTCCTATCCTGGACGATGGCACAGGACATGGTCGGGAGTTTCTACACAATGGCAGTTAACACAGTTGGGGGAGTCAGTCATACCAATGCGATAACTGAAATAATTGGTAAAGGAAACGCCGACACACAACCGACACAGTATTGTAGCGTCCCGTCGCGAAGTCTTGGATGGCAGCTGTCATTTGAGTAATGAAGCGAGGTTCTGTGGGTGTCGAGTGGAGTTTAGGGGATGATTCCAATGCATAAGTGTGGTATTATGTGCGATGCGGTGAAGTTCTTTTGCGGCATCATGCCCTTGACAGGTGTATGAGCAGTGTGGGTGCTCCGTCGTGGGCACAACGGGCAGCGTTGTCGGCGAGGCGGTTAGCAACAATCACCCAGTGACCAGGCAGCCATTGAAAGATTATGTCTTGTCCTTTGTTAGTGGCACGATGACATATTTCATTGATTAGACATACAATTTGATGGTAGTTCCCACGTCGTAGAGTTAGCATACGTTGAAGGGCCACCTTGGAGTCGCAGAAGATAGCCCACTTAGCAGGGGATTCCCGCATAAAAAAACTAATTGCGGCTAGAAGGGCGGCGAGCTCAGAACCCGTAGATGTTGTGACGTGTGAAGTCTTAAACGTGACGTCGATTGACCGAGATGGAATCACAAAAGCGCCCATCGAACTTCCCGAGACTGAGCCGTCCGTATGATGTGAGTTCGGTTTTCGTATAATATATGCAAAATATCCAATGAGATCTGCTTGAAGGCTGCAGATGACAGGGTAGCCTTTTTGGTTGTTCCCGGGACTTCAAGGTGGTCTTTGCAGGCACCACTCCGGGCAAGGGGGTATGGTTGCGGGTGAGAATCTCCAGGAGATGGAAGGCTGGTTAGCCGACACCACTCTGGAGAACTCTGCCTTCAGCCTTTCCAGTGGAAGGCTAGCAAGGTGGTGGTTAGGCAGTCTGGATATATGACGAATGTGCGCCCGGAGTGTGTTGACAGTTATATAGGTCGTAATCGGATGGTATTCGGCAATGGCGATAGTTACGACCGTGTTAGCACACCTAGGCAATCCCAAGCATGTTCGAAGAACTTGGCCTTGAATGGTTTGCAGGACCCGGATGTTAGTTTTTCTGGCAAATGAAAGCACGGGTGTGCTATACTGAAAATACTCCAAGAAGTACAGTTCCAGCACGGCTGACACGGATGTTCCCCAAGTTTTACCGGTGAGAAATTTCATTACATGGGCGATAGAGCTGAGCCTCTTCTTCAAGTGCGTGATGTAAACACTCCATGAAAGATCTCTGTCAATAATGATGCCCAGGAATCGATGGCGTCTCATATACGAAATTCTGACATTATCTATGGAAACGGGATATCAGAACATCGTTTTGTGAGTGAAAGGAACTAAGGCGCATTTATCGGGAGAAATCTATAGCCCTAAAGCACGAAGATACTTCGACATTGTTGTCACTGCTTTTTGGAGCCTTGCCGGTACCTGGGGTCACGCCACTGCCGAAGCCCAGATGCAAATTTTATCGGTGTACAGAGAAAGGTTGACTGATCGAGGCAGAACTTCGGCAAGCTCAATAATCGCGAGGTTACACAAAGTAGGGCTGAGAACCCCACCCTGTGGGACGCCACGAGAGGTGTAATGGTCTATGGTGTGGCCTTCTGCAGTGTGCATGAAAAAAAAAACGTCTCTTCAATAAGTAGCTCAGAATCTATTTAAACATTTCTCCAGCGATTATAATATTTTCCAAGGCATCGAGAATGGCGTGGTGCGTTACGTTGTCGTAGGCCCCTTTCACGTCGAGAAACATAGCAACAAATATGCGCTTGAGGTATTTCTGTTGTTGCACAGAGGTCACAAGGTCGATGACATTGTCTATAGAAGAACGGCCTCGTCAAAAACCAGCCATAGCCTCTGGATATATATTGTAGCGATCTAAGTACCATTCTTTCTATTACTTTTCCCACCAGCTAGACAGCGCAATAGGTCGGTATGATGCGAGGTCAAGCGGCGTCATACCGACCTATTGAGTCTTGAGAATCGGTACCAAGCGGCTGGATTTCCACCTATCAGGAACGACGCCGTCAGTCCATGACTGGTTGTAGCATTCCAGTAGCAGATCGCGGCCCCGTCCTCCAAGATGGCATAACGCAGCACACGTAATGATGCCATCCGGCCCAGGTGACGATGAACGCCTGCATGTAGCTAGGGACGCTTCCAGTTGCTCGAGTGAAAAAACCACATTTAGTTCAGGGGCATGCATCGCCGAGAACCTCCTCACTCATGGTGACCACATAACCCGCAATCCTCACGCAGATATCGTCGGCGATTTCAACTTGCAAGCCACCTTGTTGGAGAGCCAATGTGCTGAATGGATGTCGTTGTTGTGAATTCGACTTAAGGCCACGTACCGTTCGCCATATAAGGGACATCTGTTTGCGAGGATCCAGTGATTCGCAAAATTTCCTCCACCATTGGCCCTACAGCTTGTCCATTCGACGTTGGATTTTCTTTTGTAAACGTCGAGCATCTCTGAGGTCATGAATTGAATAACTTCGCCTGTACCTCCTCTCAGCGCGCTTCCGAATCGTACGTAATCGCTCAAGTTCCTCATCAAACTCTGTGCGTTTTAATGTGTGTGTAAAGGTGCTCTTAACCGCTTCCATTAATTTTCCGACTACTTCCTCCAGCCCCCACAAGACACCTTTGCCTGCCTCATCCACCTATGTCTTATACATTCACCAATTAACTGTTCTGTAAACTGAAGAAGAGGAATTTGCGAAACCTGTGACCTTCAATACGTTGGATTATGGCCACTGCCGTGAGTTCCAATATCAGTAAACCATCAGACTTCTTGAGTGAATTGCTGTGACACCAGCGCCAAATTCAAACAACTGCTGCAACGAAAACCACGTGTATACGTTGGACTGCCGTCATTCATAATGAGAAGTTCGTCGTGTGAGGTGAAGTGAGCAAGTTTCCGGCCCCTGGAATCAATTTTAGTGCTACACCAAAGGAAGTGATGAGCATTAAAATCCTTAGTAATAATCCAGGGACCAAGTATAGCCATCAAAATGTCATGCAGTCTTTCACCATAGAACTGAAAAGATGGAGAGATATAAGCTCCGATAAGCATGAAGGCTACCTTCTGATTTGTAACACGGAGGCACACGCATTGGTTTTCATTGTGGTGCTGAACCAACTGCGGAATGTAGGTTAGATCTGAAAGAATATATACAATTACTTTACTGGGTTTACCACAAGTCGATGAAGTAAAGGATTTGTAGCCAGAGAGCTTGATCAGCTGTGATTGGTTTGGTTCACGTATTACTAATATAGGAAATCTATTGAAGAAAACATACCAGCGAAAACAGGAAATTAGTGATTTTAGTTCTCTGGAATTCCACTTGAAAGCCGTCGCACTACGCGCTTCTTCACGGAATGAAGGCGGCGGATGAGCCATTGTGTCTACGCAAGGTTGGCAAGCACTGGACTCAGGGCATCAAGTTCTTACACTGCGCATCGTGCTGCTGAGGTATTTATATCACCTACACGGGTGCGTATACTCCATCTACGAGAAACTTACTTGATCATCATCAAAATTACATGGTCATGCTCTCGGGGCTCATCTGGGCGAGATGCGGAGCGTGGTGCTATACCGGTGCGCTTTGCACCTTATCCACAGTAGTTATTATTGGAAGTGATGGCCATGCTTCTTCCACAGTCTCCTTTTCAGGTGTAGTATTCGCAGCGTACGTGTTGTCTTCGGCGATGCTAACGATATAGATTCCCCTAAAAAGGGCTTTGCTGCAAGCATGCTTCGGCAGGTAGACTTCCTTGATGGGCGTCTGCGACGAGAACGATGTCACCTGATGACAGAAGCTGCTTCCCGGTGAGTCGAATGGCTCCTGACCACTTTCTTCAAACCCGAAATTTCGTGCCTTATTTTCGGACATTCCTTCGGTTAGGCGTCATGGGGTCCTTGGTAATTGGGGCAGTTGTAAGGTGCAGCTTTGCACTGTTCGGCCAAATGTGGTGCACCTCAACGGGAACATGTAGAATTTCAACAAACGGCGCTCACATGACCCAATTTCTGACATTTTCGGCACTGAAGCGGCTTAGAAACAAAGGCAGCACCGCATGTCGGAAATCACCAAACTTTACATGTGACGGCAGGCGATCACTTTTAAAATCAATCTTCACGCATCGGAATTTTCCTAGACGGCATACCTGAAGGATTTCGGGTCCATAATTGGAAAGCTCAATGAGAATTGGCATAACTTCGTTCGGGATGGTCACATCAATGTCATATATGACACCAGTAGTTCCTCGTCTCTCTAGCGGAACGACCATCCGAACGTATGCCACCGAGAATGGTGTCCTTGCTCAGAGAATCTAACGCAGACGCTTGAACGACGTCCAACGCGACAACATTTTTCCGGCGATTCACTCTGATGTCTTCAATACTGTTCGGTATCAGTGCCTCGAGCTCTGAAGATACCACTTGCCTGTTCAGCAGTCTCATGTTGATTGAAGGATGCGTGGACAAGAAGAGGACGTTGCACTTCGGTGAGCTTATCGGGGTCTTCGCAGCTGCGTCCACGGAGGCCTTGAGCATCCTCCTCTTTGCTTTCTGACTCATTACAGTCTCGTATTCATTATCGCAACTGTCAGCGCTCTCGGTGGTGTGAACGATGGTTGCCTCGCTGTCACTGGAAACGCTGTTCCGCTTCCTCGAGGCTGCCGACACTGACGCTGGCAGACCGGGTGGGCGTGCACGAGAGTCCACTTCCATAGTTGACAAGCCGGGAACTGGATGTTCTTTGTAGAATCGCGAAAACAACAGTAAAGTCTGGAGATAAGCGGTAAACACTCAGTTACAGGGACAGTGTTCTCATCGTTCCTGGGCAGATATGCCACAGGTGATACACCTGTGTCACGTGGTGATACACCTGTATCACCTGTGGCACGTGCTCCTTCGTGGCTCAGTAGTTAACGCCTCGCACTCACGTTTCAGAGTTCCGAAGCGTGAGTCCGTGCGCCCGAGTCGTTTTCTGGATTTTTCTTTCTTTCTTGCGTTTTCTTATACATAGATTCCTATACATATACGATGAGTGACGTCGACGCCAGTGGCAAAAATCCAGCTGAGAGTGTCAATATAATTGCTGTCGCAATAGAAAAGTGTTCCACACTTCTCGTCACGGCTATTGGCGGTGCCGACTGGCGCTCCCACTTTTAAATGCCCATATATACACCATAAAGAGTACAAGGGGCTGGTGCCGCGGTAGCGCAGTTGGTAGAGCATCAGACGCTTTATTTGAAAGTCACAGGCTCGGTCCCTGCCCGAAGCAAGTTACATTTTCGTCGACGTTTCATTCTTCACATATACGTTACATTACCACCATTGATGCGAACATGGTTTCTGCGAACGTGCCGAGGGGGGATATAATAAAGCAGTTGTTATCGGCACTCTGTGCCGTGTCATTTTAAATGCGAAGCGTTTCTTATGTCAGCTTTGGCGACTTGGAGCGTGTCCGTCCGTCCGTCCGTCCGTCCGTCCGTCCGTCCGTCCGTCCGTCCGTCCGTCCATCCATCCATCCATCCATCCATCCGTCCATCCATCCGTCCGTCCGTCCGTCCGTCCGTCCATTCATCCATCCATCCATCCATCCATCCATCCATCCATCCATATCCATCCATCCATCCATCCATCCATCCATCCATCCATCCATCCATCCATCCATCCATCCATCCATCCATCCATCCATCCATCCATCCATCCATCCATCCATCCTTTTAATCTTAATCCTACCTTTTAATGGCGTCGATGGCGTAGTGGTTAGAGCATCCGCCTCACATGGAAAAGGTCCGTGGCTCAAATCCCGGTGCCGCGCAGTTCCCAACCGGATTTAAAAAAAATCCGCGTGTTGATAGAACTGCATTAAGAGGCCTGGGGTGCGGCCTCACCGGTAACCACCGCCGGGAACGCACTCCCTCACCAGAGAAGGACTGGCCACCCTGGTGCAGTATCTGGCCACTACCTCCCAGATGCACATGCATACGTCAAATAACTCACGGCCCTCAGTCCCCAGCAGCTGCGAAGCAACTGACCACGGTGGCGGTCAGATCTGCCACGCAGCAGAAGGTGCTAAGAATCTCTGGAACCTGACAGGCCGCCATTGGAACCTGAACTTGGCAACATTTAACGCTAGAACCTTATCTAGTCAGGGAAGTCTAGCTGTACTATTCGAGGAGCTAGAGGGTGTTAAATGGTATTTAATAAGGCTCAGTGAGGTTAGGAGGACAGATGAGGCCTATACGGTGCTACAAAATGGGCACGTCCTTTGCTATCGGGGCTTGGCAGACAGAAGAGAACTGGGAGTGGGGTTCTTAATTCACAGAAACATAGCTGGCAACATAGAGGAATACTGTAGCATTAATGAAAGGGTGGTAGGTATCGTAATTAAACTGAATAAAAGATACAAGATGAAGGTAGTACAGGCTTACGCACCTACATCCAGCCATGATGACGCTTCAGTTGAAAGCTTCTATGAAGACGTGGAATCGGCAATGAGTAAGGTAAAAACACAGTATACTATAGTGAAGGGCCATTTTAATGCAAAGGTAGGGAAGAAGCAGGCTGGAGACCAGGCAGTAGGAGATTATAGCATCGGTACTAGAAACGCCAGAGGAGAGCTACTAGTAGAATTCGCAGAACGCAATAATTTACGGATTTTTAGTACCTTCTACCGAAAACGAGAAAACCGCAAGTGGACATGGAGGAGCCCTAATGGCGAAAATAAGAACGAAATAGACTTTATAATGAGTGCACACCCAGGAATCGTGCAGGATGTGGAAGTGGTTGGCAAGGTACGATGCAGTGACCATAGAATGTTACGGTCTCGAATTCGCCTAGACTTGAAGAAGGAACGACAGAAACTGATACGCAAGAAGCCAATCAATGTGCTAGCACTGAGAGGGAAAGTACAGAAATTCAGAGTGTCGCTGCAGAACAGGTACTCGTCTCTTAGTGAGGAAACCAACCTTAGCGTAGATACAATGAATGATAATCTGACGAGTATCATTACGGAGTGTGCAGTGGAAGTTGGAGGCAGGGTAGTTAGACAGGACACTGGCAAGCTTTCCCAGGAAACGAAGAACCTAATTAGGAAGCGTCAAATCATGAAAGTGTCAAGTACAACAGACAAAATAGAACTGGCAGAGCTTTCGAAGTTGATTAATAGACGTAAGGTATGCGATGTAAGAAGGTATAACATGGAGAGAATTGAACACGCTCTGAAAAACGGAGGAAGCGTCAAAGCAGTGAAGAGGAAACTTGGGATAGGCAAAAGTCGGATGTATGCACTAAGGGACAAAGAAGGCAAAATAACTACCAATATGGATAGGATAGTTAAAATAGCGGAGGAGTTTTACAGAGATCTGTACAGTAGCCGAGACAACCACGACCGTAATACTATAAGAACTAGCAGTAACCCAGATGACACCCCACCAGTAATGATAGAAGTCGGAAAAACTTTGGAGAGCATGCAAAGAGGCAAAGCTGCTGGTGAGGATCAGGTAACATCAGATCTGCTGAAAGATGGAGGACAGATTGTGTTAGAAAAACTAGCCACCCTGTTTACGAGGTGTCTCCTGACGGGAACAGTACCAGAGTCTTGGAAGAACGCTAACATCATCTTAATACATAAGAAAGGAGATGACAAGGACTTGAAGAATTACAGGCCGATCAGCTTGCTCTCTGTAGTATACAAGCTATTTACAAAGGTCATTGCTAACAGACTAAAGAAAACATTAGAATTCAATCAACCAAAGGAACAAGCAGGATTTCGAACAGGCTACTCAACAATTGACCATATTCATACTATCAATCAGGTAATAGAGAAATGCTCAGAGTATAACCAACCACTATACATAGCCTTCATATATTACGAGAAGGCGTTTGATTCAGTAGAAATATCAGCCGTCATGCAGACACTGCGGAATCAGGGCGTAGATGAAGTATATATAAACATTCTGGATGAAATCTACAGGGGATCAACTGCTACCATAGTGCTTCATAAAGAAAGCAACAGAATACCAATCAAGAAGGGTGTAAAGCAGGGGGACACAATCTCCCCAATGCTATTTACCGCGTGTTTACAGGAGGTTTTCAGAAGCCTAGAATGGGAACAGTTAGGGATAAGAGTCAATGGAGAATACCTTAGTAACCTGCGCTTCGCCGATGACATTGCATTGCTGAGTAACTCGGGGGACGAATTGCAACTCATGATTACGGAGTTAGACAAGGAGAGCAGAAAGGTGGGTCTTAAAATTAATCTGCAGAAAACGAAAGTAATGTACAACAACCTCGGCAAGGAGCAGCGCTTCGAGATAGGTGATAGTGCACTTGAAGTTGTAAAAGACTATGTCTACTTAGGGCAGGTAATAACCGCAGAGCCGAACCACGAGATTGAAGTAACTAGAAGAATAAGAATGGGGTGGAGCACATTCGGCATGCACTCTCAAATTATGACAGGTAGATTGCCACTATCCCTCAAGAGGAAGGTATATAACAGCTGTATCTTGCCGGTACTTAGCTACGGAGCAGAAACCTGGAGACTTACAAAGAGGGTTCAGCTTAAATTGAGGACGACGCAGCGAGCAATGGAAAGAAAAATGGTAGGTGTAACCTTAAGAGACAAGAAGAGAGCAGAGTGGATTAGGGGACAAACGGGGGTTAAGGATATCATAGTTGAAATAAAGAAGAGGAAATGGACATGGGCCGGGCATGTAGCGCGTAGACAGGATAACCGCTGGTCATTAAGGGTAACTAACTGGATTCCCAGAGAAGGGAAGCGGGTTAGGGGGAGACAGAAGGTTAGGTGGGCAGATGAGAATAAGAAGTTTGCGGGTATAAATTTGCAGCAGCAAGCACAGGACCGGGTTAACTGGCGGAATATGGGAGAGGCCTTTGTCCTGCAGTGGACGTAGTCAGCCTGATGATGATATGATGATTTAATCCTAACCTTTTAATCCCTCATTTACCCCCCTCGTGAGCTACTGTTGAGGTGTCCTCCCTCTGAGAGACAGTTACGGGGCTCACTTTTCTCTTCTATTCATTTAAAATCACTTCCCCCCCGCGATGCATTGCTATGACGCATGCGCGTTTGAGTGAGCCCGGCGTTCCTCTGTTACGAAGAGAGGCAGACGCAGTGCTGTCTTGGTAACGTTGTCGGCGCAAAACGCAGCCTGTCACATTTCGCTCTGGTTGCCGCCGGGCCACATCGACGGACGCTGGTTGCGCCTGGCGTCAGATATAGAGAGAGAGAGAGAGAGAAAAAACTTTATTAAAAGGTCAGTCAATTGCTCAGGCATGGCCCGTTGCCCCTAGCTGTCGGCCGGAATCCCTTGGGACGCGGCAGCAGCAAGGGCTTGACTGATGATGTCGCGCTGGACGTTGGGATCTGGGCTGCAGAGCAGGGCCTCCCAGGATTCTACAGTGCGAGAACCATCGTTTTGACTTGGACATGTCCACACCATGTGGACCAAATTCGCTACGTCATCACAAAATTTACACTGGGACTGGAAAACTGCGGGGTGCCACTTGCTGTAAAGTGCGGGGTTTGGAAAAACCCCGGTCTGTAACTTTCGCCACAAAATCTCGTTTTTCTTACTTAGTGAGTTGTCCGCTCTCGGGTATACTTGCCGATTCAGCCTGTAGTGTGCGACGATTTCATGGTATGTGCGCATATACTCGCTTCTTTGTTCGGTAACTTGGGAGGTTCCAGGGGTCGACCGGTAGGTGAGACCTCGGGCGACGGAATGAGCCTCCTCGTTCCCTCTAAGTCCTTGGTGAGCTGGAGCCCAGACAAGCAGAATCTGCTCTTTGGGTACTCCTACCATGTTTAATATACGGACGGCAGTCTCCGTCACCCTTCCCGATTCGTAATTTCTCACAGCGTTTTTGGAGTCGCTGATGACCACCCTGATCCCCTTTTGGCTGATGGCCAAAGCTATGGCCACTTCCTCGGCCTCTACAGTCTCGACACCAAGTACTGTGCAGCACGCAATTAGGCCACCATCTCCCCTGACCGCCACTGCCGTGTGTGCCGCTTTGCTTTTATATTCCGCAGCGTCTGTATACGCGACGTCCTGTCGACCAGTGTACCTAGATTGTAATGCCTCTGCCCTGGCTTTACGCCTGCCTTCGTGAAAGTTAGGGTTCATATTTCTGGGTAGCGGAGGTATCTTTATCCTGTCCCTGATCTGTATCGGTATGTCTTTTGAACGCGCTTGCTCACGCGTGGGCTCATAGCCCAATCTCTTTAATATTGCTCTCCCCGTTTTAGATCCGAGTAGTCTTTGATGTTGTGCAGTCACAGTAGCCTCAATTAGCTCATCGAGTGTGTTAGATACCCCCAACTTCATAAGTCTGTCAGTTGACGTGTTTGGGGGAAGTCCGAGCGCGACTTTCACACTTTTCCTGATAATGGTGTCGAGTTTGCCCCGCTCCGCTTGGTTTAATTTTAAATAAGGTGCCACGTACACTATCCTACTTATTATGAAGGTCTGCACTAATCTAAGAAGGTTCGCCTCCTTCATCCCAGCATGCCTGTTTGCTATTCGTCTGATGAGACGACATGTCTGATTAGAACTGGCTTCCAACCTAGCAAGAGTTTCAGAATTCTTACGGTTCGCCTGAATCCTTAGTCCAAGGACACGGATACTGTCGACCGCGGGGATCTCTGCGCCGTTAACATACAAGTGGATGTCCACTTCAGGCCTGTTGTGGAGCCGCCGTTTTCCGGCGGGCATGAGGAAGAGTGCTTCCGACTTTTCGGCCGAGCATTTAAGTCCTTTGGGCTCCAGGTACTCCACGATTTTATCAATGGCGATTTGCAGAGAGCCTTCAATTTGGCCGTCACTGCCCTTGTTCATCCATAATGTTATGTCATCCGCGTAAATGGTGTGATTTAAATTCTTAATATCCTTTAACTGTTCAGGCAGTTTCAACATCACAATGTTGAAAAGGGTGGGTGATAACACCGAGCCCTGAGGTGTCCCCCTGTTGCCTAATTTAATGTCCTCGATGAATTCTTCCCCGATTTTTAAAGTGGCTGTCCTGTTCGAAAGGAAGTCCTTGACGTAATCATAAAGTCGCTTTCCGACGTTCAGGGAGCTCAGATTCTCCAAAATTGATACGTGCCTCACGTTGTCAAATGCTTTTGCCACATCTAAACCCACGATAACTTTTGTGTCTCGCGTTGGCTTGTCTATAATTTGGTCCTTGAGCTGTAGCATCACGTCGCACGCTGATAGTCGGGGTCGAAAACCGATCATGGTGTCCGGATACATACCATTGTCTTCCATGTACCTATTGAGCCGCGTCTGAACGACATGCTCCATGAGCTTACCTACGCAAGACGTTAACGATATCGGCCTAAGATTCTCGAAACGGAGTTTTTTACCCGGTTTAGGAATGAAAATTACATTTGCGAGTTTCCACTCCTGCGGTATCGTCCCTTTTTCCCAACACTCCTGCATGTACGTTGCTAGGTTAGCGATGGACCTATCGTCTAAATTACGGAGCATTTTGTTAGTCACTCTGTCCGGCCCTGCCGCTGATCTAGTCCTTAGCCGATTAATCTCCGCTCGCACCTCAGCCAGGGAGATAGGGGCGTCTAAGGCTGCGTTTTCCCGCCCTCCATAATCTGAGAGAGGTTCGGATCCGGCGGGATTAATGTATCTGCTCCGAACTTCTTCTAAGAGTTCCTTCCTAGTACCTTCAAATTGGTGCGCCATTCGTTCCAATTGTTGTTTAGACGCTGTCTTCGTGCTCTCCGGATCTAAAAGGTGACGAAGAAGTCGCCACGTCCCGGACGTACTTATATTTCTATCCATCTCCTGACAGACGTTCCCCCACCTTTGCTTCGTGAGCGTGATGGCGTGCTCTTCAATTTGCCTGTTTAAAGCTGCTATTTGTTTCCTGATACTCCGATCCCATCTCCTCTGTTGGAGTCGGTTTTCCAAAGCTTTCTTTTTCTTCCAAAGATTTACTAATCTCGTGTCTACCACTTCGTTGTCCTCCTCGGTTTCCACCACTTCAGTGGCTTCCTTAACAGTACGTAACACCCCATCGCACCACTCGGCAATGTCGGAAATGGGAGTCGGGTCGCCCCTGAGGTCCCTGAAAGAGTCCCAATTTACGGCCTCTACCCTTCGTTTCCGAGGTGTTGCCGGGCCTCCCTCTACCACTATTTCTATGATCATGTGATCACTGCCTAGGTCCTCGTTTGTGTTGCACCACGTGGCACTAGTGCCGCTCCCCGTCAGGGTAAGGTCGGGTGTGGTATCAACCGCGACACTATTTCCCTTCCTCGTTGGCTGCAACGGGTCGGTTATCAAGTCCAGATTATGAGTTTGCATGTCATCCCACAATTTCCTGCCCTTAATTGAAGCCTGCTTATATCCCCATGCCGTGTGGTGAGCGTTAAAGTCACCGACGATCAGCAATGGGTTGTTCTTACTTTTACGACGCGTAGAAGCGAAGAGATCCCCAAAGTCGCATCGCCTTTGTCTCGGAGAGCTGTATATATTTAATACGAACAAGCTAGCGTTTTTCTTTTTTTGGGGTATTAGTTCTATGAGAACATGGTCGATGTGTGCATTACCAATGTCATGCTGCACCGCCGTAACGTTTCGCCTGACCAGGGTGGCCACCTGCGTACTCGTGCCTTCGCTTACATAGGATTTATAACCCGGCAACGTCGCCTTTCTCCCACATTCCTGTAAAGCTATAACATCCGGTCGATCCCCTTTCCTCAGGAATTCCTGCAGAACCGCACGCTTGCGCGTGAAGCCTCTGCAGTTCCATTGCCAAACGGTGTTCTTACTGAATCTGTGAGCCATGATTGCCACTAAGGTGGTTCATCGGCCTGCCTAATACTTCTTGGGCGAGCTGTTCATACGCCCGATCCCTCTTCGCGAATTCTGTTTTAAGTTCCTCGGTAAGTTTATTATCCCGCTGATGCAACTGCTGATTCAGATTTTGAAACATCTCGAACATTCGTTTCTCGAAGGCCTTACGCCATTCATCGTCCTGGGTAGATTTGGCTTCAATGTTTGCCTCCAGTTGCGCTATTTTCATGTCTATCACTGTCGCTACGTTCTCCTCTATTACGGGCTTTTCCGCTTCTTTTGCCCTCTTTTTCGCTGGAGGTGGAGTAGCGCTCTGCTCCTCCGGCATTTTTATATTTTGATTCTGTGGCATTCGTGGTAGGGAAACCGGTGTTGTGTTAGACGACTTAATAGCTATTTGAAGCTCCTCTATTTGCCGACTCATCATTGCTAGCTGCTCTTTAAGCATGCGATTCTCTTCCTTAATGGTTAACATTTCTTCATCGCGTTTATCCTGGGAGGCCCTATCTCCCCAACCCACCTTGCGGTTTGGTGACGTGGGTCTCCCACTGTTGAGGACAGCACTGCCGGAAGTCCCCTCGTTTACTGGACCAGTCATTGGTGGCAGATCTCCTTCTTGTCTTTCCGGTAGTCTTGGGAAGGAACCTGCTCTTCCTCTTGACCCTCTTCGATGCTTCGACCGGCTCCTGGACCGTTCTTTGATCTCTTCCATTCTGCACGTTTGTGGATCGGCGTCTTTCGCCTTCCGCTCTTCTCCTTCCATTCGCCGCCAGGCCTCCCACTGTCTCTTCTTTATTGTATAAGGGGTCCTGAAAGCTTCCTTGCATTTCCGATCTGCTGTCAGATGACCTTTGCCACACAGCTTACACTTGGGCTCACATGCATGGTCCTCGGGTGGAGCTGTCATTCCGCATCCCCGGCAGCGAACATGGTCGCTGATACACACGTCCGATCTGTGTCCTAGCTGGCCACATCGGTAGCACACCTCGTATCGTTTCTTATAAAGCACGCACTTCAGCGGTACGCCGTAACAGTACATCCACCTGGGCACTGTCTCATTTTTGAAGATGATGACCACTGAACTTGAGTTCCCCAGCTTCCTAACACCAAGTATCGGCGGGTTCCTTGAGTTGTCGAAAGCCTCTGTCAGTTCCTCTACTGACAATCTCGGGTCGATGCCGCGCACCACACCCCGCCCGCTATCCTCGTGCGGCGCGAGGTACGCCGTGACGTCATAGCTCTTGCCTTCAATCTTGATAGACTTAATCCTGGTCACCTTCCAGACAGTGTCTATGTCTGGAGTGCTGAAAATCAGGGTGCCTTGCTTGTCGTTAACAATGAACACTTCCTTTTCTTGTCCCTTAATCCACGGAATTTGCGCTGCCATGCGCACCGCCTCACTGAGCCTGGTGTTCGGAATTTTTGTGAGCGCCAGCCCGCACTTCGGACGAATGATTATCTTGTAGTCGTTCGCCGGCAACCGTGGTAGGTACGACGCAATCGAGCGCTCCGCGATCTTGTGCCCCAGCTTTTTGTATGCTGCGTTCGCAGCCGCCGTCTTCTTCCTGTCTTCGCCGGGCTCGGTTCCACTTTCTGCCCGGGCGTTGCCATCTTGGCGTCCCTGTCTGTCACCTCTAGCGGCGTCACGCAGCTCTTTAACATGTTTTCCAACTTTCGTGATCCAGTCAGAGGTTCTAAATTCTTCAGGGGTAATTTCAGTACCCTCCACGGTCACCTCCATTGCCGTCGCGTCTCCACAACGGGGCTCTGAAGCGAACGCCGGGGGCGTCGGCCACCGCCGAGCCGCCGCGTTTGTTCACCGCTAGCGTTAGGCTTTGCTGGGCGGAGACGCAGTCGACACCAAAATAGCCATAAAATGCCCCAAAACGTACTCACAGTCCTGAAGTCGTGGTCTAGATGGTCCAGAGAACTTCAGGCAGGAGATTATAGGAGTTGTTTGCTGTAACTGCACAATTTCCACCAGACCAAACAACTTTCCGCGGAGCTGATGCGAGGCACATCCGAACTCCCTGGCCCCCTGGTGGCCTCCTCTCAGATATAGACTGCCCACGTTTTGCTAGCGTTGCACCGCTGCGCCCAGCGTGCGGGCGCGTCAACATTACGTCGGATTATATTGGGCCCTTCATGATGCGTTCACCGCCGCTTCGCTAGCTTCACATATACTTCGTTTGGTATTACGTGATGTCACTGGATGACGAAGGTATGCGACTGGTGTAAACATATTCATTACACGTGTGTCACGTTAGAGCATGACAACATGGTACGCCCATGATGCGCTCTTGGCCATTTCGCTAGCTCTACATTAATCAAATTTGGTATCACCTGATGTGAATAAATGGCGAAGGTGAACGACACGTGCAAACACGATAATCATGATATGCGTGTCATGCAAAGCATGACTACATGCTACGCTCATAGCGTGCTAGTGGCTGTTCCAGTAGTTCCACATATATTAAACTTGGTATTACATGACGTGAATGAATGACAAATGTTAATAACAGGTCCAAACATGATAATAACAATATGCGTGCACATGCTACGTTCAAAACGCGCTCGTGGCCGTTTTGCTAGCTCCACATATACCGAATTTGGTATCAGGTGGCGTGAATAGATGACGAAGGTAAATAACACGTCCAAACATAATAATTATCACATGGAAGTCATGTACGGCAGAATTCACCTTTGACTCGTAACGCTGTGCTAATTTTAAAGTGACATATCAACTTTCCTTATTCGTACTTCGCATATCATCGATTCCCACTGTACGTGCACGGATCTGCATTTTTTTATTGTGTTTTCTCGAGACTTAAAATCATTTATACGCTTACATTATGTGCGATCGCAAGTGTGCACCGTGGCATGTGGCGGCATCCTACAGCTGTTGCAACAGTGCACATGATTATGCTAAAATCAGCCCATGACCGCGAAATTTGAGCATATGGCGTGGTCATTTGGATATATGCCATTGTAGAGTGAATCTGGAGTGGTTTCTAGCTGAATTTAAAACGTAATTTTTTATTCAAGGTCGTGTGCTGAGCTGCAATGTTTGGCTCGTGTGTTCTCAGGAGCCTCAACTATACCGATTAGCAGCACTTCATACCCATATTGAAAAAGTTTATTCTGTGAAGCAGTTATTTTCTTCGCTTTTTTGCTGAACCATAGTTCAATAAAGTCACATTGATATCTTAGTTATCCGGTCTACACGGTTTAAGCACTCTCTGTCTGCTTCAGCATCGCACCGGTGGATCGGTGTGCACAACAAAGCCCATATATATCTGCCGATTTGTCGCCGAAGATCGCCTTGGCTGCTGACGCCTCTTCAAGATCCAAGGGAGAACTGTCTCTAGCACACTATATTGTCTCTCCATCAGGCACGCTTTATCGATCTGTATTTTTCTCCTTTCGTATCACTACTGCGAGCGGAGGACTGTTTTACAAATCGTTAGATTTTTAACCCCCTCACCCTCTTTTTTTTTCACCTAGCACTACAATTTCTGGCATACCCTCTTTTTAAGGTTTACGTATCCTACTGCTTGCTTGCCAGTCTGGATGAAAAGTTACGATGAACGTTGACCTAGATTTTAGACAGCTCACACGAAAAATCCATTCTGTTTCAGACGTGCTAGCTGCCGAAGTATCTTTTTCTGCCACCGTCAGAGCACTTTCTACTGAAATAAGCAGTCCTAAAGAAGCTGATTCAGTTTTTTTTTTCCTCCGCTTAAGTGTTAAATTTTCCGGGTGGTAAATTTAATGGTTTTATACAGAAGTATGCGCTACCGGTGCCAAATAGAAAAGGCAGCAGAATTTCAGAAGTTGGAGTGAATTCTGATATATATTTTTTCTTTCTTTTCATTTTTGCGTCATTTATAGTCAGGTGTCGTACTATCGTTGTCAACTGAAACGCAAATATGTGCAAGCATTAGTAGTGATACTGTGAGTAGCACAGATCGCACAGATCAATCGTCAGCTTGAAGAGAATTGTCGGAACTTCAGCCGTCAGCAGTAGTAGGAAAGCATGGGTTGTAAACATCGCCGAACTTTCAATAAAGTTGTTTCCATCGATCCACTGTCAGCGCTTCAATTGATGCCGACAGTACATTCGCCAACGCTCATAGCTGATTTGCCACAATTATGACTGGTACTCCGAAATGCTCTGCAATTTCGACGTAACCACGACGTCATAGCGCATGTGATGATCTCAGCATACAAGCACTATAAGCAACATACTATTTTGCTTGATTGGTATGTGGGGTTTGAACGTCCCAAAACCACTATATGATTATGAGAGACGCCGTAGTGGAGGGCTCCGGAAATTTCGACCACCTGGGGTTCTTTAACGTGCACCAAAATCTGAGCACACGGGCCTACAGCATTGCCACCTTCATCGGAAATGCAAACAGACTATTCTGTTCTAAGTATTCAAGAAAATGGCACGTTCTGCTTCGCCTTTATTTTATGACACACATAGAGAAAATTATTCCATGAAATTACTCCATGAAAATTATCCATGAAAATATATAATCTGAAACTTTGCATTGCATATTGAAATGTATGTTTAAAGCAAATTGGTTTAACTTGTTGTTCTAGACACATGCTCACAAAACGCACAGTATCAAACTGAGCTTTCGCAAGACCATCTACGAAGATATTAATATGCTTGCGATTGCCCAGGAAAAAGAAACAGACTAATTTATTCACGGTAAGATACCTCTATGTATATAGTATTCGCGATGCTCTTAGACTGTCATGACACTAAGCGAAATTTGGGAGCATCCTCTCAAGGATGGTCTGTCTCCCGTCTTCCGCTGCGCTAGCCTCAGCTTAACGCGTTAGTAAAGAATTAACACACGAATACTAACTTTTCATGTACCCTGATTCAGTGAACAAAACAACCCCTCCATGAAATACGATAAATCTGATTTGCTCTTGCAAGACGCGAAGATTTCGTGAAAATACGAGGAAACTTGCGCTTCCAATGATTGCGCAAGCGGATACACATCAGCTTCGCGAGGGTTTCTGTAGCCCCGTAGAGAAGCTGGCAGCAGATAACGTAGCAGCAGAAAGCACAAGACCGCGTTGATTGGCGTATCATGGGAGAGGCCTTCACCTGCAGTGCGAGTCGTCAGGCCGATGATGATGATGATGATTATGATGGTGATGATGATGATGACAACAATGACGACGAGGATAGATGGCAGGAAACTGCAAGCGATTTGTTTGTTGACTGGTTTTTCGCGCCCAGATAAAGGTACTGAAATGGTGTGGTCAAAGCCGTTCGGTGGAAGAAATTCTTCAGATTTTTATCAGCGTTAATATTCAAAGAAAACATCTGACAACAAGCCCTTTTCAGTGAACGTAGAAGGCTATGAATTTAGTATATAGTGACAGCGACGATGAATGATCAGCTGCAAACTCACGAGGAGCAAGGTGGTCTTCATGTAATGTCATGCGCTAATATTTTGTCACGCTCGTAAGTCAGCGTGATTGTATATAATGTATATTATTTATCGGTGAAATCAAAAGAAGAGCATACTTTTTTTTGTGCATTCAATGTAGTACAATAATTGTCAACATTATGAAGCGTCACATTGCGCTAACATGTTCAAGCTCGACCGGAGAAGCGAAATGGTTAGAGCGATGAAATGTGCATTTGCGGCCACAATACACGCCTTTTTGCTAACTTCCCCAGTTCACCAGTACCTTGCGTGTAGCGTTGTTGTTCGACGAATTTTTCCATCGTCAAATTCGTGTAGGGGTCATGATGATCGAGCCTGCAGCATAGTAGGGCAGAGAATTGCCCACAGCTAGTCTGAGCATGGCTGTAACAGAAACGCTACTGAATGGATCGTTAAATGGTTACATTAAGTCGAAGAAGCAAATCCGTGTTCTGACAGCGCAAGTAATGATGACAGCCTAATACGTTTGGAAACCATCACCACGTTTAACATTCAGTTCAGTGCAGCTGCGATGGCACTATTTGCTAGTGCGGCGACTACTGCTGCAAACCCATCAGACTGGCTCGGTACATACTACTTCGCCGGGCCATTCAGTTCGAACGCCTATCACAGATCATGCAGTTTTTTTTGTAGGATGCACAATAGTTCGCAAAGCATTGTTCATGCATAGCAATGGAGCTGAAATATAACTTTTCAGATCGCGGCAAGTTGTTAGGTGACGAGCTTCCTTGGTTCGGGAAAGTATTTTGGCCTCATATAAATTTTAGTGCAGCTTGTGACTTTAACCTGTGAAAGTGGCACGGGCCGTAGATCCGCACGCCCTATCTGTTCCTATATGATAACAAACGGGTACACTCTTATCTAGGCAACGTCTTGAATTGTATAGCGCGCTACCTGTAGTTCGTAGGCGTTGAGAATATTGTTATTACACATGTGGCTAACCTCCTTGTCCTTCCGCTTAATCTTTCCTCCTTATTACACGCGTCTACCGTATATCTTAATTTTATCTTAATTTTATCTTAATAAGCATTTTGTAGCAAACCACAAAAGAAATACTTAGACGGCTTGCAATCTGTAAGTGTGACACGACCCATTCTTGATACAGTCGGAATGGACGATGCATCAAACCAAGTACATAATTCCGTGCTCAGGTTCCTGTAAGATCACCAAAACGCCTGTTTGAGAACGCGTATTCAAACCCAATCTCAAAAGCTGGACTAGAGCAAACGCCATTTTATGCAATATTTAAGCGTGTGAAGAAGAATTGTTTACCACTTTAACAACGCCGCAAAATGATAATTCACTGGAGCACCCTCGAAGATCCCGGTGGCCGGGCAATGCCACCCTGAGCATACATTGAATTTTCTGCAGCGCAGGCACTCGCAACTCAAGCTCATCATATGGTGCAGAGTGTGTGACACTTCGTGACGGGGAAGCTTAGAGACACGTATCCGGAGGTTCGTGAAAACAACTAAGAAAACGGACTTTTGGGTTAGCCGCTTACTATCCCCTCATTCGAATGAAAAATTTTCTCCGGTTTATCATATGAAGCAGGATATCTTCACTTGATATGAGATTAATGAGAAATCTACTCTTCATCGGAGATTTCTTTCATTTGACATACTAAATATGGCAATCACGAAATCACCAACAAAGGGACGATATGAAACAGAAGTCTGGAAAGCGCAACGGATCATCGAAGCATGCCGCGTTCTTAAGATTCACGTCATCTCTGCCAGACTGCCTTGAATATATGGAACGTTCTTCAGCATTAATTTGTACTCAGTATAGAAAGGAGCGCTCAACGTGTGCGTGAAAAAATATAAAAAAAGCACCTTCGGCAACAATGAAAAACATCGTCAACCGCGCGATCAAAATTAAAAAGCGTTAAGTTGACGTATTTTACTTCTCTAAGGAACATGCGTAGCTCACTATTAAAATGGCCCAGCCCTGCGATTCTTTCATGAATAAGTCTTTCTGCGCAAACCCTACGTTCCAAGCATTCAATTGCATTCTCAATGCCTCGACTGCAAAGGACAAAGAGACGCGGTGTTTTCGTTGCTGCCATTATTCTTCCTCCTAATGGCTCACTACCAAGCCTGGCTGTTTCCTACAGCAGTGCTGCCAGAATCTTTTCAGTGCAGTGTACGGGGTGCCGATAGAAAAGCGAAAGAACTCGAGAAGCATGCACAAAAGCCGTATGGTTCAAGTGTTCTTACTCAATTCAGCCGCCTTTTGTTCCGTTCTGCTATATATATGTTCCTATAGAATCAGCAGGAGCATTTTTGTCTTCTCATTTTCTTTTTGTTTTTCTGCGCGGGCAGCGTATATTTTATTCCATTGGAGTTACCGAGCTTTACGTAGAACTCGTCTCTTAATGTTTACGTTTGATCATGCCAAACTATTTGTGGTACAAACAGCCACAATGAGCCGTAGGCGTAAGTGCACTCTTCGCTTGCGTCAAAGCGAGCAAAGCACGCTCCAGCAATGCGTGCTGTTTTTTCTAAAGATAGTGCTGGTGTGCATTTCATTTGTGTGCATCTTCAATACACCATTGAAGCCGCTCCTAAAAGATGTGCCACCAAGAAAATATTTCACCATCGTAGAATTCATTTATCTGTGGTCGTAGCCGGCCACACAACACCAGGAATTGTGGGCTAGAGCAACGGGACAGTATATTTTACAGTATACCATTATCTCATTACGCTTTGGTGTTAAATATAAAAAACAACCCCTGCATCTCCATGAAGTGAATCATGACGAGTAGGCGAAGCACTGGGGAGTTCATTCACCCGCTCACTGGCGCATGTAAAAGAGTGACAACGCATGTGTACGGTATACAGGGTGTTCCACATAACCTGAGCCAAAAATTTGAGAGTGAAAGACACTTCGGAGGCGAATTGAACCAAACACATACTCGCACAATCCTGTAGTTACTCAGGTTATTTTTTATTTCTCTCCTTACTAATTAAATAATATTTCTTAATTATCTAATTTTTATTTATGGGATAGAAACCCAAAATATGAACACTGAGATGTAGAGCACTTCCAGAAACCACGGACTAAATTGTTTCTTGTACGATAGGTTTCGTGCTGTTATTTTTTTCACGTTGTAAAGAAAGCCCGCAAAATGTGAAAAGAAGCCGTGTGACGGACCGTGAGCACACTGCTATAGTGCTGCTATAGGCTGTAGGCTTTAGTTCTCTCGGTTTCGTCTTATTTTGAAAAGTGCTTCATCGCTCGTAGCGCAGAAGCACTACCGTCAACACTGTGGTCACGTTTCTGCACTTTGGCGTCGAATCGCAGTGTTTCTTCGATGGTAAAAGAGTTTTTGCTGTCAATGATCTTATGTAGACACGTGCCAAGGAATGCGGCGTAAGATTATGGCGAGAAGTTGAAGAGCGATAGCCTTACTTCGTAGCTGTGCCCTGTTGCAGGTAGGGTTGTTTCTTCGGCTTCGTGTAGCAAAGCACGCTTTGCCGGCACTTTTTTAAGCGAGCGGCCATGAAGTGCAAACCAGTACAGCTATTAACGCGTCAGTAGCAGCTTGACCGGCAGTTTGGTTTCGCGCGCGGCTGGCCGTCAAAAAGCGAAGAATTCGCAGAGAATTCGTGCCGATAGAGTTTTGAGTTAATCGCGCCATAGCCTGCTCTGGAAAGATGCTGTGACTACTATAATTGTCCCCGCGCAAAATGCCGGCGTTTCTTTGACAGCGCCGGCTGCTCGCAAAAGTGAACTGCCGGTCAGATCACTACTGGTTCGTAGTAGCCACATGATGTTTCCAAAGCAGGCCATGGCGTGATTAACTCAAACTATGCCGGCGAATAACTCTCCCCACGGAAATTGCGCACCCGGCCACTCGTGGAAGCAAACAGCCGGTATGATCTCCTTGTGTCGTCACGGCATTGCACTTTCGGTGGCGGTTATGCTACAGTGTACTAGTGATGCCGTAAATAAATCAAACTACCGGCAAATAGCTGTACTGGTGTAAACTGCTGGCACTCTTCACTTGACGGCCGCTCGCGAAAAGAAACTCCAACAGATGCCCGTTCCGGCAAAGTGCATTTTGCTACACGAAGCCGGCATGAGCCATGTGACTGCAGCCGGCTATGGACGAAACACTGCCGGCCATGTTCCGCACGCATAATTCCGCCCGCTGCCGGGTGATTGTCCATTCCTGGGAAGGATACACAATGATAATTTTCGTCACAAAACTGTGAGGAATACATGAATGTTATGCTCACAATTCCTTGACTAATTCGACTGAAGTGCCCGTTGGTTCGGGATCCTATCAGGGATCGCCCGAATTTCTCACTTGCACAAAACGAACGAAGCGGAACAAGCACCGAGAAAAACGTAACGAGACCACGACCAGAAGTGCAGGCGTGGACACCGACCAGTGTACGGATCAGCTGGACGCTCCGTGAAGTGGCCAAACTGCCACTCTCACACTAAAAACTACCGAGAACCAAATAAGAACATCTCGGCAAGTCTCGTTTATTGCGTAATCTCACGGCGAAAGGGCTGACTTCGATGGCTTCAAAACAGATTCGCTTGCGAAGGCTGCGTGCGTGACGTCATACTCTCTCCTGTGTTTTTCCTTCCTCCGTGATTATATTTTGTGCTTGCATCGCCATTTGCAGCCATTACAGCACGGAGGAGGTGGGGTACATACATCATTTACACTTACGTATAAATATAAGTGGTGGCAAATCACCTTCTCCACGAAGCGTAATGAGGAAGTTCTTTAAAGACCAGCTCCAGCTTTTCTTTTTTTGACCATGTCAGGGTTATGATGCTTTTATGTTCTAGAGAGAGTCTTTTCACGCGCCCGATAGCTGAATGTTCAGCAAATAAGAAAATAAACTTAGTAATTAAAAAGGTGCAATACCGAAACCAAAACCCAACGGAGTGCACTGTCTACGTATGACGTACTATTTGGTAAGAACCGGAGGCTGTACAATGCATACTGGTCCCACCGAGGTGCAGTACGAAAACTGTGAAAGCAAGGGCGAGGAGACAATAGGGATAACAGGTGAGCTCACCAAGCATCAGCTTACATGTCTGGGACTGACAGTATCTCGCAGCTATCAGACAGTGCTGGCTCAGACGTATACATGACTCCGGTGAAAAATGATCGAAACACACGCTTGCCGTTCTGCTCGGTAACTGGTTGTCCCACCTGACCACACTGATCCACTTTTCACGGAGAGTGCTGTCACTTGGAAAGCCGTGACAGCAAAGTATCTGCGTCTTGTGGCAGTAGTTTGTGCAGCTCACAACGGAACACCACCTACCACTCATGGCACACCTATCCACATGAAACAGAAATTCACGCGCTAAACCAGCGAAGTGGCGGCAAATTACCAGGGAAAAGAAGGGAATCTTTTTTGTGCCAAACACCGCCGTCGTCTCTTTGTGGCCAGCACAGTAAATGATATAGAAGCCCAAGTTAACGATGACATGAGCTGTGCCACTTCTGTTGACTTGCCAAACATGACGACACACAGACAGTGCTGCCTATAATTCTGGCAAGCAACATAAAAATTTCTAGGCAATCTTTGAAATTATTTTCAAACAGAGCGTTTCTCAAGCCTATATTTTGGCATAAATGACAGAAATGTGCAAAGGAACGTACCCAGTGAGTTTCATTGAGATCCATTGACCTCGGAAAATCGCCATAGTTGGCCTTTAAAGGACACTGTATACACACAACAGTGCTGTTGCCGAAGAAAATCAGATTTTTAGGAAATAAAAGCTGACAGAACAGGAATTCTGTGCCGGTTATTTCTCATCACGCTCAGCCCGACTCACGGTACTGCACAGTATTACAATAGACGTAACAAGTTGCGGAACGTTTTAGCCACATCGCATAAACATTTCGAGATAAAGAACAGGAATACGTTAGTATGAATTCTTTTAAGCGGAATGCTCTAAGTATATCTAGTAGTTGTCTGAGTTTCATGACACTTTCCCTTCCATACTTCTTAAAAGAGGCAGGTGCAGGTATTTATTTGCCAGGAAGTATTGCGATTTGTTTTTTTAGTGACATTGTCATATCCTACTTATAGGTAGTGTATCAGATTCGCGTTAGAGAAAGGGTTATGGATGGAACATTCGCAATGCAAGATATTCATTTTGCGGGAACTTCGGCCGATGTACTTGTCGACACTATTCCAATAATTCATTCTTTGTCGGGAATAAAAAAAAAGATAATGTGTAGGAGACAATGTAGCAAATGAAGGAGAGTAGAGGCCCCTAATTTAGCCACCGCCCGTGACCAGAAGTTATGTATGTAAATACGGCCCGACGAAAGCATTCCGGCGTCGGAAGAATTGATGTTGGCCGACATCGACCGTCTCGACAGACCGTTCATCACGTTCTCCTTAATTAAAGAACTGGTTTTTACCCTTCCGGAACGAAGAGGGAAGAAACGCATCGGAGACGTGATAAATAGACCGACAGTGAAGCCCCCTCGGCCAGGCACGCCATCTTCAGGCAGCCACTATTGCGAAGCACACCGAACTAACATGTGCGAAGTGCGGGTCAGATTGAGTTCTTTCGCTCACGCCATAAATATAAGGAGGCGCAGGCGGCATTAATTTAAACAGAACACAGGAGTTGTGAGCGCGAATGGAACCTGCAATGGCGCCCGAGAAATCCCTCGTGATACGGCAGTGGCTCGCAAAGCGAAGATATACGACAACTGCAGAGGGATCCCGAGTTCAGAGATTATGTCCCAAAGGGGAGGGAGAAAAAAAAGCACCAGCAAAAAGGAAGCGACCAGCTGCGGATAGGAGAAGGTGGAGGATATATAAGGCGAGCCGGAGCGATGAGCCGGGCTACGGACACTCTGGGCCGTAATGATATTCGTTCATACACCATTAACTTAAGTGTGGCCCCTAATGAACAGCGCTCCCCTACTTGCGAGATTCGCTCCCTCGCGCCGTATTAAATACCTTACTAATTATGCGATATCTCACGCGTGGTCGCCGCCTTCATCTAGAGCACCAGATCGCCGGGTGCCGTCCGTTGTAGCAGTTGTGTCTGGCGCAGTTTCTTTTCCTCAATTATTCGGTCTCATCCGCTTGGCTGGGGGCGCATGTCAATTGTTATGCAGCAATAATTTGTTGTGATGCAATCGCTTTGCTTCACGGCATTTTTTACAGTGACCGATAGGTGCCATATTGAACACCTTTTTTCTTACTTACAAAAGCAAGTAAGAAATAGGACGAACAATAGTGTGTTGTGCTTACGTTGTAATCTACGTTACAGTCTTTGAATTTAAAATTATGACGGATAAAGACATGCATTAGGAAAGTACCAGCGGTAGCTGATTTTATAGTTGATATTCAGCCAATAAAGAGTCATGTAACGCGTAAAGCAGACAACAGTCGCTCAACTAGACTAAAAGAAAAGCGGGTGAAGGGACAATAAGACTGAGCGGGTGATAGATTGCATTCGTTCATGCTAGACAGAAGGAACAGGTGGCTACAGGGAAAGCCATTCTTCTACCAGTGGACATAAATAACTGGCGATAGCAAGAAAGGTCCAGTATGGATGAAAATTAAGCGTGGCATGGGTGACTATGATACAAGCGGAACAGGCTACGACACAGAATGACACAGCTGATAAGGATTAATTATTCGAAGCAGTGTGATTGATTGATTGATATGTGGGGTTTAAAGGCTGGTGTTTACCGGCGATTAGCAGCGGTCGCGCGACCATTTGCAACTGGCGACCGAAAAGCGACTGATGTTCACACCGGCACACGCTGCATACGTGTGCCCGGAAGACGCGAAACCGGAGAGTCACGTCCGGATCTCGTTATCAGCGAGAACTCTGGTGACCGGGGCCGATCAGTTGATCGCCACCAGCTGAGAGAGCGGAGCAACTTGATCGCGCCGCACTTAATTGTTTTCGCCTGTTCTCGCACAGCGTTCCCAACAGCGTCAAGGAGTTCGATTCAAGCGAAGAACAAGAGATTGTCATGGCGATGATGCGCTATGCCATGGTTTCAGCGCTGGCCGCAAAGAAGCCTCGAAGTAAAAAAAGCCGGTGGTGGGTGTGACCAACGCTTCGTTCGCGAGAGTTGGTCGGCCGTGCAAGCCGCTTAGCTCTAGAGCTGCGCTGAGACGACGAGGACTATTTCCGAAAGTGGTACGTGTTCAGAAACGCTCCTTGATCTTAACTTGACTTGCCACAGCCTCAAGCAGCATAAACGCGTCTAGAACGTGGTGTCTTTAGGTGGTGTCAAGGCATGAAGCACGAACGCGTTCCAAACGCGCTGCATTGAAGGTGGTGACACGTCAAGTTCAAGACAAAAAATGATTATGAATACAGTGGAAGATAGTGCAGAATTCATTTTCTATTTATTTTGACGGTGTTTAGCTTCTTGCGAATGCCGCCACGTGAATTCGACACGTTGCTCGAGCTGCTGCGCCGTGCCATCTCCAAGCCAAGTACTCCGTGGTGGCCATGGTGCCACAGACTCAGAGGACCGAGCTCGTTTGTGTTTGACGGCAAAGGGCCCGCGCAATGAAAAAAACAACAAGAAACAATGAGCCTGGATATACAGAAATGCTGGCGTCACTTCTGGGCATCACTGATTGGTTCCAGCAGCTTTGAGACTGCAGTCGCGCGACTGAAAAATCGGTCAGGAAGCGACTAGCCACTTTGCGACCGTTCGCGACTGTCAGTCGCAAATGGTCGCGCGACCACTGCTAGTCACCGGTGGGAACCAACCTTAACGTCCCAAAACCACCATATGATTATGAGAGATGCCGTAGTGGAGGGTTCCGGAAATTTCGACCACCTGGGGTTCTTTAACGTGCACCCAAATCTCAGCACACGGGCCTACACCATTTCCGCCTCCATCGGAAATGCAGCCGCCGCAGCCGGGATTTGAACCCACAACCTGCGGGTCAGCAGCCGAGTACCTTAGCCACTAGACCACCACGGCTTCGAAGCGGTGTGTCCCACACAAAGAGAAAATTACGCTATTCAGCTGCACGTGGCTGTTGCGCAACAGAGATGATGCCGCTGTCATGGCCTGGCTCCCTCACTTGCCCACAGACGAGTATTCCTGCCTGGTCCGACTAAATGTAGCCGCTATTCAGAGGCGCGTACTGTATAAGCAGCGAGCCTGCCAGGATATGTTCTCTGTCGGAATGACATGTGCTTGAGTGGGTCGGCTCTTTGGTCGATGAATGGAGTCACAGACGTTGTTTTTGTGAGAGGAGTCGTCAGCTGTGAATGACGCAGCGTTTGAAGCGAATACCACGACCCTCGAGAGACACATTATGGTCGGCCGAAATTAATTACGAGTCGAGAATAGCTCTTCCATTCCACATAAAACGACAGATGTACGCGCATAGCCTGAAATGAGACACTTCAGAGTTGCTTATACAGTGGGAGCCGTGTCATCTGAGGAAGCGCATTTCAGTATAGCTACAAAAACAGTCTGGTCATAAGTATTTGTGAAGACATTAGGGTGTGGACCAGTATGCCGAAAGCCTACAACACCATTGAGATTTGCTATTTTCTGTAATGTACACTTGGAAAACGTAATGTATAATCAATAAAAACTAACCTGTCTATTATTTATTGACCTTTGTTTGTGACATCTTTTGTTCCTCTAGTCCACCTTCATGTTTGAGTTTTTGTAGGAAAAATTGTATGTTTACTGAGAAAAGAACTTCTGCCTTGTCTAGCAGTGTGGAAAAATGTATAGATATGGTGTAATTGTGAAGTATACTGTCACAAACAAAGAACATGTATTTTTAATGCTTGTGGAGCCAAGCACGCAGTAATTGAGCTTGAGATATAGCTGTCGATGGCCTCATAAAATCAGTACAATAAAAATAATCGAAATTTGCGAAGACCAAGACAACAACAGTATACTGCCCGAAATCTACGAGACATAGCATTGAGCTGGGCAAAACGAAGAAGCAACATAACGAAGCGCGAATTTATTGTTTACAACAAGAATACGCAAAAGCACGTGCAAAGTAAAATGAAAGCGAAACCTTTTTAATGAACTGAGATATAGACGTTTCAGACCACGAGAGGTGGGGATGAGAACAGGACGCATGAACGCGCTGACCTGAAGCTCACTCAAATGATTGGACCCACCGATAGAGGAGGTATTTTTGCCCCAAACTTTGTTTCTGAATACATCGCTTGAAAGATTAAGGAGGCTTAATCTTTGTGATCAAGCTTGAAGGGAGCACTGAGCTTGGCAGGTTTCTTCGTTTCTTTTCAGTTTTGTCTTCATAAACTCCTCTCTTTCTTTCTTTTTATTTTTTCTCAGTTATTTTTCTGTAATATATTAATTTATGTTTCTTAGTGTCTCTTCATCTACACCCACTTTTTTGTCTTTCTAATTTTCTTCATATTTTTTTTCCTTTCTAATTCTATTTCGCGCTTGCTTCCCCTTTTTTTGCTATTTTAATATATAATTGTGCCTGCTTTACGCCAACATTTGTTATCTTTTCAATGATGTGGATAGGTGATCAAGGCGCTCGAAGGAACAAAAAAATAAAATAAAAGACCTATGAATATGCCGCACATGGGGCGTCACCGCAAACGTCAGCCTGGCCCCTTAAACAGCCCCTAAAGACAGCGCCTGAAGTGATCCGCAATTAAGTTAAAAAGAAAAGAGTTCTAGTAGCCCCAGTTATCGGGTACTTGGCAAGCGACTAGTCGTACAGGTCACATCATACCTGCCCGAGAAAAATGCTGAAAAAAAAAAGGAAAACGCTATGTGCGAAGTGAATTTCAAGGAGTAAGGCGTGCATTTGCGTGGTTCACAGAATGCGTTTGACAAATGCCCCACACCGACTCATTTGTTTTGTGGCCACGACGTTTCAACACAAAGTACGCACAAAGTGAGAGGCTCCACATAGGTGTGTTGAACAATATGGCTCTCGCAGGCACTCTCGCCTGCGTTTTGTTGTTCGAGTCAAGTTGGCACGTGCTGGCGAACGGGGACATCTTTTATTCATGGCCGCCACTCACGGGGCGACAGAGATGGAAAGGCATGGCGGAGCTAAATGTAATTGTCTCGCTATTTCGGGTGCAGCTGCTCGACGTTTCTGGCCTTCCCGCCAGACTGATTAATAGGCCTTAAACAAGGTCCTACGCTTGTTTAGTAGCGTTTATTTGGCACGGTCAGTGATTTTTTTCATCCTCCTCTATAACTTTCCTTCCTCCTCTCTCCTTTCCCAGTGTAGGGTAGCCAATCAGTGCTCAGCCCTGGTTAACACCCCCGCTTTTCTTCTAATTATTTTTCTCTCTCCTATTTGGCATAGCAGAGAGAATGAAAAGTAGCTGAACAAGAACTGTAGATGTGAACTGTGCCATATGCAGCTGTTGTAGGTAATACGAAAGGGAAATGATAGGATCAATGAGGCAGATCAAATATAAAGCAAGGAAGTTCCGAACAGATGACTGGTCAAACACAGCATAAAGAAACAAGTCATGGAGGGTAACTAAAAGAGCCTCTCCTTCGCTACTTAGATTAGAGAATGTTATGTGAAGTGAGTAGCATGAGAAATACCTTCGTGGCCTGAACTGTACGACTACATTCCTTCTGAAACTAAAAATAATCACTATACTGTGCCCACTACTTTCCGCAAATACCAATAAAATATTTCGGAGAAATTGATATTATGGTATCATTTTGGGTAATGTCTACGATTAGTGAATTGCTCGTTTGAATGAAGTATAACTTAATGAATAATATTTTAGGAACCTCTTAGTTATTGCACAACCCATAGTGATGAGTATTAGCATAATATAGTATATGTGAAGAGCCATTATTTTTGTGTCTGTGTGTGGGCACCTAATTAAGGACCTGTTTGTGCTCGTGCTTGTGGCCAACTACACCTCCCCCCTCTTTTTTATAATAGTTTTTTCTAACCTGCACCTCAGAAATAAAAAAAGTATGCACGCGAACTCAATTACTCGTATGTAATCAGGGAATCTCCCCACTTTTTATGCAGAAACATTGAGGGATATTTTATATTGCTTTATACCGTTGTGCTTCTTGCAACAGTTTTATTAGTCGTTGCTATTACTGTCAAACCAGTTGGTGGTGCAGAAATACCATTGGTGCATGGGAAAGCTGCAGTGGTGGGGCAACAAGTGGTGACACGCCAGCACGAAGAGAAAGGCAGATAACGTAACTGTGCTTTGGGCGACTCTTCGATTATAGCGCGGCCAGCGCTCCCAGCTGGCATCAAGACGCCCTAACCATAGCCTATGAATTCACCCGCCAGCAGGTACCTCTGCTGACGCGTTATCTGAAAGGTATACTCTGACTGCGTCGTCACCAGATCCCTCTCTATCGCGCTCGATAAGGTGGTGACACAGTACCTGACCGCTCACAAACAGCATCACCCCTACCGCCCTCCACGCCCATAACACCCGCCTGCCGCCATTATGCGAGAGAGAATGTATGATACATACGAGTCGCATTTGTGGCGGCTCATGCATGTGTCAATGGCATAATCGACAGGGAGCCAGGCGCCTATCGTCGCGAACCGAGAGGTCGTGGGCTAGAAACACGGTCGCGGGAACCTCTCTTGTGGTTTTTCCTTTTTATTTGTTGATGCACATTTTACCATGGTCATATCCGTGATCAAAATAAGCCAGTGAAGTCTTGGTGGATACCGGCTAGTAAAAAAATATATATTCGAGGACGCTTGAGGTTGGCCTTCAAGAGTAGATCGCGATAGCGTAAGAGGGCCTCGTGCGCATCATTTTCTGAACTGCTAGCCTGCTTCGGTTCTCAGTGCATGCCTCAGCCGTGCCGTAAAAAAGCGAACGACTGTGAGCATAACATGAATGGTTTCCCAGTATCACAGAGTAACTATTGCAAGCACAGTTATTAAATGGCCGCCGTGCCATAATTGTACCTTTTGTGAATCAGTGAAGGGCCCACTATGCGTCGGTACAGAGGACAACACGCGAACCTAAGCAGCTGTTCGCTTTGTTCATGCTTCTGATAACGATTAGATGCGTGTAGGCGCTTTGTAATGGGTCGACCTCTAAAACACTCACCTGTTGCTCAGTTCAGATCTATTGACGTCTAGCGCGATTCTACGTTTCTATCGCGCAATATAATGTGTGTTAGGGAAGCTCCTTACGCTACACGACATTCCCATAGAATTTTTTTCAGTGCAGTTTCAACAAATGTGGCTAAATTCTTTAGAAGAAAACAAATAGCTTTCAAAGAATCTGACTGTCAGAAAACGCACTAATTCGTACACTTTACGCATGATCCCAGCTAATAGACGGGGGGGGGGGGGGGAGGAGACACAGCTAGCGGACACCACCAAATTTTGTAAAACATCGGCGAGATTTGCTTGCAAGAACGATCGAAGGAGTGGATGAGCACAGTCCCGAAAGTAGAAGAAACCAGACAATAATTGTCGAATAAAGAGGTGCGCTAGCTCAAGACCACCTGCGCCAACAGCTATATAACTACATATTGAATATGTTCTTTCCTGCATCATCATACCGATATCTATATATTGCATTACCTGTACATGACGTACTTGCGCTTGTGAAGAATATGCCTATTTCAAGAGAAATAAGTTTATTTAGATACGGCAATAGCTCAATATTTCGAATTGTAGGGGGACTCCGAAATTGTTCGAGTTAAACAAAGTGCGAAGTAAGGGGAGGGGCTGCTAAAGCGTACAAACATTGCGCCACACTAAACGGCCAGAACCCTATATGAAGTCACCTCTGCACTTGTTGTCGCGAACTGGGCACTATATACTACACGTTTTTGGCAGGTGATTTCGTCGATCAAGCTGATGGAGCTTTTAACAGAGAGAGAGAGAGAGAAAGATAAAGAATATCGAAAAGGCAGGGAGGTTGACTAGACTAAGTCCAGTTTGCTACCCTACAAGAGGGGTGAGAGGGGAATGATGGAGTAAATGAGAGAGGAGGAGACACATATTGCACATAACACAGCGCCGCACACAAACTGCAGGTTAACAGAATTAATTCATCGGGCAATGATATGAGCTGCAGAAACAAACAACGGCAGGCATTCATGTGAGCAGTGAACCTTACTAGATATGACAATATATTTGCTCCAACACACGTTTATTAAAAAGGTAAAGTTAACGAAACAAAAACTAAATGTAATCGGGGTCTCCCTTGCGGGTTCCCCGGGCCATAAGAAAATTACTTCAACAGGAACCATTAGTACTTCTCTTTTGCTTGCGTTTCTTCCGTCGCGACACCATGAACACCGCGACAGCCATCGAATGGAACAGCCTTCCTGAAAGTGTCGTCACCAAAACAAACCCGACTCAGTTCAAAGCTGCCGTTGAAAAACTTCTGTACTGATTATTTTTGTGTCATGTATGCGATTATCCTTAGTGGTGTTATCTGCTTCGCTGGTTGGCATTGTATGCTTCTTATGCTTCGTTGGTATGCTTCGTTGGTTGGCATTGTATGCTTTTTATTAACAGGACGTGCTTGATACCCTTTCGTGATACGCTCGTGCAGTTTTTGTTTTCTTTTTTTGTGTTTGTTGATCAGTTGTGTAATTTTTGTGCTTCAACACCCCTCATGGAAAACCCCACTCATTGGGGTCTTTGAGGTACCTGTAAATAAATAAATAAATAAATAAACATCACTGTAGCTTCCCATTGAGCTCTAGCGGAGCATCCATAATCTCATTTGCTGAAAAATGCAGCTGTTTCGTTGTTCTACGAATCTACTAGATTTAGTTTAGTTAAGTTTGGCAAAATATTTTGATCACTCTGGGTCAAATTTTACGAGGAGTAAGGAAAACCAAGGGCTTCCAGTTCATAGTAATTGTCGTGGACGCCGACCTATTCACATTATCGGTAGTTTTCCCTCACATAGATATACACAGGGCTGATCCGGGACCAGAGGGCCAGTTTGAATGAACTCTAACTTAAATTTAATCGAGTTTGAACTAACGAGCTTTCACTACTGGCATTATACGAAAAAAATTCACCAGTAGCAAGTACAATCTCTTAGGGGCACAGCAATCGACTTGACCGCTGATAAAATTCTACACACAAGCCAAACAGCATATGGCTGATAGTATAACGATTGTCGTGGCACCAATGCAGTCTCCTATTTGGAATCATTTTTTTTACAGCGAAGCAGTCTCATAGATCTAGAACTTTCTATCAATTCGTCTCGTTCGTTGAGCGTTTCAGCCCGACCACACATATCCCAGGCTTCCTCCTTAGGAAGACCGCGCCGATTGCGGTTCAATCCGCGACAAAGCTCTCTTCGACCACCATCAGGGGGGCCTGCCGAGTCATTGGAGATGCAAATCCACAGCCCCATTCACAGCCTTCAGTTTCCGGTCGCAGTGCGTACGCGGTCACCCCATGTTTACCTATCGGCTCCTGATAGAACGTCCCGCCTATCGAGTGCTTTCCCAGGACGGATTTTGAATGACAATGGAAGAGCGCACCGCTTGAACCTCTTGGGTACCGAGCCACTCGCCTCCTCAGTTTTACTGATTAGGCACCTTGCGCAGCGGAACCACTTCTCGGAAAGCGCGGAAATTACAAAAAAGCAGTGAAAGCAACTCCGCCTTCCTTATTCGTAAATCATTGATTTCGATAATTTGTTTACTGGCTATCCTTATATGACTCACCAGCGGTTTTGCAGCAGGTGAGTCAAATTACTAGAGGCCAGGGGACGCAACTGCACTAGGTGAAGAAACATTTTACCGCTGCCATGGCGTCGTGGCTTCAATGTATGCTGATGAAAATATAACATTGTTTGATGTGCATGGGGTATTTAACAAACCACGCCATCTGACTGTGTCGGAAAGCTAAACCTGCCTGCCACGCGTACCTCCCCAATTACATCATGCCTCACCGCACGTTTTGCGCCACAAATCTTGCACTAGTTATCCACAGTACGTCACTTCAACAAGGAGATCAACATGCTGTGTCGAAGCAGCAAATTACGGGACAACAGACTGGCTTATTTCATCTCGATTTCTTTTATGCATTATGCACCATTCTTTTCATTTTTTTATCTTTCATTCTCTCTCTATTTTTCCCTTGCTTTCTATTTTTATTTCTCTATAATTCGTTGATTTTTCTCTTTTTCTGCTTTTTTTCTATTTCTAATATTCGAAGACACCGATTGGTGGATATTTCCAGAATCGTCATCTACGGCGTTCCTTATAATTATCTTCTTGTTTAGCACGTTAATATTATTATTATTATTATTATTATTATTATTATTATTATTATTATTATTATTATTATTATTATTATTATTATTATTATGTTATTTTGTTTTTGTTTTTTTTTCTGTGCTACGCTATGCTCTGCTAGCGTGCTTGGATAGCGGAGGGTGTTCGCCTTCGTATCGTGGGTGCGCGGGCTCCAATCTCACCCCCACCCCGGCCCACCAAGAATTTTTTTTGGCGAAAATTCCTCTCCTCTCGCACTAATTCTCTCGCTCCTCATAGTTATTGAAACCCGCCCCGGACAAATCGGTGCAGCTGTTATGAGAGCAGGGCAGAACATTAGGATGACGAGCGCGCGTGTCGGTTCTTGATGACGATAATTTCTGGACCAATGCTCGGGAGTGGTCCGCCTCTGTGGATCAGCGGCAAGGTTGCTCGCCTTCTTACGCGGCGGTCGCATTTCGATGAATGGAAGAGAAATGGCAGCGGCCCGTGTTACGCGCCATATCAGTGCACGGTAAAAAACACCAGACGGCCGACATTAGCGGCGCTCTCCTCAACGGCGTCTCCTATAACAATATCGTGTTTTTGTGACATAACACCTCATACATCTTTTATAACATTTTTGTGCTCTACGTAAACATCTCCACTGTTAAAACACCGGTAATATTTTCCTTATGTTTTACAACATGGGATGTACGGGAAAAGTGCTTAGCTGAACACGGTTGGCGCATAGGTTAAATCGAAAAAGAGATTGGTGGACTTTGTTTAGGTGGTCTAAGTACACTGATTGCCACGGTGTACTTAGTTCTACGCCACGGTCAGTTGAGTCACCTTGCTCAGGATTTGCCATAAAATATCAAAGAAGAGAAAAAATTAACACTGGAAAAAAGGGGGGAAAGCAAATGGCAGATCCCACGTACTCTGGGAATTGATGTTATGCGATGCATGCGCAGGAAATATGAATGTGCTGTTTTTTCTTTGTTGAGGGGAACGTTGCGAAATGAAGCTAAACATACGTACAAATACGTTGAACAGCACAATGGCGTTATGTGACCAGTTGTTTAGAGTTGCGCAACAATGCCAACGTCAACAGGAGTATTAGGAGCACCAGAAACGAGAAACTGATATGTAGTGCTTGTGCTCGCAAGGATGGTAGCCCTGATTTGTGCTTCGTAGACCAACTTCAGTGTATGGTGCTTAACTGCAATCGGCGTCAACCCGACGTGGCGGCTGTATCACGGGAGCCCATATGTAATCTTTATAAAATTGGATAACCACCACTTCAACCAAAATTGATGTTCCATGAACATTAGGGCATTTAAAAAAAAGTAGTTCCAAGAGCTGGCGTGTCACTCTGTGGTAGAGTACTGAATGCTACGCAGAATGCTGGGGTTAGATTCCTTTTGGGAACCTGACACTTATTCTTTGCATATTTTTCAGTAAACGCTACCGGTGTCTTTTTTCTTAACGCTGTTACGTTAAGATTACCGATGTCTGGCCTCGCTGATCTTTGGGCAAGTTTACGCTGTCGATCACCTGCGGCGCATCCCGCTAACCTTGGCGCGTAGCCTACGGCTATGTTTCATACATATCTGGAGAAAGAGTTTGAAGACTTGAGGGACGCAGGCAGCGAGCGACATAGATAGATAGATAGATAGATAGATAGATAGATAGATAGATAGATAGATAGATAGATAGACATAGATAGATAGATAGATAGATAGATAGATAGATAGATAGATAGATAGATAGATAGATAGATAGATGTAAACGCTCGAAGAGCTGCAGTATAGAAAGTAATGCTTCGCATTTACGTAAGCCCAACGCTGTTTATCAAGCAGTGACGTTTGCCATGGCGGGCGCCTATTGTAGTTTACATATGTCAAACAGTGCTGTGTCGTCGAGTCTACTCCTTTTGTCTCTGTTTAGTTTTCGGACTATTTTACACTTCACGGCGGGTGCTTAGCTTTTTTCGTTTTCTTTCTCACAAAGGTCTAATTAAACACTACATTTTGTAGTAAGCCAGAGAGAATAAAGCCCGAGATGTTAACCAGTTTCGGCTTGCCGTCTGAAACGCAGTACAGCATGTGCCACCTACATGAACCACCCTCTCCCGTTTCACAACAGCAATGGCTATGATGAAACGCGAAACAGATCCGTATGAGCATAGGTCACAGCGTACAGCTTTCAACGTTTTCGAGTACTCACAGAAAGAGGGGTGTCCAGCGAACTCCTTATTTCCGGCTGCATGCTCGTCGTACGCATGTTTTAACTATTATTTTCAATTTTATTCCCTACTCAACTTCCTTAGTGGCTTTGTGAACTTCGCAACATCTCTTCACAGCTCTTGTATTACTCGAGAAAACCTGCATCTTTTCATACAGTTGATTCAATGCACTTCCTTGAGAATGATTCGCCAATCGAGTAGTCTAAAATGGCATCCGTAATCTTGGAAGTGGCCGCAACGTAATGTGTTTCCCTGTGACGTGTCCCGCAAATGATTTTGACGCTCGGCGGCGGCGGCGGCGGCAGCGGCGGCGGCGGCGGCGGCAGCGGCGGCAGCGGCGGCAGCGGCGGCAGCGGCGGCGGCGGCAGCGGCGGCAGCAGCGGCGGCAGCGGCGGCGGCGGCGGCGGCGGCGGCCGCAGCAGCAGCAGCAGCAGCAGCAGCAGCAGCAGCAGCAGCAGCAGCAGCAGCAGCAGCAGTAGTAGTAGTAGTAGTAGTAGTAGTAGTAGTAGTAGTAGTAGTAGTAGCAGTAGTAGTAGTAGTAGTAGTAGTAGTAGCAGCAGTAGTAGTAGTAGTAGCAGTAGCAGTAGTAGTAGTAGTAGTAGTAGTAGTAGTAGTAGTAGTAGTAGTAGTAGTAGTAGTAGTAGTAGTAGCCACCTCTTGTTTAGTCCTTGCAATGTCCGCTGAATGGCGGTACTTGTATATGATGAATATATGACAAAAAGATGCGAGATGGCGGTACTTGTATATGATGAATATATGACAAAAAGATGCGAGATGGCGGTACTTGTATATGATGAATATATGACAAAAAGATGCGAGATGGCGGTACTTGTATATGATGAATATATGACAAAAAGATGCGAGATGGCGGTACTTGTATATGATGAATATATGACAAAAAGATGCGAGATGGCGGTACTTGTATATGGTGAATATATGACAAAAAGATGCGAGATGGCGGTACTTGTATATGATGAATATATGACAAAAAGATGCGAGATGGCGGTACTTGTATATGATGAATATATGACAAAAAGATGCGAGATGGCGGTACTTGTATATGGTGAATATATGACAAAAAAATGCGAGATGGCGGTACTTGTATATGATGAATATATGAAAAAAAGATGCGAGATGGCGGTACTTGGAGTGTTCACTAGATGGACTGACGGACGTGCCGACCAACCGACCGACCGACGCGCGAACGGACGGGTGGGCCGATGGACGCATGGACGAAAGCACGCACGCACGTACAGACAGACAGACAGACAGACAGACAGACAGACAGACAGACAGACAGACAGACAGACAGACAGACAGACAGACAGACAGACAGACAGACAGACAGACAGACAGACAGACAGACAGACAGACAGACAGACAGACAGGTGGAGGGATGTACAAAAGCACGCACACACGGAAGCACAGCAGGCGGACGCATGGTGGACGCACGGATGGACGCACGGAAGGACTGATGGACGCTTCGCTCTCCTCGTCATCATTCACTCCGTGGATATGCTGCGATTTCTTTTTTTTTTTCTTGTAGAAGCCTGTGGCAGTCTGGCCTGGCGGACCGGTTTGTTTCTTACGTATATCGACGAGAATGCGCCAAGCCTCTGTACATTGATTCCTTCAACATAACGACAACTTCGAGAAAAAAACAAATTCAGTAAGTCGAGTCACTGCAGTATATATAGGGGAACTTCGTCTTTGAACGCACGAAGATTTCTTCTTTGAAGTAAAATCATGGACTTGTGTTGAAAGCAGAGATGTCACCGGCATACGAGATTTCAAACGCCATTGTGCCCGGCTAGTGGATGCTCTGCGTGGTGGCCAAGCTCATGAAATCGAAGCTTCGTTGGTATTTGAACATGTTCCATTTTTTGTTTTGTTACGTGGGAATGTTCTTCTTTTGACAAAAACCAGCGCACATCGTCATATGCTCGTGGGCTACTGCCATCGTTTAAATATAAATTTTTGGTGCTTTTGAAGCCTTGCATCCTTCATGCTCCCAGAATTCTTAAAGAACTTGCCATCAAATGGCATTTTCGTGGCTGCAGTGTCTGACTTGTTTTTCTTGAAAAGAACGACAACGATGTCAAAGTGAAGACTTCAGTGTTTATTTTGCCCTCCTAGCTCAATATGTCCGCTCATATATAAAGGAACTGTGCAGGGAAGAAAACCAACAAGGTTCTGTGCTGAAATAAAATACGTCTAAAAGTACGCTGGCGTACTTATAGGGATGACAAATTAAGGTTGATAACATGCTTTTGGAATACTCATGGCTTTTCAGTAGTTCTGTACATGAGGCCAGAAGAAGCACTCGATTCAGCGATGCCTGCGGCGATGGCGTATTGCAACTGTATGCTCGATGGCGCTTCACTGTTTGCTGGATCTATTTGTGCTAACCGAGGTCTTAATATACGTTCCCGAGGTTGGCCCAAAGCCGACAGGTAAACAGCGCCCGAAGGTGATAGGCGTCGGTGGCGGCTCGATACCAAAATTCTGAAGTTCATGATCCAGATTCTCGGCACCACCACATTATCACGCTACATGATTGGTTTTAGCCAGAAAGCGAGAAAGGACAAATTGGAGTACTTCATTTGTGCGTCGTACTTGGTAGACAATTTTATTTAGTATGAGTTACAAGTTACGAGAGAAATATTCCCGTAGAAAACAAACCACTTGGTATTTCTTCGCGTCACTGGAGCAGCAACTGCGAGGTGCTATCCTAAGGCCTCGTTTCGAAGATCGGACGTGTGCACTATCTCGACAGGCGGCTGGGATCTCGCCGCTTGCTTCGTGGCAGACAGCAAGAGAAGCGCATTGCTCCTTGCTGTAGCCAAGTTTTCTTTGATCAGCGTTTTGTAAAGTTACGTGGCATCGTACCTAAATGAGTTAGCTGCTAGCGTTGTTTCGTATAGCATTCCAAGTTTTTGTTATCGCATTGATTGGTTTGTTCAGTTTGGCTAACGTAAAGGTTGCAATTAAATTATGAATATTTTCATTAGACAGGATGCTTAGTCCATGGACATCAGAGGTCCTCAAAAAAGAGATGAAAATTTTTAGCGCTTCTTTCAATAAATGGCCATTTAGAATGAGTATACTTGCAAGTTGCAACCATATTGCGTGTGTGCGTGGCACTTTTATGCACCACAGCTTCGGAGGGTGTGTTAGAACGAGAACTTTTGAGCCCGTGGAAGCTAATTTTTTCCTTAAACATTATTTTAATCCTAACAATCGAGAGCAAAGTGGTAGTTGAGGTTAAGAACAAGCAACAACCTTTTTATTTTCTTTATAACATCGAAGCTATCGAATCTCGGAGTAAAGCGGATGACGACAAAAAACTGTCATCCTCATGAACGAGTATGCGCCCCAGGAAGTGGGAAAATGACCCCACTGGTTTTCTAAAATGAAGGCGGCTGCCGTTGAGACGAGAAATGGCTGCGATGACCCCGACCACGTACACGAGAGAATAGAAGGGAACGAGAAAGGCAACGCCAACTGCGAGAAGACCCCGAAGTGCGGAAATCCCTTCGACAACGACAACGTATACCCGTAGAGCTGTGAGAGGTGTGAACGCTCAGCTTCAGAGCCAGTTTCTTCCCCTGGAGTTTGGACACCGACGTCGTCTCTGTGGCTCTCTCTGGATCAACTCACTCGAACATATGAGAATGAAGCTAGAAACAACCTAGCATCAGCTAGCTAAAGCCCAATAATAACCTAGACGCAACCTAGAAGCAACCTAGCATCATCAAGCTAAACCTTAGAAGCAACGAGTTTTGTATTCAGAATCGTTCAGTTTCGCTGTTTCGAGCGTCGTGCAACTGTGCAAGCTTCGTTTTTTTTTTCAATAAAAAGAACTGTTCGGTAGATGGCGAAGTGGCAGCGATGCTGCTCCGCAACACGCCAGATGTAGTAATTTCAAAAATCTCGGCAAGATGAAAGGCTCGTACATGTACGAAGCCTATAAGCCGTTTTTTGTCTCCTTCGTACTCACCCACCCCTAATCCATCAGTGTTTGCTTGCTCGATCTGTTTGTGCTAACCGAGGGTCGTAATATACGATCCCTAGTTTGGCCCAAAGCCGACAGGTAAATAACGCCCGAAGGTGATAGGCGTCGGTGGCGGCTTGAAAAGCCGAGTTGCGCGGCAACCTGCCAATGCCGCCGAAAATAAACGACTTTTCGACACCCCGAACGCCCCCGGCAACGTCGCCAATGAATTTTGGCGGTTGGGCAAAATGAAAACTTAGTGGGGAACCGCATCGTGCTTCACAGGTGAGATGTGACAGCGGTGTTACACCAGAAAGACAAAAAAAAAAAAACACGTTTCACTGCTGTCATTTTGCACTTGTGGCAGCAGAATTTCTATCAGTGATCGAGGCATTCGCTATTGCACCGTTTTCTTTATTAAAAGTTGGGATTTATTTTGTTTTAGTACCTTCACTGCGCGGCTCCAGGTGTGCACGATTATAGCACGCGCATGTGTGTGTGTGTGTTTCTCTGTTTGGCAATGTTGGATTTAGGTGTGATTTTTCTTCACCTCTTTGCTCACTTGAGGCTGTATCGTTACAAGCATACTGTTTACGCCACTGATTTGCTAAATTAAGTACGTCGTTCATGTACTTTGATTGAGCTTATTGCTACAGCACTCGTCATCACATTTATACTGATGAAATGTCACGAGAACGGAGAGACTGGCAGCAAATGAAGCGATGGCCTTGAGGTAAACCGTTGCCCTGTCATCTTTTATCGGACAAGGTAAAAAAATAGAGAGAGAATAAAAGCGGGAGCATTACTCACAATCGCATTGCCAAGGGCAGCACAGCTAGAAGGGAAGGAAGCAACAATAGGGAAAAGGCAGGGATTGATTGATTGATTGATATGTGGAGTTTAACGTCCCAAAACCACCATATGATTATGAGAGACGCCGTAGTAGAGGGCTTCGGAAATTTCGACCACCTGGGGTTCTTTAACGTGCACCCAAGTCTGAGCACATGGGCCTACAGCATTTTCGCCTCCATCGAAAATGCAGCCGCCGCGATTGGGATTCCATCCCGCAACCTGCGAGTCAGCAGCCGAGTACCTAAGCCACTAGACCTCGGTGGTGGGGCAAACACAGAATGCCGATGTTTGTTTATGCAATCATTTTAAATGAAACGTGAGAATCCTAGGAGGAGCCAAAACTTTTATTTTCAAGTGTTATTCTTGGTAAGCATATATCCACATTGTTAATGTTTGGTGAAGGCAGACACGAAGAAAGGTTCATTGCAGTGCAAGACGCAAAAATACAGCTGCCATATTATGATTATAAATTATAACAAATTTTGTAATTATAATTTGATTATAATTTATGATTACAATTAATAAAAAAAGACGCTTACGCTCGGCTTCCTTTACTAGCATCTTGTCGGTGTTACCCGCGCGCCATCTGCACTCTCGAAGACGATCGGACGCATGGACTCATGCATGGACGGAAGGATACATGGATGGATGGATGGACAGAAGCTTTGCCCCACTCGTCATCTTTTAACTCCACGGATATGCTTTGACTTTTAGGGGCGAAGCTCCTTAAGGTGTGGGTCTGCCCATCCTCCGTAGTTGTGGTACGTAGCCATCGGGATGCGAGATGGGACATGGCGGTACATGAAGTGTTCACTAGATGTATGCACGGACGGATGCATGGATGGACGGACGGACAGACAGAATAACAGACGGACGGATGGATGGATGGAAGCGCGGAACGGGTATACGCCGCAGGGGATGCAAGATGCGAGATGGCGGTACTTGGAGTGTTCACTAGATGGACACACGAACGGACGGAGAGACAGACTAGAAAACGGACGGACAGATGGACGGACACGCGGACGTACGGGCGGATGGACGCACGGACAGACGAACAGACGCATAGATGGACGCACGGATGGTCGCGCACACGGATGGAATTAAGAACGGACGGACGGATGGAAGCATGGACGGGCCCACGGACGCGTCGCCCCACTCATCATCATTCACTGCGTGGATATGCTGTGATTTTTTTTTTCGTACTTAAGGCCCGATGTTTTAAGCCTCGACTTTTCACGCCTTCGTTGTTGAAAGAACAATAATAATATTGCGGAGGAAGTAATGATACACAGCCGCCATGCACAGACCGACACTATACAGTCGTATAGGAAACAAAAGTAATAAATAATAGTCACATTATCTTCGGTCTGTGAAACACAATATAAGCATAACAATGACAAGAACTCGAACTGAAACATTTGCAGCACGCATAATGGTGGCTAAAAATAAAATTCGAACTCGAGGCGTGAAAGGGGCGTATCATGACGAGGAAACACAGGAACTTTTATTGTTGCAACAGCTGAGCCAAGGGAGAAAAAGCGGGCACGACAAAACAACTGCTTGAGAGAAGAAAGGGCGTATCTGGTCATTACAGCCGCGAGAGTTCGATCAGCAGCAGCAGCGTCTCGAGTGCGGCCATCGGGAAAGGCTAAGTGGCTGGCGCGTCTCCGCTTCCCCTTTGTATCTGAAATCCCACGGCCCAGCGTGGGATGTAATTACGGAGCTCGACATCGCCACCATCACTGGCCCTTTATACATTGAAGTGTCGATCCCACTGTTTCACTCCCCCCGAACCACTGCGGAACAACACGCGCAAGTGCACGGGTACGCACGCACACGAACGAAGACGCCCGTGTGAGCATTAACGAACACACACACACAAAAGAAGTCCGCAAGAAATAGCGTTACAGCTGCAGGATAAAGGCTTGCCACTGATATCAGTAAGAACATTCTACTAAGTAAGCACAGAAAGTTGGAAATCCCACGGTTGCATTGTTTGTCAAACTAAACACCACGTTTTTCATTGTTTTGTCCTCCTTGAAGGATCCATTTCTCTGTAACGGTAGCCCCAGTACCTTTTTTTTTTCAATATTTGTGTTGCAGTGCAGCAGCTTCGACATTGGAGGCACTCGATCGATATTTTTACCCATCTATCCCCTGTGTTGTAAACAAGCCAATGCTTTTATTCTGTAGATGTCAGTGCAAGCCCTACTTCTACAATCAGTTTTCAGGCCTCTAACTTGTGATTTGCTCAGAGAGACAATTTTACACGCGAGTATAGTACAATTTAACAAAGCTTGGTCAGTCGAAGAACGCGAAAAACAGGACCATTGTTTTTGACCGCACAAGATCACTTATAAGACAGCCAAATAGAAACTTCTCAAAAGTTTTCCTCAGTTAACTAGTCGTCATCCATACGAAGGGTGGTAAGTATAATGAGATTGTACCACCAGCTACAAATTAATTCTACTGAAAAGTTTCAATATGGCGTTAGTCAAGGAAGCCAAGAACAGTAAGGCTTGGAAAACAAATCAAAGTAAAAATGGGTGTGGTGTATACAATTAAATCGAAACTGGCGACCCAATAAAGGAATGTCACGTTAACCACAGCCGAGGCAAGATGGTCAAACTGAAGTGATGTTTTTCCACCAAATTGGGTTTTTCCACCGAATTTTCTGTCAGCCTCTTTGGTGTGATACTCCTAAGCATGACCTAATGCCAAGAACACGACTTCCTCCACGTATATTTTGCCGCAGCTAGGTTAAAAGCAGAGACTCAGATGTGAGCTCACTCTATGCAAGTGTGCGCCTGGTAGGGCTACCATAATTTGCCAAACATTAATAAAACAATCCCAGTACCTAACACATTTGATGCCGGCTGTATAAACACTTGATCGGCTCTAAATAGAAAGATGTACGTGCCTCACCCCCCCCCCCCCCCCACTCCCCCAAAAGCATGTAGCACTGCCCCATCTTCTTCTTCAGCATCAAGTAAACTCATTACCATGCTCTGGTTTTGCTTCTTTACCACAATGGATGAGGCACAATACATGTGAGGCATGAAGCAATTCAGTGCTGCCACTAAAAAATAAACAAAAAAGCTGTTTATTTTCTTTCTTATAGTGACACTGAAGCCTGAAAAACGAAAACAAAACCCGTCTAACATGGTGAGTAATTTCGCTGCCAATGCGTAGGAACTCGGCACCTTTCATACTGTCGCAATTGCTGACAGTTCTCAGAAACGTGCCAAAAAGCAGCAAGACACTGAAGGCAAACAAACAACGAACTAATACGCTTAAATTTACTACAACCTTCTTGTCATCGAATACAGCAGCGTGCTGCACGGCACGCTTTATGACTTCTCTGATGACTTAATGCCCTATGAGTGTACGGAAAACGCGCCCCGTATAATTCCCGAGCTCAGGAGAGGACGGCGGCCTAGACGAGTCGCCGTTGGAGACAGCGGGAGGACACCGCCACCTTGCAAGGCGCCTTGCCGTAGAGAGCAGCCGAGTGCGACCCACTATCCCTGTTTGTCGTATTGTCCCGTACAAGGTTCTCTACGATAGCGTTCAGTGCTCTTAGTATACTATCGTTTTGGATATTTAGCTGCCGTCTTGCTTTACTAAAACCACACCCTCCAGTGGCACAAAAAAAAATAATGAAGAAAGAGAAGAGAATGTGCCTCACTGTATCCATGTCCCCTGTGAGTTTTCTCCTTCTGAGCAACCAACAAACTAATTTTATTTCGTTGCCTTTTCATAGAACCCCACGTCCGTTTGAACTCCCTCGTGCCTGCGGAGTGGTGAACTTTCTGGGTCGAGGGAAAGTTGCGCCAGGACACTCTTGGGCAACCCTTTGTCACTTTCGTGCCGCTTGAAGGATTGCCCAACCTGACAAAAGTAGTTGCCCCGAGAACAAGGTTGCACTGCAGCCTAATGTCTTCACTTACCATGCACCATGCTTTTTCATTGTGTTACGACAGATGCCTTTTGCTATTTATTATCAAGTGAACAACGGGGTGCGCGAAGCTTGGGGTTAATTATACCTGGCTCGGATATACAACATCGATCGGACTCAATAAGGGTAGCAAATGATTGCACGCAGTACAGATCGTTGGAATAATATGAACAGTGGCCCTTTTCTTGAAAGCAGAAGCCTTAATATAAACGAAAAACAGAACCATGACTTATCAATGACATTTGCTGCAATCAGCCAGGCGACGCCACCCTAAATGGAATGGAAAAGGTTCATTCAGGTCCCGCAAAACCGTTACACTAAATATGAACACCCGTTATGTCGTGTCTACCTTTTCTTTTGTTTGTTTTCTTCTATCTACTCTTATCTTTAGATCGATTATTCATTCACTCTTCCGTGCAGGATAGTGTTTCACCATTTTTTATCAGATTAACAAGCATATGTTTCTATCTTCTCAGCTTTTCTTTCTTGAAGAAAGGAAGACGCGATTAGTATCAGTTACACTGATCGCAAGCACGTGTTGCAACCAACATGAAGGGATACTTCCCGGACCCGGCTAAATAACGTTGTATAACTTAATATATCAACTTGACTAATTTTAAATATTATCAACGTAAGTACTATCGAAATAACTGCTTGACCCTGTATATAGCAGGTGACACCAACTATACTGTACGCTCTGTAAAAGGGCAAAAGGGAGAGAAAGAAAAAAAGAAATTACGGAACCCTAAAGCTTCGATTTTCGGAGTTGAACGCAATAGGGACATCCTGTTCCTAGTGCGTATTTCAAACACTAATACCCCCGTGACACGTGGCAACCTAAGTGCGTTTCCAGCGAGTACACTTAGCCGCGAGTGTCATTTAAGGCCTGTCACACGAGCAAGTATAGTGTGCATCGCTGCAAAGTACACTTACCTGCAAGTGCGTTCCCCAACCTCACTTCGCTGCGACCAAGTGTGTAGCCTCGGTATACCAGTGGCTTGCACAGAAATACGCTGTTACCTAAAGCGGCGATCATACAATTTTAAACTTCTTTTTTGGTTATAACGGATTCTGATATATACTAAAACGAGTCATAAATCAACAAAAATTCTCGCTGCTCTCTCTCTCAAGCAGTTTGCGGGCCCGTCCGCTACGGGGATGTGGCAGCACGTGTTGTGCAATGGCTGCGTCCATCACGTTGTTCACTTCCAGGCGCACTATAGCACATGCGCAGGCGAGTCGTTCTCTAGTCGTTTACGATGGCGTGTGCCACTGGGGCTATTTTCACGAAGACAACGTGGTCCGACGATAAGACATGGGCGCAAAAGTAGCAAATATATATTGTTCTACAAACCCAACAATCACCACTGCCATCACTTCTAAAGTGCACTTCACTTTCTCGTGTAGAAGCGAACCAACAAAATGACACTTTGTGAGCGTAAGTACACTCGCTCAAAGTGCACTTAAATTGCCGCATGTGACAGGGTTATTAGTGCATGAAACCTTTTAGGATTTGATATGCACCCACTATACGTGGCCTTATGGGAATAGGTGCGGTAGCGTGTTTGCATTTTGTAGTGGGGTACCGGCTTTCAACCGCGGAGCTATTATGATAATAACATAGTCTGACGCCCTTTTGTACCACGCATTATCACTGCAGTATTTGACGTTGCACTGTGAAACATGTATACAGGACGCGTGTGTTTGCAAAGCATGAGAGCTACTTTCCCTGCATGTCTAAGCAGGACAAGGTTTTTCTTTTGTATTTACTGTGGTCACAAGCAGAGGCGTGGCCGTGTAGTAGAACATCCTCTTGCCACGCAAACAACTCGGGTTCGATACCCACTCGAACCCAAACAACTCTGGTTTGGTCCCCACTGTGCTCCAGGGATTTATATAACATTCATTTTATTTCTCCGACATGACCTCTTTAGCGCTATCGCGTTAAAATGATGAAAGAAAGGCAGGGAGCTTAACCATAGCTGAGACCGGTAGGCTACCTTGCACTCGGAAAGGGGTAAGGGGAATATAGATTAGAGAGAAGGAGAGAGAAAATTCACTGTTGCCGTCGACGTAACGGCAGTTCAGCGCTTAACATCCCAGATGGTGACTCAGCCCCATGACTTTACAGAGCAGCGCATTTGTTGCCTTACGCAACTTGTATGCGTGGTCCCATGCACTCGAAATCTGGTAGGGTGGCGCTGCTAGTGTTCTCAAGCAACAGACTTCTGGAAGCGTTCGAGAACTAGAGTGATGGTGTCTAGCGGTTGCAACCAGCTTCGAGCTATCGGTGTCTGCGTCTTGCAAGCTCAGCGACACGCGAAAAGGCCTCACAAATTTGATGCTGACCATGCCAAAAACTTCTCCGCCTTCGTGCGTCAGCTTACGAGGTACCGATGGTGTGTCCCTCACGGACAAATTCTCATGTCGCTCGAGGTGGGTGTGGCCTGGCCGCGACAATAGGCTTGACATTGGCGTCTCGTACATAAATGTTTGCATTGATGAATGACATGCTGTGGCCGTAAATAACACAAACACAAGTAAAGGAACACACAAGGACAAGCACGAGCGGCACTTCCAACAAAAGTAGACCGACGCAAACCCAGGCTTGAGTAACAACATACAGACATGTGCAGTCTACACACTGCTTTATGCTATCCATGCAGGTATCAAACAATCTCTTCCCCGATACGTACAACGTCACCGATGGTACGCTGATACACCTTTCACCTTTCTTTTTAATGTAATAGCCTTCCATCAACTCACGCGCAGTTGTATACCTACTTATGCCTAGAATCTTAAACTCATTAAAACGTGGTACACACCCACAGGCTTTAAAATGCATAGGCAAATGCGCCGAGCCACCCTTCATTAGATTTAATTTATGCTTCTAACCCGTTCATTAATACAACGCCCGATAGTCCCGATGTACCAGTTGCCACAAGAAAAGAGAATCTCATAAACAACGCCTCTGGCACATTTCCCGTACATCGTGCCATGTTTCCTGCCGCATCCCTGCTAGTTTCAGCAAGGTCGTTTTTTTGTGTGTTTCAAGAGATGATGCAAGGCACGGGACTTTTTTTTTTTCACAGTAATAACTCGCTGATACCTCTCGACATACTAGCGGTTAGGCTGAGTTTGCGCAGAGCCTTTAATTATTCTCTCGCTAAGTCTCCACGGAGCTTACTGTGTAGTTAGTCTTGATGAAACGAGCTAAAAAATTAGCAAGAAGCACTTCAAAATGAGAAAGAGAAGGTGTTTCAGCTCCACTGATGTGAAAACTGTAGAAGGGTTAAGCATGCAGTGTGCGCCAGTAGGCGCTCGTATTCGCCTAGATTAAAAAAAAGCAAGGACAAGAACTGATATGCAAGAAGTCAAGTAATTAACGAGCAGTGAGAGAGAAAGTACCGGAATTCGAAGTTTCGCTTCAAAATAGATTCGAGGCACTAAACGAGGTAATCGGCATTAGCATTGACACAATTAACGATAATATTGCTAGTATCATCAAAGAGTGTGCAATTGAAGCTGGATGTACAGTCACTAAACAGGACACTGGCAAACTATTTCAGAAGACGAAAAATCTTATTAGAAAGCAACAAACCATGAAAGCCTCAAATTTAACAAAAAAAAAAGAGAGGTATGTGGAGCTATAGAAGTTAATAAATAGGCGTAGTGTAGCTGACATCAGAAGGTAGAACATGGAGAGAATTGAGCAGGCTTAAAAAATCGGCAGAAGCCTAAAAGCTACGAAGGAAAACTTGTGCATAGGCAAAAAACGGATGTATGCATTGGGTGACAAGGAAGGTAATGTCATAACCAATCTAGACTGGATAGTCGAGGTGGCGAAGGAATTCTGCAACGAGCTGTACAGAAGCCAAAACAACCAGGATGGTATTGTGAAACACAATAATAGTCCTGGGAAATTTGGCATTCTACCAGTAATGAGAAGGGAAGTAAACAAAGACCTAGAAGGAATGCAAAGAGGCAAAGTAACTGATAAGGATAAATTAATTACGGGCCTCCTGAAAGATGGCGGAAAAATTGTGTTAGAAAAACTGGCTACCTTATTTACGAAGTGTCTCTTGACAGTAAGCGTACCAAAATCTTGAAAGAACGCCAACATCATCTTAATCCATAAGAAAGGGGACGTTAAGAACTTGGAAAAATTACAGGCCGATCAGCCTACTGTCCGTGCTCTAAAAATATTTTCAAAAATAATAGATAATATATAAGGCGACTTTAGAGTTCAGTCAACTAAAATACCAAGCGGGATTTCGTGCAGGCTACTCCACAGTAGACCATAATAATATTAACAATCAGGTAATAGAGAAATGCGTGGAATACAACCAACTCCTATACATCGCCTTCATAGATTACGAGAAGGCGTTTGACTCCGTTGAGATATCAGCAGTATTGCAGCCACTGCGGAATCAGGGCATGAAAGAACACTACATAAACATAGTGGAAGAAATCTACAGTGGATTAACAGCCACCATAGTTTTCCATAAACAAAGCGACAGAATCCCAAATGTGAAGGGTGTACGGCAGGGAGACACGGCTATTCACCATTTGTTTACAGGAGGTTTCCAGGACGCTAGAATGAGAAGAGTTAGGGATAAGAGTTGATGGAGAGAATCTTAGTAACTTGCGATTCACTGATGACATTGCCTTGAGTAACTCAGGGGACGAAAACAGCTCATGATTACTGAACTGGACACGGAAAGCAAAAAAGTAATTGATTGATATGTGGGATATAACGTCCCAAAACCACCATACGAGTATGAGAGACGCCGTAGTTTAGGGCTCTGGGAGTTCGACCACATGGGAAAGCAGAAAAGCAAGTGTGAAATTTAATATGCACAAAACTAAAGTAACGTGCAACAGTCTTTGCATAAAACAGCACTTTTCGATAGGCGAAGAGACGCTGAAGTTGTAAAGAAATATGGCTAGTAACTGCGGAGCTGAACCACGAGAATGAAATAACTAGAATAAAGATGGGGTGGATCAGATTCAGCAAGCCTTCTCAAATCATGAATAGTTATCTGCCACTAACGCTCAAGAGGAAGGTATAAAACAGCTGCATCTTGCCAGTACTTAACTGCGGAAGAGAATCCTGGAGGCTGACAAAAAGGGTTCAGCTTAATTTGAGAACGACGCAGTTAGTGATAGAAAGTAAAATGATAGGTGTAACCCTAAGATACAAGAAAAGAGCAGAGTTTGTCAGGGAACAAGCCGGCGTTAGAGATATTATAGTTGAAATCAAGAAGAAGAAAAAGAATAAGTGGGCATGGGCCGAGCCAGTAGCACGTAAGCAGGGTAACCGCTGGTCATTAAGGGTAACTGACTGGATTGCCGCAGAAGGCAAACGCACGAAGGGGAAACAGAAAGTTAGGTGGGCCGATGAGATTAAAAAGCTCGCAGCTATAACGTGGCAACGGAAAGCACAAGACCGGGTTGTTTGGGGAATCTTGAGAGATGCCTTTGCCCTGCAGTGGGCGTAGGCAGGCTGGTGATGATGATGACTATGGTTATGGTGATAATGTACGTCAGTGCTTGTCGCAGCAAAGTTATTTTACTGCTTCACTCACCACCCGTTCACTAAGGTACCATTACTTTGAATATAGGTTTCAAGAAGAGGTGTTTGAAATAAACGAATTCGCCGTATAGATGTAAATTTGTGTCTCTGGCTTTATATAAGAAGAATGGGCGCGTCGGTGAATTTTGTCGGACATTCTGGCACCTCCGCTAAGGAAAACAATGTTTAGGCAGTAACGACGAACATTCAACTCGCAATACGAACGGTATAGACAAGTGGGGAATCGTGGGATTTACCCAATTTTCGTGTCACACACGCGTTTGTAATGGACTATGACGACGACATGGCCCAATGACAAGCCAAGATTCTACAGTGCTTCGCAGCAGTGAGTTTCGATTAGGGCTTGTACAGGTTGTCTTCCTTGTTCCTATCTTCAAGCCCTATATGCCCTGTTCGAATGCTTCTAAACAACGAGCACGAAAAGCCGTACTTTCGGGCATTATTGAGCGGTCAAGCTCTGTCACTGTGTCTCGCTGAAGGCTCAATGAAAACGAAACTACGTGACGTACCGTCGTTATTACCATTCACCTCACCCCCCCCCCCCCCCCTATATTTAGCAAACCATGCGGAACCCATGGAAATACACTAACAAGGAAAACCGATATAACACTCTACCTGAACTTTGCGGGTGGAGCCTGCGTGCCAGGAATATCAAAAGAAGGCTGCTCCCTTTTCACGTCGAAGCTCTTGCCCACTTTTCTGACCTCATCTGAATCCGCGATGCGCATACTAAATAATGCTAACTCCGAGGCCCACAGCCGAGGGAATTACAGCGCTTGTGCTTTTTCTGTGCGTAAGCTATATATCAAAAGAATTAGGGTTATTTCCTTTAAATCCGAGCAAATTACTTGCTACAAAGGAATGGTTGTGTAAAGAGCGAGTAAAAATGACATTTAAAGGCGCATTCTGTAAAGCCGAAGTGGAAACGAGGAAAAGGGAATTGTTTTAAGTCACATGAGCACAAGTACGCCTGCAAAGTATGAACATCTAGACAAAATAAACGAATGTGCACCCAGAAAGTAGACATTAAGGCTATCCTATTTTTCGAAGTAAGTAAACATTTACAGCATGGCCGAGTCACGAATACCGCTTCCTTGATAAGAGACAGGCAAATAAAATAGAACTTCCAGGAATAAGCTCCTCATACGCCTACTAACTGCTGCGTCTTACCGGTACTTACCTACGGAGCAGAAACCTGGAGGCTTACAAAGAGGGTTCTGCTTAAATTTAGACGACGCAGCGAGCGAAGGAAATTGATAGGTGTAACTTTAAAAGACAAGAAATGAGCAGAGTGAATCAGGGAACAAACCGGGGTTCAGGATAATATAGTTGAAATCAAGAAGTAAAAAAATAGACGTGGGCCGGCCCGCTGCGTGTAGGCGAGATAACCGCTGGTCATTAAGGGTAACTGATTGTATTCCCAGAGAAGGCAAACGCACGAAGAGGAGACGGAAACACAGAGGACAAGACCGAGTTGATTGGCGGATCATGGGAGAGGTTTTTGCTCTGCAGTGGGCGTAGTCAGGCTGCTGATGATGATGAACGTTGGGGTCAAGGCTGAAACCCCAAAATCCCTTAATCCTCTCAGGGGGCAGCGAGAGATGCGCAAGCGAGACAGAATACGTCTTGCCGCTTTCACGGCGCATGCTACGAGCTATGCGTCTTTCCTTCCTTGAGCATTGTGTGGTGTATGCATAACCAGAGAATCAAGTTTCCTCCTTCAGACACGCTTTTGACAGGAATATAATATCGACGCACAAAAAAGAAAACAGAGTGAAACTACTTTTATTTCCTAATTTTTGTCTGGCCCTTCGCAAGCCCCATAAAACCACACAGCATGGTATCACACGTGCATATATTCGTATCAAAAGCAAGCTGTCTTCTATTAGAAGTATTTTTTCTGCTCGCTTATATGTATACACTGCTCTCTGAAATAAAACTCTAGGTATACTTCACATAGGTTAAGTGTTTTTGAGGATGATTGTTCTGCGAAAGAGTTCATACTACGGCGAGTTGGACTCATGACACGGGGAAAAGAAGTCGCAGCATATTCACGAAGTGAATGATGATGAGTGGGGCGAAGCGTTCTTCCGTCCATGTGTCCATGTGTCCTTTTGTTCGCGTATGCGTTCGATCGCGTTGAAGAATGCAGACGGCGTGCGGGTAACACTGACGAGACGCGAGCCAAGGAAGCCGAGCGCAAGCATCTTCAACGCGCCCGCCGCTCTGCTCCGTCCTTTGCCCACCAATGATCCGCCACGTACGGCGATCATCCAGCAGACTGAAAGACTCGGAGAGAGAGGCCCTCATTAGCAAAGTCACCTACAGGGACACTGAAAGCAAATATTGACAATGACTTTCCCCATTAAACACGTACTCCTCAGACCCCATTAGGTATCACTTACCTTCGATATCTCGGCGTGTAAAAGTACTCCGCCTGCTTCTCCCCCTGTCTGCAACTGCTTTCTTTTTGTGCTTAGAAGTGTGGCAGCTTGGGCTAGTTGGTATGGCATGACGATAGTTATAGCGCGAGAACAAAACGGCGACACAGAGACAAGAAGGACACGAAAGACATGAGCGCTCATTCATAGCGTCCCATTCATAGGTGTTCGGGAACAGAACTACATCGCTATCATCGGCAATCCTTTGTGGTAGCCGGATGCGACGACCGTCTGCTGGCTCCGAAGTTTTAAGCTCTTTTGTTTGTCCGTGTCTGACGCGGCCACCACTTTTGCAGCACACCACTCCAATTTTGCGTTTTTTTTTCTTTTTTTTCACTACCCGAGAACAATCTTGAATCACTACCACCTGACTTGAAGGGAAGCGAGGACAGCACTCCTCTGCTTTCTAGTTTTTTTTTCTCTTCAGACAGCGATTATCAACAGAGACACGCGCCACCACTAGGAGATGACGTCACCACTAACCCCTTTAAACCTAACATGCCAAGGTTGACACGGCGCCTTTGAAGAACATAGGTCCTCCTATCGAAATGTCGGCCAGCCAGTCTGAGGCACTTCCACTGTTAATCCTAATTATCCCACTCAGATGTTTTCATCTGTCGGCTCCCATTTAGATTACGGTTCTCTTTAGTGAGAGATCATGTATTTTTTGCTTTGCTTTTATCGATAATGTCATATCTTTATGCTTCAGTGCAGAATCTCTCATATCTTGTCGCACGACCAAGCTAACGTGGCTTCTTTACCCGGACCTCTCGTTACAACTGCAGTTTTTTTCTGCAAAAAAGACATGTACGGTTTTTTTTTAGTTTTGATCCTCTCAAGTGTGATATGTGGAGTTTAACGTCCCAAAACCACCAAACGATTAGAGAGACGCCGTAGTGGAGGGCTCCGGAAACTTCGACCCCCTGGGGTTCCTTAACGTGCACCCAAATCTGAGCACACGGGCCTACAACGTTTCCGCCTCCATCGGAAATGCAGCCGCCGCAGCCAGCACTCGATCCCGCGACCTGCTGGTCAGTAGCCGAGTACCTTAGCCACTAGAACACCGCGGCCGGGCTCCTCTCAAGTGTGCGAGTGGAAGAAAGGGTCGACCGAATACTGCTTGCCCGCCATTCCTTCTCCGGTCGGCATGTGCTTTGGACGCCACTTCGGTATTGTATTTTCAGTGCAGAGGCACAGCAACACAACTGCTTTACTCGCGATGGTATAAAGATGAGGGGAAACTAGTTCATTCGGCAGCCATCAAATGCTAAATCACGTTCCAAAGGGCCCAATAAAGTTAATTCATCCATCCATCTATCGAATGACCGCGGCGCGGCCGACAAATGCTGTAAAGAAAGCAATTAAGAACAGCAAATGGCATTCGTTACACGTTCTGGGGTCGAAGCCCGTCGGCGAGATATCGCGAGAAAAGAAAGCGAATCCCGCATTGTGTTACGCTTGCGGCAACAAAAACTGAAAGCAAGGGCGATAATGCGTGAGAGCCGGGGAAAGCAAGTGGCATTATGTTGCCGGCACACGCTGTAAGCGACGATTGGTTTGCGCGACAGGAAAAAGGGCATGGTTGGACAGGCACTGATAGCGGGACCATGCGGAGCGAACGGCACCAAATCAAATTACCCAGTGTGCGATAAATGGACCGAGAATGCTGCGACCGAAGGACTTGGCCCGCGTCCCATGTCGCCGTCGAAAGACGACCGAGTCTCCGGCGGCTAGGACATCGTCTTACAGGAGGCGCTTTTGTTTATTTTCTTACTTGTCACACCATTCTTCTTGAGGCCTTCGTTTCTGGACGTGACTTCGGTGGTCATTGCACCGTGAACACGCTTCGCATGGACAACGCAGGTGTTCGGTGCGTAATATGCTTCAGTATTGCACCTACTTCGAGGTTTGTACAGGGATGATGATGACGATGACCTCTACTCGATGGCGCTCATCCACAAAGGTGGATGTGCCAAGAACCGGGCGACACGATGCTTAAAGACACATGAGGCTAAACAGAGCCGAAAATGAGGTTTGAAAACAATAAATCAAAGAAATCATAGTGCTTTATGAGTAGGTGGTCACATTATTGGAGCTTCCTGACAGAAACGACAGATTCACAGTGAATTCAAGAAAAACAGCAAATTTATGAAGAAAAACGCCATCAAATTACCGTACTTAGCTACTTTTATTTTATGGTATTGCAATCTACGCCTACATTGCCACCATGGCACAACTAAATCGCCTTAGTTTTGTATACGTTCAATTCAGTACCAAAAAAGTAAAACTGTATATGTTAACACTCATTAAATAATAGTTGCCGTGGATTGGTGTCACCGAACACCGACGAGATCACACGGAACGGGTGGAGGGGACTGGTAATTTCAACCTCTGGGGGTTCCTTAACGGGCCCCAAAACTAAATTAGCTTTATTTCTAGGATATGAAAGTACAAAGGAGATGCCTCTCTTAAAACATCATCAAAGTTTTGCTGTAAGAACGTATGCCATTTATGTCTTCACCATGCTCGCTTATCAACGAATAACTTGAACGGGAATGAATGGAGTGTTCATCCCTTGCTGCACTGCTGTCTGCGTGTAAATTGTGAACTCTTTGCACTCATGCTTTCTGCCTTATTTGTACTATGATGTTCCTGTCAACGTTTAGCAAATTTCAGAAATCTCGCATGGCCTCTCAATCTTTGATTTGATATGTCGGGTTTAACGTCCCAAAAACACATCTCAGTCTTTGTTTAATTTGTTCAGTCTATGGTTTTGCCTCTTTATTCTTCTCGCTCAGTGCAGGGTAAAAAATCTGACATGCGTTTATTTAAGCATCCTGTTTTGAAGAAATGCTGAAGCTGAGCGAAGAACAACACTTTGAAAAACAGAAACACAGATGCAGGTCTGTGATTTGCGGGTGTGTATTTTTTTATGTTCATAACGTGTTGTCTTTTTCGCACAGCTTAAAAATGTTTTCAAGAACCAACGAACCAACTTGTCCAACAACATGCTTGACTTCAGTACACAAAAGGGTGAAAACTTGAGCTTGTTGGCATGAATTAATTGTAAAGGAACAAGAAAGAAGAAGAAAGGCAACAGGACAGAGCGCTCCGCCCTGTTGCCTTTTATTTCCTCTTCGACACCCATGCTGTTTTTTGTTTTTACGAGGAATTCAGTTAATAACTTCACTGTCTTTCTTTGCTTCTCTCTTTTTCTACGCGTGTCGTGAATCAGTTACAATCTCTTGATTGATATGAGGGGTTTAACGTCCCGAAACCACCATATAATTATGAGAGAAGCCGTAGGGAAGGACTGCGGGAATTTCGACCACCTAGGGTTATTTACGTGCACCCAAATTTGAGCACACGGGCCTACAGCATTTCCGCCTCCATCGAAACTGCAGCCGCCACAGCCGGGATTTGATTGATTGATATGTGGGGTTTAACGTCCCAAAACCACCATACGATTATGAGAGACGCCGTAGTGGACGGCTCCGGAAATTTCGACCACCTGGGGTTCTTTAACGTGCACCCAAATCTGAGCACACGGGCCTACAACATTTCCGCCTCCATCGGAAATGCAGCCGCCGCAGCCGGGATTCGAACCCGCGCCCTGTGGGTCAGCAGCCGAGTACCTTAGCCACTAGACCACCGCGGCGGGGCTTCCGGGATTTGATCCCGCGACCTGCCGGTCAGCAGCCGAGTATACCTTAGCCACTATACTACCGCGGAGGGGCAGTTACAATCTCTGGCATAACCTTTGTAACGACAGAAATAATGGTAATAAGCGTTTATATTACGCGCAGATAACCAGCTTATAATTTTCTCTGTTACTAGCGATATGCCACATGTCTGCTTCAAGCCATAAATAGGGTTCCAAACTGTGCTCAGTTTTATAAAGCTTCTAACCCTATTTCTTTTGAGCAAAGGTTAAGGCTCCGTTTAGAAGCTGATATGAGCGTTTAGAAATAAATATAATTTACCTTAAATGCAGATATCTTAATGCACGAGCTCTATAGGTGCACTTAAAGTGGCCATGACACCATATTTTCTACCATAATCAGTGTTATGCGTTCCCAAATAAGATGGTGAAGCTTTAGCGCATATGGTCGAACACTATATTTATAGGGGAAGTTTTTTATAATCATGCGAACAGCCTTAGAGTCGGGTAACACTGACGCACTCATAAACCGTGACGGGACAAGCAGCTTGCTGCACGAGCATCTGTGTTGCACCAAACAATTTCATTCCATGATCACCTGCGCGTGCAGTCAAGCTATTTCAACTTTCATCAGCCTGGCATAGAAATTGAACGGATTGAAACGGCGGAAGACTGTAGACGGGAGGCACCGCATTGCTCCATCCAGCGTATGACGTCACGCACGCGATGGCAAAACGGCTTTTATCATTGATGTGTGAGGTTCAGCGTCCCAAAACCACCATGTGATATGCTGTAGTGGAGGGCTCCAGAAATTTCAACCACCCGGGGTTCTTAAATGTGCACCTAAACCTGAGCACGCGGGCCTACTTTATTTTCGCCTCCATAGGAAATGCAGCCACCGCAGCCGGTATTTCATCCAACGACCTGCAGGTCAGCAGCCGAGTACTTTAGCCACTAGGCCACTGCGGCGGGGCAAGGCAAAATGGCGCTCGTCGACGGTGGGCGAGGCTTATAGCCGGCGACATCTAGGGATTGTAGCACCGAAGTATAATAGTTCAATAGTGCACTTTTCATACAGAATTGATAGACCATAAATTTCTGTTTTTCGCTGAAACCCGGAAATGGGTTGGTGACTACGTATTTCTAGACAGCGTTCGTAAATGGTGGTTGTACTGAAGCCGTAGTTTCGACAAGAGGACTGGTCTTCTTTAAGGCTGAAGACAAGTGCCCTTGGAGGACCGTCGGGTCATGAGTAACCACTGTTTATTAATTTTCACCACAAACCTCCATATTTGCCTGACTCCTGCTTTTTTCTTATATCTAGATAGCAGATTACTTTATCAGGCTCAATCTTTTTTTTTTATTTCTGACTGGCGTCAGGTAGACAGTAAAAGTAGAAACAAGTATCGAACTGTACGTGCAACGAGCACAATTTTATTCTTTCTTTGTTAAAGCTTGAGTATCAGGTTGATGCTTTATCAAGAGCCGAATAGCGATGAACTGAAAAGAAAAATTTCTTCACTGAACTGTTATATTTAGTACAATCTAAGCGGTATATAAGTACGTCCCTTCTGTGATGGTTCCTTTGTTGAAGCTCAGTTTCTTGCCATTTTGTGTTGTCCTATAGCTATTTACTGAGTAATATTTTGAAATTTTTATTTACTATTGCTTGCTTAGTGAGCAAACGTAAGTCACCCTTAGGTTTCTCATTTCTCGTTTCCGCCTGTGATGTCGACAAATTACGCAAGAAGAGCAATATGCGGGTTTCAGGATATAAATGTTGCTGAGTGCCAGATTGTTTGTGTGCCTTAGTTCTATCTAGGGCAATGGTTGAACACACCCGTTAGTTTTCTGCCCGTGTGTGTGCACGCACAAGAAAAAAAAGCGTGCGTGCGCATGTGACTTAGAGAGGGAGTGTGGTGAGGAAGGGGCGTTTTGGGGAAACAGAAATAAAAACCCTTGACAAGAAAAGGTGGAGCAACCTAGCGTGTTTCAAAACTCTAATAATAGATGCTGAGAAATAATAAAATAAATATGCTTCAAAATAGGAGTGTGCGCCAAGAATAGAAAATGTGCTATTTCTAAACTGATCTGTAAATACAGTCATTCCCGCCATATCTTTCAATAAAACATTTTTTTCTTCGTCAAAACTATAGAAGCGCGTACAATCTACGAGCAGCCGCACAGCTTCCTTTAGCTACACCACTTGAGCCACGATCAGCAAATCCCCGAAGAGCAGTCCTGCACCCGGCTCAACGATTCCGGGATTCCAGTTGCGCCGGTCTCGAGTCTCTTTCCCTACCGTCATCAGCTATGAGCGTCGAAGTGTTCTTAGTAAAGCGCCCTATCCATTACTTATTCTAAGAATTTCTGCTAGAGAGCACTTGCCCAGCTCTGTTTTGAATTAAGCCTGCTGTATTGCATAAACTCTCCTGTAGAAGCTCGACACTACAATAAAGAAAAAAACCTTTGCAGCTCAGCTTCCAAATTCTTACCCAGCCCCATCCCCCCTCCCATTCCTTCCCGCGCCTTTTATCGCTCTTGATCTATCTTCTTGCATTTTATGGCTTTAAATATCCATAACTTTTGTGAGCGCGAGGGACGTGTACGTAACACAAACGAAGTAAACAGGACAAGCACTGTGTTTAGCACTTACAAAAGTTAGGGATCAGTACCAACTAGCCGGACCACAGTGCCTTAAAAAAATCGATAGGTAATGTTCTCACAAAATAAAGAGTGGAATTGTTGTATCGTAAGTAGGGTGAATATGTACTATAATCTCCTTTGCGCATCAAAAGCGAAACAAAGTGAGATCTACTAATAGAATTCCAATATCCAAGTACAATATTACAATAGTTTTGCAAGAAATAACTGAGTGTTTTATAATATATTACGTATTGAACCACCACTTTTCAAAATCGTTCTCTCCATAACGCATGTGCCTATCGACTGAGACAAATTTCCGTGCAATAAACACGGTACAACCAATTCACCTCGTTTACACATGCGTTCGAAGTTGGTGGGAGTAATAAACTCAGCATAACATTCTAGCAAAGACAGTTTCGGATGCTTATATGAAAGAAAACAGAGTACCCTGAAATGTGGCAAACTTTGAAAATGTTTCGGGAAAAAAATAAAAAAAACAGCCATTACTGTTTGTGAATGTGAGCGACCAACGAAACTGTGTGATGCGGCAACGTCCCACCGTTTTAGGCGCGCCCAGACAGCCCTCATTTTGTGGCAAAGAACGTCTGCGCAACCTCGTGTTGGCACCGACAAAAACACCGGCAGCGTCGTCACCACCGCCTTGTCATTAGCAATCGGCGTCTCGGGCGCGATCTATTTCGATCATGCTGGTGGTGCGAAACTGTTTCTGCGAAAGCGAAAGTTGGAAAAAATTACCCCGTATCTGCGTGTTACACTGCAAATGTCATCAAAAGAGGATAGTATTGTTTCTGGAGAGAGTGATTTAGACGTCTATTTTATCTTCTGCACAAGAAAATTGGTGAATGGTATTCTGGAGGCGCTGCGTTAGAGTGCCTCGAGCGTACAGCGGAGGCGAACGAGCGCATCTAGTCACGTCACACGTGATACATGAGCGCTATCTGACAGTTGCCTTGGAAAACAAAGCGCGTGGTGTGCGCGCCCGTCTCGGAGGTGATAAGGTGTAGAACGCAAGGCGACGGATAGGTGCCACCACCATGTCGTCTTAGCAAAGCGTTGGAAACGCTTGCTTTTTCATGCAAGCGTTGCGTGGTTAGCGCAGCGTGATAAACTTTACGGTCCTTAGAATTACTTATGTATCACTTTTCTAGTAAAAGACACACATACACAATATTGACGTGTTGTTACGGTGCCTCAGATTTGCGCAATAACTGCTTTTTAATTGACAATCACACAAGTATGAGCGCTAAATCTTGAGCAATATTGATGGGCGCTGCGGTTGGGGTCGGCCATTTGGGGTATCGTCTGGTGCCTTTTATCTGGTGCCGGCAGCGCATAAAAACCTGGTCATTGGATAGTACAACACAAGTAAGAATGGCATATAAAATTGAAATAATATTTGTCATTTTGCCAATGCAGCAATTCTAGCACTTTACTGGTGCTCACGCTCTCTTTGACGCGCATGTTTTCATAAATACTGTCACAGACTGAGAACGTGAGCACTGTTATGTTAGGCGTGCGACCCAAAAAGTCTAATATGATAAATTCATGCTATCTTTCTTTTCCGGTTATGAGTATCACACAGCTCCTAGCGTCAATGGCCAAGAACCCAAGCCGCTGGCACCATATAATTTTTCCTGCTACACTCTTTTGCCGTTTTGCATTATTTACTGCTGTTTAGAACATTTTCTAAAATCACAACCGAAAGATTTATCGAGGCACTTTTAATCAAACAAAGTAACTTAACTAGCGCAACCATTACACAAGCGCCAATACGTATTGAAAAAGTATGCACTGTTCTTATATAGCGGTGTCATCTTCAGAGATGCAAAACCATAAAATACAACCACTGATTTCGTCTAGTGGTCGCGTTTTTTTTTGTTTCTTACGGTTTAGTAAGACAGTTTCATCCGCTAAATGCCACGTGGAGCCCTAAAAAGATGTGCTGATATGCACACGCTGATAAACACCATACATACTGAAATGTGGCTGCAATATTTTTTTTTTTTAAAGAACTGAGCTCTGCTGGCAAAGGAACTCACCAGCGACAAAGACGATTCGAGGTCACCTGTGGCATTAGTAAATGCCCCGGGCGGATGTGGTGTAGCCGACACATTGGCTTCTCCTTTTACTTGGACCACCTGCTCGCCTTTTCCCACAGTGCTTCACTTCTTTGTGATTGCTTATGCAGGCTTATAAGCCAGAAACGCTGCTGTAGAGGAAGCATTATACAGACGGGTAGAAAATGCGCTTAGTTCCATTCGTGCAGCATGTAAAATATGCGCACGGTTCTCTAACTTTCTACTTCTGCTGCTGACACAAAGGTCTCAAGTTCGATCCCTGCCATGGTTGCCGCATTTCAATGATGGCAAAATGCCAGAGGCCCATGCACTGTGCGATATGAGCGCACGTTGAAGAACACCAGATTGTTCAAATACCCTCCTCAATGGTGTCCCTCATTATTATATTGTATATTTGGGGACATTAAACCACTTACAGTATTATCTTTTACTTCAAGCAATCAAGACATTTAAAAATTTTCTAAGGACAATAGACTTGCACAAGCTTTAATGATGACGTATACCCCACGAGGCTGCTGCACTGCTTTCTAATGCCATACATGAGTGTGTGTGTGTGTGTGTGTGTGGGTGTGTACGTATGTGTGCGTGTGTGAGTGGGTACGTGTGTGTGCGTGTGTGTGCGTGTGCGTGCGTGTGCGTGCGTGCGTGCGTGCGTGTGTGCGTGTGTGTGTGAGTGTGTTTGTGTGAGTGTGTTTGTGCGTGTGTGTGTGTGAGTGTGTTTGTGCGTGTGTGTGTGTGTGAGTGAGTGTGTGTGTGTGTGTGTTTACGCGTGTGTGTGTGTGCGTGCGTGTGTGCGTGCACGTCGTTCTGTTAGAAACAGTGAACATAGCGCACGCTATTAGAGGAGGAAACGAAGGATGGCGTGTGGCACGAGGGGTCTTTATTCTTTTTTCGCGGGAATACGGGGTAAACAAACATTAAGGGTTGCTTCGAAAAGTACACTACGAAATATACAACCAGACAAATGGTTAAAAATTCATATTAACCGATTATTTACATGTCTAAAGAAAGTCACAGTTTCAAAGCAAAAACGAGGCAATGAATGCAATGGCAACAAATAAGAATATCGAGTAAAGAATAGCCAGCAGCTCTGAACCTACAGAGCTCTGCTCGAACCCAAAGTACACACAAAAAGAACACACACATGTCAAAACTAACACACAGGTATACGCTAGACCGGATGAACGCGAACTAAAAACTGATACACTTGTTAATTTTTTGTGTTCGAGCAGCACGCTTTTTTTGCAAACGCGGCCGCGGCCGCACGCGAAGTGACCTTTGTGCGCTCCGCAACTTCGCCGCAAACTCTGTGGTTAAAGCGCATGACGCTCTCCTAACCAACAGTGGTTTGTATATTTGACACAGACAAAGGCATCGAGGTCAAAATGCCGTCGTGGCTAACGCTGCTGTGCTACGAGCGCCGGGCGCACCAGAAAATAGAAAAAAAATACTTCTGTGCCACTCTCCAGGTCTTTCAGTTTCCCCGGCATCGGTACTAACGGCTTCCGGAATGGCAAAAGTGCATCTACATGCGCCAAATGGATCCTGGCGCACATAGGGGAATTAAACATCGAAGACACGACCATACCTCCAAACCTCAACGAGAAAAGCCGCTGAACCACGAAAGAACTGACCCCACACGGCTTGGATAGTGACGGCCCGGCACCCCGCACCCACCACGGAAGGGGGACGACTCCGGTGGAGGCGATGAGGACGATGGAGGTAGTGGCAATTACGAATACGCGATACAAGACGACAAGGACTTACTGGTCACGTGCCATGATACACTGGCACACTACTTATTAAGAAACAACGAGAAGAATATCCCCCCCTCCACACACACACCAACAGCTAGACAGATCTAAAGAAATAGATTGGCGCAGATTGCAAATCAGAACTTTTCGAAGTCCATTACATCTAAATAGAGTAACTTCCAGACAATGCCCTCAAGCAATCCGTGACCTGTGTAAGTACATATTCTAAGGCAATGCCTTCAGGTTACGGTAATATACCGAGAGGACAATATAGAACCGGACCTTCTTGAGGAGCGATGGCTAAGCGCGCTGACTAGCTCAGATCGGCACGACTGCATTACGGCGCCATTTAGAAAAAAATCACAGCATATTCACGGAGTGATTGATGATGAGTGGGGCGAAGCTTCGGAGGGTTTGATCGCTAAACCGTGAATCGTGCGTATATCCACAATTCATTTTTTGTTGAGGTGACGACAACCGCCATATTGTCACCACAAGATTCCACAAGAGCTCTTGGTTTTGGTAATATATGAGTCGATGCACTGGGTGCAAACATTCTTTCCACAAGTCTTTTGAATCGAGTCAGTGCGTAAACCGCTACGCCTAGGGAGTGCTGTCAGGTCAGGAGACGCTTCGTACCACCAGAACCGAAGTTCGCCAGAAATTCGACGCGAGTCAGGTTGAGGCGCGACGGCAAAGCCAGCGAGTGCCCTTCGTTTGGCGCCGATGAGTCAGACAGGGCAACACGGTGATTGCCTATCGACCCGTTGAGCTTGGGCGACACCTCTCAGGGGAACGCACGCCGGGAACAAATCTCGCTCGAGGACGGACGGTTTGCCCCGAGGGCTAACATGCTTCCCAACACCGGGCTAGATATTGGCACTTCTAGGGATGAGCCAGTGCGATTTGCTAAAGCTCTAATATGCGCACATTGCAAGATTTGAGCTCAGGCTAAAATATAAAACGCAATTAAGACAGCTTCGCGCTATATGAGTGCCAAGCCTGAAGGAAGTGTGGAGCCTTTTTTGTTTCTCTTGGGTTTTCTTTGCGTATTTCCGCTGTTTTCGTTTCTTTTAACCGTTTCTCAAGTATTTATTTATTTTACCTTCTTATTTTTCTCTTTCCTGCGACTAGTTTCCCCTTTTTTTCTTTTGGTCTTCCTATTTCACGTTTGTTCCCTTTTTCCATTTTTCTGGGCGTGGTTTTGCCTGCTTTACACCAAACGCACTAGCTGCTTTATTGATGATGATGATGATGATGATGATGATGATGATGATAAGCGGTGATCACCAAGGCTCTCGAAGAACGAAAGGAAGAAGTCTCTTCCTTGGCGCGAGCGTGCGCTCAACATGATACACAGAGCGCTACGCCATCCGACAAGCGCAGCATAATACAGAATAAAACAACCCCGCCCCTGAAGTGTAACTCGACACTTGAAAGAAAATGGCTTAGCAACGTTGGGGTAACAACAAACGTTGCTGCGGGAAGTGCAAAGATATGATGGGAATACAAGAATGAATCAACAGCCTAAGCCAACTTGCCAACCTTCCTATGAAAACCAGCTTGAAACAGGCTTTCCAACGAAAAATCGCTTGAATTCGACCTGGATATCCGCTGAAGCAATAAAAGGGTCACGTGTGTACTATTTTTATGTTCGTATGTTAATCTCTCAATGCGCGACAAGGCAGTGTCAGAAACTGCTACAAAGGTTGTTATAGATTTTATTAAAAGCACTAGACTTGATACTTGGCTGTAGGATAATCGTTGCACTAAGTGGCTGCTGTACATACGCACCACATCTTTCTGCCCCCATCATCACCCTTCATCCCTCTTTTTTGTCACTTCCTTTATCCCCTGTGTAGTGTAACAGGCTAGAGCGCCCTATAGCACAGGCAGACTTACCTGTCCTCTAATAAATTATAACTTCATCTTTGGGTTAGTTCCGGCCATCACCTAAGTAAAGCGAAATCATTCTGTAAGCCACATTTATTGGTTTGTCTTTGTCTTTGGTTGTTCAACCGGACAATTTCTCTTGATTTATATAAGTGGTCCAAAGAGCAAGAGAGATTTTGTCTACAAAGCCAAACTTACGAAATATCGGTAGTTGTGAACGCTTACAAGGAGCTTCGTGGATTCCTTTTTTTTCAGTTTATTACAATACAATACTTAAACTCGAAATATTATGCCGGGGTGGTTGCCTTAGTTAAATGCTGCAACGCGATTCTCGTTTAAAACAATACATGAAGTTACGGAAGAACACAAAACATCAACGTTGTCGTCTTCCCCTTTCGATGTCGTTTCAGCGCCTGCGTTGTGGTGACAGTTCCATACTCATGGCAATATCATCAAAGTAGGTAAAGCAAAAGCTCAATCACGTAATATGTAACCAATACAAGTTAAGTGGAGCAAAAATCTCAGAAAAGAAAGTTCGTGGCACATAAATAAATAAATGAATATATATATATATATATATATATATATATATATATATATATATATATATATATATATATATATATATATATATATATATATATATATATATATATATATATATATATATATATGATACATAAACATAGCGTAGATAGTGTAAATAACGAAGTAAGCGCGTTTAATTGTATGAAATGATGATGACGTAATAATAGTGTTTTCAAGCAGGCTAATTGATTGTTCTATAGCTGTTCATACAGATGTCATTGTCTTAAAGTTATAACAAAAAACAGCTGCACAAAATTTGTAGCTACAGGTGAACATTTTTATTCAAAAATTTCTTGGAATCAAAAAGAGTTCGCATGAGAGCTGTTTGGACACACTTCGTTTCACTGAGCAGTCAACGATGTGGGCATTTACGGGAACTGAATGAATACCTTCAGTTTGAAAGGTATTCATATATTGTTAAAAACGATCTCTGCCAATCCGCTCCTCTCGATGTGTCCACGCAATATTTTTCATTGAAAGTGTTTTCGTATGGGCTGGAGCATCGAAGAAGCGACGAGAGCGATGCGACAAAAAATAACGATACAAGCATTTCTCAGGGTAGTGACATAAAAAATACGGTTCATTTTATGTGAAAAAGAATGGTTATGTGTTTTCCCAGTCAATATTTATGAGCAAGAAGTTTTCGTTGTCTAAGAACTTGTTTTCAGGTGTTCAGTTAGAAGTAAATAACTATAGTTCATTAGTGAATATGTTTATTGAGTTTTTTGTAACTTATGAAATATTGCTGCTCCCGTTTTATCTCGGTTGTGAAGGACATCGATAGCCTGCCTTTTTTTTTCGTTTGGTCCACAAGGTTCATATTCTTTATGGGTCAGTCATCATTACCTTGTATATGCATGCCTGTGGTCAGTCTCAGCTTGTACTGTCTGGTCATCTCACGTGTTTTCAGTGGCTTGCTGAGTAGTAACGTTCAGATGTGTACTGAACTAGACGTGAAAGTTCTCAAGGAGAACTGCTTCGCACAATATGAGGGAGTACATTAGATGAAGTTCATGTGCAGTGATGCGAATGTTACCATCACCGGTCACTCAAAGGGTGCATAGGTTATAAGCAAGCTGCCTCAATGAATAACGTGGAATGAAGCGCATGGATACACATTGTGCGATAAAATTATGGGGTGTAAGGGGATTCGAAGTTGATTAAAGGAGCTTCCCTAGACGTAACGAAGGCTTAACGTGAGTTCCTTTGATGCCGCTGGATTACGCCAACGCGACCAAACAGCCAGTCATTGTAAACTTGCCAGAATAATTAGTGCTGCTGTGTAAATTACTTCAGCTCGCCTATGACCACTGCCAGCGAATTAAGCTCGAGCTGGGACGCTTTACCGGCAACCGTGCGCCGGCGCCCGTGTCCCGTGACCCTCGGCGGGAGGCATAACGAAGCGTGGCTCGACGTGCGCGGCTTAATTACGTCACGCTTTAAAGGCGATTGGCTCATCGGGTGCAGCGCGTTTCGTAATTCACATGCACTGGAGGCTGAGTGGCGCGAGAAGTCTAAAATGAGACTACGGATAAACCGAGGAGGCCGTTAAATAAAGGCCAGTAATGGTTTTCTGCAATGGCTCCATAGAAAGGGCTATCAGAACGCTGCCGTGTAATGTGCAAAAAAAACTCTATAAATTTGAAATATGACATAAATAAGTGACGTACAACTAATAAAAAATGTTGTGTTCTGAAGTGTCTTCCGCTCTCGAAGAAATAGGCCATAAAAGTAAGATGTTCCACTTACCAGAACGACGTTGTCATTGGGAAACTTGTCATAGTGGGCGAGTTCAGGTGAACGTTGGCCTGTCTGGGACTTTTCGACGCCGCACCTAAAGAAAAGTACACACGGGGACTTCGTTTTTTTTTTTTTCATACATATCAGGGCTTATGCGGGGTAGTTGGTTCACAGTAATTAATAGATATGACACGCAAAAATGCGGCTGTCTGTTTTTATTTCTGGCCCTCTCAACTTTGTGAAGCGTGTGCACTACGCGTCAATAAGCTAGCACCTGAACAGGAGACATAAGTGTTGTTTTTTTGTACAGCAAAAGTTGCTATAAGCTGGGAACCAAGTATTTCTGAGAACCGTTTGGTGCCTGGAACAATGCAAAGAGACCCAATGCATGTCAGGGCGGAAGGACGTTAGCATGTGTAATATATAGCATGGTACTTCGAAAGAAGAAGGGAGCAGCGTTCGAGCGAGCATGGCAAAAGCATAGTATATAACATCGTAAAAGACTAAAACAGCAACGAAGTGTCCCCAAATGTGAGTCGCTCAGCAAATGAGTCAGTGAATGCTTTCACAGCATTACAAAAAGCACAGTCGTGATTCTAAGCAAAGAGAATATGACGCCTTATGGGTTTGTCACAGCACGATTCTGCGCAGAATGAAGAATAATGATTGCTGTAATAAATTCTTCCTTGTTTCGTTATTGTGACTATTTATAGCGTAGATGGTACCCGTAAACAAAACTGTATTAGATGCCAAGGAAGATTTGAAAGTCCCCACGATCCATTTCCTCGGCACTTCAATAAAGTTATTTCCCTCTTTCTTACCTCAAAGTTTGTAATATAACGTGGTAGGACAGTAAAACGACGAACGTTCGTCACAAAATATGAATTATCTAGTTATTGAATAGTTTAGAGCTTTTACCCCAATCCAAAGTGCTCATCCATAATTCATCTTCAACAACCACAACGTCAACAATGTACACATAAAACGTTACAGATGTGTAGCAGGTACCTCGCTTTTCCGCAGAATCACGAGTAGTGGTGCAGGGGCACTTTTCCACTTGACAAAATTAATATGCATAGCATAGTGGGCCCCTTGCAAGTGTATTCCTCTTAGTAGCTCCAAGAAAGCTTACAATGGCCCTTATGCCACTCTTCCAGCGTTCACAGTGACGGTGCCGTGGTTTTCGCACTGGCCTGGCGTTTTTCGGCAATGTCCTCCCACAGGAATACGTAACTGTTTTAGCAATTGAAGTTATTAGTCAAACGTTACTTAAACACCTACACTCTGTTTATTAGGAACTATATAAGTGACAATTATGTCAAGAAATGTAAAGGGGATGTTATGAATTATGAAGTTGAATGTGAATAAAGAAAAATGGATGAAAAACTGATGTGTCGCCTTCACGAACCAAACCTGATACCTTCAAAAAGTTGATCTGATGCCCTTATTATTTTATCTACTTGCGTTTTAGCGATATTTTGTTTTTCATTTATTAAGACCAAAACACCGAAAAAGATGCTACAACTGTTATTGTATTTTTTATACTGCCAGAGTCATACCCTCTACCGATATTCTCACAGTTTTTCTGAGGTTACTTTTTTTTCACTTTCTCAGTACCAGTAATTTGAACTCCTTGAAATTGAAATGATTTGCGCCACTGATTCACTATCTTCTTCTCAAAAAATCAAAACATCTTGCACATTGAGATGAAGCATCAAATAGTGGACCAGATATTAAAGCGATTATTTTCTCCGATCTTCGTATCAGCAAACACCGCACGAAACAACGAAAACTCATAGGGTTAGTAGCTTTTTTCGACAAGAAGAGAAAAAAAGCAAGCAACAAAACTAAAGAGCCATTGGAGTTTCATTTTACGCCAGAGTGGTGAGAATGATTTCACAAAAATTAATAAACTTTTTAGATGCCGGAAAAGTTCAGACTGTTCGTTTACTTGCGAAGTTAAGCTAATCCGCCTCTGTCATCGCGATAATCAAGCTGTTCAAATAATGTTGAAAAAATCAATAGTGTAAAGCACATCATACTTCACTCGCTGGTCCGCTAATTTTCAATAACATCTGACAATGCTTATTGTAATGATCTCAGATGCAACTTTTTTATATTGAAACAAGAAGTTTGGAAACTCTGAATAACAGTTTTTTGTTGCGACGGAATTGAAAAAAAAAATGACTTGGAATCTCTAGTGAAACAATTTCTTCCTTTTATCTGTTCTAATACGTCGTCACGTGTTCCACGCTATACCTTGTTTTTATAGTATATTGTTCGTTTCAATTTTAATGAGTTCATTGACATCTTGTTGCATTCGACACACGCAATATATACTAATGTGGTATACCTACTCGAAAGCAACGTGTGCAGTATGCAGTACATCGGACAAACAGAAACACCATTCAGGATTCGTTTGAATAATCACACAGCCCATGCGAAATCAGCCCCAAGTCTACCTCTATCAAAACATCTCAACCTTCCCGACCATGCTTTCGACAAACTATCAGTAACATTCTTAGAAACGGGATTCAAATCAAACTAAGAACGTGAACAACGAAAGTAATACCTCATAGACCTATTTACCACAATTGATGGAGGAATAAATGAGAATCCGGGTACACTTGCCGCAATAAAGCATTAGAAAACAATAACGGCAATAATGACAATATTAACTGAGTCCACGGCACTGCAGCTGCGACGGGCGCTAGACAACTGAAAATACTTCCAAGTGTAACTACTCTTCCTAAGTGCAGCTGTCGTCTGTTTCTGTTTCTACCTTACTATCCAATCAATTGCATCAAGCATGGCATGCCAAACAGCAACCCTGCGCACAATCGGGAGGCCCCTACCGCATGCGTGATCCAGAAGCGGCCCAGAATCGACATTGCACCCTCTTGCCAGCCTCTGCGGCAATACGCGGCGCCCCTCTTTCAACAACGAGATGTCCACGAGGCACCGTGTGGCTTAAGGCTCGAACTTCTTAAAAAAGCTATTTTTCCCCACACCGAATTGCCAGAGCCATGCGGTGCCGTCTGGTTTGAAACAATACGTTGGTGGAAGGAAGGATACGCAGACCGCGGACATCCTAAACGTTAACGTCGGAAAAAAAAGAAGAAAAAAATAAAGGGGAGGAAGAGGGAAAGAAAATGAAAGGGAAAAAAGAAATGGGATGGAAGGGGGCGGCCGGGAGAGTCCACTTCATGTCATCATTGAATTTTGAAGACGATATAGTCTTTCTTGGGGAGCTTCGACGCACAAATTTTGTTGTCTGTCTGTCTATCTGTCTGTCTGTTTATGTGTCTGTTTGTCCACCCTAATGGTATTTTAAATGGCATTAAAGTGGCCATACGATACGCCAAACGGCCGACCCCATCCGAAGCGCCCACCAATATTGCTCGAGATTCAGTGTTTATACTTGTGCGATTTTCAATTAAAATCAATTATTGCGCATATCTGAGGCACCATAACGACACGTTAATATTATGTATGTGTGTCTCTTAGTAGAAAAGGCATATATAAGTAATTCTAAGGACCGTAGCGTTTATCATGTTGCGCTGACCATGCAACGCTTGCACGAAAAGGGAAGTGTTTCCAACGCTTTGCTAAGACGACACGGTGGTGGCACCCTCCAGTCACCTTGCGTTCTACAACTTATCACCTCCGAGACGGGCGCACAGGGCGCGCGCGCTTTGTTTTCCAAGATAACTGCCAGAGAACGCTCATGTCTCGCGCGTGACGTGACTTGATGCGCTCGTATGACTGCGTTGACTGAGTATGCGTCGTATGATTGAGTATGACTGCGTTGGTCCCGGACAAGCTACCAGCGCTGCACCGTTGCCACTGAGCTTCGCAGCCATGTTCCAGCCAGCTCAAGCATTGCAGCCGTGCCTTGACCCGCCTCTACCACCGTTCCGCACCACTGACATCGAGCCATGGTTCGAAGAGTTCGAGGCTGTCTTGGAACTCAACAACATCTGGCTCCAAGAATTCATGTTCGAGGTCCTGGAGTATGTTCTTCCACCCGACATCAAGCGACGCCTCGCCTATTTTTCTTGGAGCACCCGCCCCTATAACGGACTACGGGACGCCGCGGTTTTGCGGCGCTGAACACCGCCTCCGACAAGATACGGACCGAACACAAGGCACTTCTTCACCAACCGAAATGCAGCCTTCTTCGCATTTCGAAGTTCCCGATAGTGACAGCAGGGCGTCGACTACGCCTCCCACACCATGGTCCGTCCAGATTATCGCCCTGCCAACAATCACCGACTAAACAAGCGACAAAAATCACCCTGTCACTGCAAGTGGCCCACCGACCAAAATACCCGCCACCCCAGTGTCTCCGCTTCCTGTTTCCGAAATGTTAGTTCTGACACCAGGGCCACTTCCACCTCTCTCCTTGGCAGATTCGACGCCACTTACAACTTCGGACACCGTCGGATTCTTAGCACAATCCTGTCCGGCCGCACAGGCTCCTGAATCGCCAATGACAGATGAATAAGTTGAGCCGCCTGGTGGCTTTTCGGGCACAACTGCCGAGCCCCCCACTAGGACGGGGACGACAGCGTACAACGCACCAGGCCGGCCAGGTTTGGAACCGCCCGCTGTGCTAGAACAGATACTCAAGCAGTCAATGAGCATGCTCCCCTGTCCGCGTGCTGCTCGTCACCAGACTCTCAACGGAATACCTCGGCCACTGGTTCAAAGTCCAGTCTTACCGCGGGGTCTGCACCTCCTCTGCATGACATCCTCTTGAACGAGGCCCGGGTATGCCAGTGGCCAGGCCCCGAAAATGCAAGCGCCCCAGCTCCTAATGCGCCAACACCCAGCCACGACCTCGCACGTCGCTGAGTTGTGACTCAAACACGGCGACGTCATCGTAGACGTATACCCAGAGGCAAGCGCACGGGCAGCTTTCCACCCGCCCTCTCAAGTTACCCCAGGGTGCAGGCATCCACCGCAAGAAGGCGGAAGTACGACGAAGGCACCCTCTGACACGTCGTGAAATGTAGAAGACAGGTTGATATCAGTGCTCCACCCATCAGCAGTCAGCATTGCGCCGATGACGTTGTGCGCAGCGCCGGCAACATGAACATCACATTTACAGCGCTCCCTCGCCATTTGAGGGGCAGCCCACCACCTACGGTAGGCGTCGTGGGATCATTACAACGCCATGGTGCAGCAATTGCCGGCCTGTGTCCACACGCCTGCAGCATGGATGCTACGCAACGCGATATTTGGCGTCAGTTCATCGCCGAAAGTAACACCTGCGTCGCAGGTATGCGACTTGCGCTACCCGCCCATACGGATGACCACCCTTGCTTCCAGCAGTCTCCGTCCCTCGCAACCCTTGCCCACTGCGACTTTCCCAAAGTCGCCCACCGGAGACCCACTGCTTACCGACGGCCACTTCCCGTTGACAACCTGGGTTTCCCAACGGACAACTTACGGATTGCCGTTCATGTATGTAGTATTTGTCGTTCTCTTTCTTTGTAAATATGTTTTCGATCGCCAAAAGTGCTAGAAAGGGAGCCTATGTAGCGCCACTCTTGATTTGGCCAGCTGGCCGCGCCGAACAAGTGAGCCGCGTAGCTCGTGATGCGCGAGCCACGAGAAATGGTAGAATGGCCTAGCTTCGGAATCTGGCTGGACGCTGCAGCGGCGACTTCGCCTGCGCCTGCATCCCGAATAAATCTGTGACCTCGGCACGGGCTCATCGAAGCCGTCTCGCCTGTCGTTCCTCTACAGAATCTTTAATGATGATGTGTATGTCGCCCCGTGGAATCGCTGGATATCTGGTGGAATTCTGGTTGCACCTAGCTTGGTCAGGTTTTATCACAGAAGATCATTTGTCACGGAAACTTACATCTTGGCTACTTGTTTTGTTACAAAGTATCGTTGTGGCCTGCTTTACTGACACGGAACCTTTGGCTCTGATGCCTTTCCAGGAAGATGCAACGCTGTCGCCTGTTGCTAACCACAGCCATAGGACGACCGCTGCTTTAAGTGCCACGATAAATTCTAATCTACCGGCGGCACGAAAAGATCTCTTGGCATTATTTCGAAAACACAGTGCTCCTTTTGACATACACTCCAAGCTTCTGGGGCACACTGCCGTCACCGTGCACCGCATTGAAATCGAAGACAACACGATCGTACGCTGTCGACCATACCGCTCATCTGTCACCGAGCGCAAAATTATCGAGGACAACGTCATGGACATGCTTAAACAAGACACATTCGGCCATCGTTCAGCTCTTGGTTGTCACCTGCTGTGCTGGTCCGGAAGAAGGATCTCGGTATGACTGAGTTGATTATCGAGCACTCATTAAGATCGCAAGCGAGGACGTATATTTGATGCCGCGAATCGGTGATACCCTTGACTCACTCCAAGGCGATGAATATTTTTCAAGTCTCAATTTACAATCAGGCTATTGGCAAATACCTATGCATGAAACGTAAGGACAAGACGGTCTTTGCAACACCTGATGGTCTCTACGAGTTCAATGTAATTCCCTCCGGTTTATGCAACACTCCATAACATTTCATTGTAGGATATATACAGTTCTTCGTGGCCTTAAGTGGAAAGCCTTTTCGTGCTATGATGACGACATTGTTATTTTTTCTTCTAACTTCCATCAGCATGTTCAGCGGCTGGACGAGGTTCTGACGTAAATTTTCAACGCCGGGCCACTAGTCAACACAAAACAATGCCATTTCGCCTGAAAGAACATCATAGCGTTGGGCCATCTTGTTTGTAAAGATAGTGTTCGACTGAAAGGTGACTGCTGTGACACGCTTTCCTCGCCCTGAAAATCAAAAGCAATCACGCAGTTTTCTGGGCCTCACGTCTTATTTTCGGCGTTTCATCCGCAATTTTGCCTCTATTGGGTCACCGCTGCATATGCTGCTGACTCCGGGTGAAGCCTTCACATGGACAAATGATTGTGACATCGCTTTTGCTGCCCTAAAGGCGGCACTGACACCTGGCTCTGCCCTTCGTGACTTCAACGAGCATGCCCCTAATTGTTTGCACAACGACGATAGTGGCCATGGCATAGGTACCGGTCTTTTACAGTGGGATGCAAGTGGTCGAGGAAAAGTCGTTGCTTAAGCCAGCCACGCACTCACAATGCTGAACAAAAGTACTAGATTACGGAACAGAAACGTTTCGCTGTAATTTGGGCCATGCAAAAGTTTCGCACACAGGTTTACGGCCACCATTCATTTGTAATTACCGACCACCACGCGTTATGTTGGTAGTCATTGCTGGTGAATTTGTCCGGACGCCTTGGGTGTTGGGCGCCCCGAATGCAAGAATACACCTTTGACGTTGTTTACAAATCTGGAGAACAACTCAAGGATGCCGCTACCCTCTTTCGTGGTCTTCTACGACTCCAAAAAAGAGCAAGTCCCTTCAGTTCTCGTCTCATAACTATGCGCCCAGAAGTCCAACAACGTTTTCGGAAATAGCGGTCGCTGACCCGATGTTGCCCAATCACTACATTAAGTTATCTTTAGTCAACATTAAGATCCATACGGCTGTCGTATGTTTCAACGACTCCACGGAAAATCCACACCACCTAGTTCAAGGTTGAGCCAGCAACTCAGACTGTTTAAGATTGAAAACGACATGATCCATCAATACCTTTATAATAATGATGGACGTCGATAGGTTCCAGTTCTTCCATGTTGGCTTCGCACGCAGTTCCTTGAAGCCTTTCGCGACAACCCATCTGCCAGTCACTTGCGCTTCAACTAAACATAAAGCGGCATTAAAAGCCTCTTCTTATGGCCTCGGCTTTCTACCACTGTCGCAAAGCACATTTCTTCTTGCGCACTATCTCAGCGGCGCAAACTGCCAACTTCACTTCCTGCTGGCTTGTTTCAACCAATCCCATGTCTGAAGAAACCTTTTGCCATTGTTGGAATCGACCTCGTCGGACCTTTCCCCGTAACGCCCGCAGGATACCAATGCATTTTGCTGGCGGTTAATCATCTCACGTGGTACTCGAAGACCACTCCTCTGCGCTCTAATCCTGCACATGACGTGCCCTCCTTCTTTCTCGAAGCCATTGTCTTGCGCCATGGTGCGCCCCGCGTCCTTTTAGGCGATCGCGGCAAGAATTTTCTGTCCGCAGTAATAGACAAAATGCTTAAAAGTTGCGGCAAAGTTAACATGAAAACTTGAGCGTGCCACCCTCAAATCAAAGGCATTACGGAGCAATTACATCGCACACTAATTAAGATGATAGCAATGTATATTGGCCCAGCTCACGACAACTGCGCCAAAATTTTACCATTTCTCACGTTTGCGCATGATATGTAACGCATATGCATGATTCTCCGAACAGTGTTTTGCAACGTCACAACGCGAATAATCAAATATGGGGTTTCGCTTCACAAAACCACAGATTACGCGTGTTGCGGCAGTAAAGTGCGCCGGGAATTCAGGCCATTCATTTTTCTTTAACGTGGATTGACATCGCTCAGTTCGTGGGCGTCTATAATTTCGACTCCATCAAAACACGACTGCCACAGTCAGAATCGCACCCGCGAGCTTTGGGTCAGTCGCTTAGCACCATGACTACTGCTCAACCGTGGCCTACTGCGCAAACACAAAACAATTAGTCCTATAATACCTTCTTTTAAACTCTAAGATTTTGGTAGGAGTGCATAATGAACACGTTTCATAGACTGGCGATTGCGCTCTGAACTGCACGTGCATTCACACCGTCATGTCAGAACCGGTCGCTTATGGGGAAAAGCACGTGACGATGTGAGAGCCTGCGACCCACGAAGCCATTCTGCAGTTCCGCAAGTGGGGGGCCATCTGGTGGCTCGCCCCCTGAACGTGTCTGCACACTGATTGCCCCAATGATGTATTGCGTGCTACTGGTGAATAGAAACGCATAGGTAAAAGAGGGGGGAGAGGAGGAAATATAGTGGAGACGCGTTGCGTAGCATGTAGCGACTCGCTGGGTGGGCAAATAAGCTGCGACCATGAAGAGGGTGTACCAAGGGTAGCGGATGAAGCACGCATATGAAGCATCTGGTTTTTGCATAGCGCCCCACGCGTTTCATATTATCATTAAATTATTCACTATACATTCGCGAGTCTGCAGACCCTCTCTGCACAGCATATGGGCAAAGTAGTCACAAGCGTTGACGTTTACTCTACGTAAAAAGTAATGCTTTGCGGTGATGCCATGATTCTCGGAATGCTCCTTGTTTGCAAAAAGCTTCGTTCCCGTCTTGCCATGCTTACCAAAACGAAGGACCATATTCACTAATAACTGATGCTTATTTACTTTTATGCGAGCAAGGAAAAGAAAGCAAGGTGCTTCGCAAAACGTAACGGAAAGTACGTTGCTATATATAATTTAGTTACATGAATATTACATTAAAATCAAAGACATCCAACTATGGTGCATGAAAGAAGAAGTACCGTTCTAAGTTAGAACCAGTATTGTAGACACATATTGAAATTAAGAGTGAAAGTGCGTTGCATGTCGATTCTAAACAATTATACAAAATGACAAATCTTTTCTCTCACTGTAGAACGCACTCCCTCTGCAGACATCATAGTATTCTTGAACTTACTCGAAGTCGAAAAGGCACAGAGCAATAGTTCCTACATGCACCGCATTAGGTACTCAGCTAAATTCCCCGAGTGTCATTTCATGGGGCTAGATGTGAAGTGGCTCTCAAAGAATGCCACTCCCTGTCACTCACTCACTTGCACTGAGCAGCCCACCCCCTTCAAGTAAGTCATATACGTGCCGATGGTGAGCATAAGTCATTCCTGATTTCGCGCGAATCAAGCGAAATCCTTGCGTCCAGCACACTCGAAGTGAAACACGCAGTGCGTTGCGAGTAGGTATGCCAAAGAGGACCGTGTCGAGATACTGGAAAAGCTGCTGACTTGCTTCGTGCGTGAGTGTCCCATATCTTCGTTCACCTATTTGCTTTTCTGCTCACGGAAGACAGCCTCAGGTACTTTCTTCTTGCGGTGTCAGCAAAGGAGGGACATATCTACGACTTTCGTGCGAGCCTCCTTCTTATAAGTCCTACTGGGAACGGAATATATGTGACTGATGCTTACGTTTTTGCGTCCCTGTTAGGAGCACTGCGACAGAAACGGCGAGCATTGTAGTCACCCACTTGATTGGTTTCAGGGAGAAATGCGGCGTTAGAAGTTCCAGTGAGAGTCAACACGGCGCATACGGGCCATCTCGAGTCCTGAGCAAACGAACCGAGCGATATTGCCATTCCCGACTCTCCCACCCTCGACAGCCGAAGCAGAACGCTGGCATATACTTTGGGATGGCAGCGACACTTGGCCCGTCCTCGTGGCTCCGGTGATGACCTCAGGACTTCAGTTCGCACGTGGACGCATACTCACGTTACTTCGTGACAGTTGTATGCAGTGCCGGGAAAGTCTTTCAGATATCTGTTGCGGGTGAAGTTACGGACCAGCCGCAAGCAGTGAAAATATCGAGGACAGGGTTTCATGCTTCTCCACTTCCGACGTATACACCATGTTCTTTGGTTTCCTATTCTGTGATAGCTGTTTGCTGTTGTGCCAAGTTGCGATTGCAGCTGCGCCAACAGTTCATGCCCATGCAGTCTACTAGAAGTGACCGTGGTTTCAAAAGTATGACTCTGCTATTTTAACATGAACGTAATTATTTTGACTTATCAGCCATATATAGTATTAATAGTCTAATCAACAGCCACCCACACAGCTAAAAATAAAGAAAAAAAGTGTTAGGTATTTAAAACACTGCAGAAATGACTTCCGACTTGAATGAAGCTTGCTCAAACAGCTTTATTTACGTGATGTTTAGTGCATGCTAAATAGTAAATAACAACTTAGAACCTAAAAAAGAAACGATGGGATAATTTTCGCTAAAGCAAGATATGACAGATGTTCATTTATGGTGCCCGTACAACCAAGCTGGCTACATCATCGAACTATGGTAAAATAAATGGTCACTTACGTTTAAATATTTTCAAGCACGACGATGTTTTAACGTCAATGCACCGGAAAAATTTCGGCGACATTGAGTAAAGAAACTGGCACACTTGAACATCGAGCATCGGGCTGTGCGATACGTCCCATGAAGTTGGCGTTTCCCGACGAAAGGTGACTTTTCGCATGCATTTGGGAGGATAAGCGGCACGATTACAAGGGCGCCACGAAGGGTGAGCAGAAACCATCTCTTGCCACGCGTCCTTTCTCCTACAATTCCTCAAAGTCATGTGTGGTCGCTGTTCGCTTCTTGTCTTTCTTCGCTGACGAATGACTACTTTAAAACCGAAGAATGTGGCCATTCTCTAAGAAGCTCGCTACAGCCAACGCAGTTGAACGCATAAAAAAAAACATTGCCGCTGCGTACAACACCCCAAGAACCACGCTGAGTATGGCATTGGAAAACAACGCCAACGGAAGGGCCCAGGCAGGCGAGGCTTGCAATACCACCATTGAAGTGACAAAACGTAGTAGCAAGATGAATTGAACTGTTGATTGCTTGGTGAATAGCCTTCTTAGATACTATTTTCCGCAGCTAGTTTGTCCATAGAAATCTAGATGGCGCCACACCACCAAAATGCCGTGGCCTTCTCCTCGGCGGAGCGGCCACGATGTCACGTCTGGTGTACGTTGCCTTGCAACCTACGGCAAGAAACGGTGGTTAAAGCGATTCTTGAAGAAGGCAAAATGCACCTAATTTCTGTCAGCCATAAGGCGACACGGCAGAGTGCCTAAGAAAAAAAAAGAATAAGAAACGAGTGTCGTGGTCTATGCGCTGCGCCCGCTTTGCTTGCCTTCAACCCGGGAGCGGTGGCAGCATATCGGCGATGGCGAAGAAGTGGAAAGGAGAGGGCCATTAGTTCGCGTTTTCAAACGTGGCAGCTCCGTTCACCGCTTCGGAAAACTGTCTATTGAGTTAAAATCCCATGAGTCCCGACACGGATTGAGGCCGAGTACATCGGGGCTTGCTAACAAGTGACAAGTAAATGTGCGGGTGATAGTGGTTTATCGACGACGCTGCAACCATCATGTGAAGACACCCATTACGTAGGCGGAAACACATAACTAAGGGGTGTAGCATCAGGTTGCTGCTCAGGTTCACGGGCTTAAAAGCAACGACTGCATTTCCCGAATACTACCGAAAGGAAACATTGCGTTTTCTGTCATTTGACTCAGCATAGATCGAGCGTTATGAGTTTGATATATTTCTAGTGCTAAAGGCAATCTGTTTTTTTATAGTCACATATTTGTCACTATAAATGCTATGTTGATGAAATGGCACTCTCTGTGACATGTACGTGAGTGGAAAGGCACACAGAGCAAAGTTGAACGATTCAGTGAAACGATTCAGCCGCCCATTTGCACGCCTTGTCATAAACTACCGCATGACACGTAGCAAAGTCGATGTGGAGTGCTGTGACCTTGTGCTATCATTTAGGGGCGAAGCTTCTCATAGTCTAACCTTGTGACTAACAACGCGTAACCGAAAAAGAATAGAGGAGAAAGAAAAGAAGGCAAAAGAAATTCTCGTCTCATTTCCGAGATGGCGTTACTCTACCGCTACTTTCCAAAGTGCGGCTTCTCTCTGATTGGCTTCAGCGTGCGCTTTGCCAATGAGTGCCTGTCTCAGTCTCGTGGATAGTCGCCGTACGTGGCGGATTGATGGTGGAGCACTGACAAAGCAGAGCGGCGGGCGCGTTGAAGACGTTTGCACTCGGCTTCCTCGGCTCGTGTCTCGTCGGTGTTACCCGCGCGATGTCTGCATTCTCGATCGCGATCGGACGAATGGACCCATGCATGGACGGAAAGATACACGGATGAATGGACGGATGGGCACTTCGCCCCACTTATCATAATTTACCTCGCGGATATGCTGTGGTTTTCTCGAAAAACAATAACCAATGAAAGTGCAAAAATAGATTTTCGCGATTAGCCCAGACAGTGCCAATTAAGAAGTTTTGTGCCATAAATTATAGTGTCATAATTTTAGCGGTAAGCGATAGTACTATAAGAGAAATAAAGGGCTTTATCCAATTGTGCTTTATTCGTGAAACCATAGGGTATTACTACATGCGGTTATTTGACGTGTACCCAAAGCGCGAGAGCATTATTGCATTACCTGCCTCTTAGATTTCGACCATGGTGGCAGAAGAACTGAACCCGCTACCCTGCGCTAAGCAATGAAACAACACGTCCACTGAGTCAGCATTGTGGTACCGCGCCGTAAACTATTAAAAAAACAAAAAAACGAACCTTGTATTAAGTCGCGCAAGGCTTGAAGCAGCGAAGAAGGGACGACCTGGTTGCTTGTAAATCTTCTATAGGCTTTAGCAAGATGATGTTAGTGAATGAAATAAGAGAAGTGATTCACGAAGTTTTATCGAAAGGACATGACTTGGTGTTCCAGTGGTTACCGGGACATTGTGGTATTGTCGGTAATGACATTGCTGATAATGCTGCCCGATCCGCCCACGCGGACGCCCAGACAACCCCAATTCCATTGTCGAGAACCGACGCTGCAAGGGGCCTTCACTCGTTCGCTAACACCATGACGGAAACTTAGCTGAGTGACCGCAGTGTCAGGAACCGCCGCCTACACAAATTGGACCCATCGAGAAAGCTTAAAGTTCTATCGGACCTCTCCCGCCAGGATGCAACTTTAATGTGCCGCCTGTGGTTAGGAGTAGCTTTTACAAAGGCGTACTCCTTTCGCATAGGAATGGCGGATAGCTCCCGATGTGAATCGTGCGATACTGACGAGACAATAGAACATCTACTGTGTTCATGTGAACGTTTTGCGAGCGAACGCAACTTGCTACGCGAAACGTTAGAGACACTAGACAGTAGACCTTTTTCCGAAGAGAAGATACTTGGCTCATGGCTCTACGCGTCGCTGGCCAGCAAAGCGACGCGGGCATTGCTAAGTTTTCTAAAGACGACCGGACTACGCGACCGCTTATAAGCGTGCAATGGACAAGGTCACATCTACACACACGTTTCCCTTCACTTCTCTCTCTCTTCTCCTTTAATCCCCTCACCCCTTCCCCCAGTGCAGGGTAGCAAACCGGACGTGCGTCTGGTTGACCTCCCTGCCTTTCATTTCTTCCCTTCCTCCTCCTCCTCCTCCTCCTCCTCCTCTTAGGCTTTATCTTGGTTGCTTCTAGGTTGTTCCAGGCACCCCGCCACGGTAGTCTAGTGGCTAAGGTACTAGGAAGCTGACCCGCGGGTCGCGGGATGGAATCCTGGATGCGGAGGCTGCATCGTCTATGAAGGCAAAATGCTGAAGGCCCGTTTACTCAGATTTGAGTGCACGTTACTCAGGCTGTTGCCAGGCTTTCCCAAGGTAATGCTAGTTCTATCTAAGTTGCTTCTAGGTTATTTGTAGGATTTAGTTAGGTGATGCTTGGTTGTTTAAAGATCGTCGCTAGTCTTTTAGCAAGGTAATGCTAGCTTGCTTCAAGGTAGTTGCTAAGCTCATATATCTATGCTGTTTCCTGGGTTGCTAGGATGGATGTACTTGTCCATGTCCATCCGTCCGCCTGTTTTTCCCTCACGATAGAGTTACCTGCTGAGTGAGTTATACAGTTAGACGGTTACGAACCGGTCACAGACATGTATGGACAAACCCACGACTTAGAAGCTTCGAGCCTAAAAAACGGCCCTTGGAGTGATCCATACAAGCTTTTCTTGTAATCAATAATAATAAATAAGAGTAGCAAGTACGAAATAGAATAATTCATTCACAGATAAAGTAATAACAATAAAGAGCTTACAAGTAAAAGGGACCTTACTCTCACCGTTTTCAGTGGATGTGGCAAGCGACAACAATGGCGCTCTGCAGAGGACTGTTTCGTGCTACGGCGTAACAAGAAAGTTTCCGAGCCGTGCGTTTGCAGGCACAGACAAACCAGCTTGGTGTACTAGATTTAAAGTTGCATTGTAGGTGCCGTCCTCTCACGAGGCGGTCCTTTCATACTTCACTTTTTCCACTAAATGTTGATGGAGGCGAAAATGCTGTAGGCCCGTGTGCTCAGACTTGAAAGTTAAAGAACCCCGGGTGATAGAAATTTCCGGAGCCCTTACCTACGGTGTTTCTCGTAATCATATCGTGGTTTTGGGACGTTAGAACCCACATATCAGTCCATCAATCCAATAAATGTTTTTACCACCACCCCCATCGAAATATACTGGCTCACACCTGTGGTGGTGTGGACCACATTACTTAACACATTGTCATTTCAATTAGATGTTTGACTGGTCTCTCGTGCACGTCGTCTATTCTGAGTAAACGAACCGATTCTACTGGTACCTTTTTTTCGCTACAGTTTGCTTTAAGCCATGGAGCTTAACAAGATAGAGTTTCGTGGTATACTTCGCACGCGTATTGCATCACTTTCAGCATTTTTCAAGCCTTCCACGGGTCATCACTGCGAAATACAGAGGGAGGAAGGGAATATTTGGACCTTAACTCTCTATTTTTTGTATTGTATACCGCAAGAGAAGAATATGTTAGGTTATCCCAAAAGCTGGCTTCTCTTCAATGAAATTTATTCTTTTTCAATGAAATCTTATCAATGGTACAAACGTGCGGAAAGTTTGGTATGAATACAAAAGAAAAAACCGGGCCTGCGTGGAATGCGCACCACAGTCCCAACGACATCTGGAGGAGCGGCTTTCCGAGAGCCTTTTTGTACAGTCCTAGGTCAATCGCTACAGGTACGCTATAGGATAGCACCCAATACGACACAAATAATCATTTTTGAGAGGTTGGGAAATTGCACTAGTTTTTCTTCAATCTACGCAGACGCATTGTACACGCTGCACACCTGTAAGGCATTATGTGTACTGGGTTTATGCTGTGGCTGACAAGACATCATGTGTACTCCGTTGATGCTGCAGCTGACAACAAACAATTATATGTGAGCCTTTCGTAATGAGTTTGCAACATTCTACAGCCCACTCACTACACAATTTATATTGCGTGACGCCTGGTTGTCACTTTACTGTTCAGAAACGCCCCTTTACCCATTTTAACGGGAGGTTCAGTTTGCTGCGAAGTTTCAAAAGCAGAAATGACTCTTTTAACTTCTCTAACATGGTATTTATTACAAATGTGGGTTACGTATATACATAGCTTACACAATACCTAAAGCCTCTTCGACAAATGTACAGTAAGCATTACCAAAAAAAAAAAAATTGGGGAAGCCTTAAGCTTCGTCTTTAAGAGTTGAACGTAATAGCGAAATCCAGCCCATAGTGCACCTTTCCACCACTAAGTGCATACTTATTAATATGTTTTGTTACACACACACGCACACACGCACACAAACCCACGCGCGCGTGCGGAATGGCGACGTATCAAAAGTAATTGCAAATGTTTTCGATCTATTTAACAGCACCTTTAAAACAACTTCAAGAAAATATTTTACAGTGATATAGTCACATGGTCCTGCAATATGAACTGTGCGTAGGCGTGACACTTGTATTTGTAAATGGTAACATTCTGTCCTCCGTCTTGCGTTAGTTATCTGGCAATCGTCCGACTTGTTCTTCTGGAGACCTCTTCCGGCCAACCGCAACAAGCATCGCCTTATGGTCGGTAAAATGAAAACTGCAGTACTTCAATGGTGTAGTGAGAATGAAAAGCTAAATCTCTGCAAGTGTTTTCGTTTATTGGAATGGCATTTCCTTGAAGGGGCATAAAAAGTCTCACAATGGCTCACAGATGGCAGCACATTTTCTAGCGTTTGCTGTTTGCTTGATCAACGCCTCTGGAAAGGCATGATACGTTTTCCACTGAATGGACATAGTAGTCTATTTTTTATAGCTGTTTTAAAGTTTCAGTGTGTTTTTAAGCGGCAATGACTGCACTATCCCGGCCTCTTTCGATGTAGTTTGATGGCCTTCCAAACGCGCCTACAAATCGCCGAATGGGCTCGTTTTCGTCGTGACACCTGTCGAACAAAGTGCGATGAAGAGACTCCCTACATGGCATTTATGTATTGTTTTTTCCCGAAGCAGCTGTAAGTAACATTGTGGCTTTGTGGCTGGACACCTGCTTGCCATGTGAACGGCCCGGTTCCTAACCACAATGGGACCGGAAATTTTATTCCTTATTTTATTTGCTTTTTTCTCAAATTTTCACTCACCACCAACGGGGCCGATGCCAACGGTGGAATTTCTGCAACGGGAGCTCTCTATAGCTATCGTGTTAATACCATACAACGCTGCCTCTAAAAGGGTATTGGATGAGCACACTTCATGAACTCTTGGTCCTTGTACGGTTGAAACCACAGTTATTCATGAAAGTTTCTTAGACACAGAGACATTTTGCTCTGTGGTAGAATACTAGGCTGCCACGCGGAGGACTCGAACTCAAATCCCATTGCGCAGAAGATATTTTTTATTCATTTGGATTTTTTTTCTTATTTCGTGTGATAGCGTTTACAGACACCTGTGGAATCGGTGGTGGACAACTATACAGTGCCAAAATAAGGCCTTGTTGTGATCCTATAACAGCTTTCACTGTGAGTGAATTGCGCTGTTCCGGGAGTCTGGTGCAACAGATACCATGCTTACTGGATTTTTTTTTCGCAGTCATAACCTACTGCACACTGAATGCCTCTGTTATCCCATTCGGCTGTAGTTGCACTATCGTTGGTCCTCTGCTGAGGTGGTTTTATGAACGCGCGGTCGGTGATAGACTGGTTGAAACTGTAAGACGCCAGCAGGCCACAAAAGTGATTATGAGAACGCAAATATTATTCGCGTCTACGCACACATGTCCTAAAAAAGGAAGACAGAAATACAAATGAAAGAAGGCAATGATGTTAACCAAACAACAGTATGATTGGCTGCCCTACGCTGGGGGAAAGGGGAAGGGGAGTAGAGAGAGAACACGCCTGTCGCAAGGATACTGCATCAATTATCAGCTAATCTGCGCGTACTTCTCTGAGGAACACTTTTCATATTCACTTTTCACGTAGTTGAGATGCGTAAATCGTTTACAATTCCATTATTCAGTTAGTCAGTGCCTACTGCAGCGAAATAAATTTATTAAAAAAGGGGGTGTACAATGTTTTATTTACAACTATATACGCGATACCAGAGAACGTAGGCCTCCTGTGATGAGATAAGCTTTCAAGTGGGTCAACAAGATCTTATTTACCGTAATCGATGCGCTTAGTCGCGCCGTGCACTAAAGATTCTGCCCATTTACGCTACACCACACGCAGAATATTCGGATCGCTAACAGCACTTTATTCACTACACTGAAAACAGAGAGACAAAATTTATAAACGATAGCCTACAGCTTCTTTCTCAATCAACGCAAGGCTACATATGTGACTCTGTGACAAGCTTGTATATTTGCTCCCGTTGTGAGGCCGTTCTTTACACGTAATAATTACCAACGCAGTAAACAGGAAATACTAGTAATGTATTCAGATTCTTACGTACTTGTCTGACATTCTTACGTACTGATTGATCACTATCAAAACAGACACAAGCAAGAAGTTTAAGAAGTGACAGCACTATACGATGCGGACAGGCCTGTAACATGGTACCGAATTGGTAGCTTCGCAAGACCTGTGACACAAGGTAGCAGTTTTGCATAAAGTGTATCGCCAGTACGCCGATTTTCTTCAGTTTACCATAGATTACCATATGAAGAAAGACAAAGGCTGGAAGAGGGAGGGGATAGAAGGCGAAGAAAGGAAAGGGAGAGGTTAACTAGACTTCCTACCATGCGCGTGGGTAGCGATACGGGATGGTGAAAGGGAGGGAGGGCGAAATACTTGGAAGATGCCCAAGCTTCGTCTTCAAGAGTAGAACGGGATAGTCGTTTGGCCGTTTTATAGCATCCTAGAAAGACTACTGCAAGTACAGTTGTTATAAGTACGATAATTATTCCTTTTGAGAATCGGCGAAGGTCCCACTACTCGACCGTAAGTCAATGCGCAAACGTACGCAGCTGTTCACTATTTTGATGCTGGTCCTTTGAATCACCCACTCAGTACTCAGTTCCCTTCGTTTGACGCAAGGTTTGATTCTACGCTTCTCCCACGCAATATCACATTTGTTAAAGAGGCTCCTTCCGCTTCAATGCACACACAGTTTTTTTTAAGAAGTGTTAAGAAATATTCTGGCTCTACGACAGAATAACTGCTTGCCACACAGGCAGCCCGCTTCGATTCTGATTCAAACCAAAAAAAGATTTATTACTCTATTTTTAATATATTTTATTCTTTCTCAATTTTTCGGTTATGCACAAGATGGTGATTTTCCACTCACAACAAACGACGCTGTCACTGAGGCCGACGCCGACTCTAAAATTTCTGCGAAATGAGCCCTAACGCTGTCGTATTAAAACAGTCATCCTCAACACGCACGGTTAAGTGTAGCTACAGACGAGAAGTTAGGTCAGTTGGCTTCAAGATTCGCAGAAGTAATCGCATGGCTTTTGGCTGTCCAGTTGTGGGGCCAGGCGATCTTTCCTTGTCATGCATTTGCATGTCGTGCACTTATCTCACCTTTCAGTAGTCAACGTTTTGAAACATTCACAGAGATCGAGAGCAAACTAGCCCGACCGAAATTGATAACCGAGTTAATGTACAGGCTTCAGTTGTTCAGGTAAAACGTAGCTTTCGCACACGGCCCTCTGCGCGGGGAGTTGTGCCCGATACCGACTACAGAGAGTCATAGCATCCATGCACCTTTTGCAAAGGCACTTCTTTATCACTTAAAACAAATATGAACATCACGAAGCATTTTTTCCCGAGGAGATGGCACTGTTTGTAGTGACTATCACTTGAGGTGAAAGGATACGATGGTTCTAGTGCATGTGTTAAAATATATAATTAATGCTGTTATTATAATTTACGCGTTCAAGAATAAAAGCATCTTTCAGACACAAAAGCTATTCACCTAGTTTTACTGAATTTCTGCTGTTACATCAAAGCTGTATTTCACTTGAACATTGAAGTACTATCATCACTATGCCGGCCACAGGCATGCTCATTTCTGAAAGCCTACGACACAGTTCATTATTGCCACTAGCAAAATACTATAGCAAAAAGAAATTTTCCAGAGAGCCTGAAAAATAAGAAGAAGAACACAGGAAGTGGTGGCGTTGCACTCATGTCTACGCTGGATGGCCGAGTACATCGGGCCAATGTATGGTCGTGGAAAATCGATTGCTGCTCAAGCATGCAAGCATGGTATCACAAGAAAAAAAGGTAGGACAGCTTTTCGCAGATCAAAGTGAAAGCAGAGCCTCGCTAGTTGGCAGTGGAAAGAAAGTGAACATAGATTGTTGGAATTCATTCTGCGAGGTCATTACATGCCCCAACAAAAAAGTTTGCATGACTGGCAGCCTCCTTTGTCAACAGTTATTTTTTCAGGTGTCATAAGCACAAAAAGTTTACTCTGTTGACAACTTTGTAGAGAGTGCCAGTACAACATTGTTTGCCCCTAGTTCTTCAGCGGAGTGCTGTCAATCGGTATAACGATGAGCAATGTAAAATGTTTCGAACAGTCTGTGCTGCTTGTTTAGACGCTTCCAGAATATTATTGCAGTGCTCTCATCTTGTGGTTTTAGAGTAGTTTGAAATAAACTCGATAGCAATGTTCCAACAAGAGACAATAAAATCTTAGAATATCAAGAATAGAGATATATCTGTATGTAAGGTGATGCATACAGGTTGGTACTTTCATCGCTAAGCAGATTTGTAGAATGTATGCAAATTTGAGTGAACATATTTTCTAATTATTTTATATGCTGTTTATTTTATATTGTTTTCGTAGCTGTGGTTCTTACAAAGCACAAGCATTAGTAGCCAAATTCCTACTGCTATGGGTAGTAAACATAAACCTCAACTTCATACCAAACATTCCTTGTGGTACGACCTGATAGTTAAAGAACAGCTATAAAATCATTCGAAAGGCGGCAAGCAGATTATTCGGTGGCCGGAAACCTAGCGGAATTTTTTTAACGAAACTATACAAATAGGTCTGTGCCATCTGCAATAGTACGTAAACATCACTTGTGTAAATAACTATGCAGAGGACGGAGACTCGAGGTAATAAAAAATGGGGATTTACACTGTGCTTACTAAGCGGCTTTGGGCAAGTAACGGGGACAGGATATAGGATTTGAGGTAGGTCTTCGCACTGTTTCACTCATTTCTATTTTTCCATCCCAAATACATTGATGTTTGTTGACAGAGCAGAAAACCTATGATGGTCGGGATGGTTCTATGTAGTCTTTTATGTCAAAATCAGAAGCGATCCTATACATAGAGTAATAAAGACATAACATGAAGTGTAGCAATGTTAATGGAAGTTGTGTTTTTATCTCATTTTCACCTAGAAAAAATATGTTGAAAATATCGATAATGCTATTTAAATAGAAGAAATACAGAAGCGCTATATGAGGACGGATGTTTCAGTGTACTTGATAGAGTCTCATACCTAGAAAGCATGGATTAGATCGGTGTTCGAATGGCTACATGGTTTATTTGTATGTATTGACAAGTAAATACTACACTAACGGCTTTATTTTTTATTCGTGTACTACAGTGAAAGGGATGCAGCCCTGTGAGTAGTACAGGACGACAAAGTTCCTCGAATGTCCTGTCTTATCTGCACCAATAGAAGTCCCGCTGAGATTTATAACGTGGTATAAACTACCTTTTTTTCTGTGCAGCTTACCTATTGCGAGATGGGCTGTACAGGAAAGTGAACAACGGTAAAGATTACTACCTTCATGGCGTAGACAGCAATATGTATAAACATAAATATTCAATGAACGAGACAAAGTTGCACTGCTGAAAATCCGGGTGACATGCGACCGGGTGCCTCCAAGATGTACATTTCTTCTTCTCGAGCTAAAGGCCACAAAAAGCGGCAAGGCATGGCACCCCAGTAAGCGGGACAAAACGACTTGCTCAAAAGGAATTCCGCACATCCTCTGGAGTGAGCCGAAACGTAAGGAAGATCGTCTCACACCCAGTGACAGAAGGCTCTGACGGGAACTCGGACGGAGAGAAGAAAGCTGCTCGAGATTACGCGGAGAAGAAGTGGGTGCAAATAAACATAAGCTATCGCCTCCTGCCGCTGACGGCCGTACAGTAGAGACCGAGACATTGAGCGATGCGCCTGTTCTCGAGTGTCGAGCTCTCGCCACCGCCTGGACTTGTCGCCTACACCCGAATGTGCGCAAGCACATGGTTGGTATAGTGCCATTCAAAGGGGCCAAACAGAGACCGGAGAATTCACGACGGGCTAAGCGCGTCTCCAAAGTGTGTGTTTACGATGTCGCGAGGCTTTCTTGAAGTATTTCTTCTTCGAAAAAAAAACCGTGGACGCTTTGCAGCTGCACTGAGTGCTTCGCTTAGTCTGACTATAGACGAATGAGTGTTAAAACTGGCTGGCGCGTTCTAGCGCACAGACATCAGTGTCATATCCAGCATCTCTTTGTTCACTGAAGCGAGGCAGTGGTTTCTTCTGACTGTCATAGTGTAAATTGTGTCTGTTAACGTTTTTTGTTGCTTGAGGGACACTTGGCACCCACAATTATATGCAGCGGCACCTTCAATCGATGTATGAAGTTTATCAATCTGCATCGTTGTAGCGTTTTAAAAATGTTTCAAATTATTTCTTTAAAAACGATTTCAACTCACCTTCTTCAACACTCGTCGTTGAACCATCCCTAATATGGACAAATAGTAAATTAGGGGTTACTTATGCGCACATCAGGAATATTCCTGCACACAGATTATTGCATTTGTGGTTTAGCATCTTCAAGGAAGGTCAACTGTTACTTTCTTATTATTTTAACTGTGCATGCACTCACTTATTTTTATTGCTTTTGCTACAAATGCTGAATTACATTTTTGTGCGATAGGTTGTTGGAAGACAAAAAGTGCCTGAAATACTTTTTAAGCCTTTTACACTTTTTAACGAAATTATGTGATGCCTTGATATTAAAGTAACTTAACGCGTTTATTGCTGCATTTTCATTCAGAAGTCTATCTTTGTACTCATGCACCGAAAATAGAGATTTTATACTCCTGAAAAGAAAGGTATTTTAGGGCAGCACTGATGGTGTTCTGACTACCATGCCTTAATATTTTTTATTGGCTTCATTGACTCAATTGAGCCTTTTTTAATTGATTTCAAAAGGACAATTTCGTCGCGCATAGCAAAAATCGGACAGATTATTCTCTTAGCAGCGATTGTGCAATCAGTAGTAGTGATTCGTTCATATACGAAACTTAAGGGAAATAGAGGTTATTCAGTTATGGTCTCACTTTTACCGCGACAGCACTTTGAGTTCTTGAAGATACGTTTGTCTTGGATACAATATCACATAACAGCCACTGTCGTACTGTTTATCGCTGCTCCTCACTGGCTTCAATGCCAGCATATCAGGACAAAAAAAAGTAGACATTCACAAATAGTGGCTCTGAACCCACATAAAGTGCGTAAATAATAGTTTATGGGGGTTTGACGTACCAAAACCACGACGCCATTACGAGGGAGCCTGTAGTGGAGAGCTCCGGAAATTTCGACCACATGGAGATATTTAACGTACACATACATCCAAGTACAAGATTAGGGAAGCGGGTGAAGGGGAGACAGAAACTTAGGAGGGCAAATGAGATTGCAAAGTTTGCGGGTATAAAGTGACAGCCGCAAACACAGGACCGAGTTGACTGGCGGAACATGGGAGAGGCCTTTGTCTTGCTGCAGTGGGAGTAGTCAGGCTGATGATGATAATAATATCAAAGTACATGGATCTCAGGCATTTTCACAACCAGCGAAAATAAGACCATTGCGGCTGGGATTCGATCGCTCAACCTACTGGTGAGCAATCAAGCACCACAACCACTAGACAACCTGGCGGTTTCATCGAGCGTGTTACCCACCGAGCTTATAGTGTGAAGAGTATGGTAAAGAGAGTATGGGCTGTTATGTTGGAAATGTTTCTGGACTTGACACATGCTGCCCGAAAAGAGGTATCCGGTCACGTATGACAAAATTAACAACTTTAATATATTGCTGCAGACAGGAATATGTAATGAACTTCAACGCATCTCAATAGTTCTTGAGAACATAGTAGAGTGTTTGCGTGTAATGCCTCGTTGCCATGCTCGTTAAAACAGCAGTGGTGGCACATAAGACCCGTCAGCAACAATTGATTGATAGATTGACATGTGCAGTTTAACGTCCCAAAACCACCATATGATTATGCGAGACGCCGTAGTGGAGAGCTCTAGAAATTTCGACCACCTGGGGTTCTTTAACGTGCACACGGGCCTTCAAAATTTCCGCCTCCATCGGAAATGCAGCCGCCGCAGCCGGGATTCAAACCCGTGACCTGCGGGTCAGCAGCCGAGTATTTTAGCCACTAGATCACCGCGGCGGGGCACGTCAGCAACAATGATGACCATGAACGTAGAACACTCCCACAATAGAGGAGATAATGGTGTGCATTACGGAAAACAACGCCCAAGAACACGACACCAAAAGCGACCACATAGTGTAACCCACTGTAGGATTCATAGCCATCAAATATCTTATTTAGCAGCTCAGCGAAAACACGCGGAAGATGAAAACGCTGAAGCCTTTTTGGTGGACTGTAAGATTCATGCCGTAACATCACTTGTCACGAGCTTCAAATAACTCGACTAGCTTAAAAAAGAAGTGCTCTCTTGAACAGGTCAATAATGAGCGGCGATGTATTGGTTAGTATAAGAAACAACTCCAAAATTGTTCAAGGAAACTTCTATAGCCTGATACTAACATCAGTTGCTTAGATGGCATGCTTTCTTTCTCAATATAATTGTCAACGCAAATACGTATTTTTATTTCATTTTCCTTCTTCATAATACTTGATATACACGCACGTAACTTACACAGTGACTTAGCAAAACAAGAACAACTGCGTAAGGACAGCGTGCTTGTCCTTATCTTCCTAAGGACTTGTTTAAGTTACGTGCTCGTATTTCAAGTATCACGAATCACCAACTCACCCAAACAGCCATTTTGACAAGTTTATCTTTAGCTTCTCCTGCATAGCAGTGGGTGACCGTCAATAAAAATGCTACTACGTTTAAAATATTGTATTTTTCAACTCTTTCAATTTTTTAGGAGTATTTGTACGCCAAACGCAAAAATATGCAATTTAACCACCTAACACGTCACAAAAAAGATTCATACAATAGCCAGCAGGTTCCAAGCCTAAATAGATACTTGGTTTTGATCTTTTCGAATATGTCGTTTACCTGCCCTACCCACCTGAAACAGTTTCTTTCAGTGAGTTTTCATGAAACAGGACGCCTGGCGCGCCAATGACATTTTGTGGCTTTTCCTTCACTTCCATTCTCTGATAAGCCCTGTGTCATCCTTCTAAGTTTAGGAATACAATTTTACTGCAAAAAATGATAAAACAAGTATATAAAAATCAAGGCACAAAATGACAGGCTGGCGTTGACGTCCTCCAAGCGGCTTCACTTGTCTGGCGATTTGCATGAATAGTGTAAACAGACCGACGAGAGCTTCTTGCGTCAAGGAGACGGGCTGGCTTTTTGTGGTGAGTGAGAGGACGGTGAGCAAGAAAAAAAAACTAAATTATGTAAATAAGCCGGTTGACTCACTCAGACAAACATGTTAGAAAATTCGCATATGGCATAAGTCGGGCGTCATGACAGTCTATAGTCAGTAAACCGTGACTGCTTTTGGCGTTTTCTCGCTGATATTCCAACCAAAACATTGGAAAAGTGCTTCGTCTATCTTCAAAAGAGGAAAATGTGAAAAAGAAAGGCAAATGCGTAATATCCGTGCTCTTTCTCCGAAGCTTGATTGTCACTCGGCTTTGAATGCAAAGTTAGTGTCAACAATCTATTCGGTGTGACGATTTTCTTTTAGACAACGAAGCGAAGACAATGAGGAAAAACACGGTTTTATCCAACTGTCTTACTGCTTCTCGCTTACTGCCAACGACCTATTCAACAATTCAGTAAGCTGTTGCACGAGCCGTAACGAGTAGATGCGGCAAAAAAAAAAAAAAGAAAGAAGAGTAAATATGCGTAAAACCACTCGACAAAAAACAGCTGAAAATGTGACAAACTGCTGCTCAATAATATTGAAGCATTTTGAGGAGTAATGCGTTTTTTTGGGGGCAAAACTTAAGCTGAATTACGACACAAAAACCTACGCACAAGCAGAAACTGCACTTCAATAAGAGAGGCCCGCAAGTTATAAAGTGCCCAATACTGGAATATCTTTGGCGTAGTTAGTATGCCCAAGCCAAATTCTTTTGTATAGAGAGTCTTGAAGAGTGGTATATAGCTTAGCAGTGGCGCAACATGCATACGTGTTGCAACTAGTATGTATTTTACAATATAATTGGTTTTCGTCATCACATATACTGTAGATATTCTTATATGTACACAGTTGTACGATTGCCCTGAAAATTATTAGTTTTTTCTAAAAAAGCGGACCAACAATTATTCTCGCACACCAAATTATTGACTTCATTTCACTCCAGTGCTTAAAAAAACGTGACGCTTCAAATGGAGTCTCTGTAAATATGAATGTAGAGGTCTCTAACAAGGGGCACTTAGCAGTTACTCTTGCACGCAACATGGCCAATACAGTCATCAATAAATTGAGGAAAGTAGGCACCACAATAGCTCGAAAGCTGTGGCATTGTACTAATTAGCACGACGTACTACGTAGACTTCTATGCCGTCCTATTCAAGTTTTTATTTTTGCTTTCTAAACACGGTTTACGTTGAGTGCTATTGCACAGAATGCAACAGCGTCTCCGTGTATTGATGAGGGGTGATGCGGAGGTGGATAAAAGCGCCGTTCTCCAATGGGATGAAGACAAGTGTTTGAGCCCTTGAGCCTTGTTGCTGGTTTTAATAAGTACTATCGCAAATAAACACTGTCCACCACACGCTCCCGCCATATTTGTAGGTGACGCGTTGTGTGCACTGCTTCACAACAGTACTCCAGAGCGACCATTGTACGGAACGTCCTGCAGTAATGGTGTATCTGCATTTGCTCCCATGACATAAGTTCTCGTCTTGCCAAACCATTCGGGGACCGGAAAACCAGCTGTCTGATGGCCGTAATTCATTAAATAAACTGTTGCCGTTATTCTTAGAAGCGAAGGCTCGCACTGTGGTAGAGAAGCAGGAATTTATAGACTCATACGGATAATTATTTCTCGATGATGCTAAAAAACTGTATAGCTATCAATAGCAAACAGAACGCCCACCACAGCCACATCTAGTTAAACTTCTTTCATTGCTTTTCACATCGGTGCCGTAATGTTAGAAAATTAGTAATTAACAATTAGTATAATTTATTATAACTTGAACCAATGGTTATATGAGGAGGTAAGGTTTATAAAGAGGTAAATGGGTTACCTTCATTCATTGATTCAGTGATTAAACGAAATGTCCATGAAGTGGGCTACAGACATTGCACCTTTAGATAGACTTGCTTCAGGCCCTCGGTGTCTGTCTGATCACTTATTTTCATACTACCAGGTAGCGTGAAGCCAAAGCGCCTTTAATAACGTTTGTTATTTTCGAAACGCGTTTTGCTTAACTGAATCACGCTATCGTTGCATAAAGGCCAGGTGTTGTTGTTTGTCTCGCTGCTAGAAATCGTGGCTTGAGCAGAAGTTGTAAATGTTATCCATGAAAGTTTGTTAATCAGACGCAGATAGTTATGCCCCTTGAGACCGTGCACAAGAGCCATTTACGCAGAAGTTCCATTTATGTAATCTCCACGTTATCTGCAGGTCGAGATATCGACTGAAGGAAGGTGTTTCTGCGTACAGAAACCGCAGAAGGAGCAGGAGATTGTTGGATGGCGGTGGACATTCACTAGCGATTTCCGACAATGCATCCATCTGTTCTCCTCACGTACAAGCAGCTGGAATAATCAGACATAGCCATGTTGTAAATTCGAATAGCCGATGTCGACCACACGCTTAGTATCACAATACTCTATCACACTAGTGGTTGGCCACTGTAATACAGCCACCATGACTGCAATCACTAAGGCAGTTATTCTGTTGAACTTTAGTAGAGGCATAGCACCAGGGTAGCACCTTTGTATCAGAGCGCTACAGGAAGAACACAGGTTCAATACCGGTTGCAGTGTTTGCGTTGCTAGGGAGGCGAAATACTAGACACCCGTGTACTGTGTGATGTGAGCACACGTCGAAGAATTCCAAATGTCGAAGCTTCCAGAGCCCTTCACTACGGCGTGCCTATTAAGCATATCGTGGTTTCGGCAAGTAAAACTACAGATATCAATATTCGAAGAACACCCTCTTTTCATCAGATAAATAAATAAATAAATAAATGATTCGGGCATGATGAATAGATAATGGGTGTCATTTGGCACAATATTTTGTGCAGCTCAGTGCAGAGAGAAAACCAAGGGAGAGGCAGGGAGGCTAACCAGGTGGCACACGGTTTGCGCGAAGTGCAAAGATAGACTAACGTCCTTTGAATCCACAGCCTGCGTCACATAGTGATAACCACCATGAAAGAAAGCAAGTAAACCAAAGTAATATTTTAGTTAAGAGGTGATAACATTGGTACAATTGTGATGAGAGAAGGATCAAGTTTGGTTGATGCGCATGGAAGTAAATAGTAATTTGAGCATTACACTAGGTCACGTACTTGCCTGCGCACTGCAGCTGCAAGTCCCATTTTCAGGTAAAATACATTTGTATGTGTAAGGGAAGATCAGCGTTCCCATAAAATCAGAAGAATATCGTAAGAAATAAAGCTGACTATTGCTTCAGTGATGCATTCATTAGACTGTTTCAAACAGAGATTCATATTTTTGATAACTGGTTGCCACAATAGGCAGACGAGGGGATCTATTGAACTCTGCGCACGTCACAATTGACTACTCAAATAACTACGCATTGCTTCGATAAAACAAGTTGAACGTTTACCACCCTTGTTGTAGTTCCTTTCACTGTCCTTGTTTTCTGCGATCAGTGAAGATGTCATAGAACATGACACGTAAGCACATGTAGGTCAACACTGACGCTTGAAGTCGTCCTGCTCAGATATAAGTTGAAGCCTGACAGAAGATATATGGCGCGCCCAGCCTCTTGAATTCCCATGATTTAAGCTAGTGGTATAAATCTTGACTGTTCTGCCCTAACACTTGTGCATTCACAATCTCCTGTTGTACTAGAAATACCGTGGTTCTAGATTGCTCTGCTCAGTAGCATCGTCGGCGTACATCTTGTATCCAACTTATGAGGCCATCTGGCAACCAGGCCAAATGAAGACAGAGCATCTGGCATGCCAGAGAAGACGCGCCAGCACTAATTGAAACAAACGGCTAGTCTCGATAATGTGAAGAGAGCATAAGAGGAGGACGCCGCTGAGACGGAACAAAGCCGTCTATATTAACGAGCTCGACGCAGGTCACCGGACTAGTGGTCGAGCTGAGTTTGATTACACGCTGCGCACGCAGTTGTGACGTTTATTTTGTGTGGTTTAATGAGAACACCTAATGAGAATAGTTTGGTGAGCATTTTTTTCTTGCTTCTTTGAAGCATGCGCGTGCTCTAACAGGTGCTCAATCACCTGACTTGTACAACGTGAAGGCAATGTCGCTTACCCACGACAGCAAGTTCATATTGGTTCTGAGAGTGAGCGAGTGAGTGTGCGTTAGTAGGAAGGGCAGTAAGAAAGTTTCTACTGAAGTAGAAAAAGTTTTCCTTTTGCAATCTATAAAGGGCTATAGCTTTCTCATCCCAAGTCTGACATCTGTTAGGAAATGTATGAGAAATAATGATAGGACATATTAAATATATTTCGTAAATATGTAGCTGATATGCCTGTGCACTGGGTGCAACAGACAACATTTCATGCGAATGCATTAACAACATACCATAGTATGCATGAAACAAACTGTATACACAGCCCTCCAAATTGAAAAAAAAACGTTGTGGGCTGTCTGATCTCGTTACTTTCCCGAAATAATTAATGCATAAAGACTATATAGATCCATGCGGGCACGCGTCTGTGAATAACGGGATGTTAAAAATATTTAGCACTTGTGGTTGAATGCTCTACGTTTTTTGTAATCATCGATGATTGATATGTGGGGTTTAACTTTTCGAAACCACCCTATGATTATGAGAGACGCCGTAGTGGAGGGCTCTGGAAATTTTGACCACCTTGGGTTCTTTAACATGCATATAAAATCAAGTGCATAGGCCTCAGGAATTTTAACCTTCACAGAAAATTTTGCCGTTATGGCAACAGCTGCATTTATTACGGATTGAGGGATATAATTTACGACGCGTTCTAGATATTCTACCTCTAGCAATAGCGTTACATTGGAGCTACTTTTGCGCAAACTCTTCTATGACAAATGGATTTAGTGTAACTATATTACGGGCTAAAAAAAAGGAAATCACAACAAAAATACACGGACAGGACACGTATATTCTTGTTTTCTACTTTGAATCTCACTGTAGCGGTGCTCGAGGCACGCCTCATTTTCTAAGTTCCTGCGTGGAGCCACTAGTGATGTTCCCACTTCACTCGCACATGGCTTCATTCTCTCGCTGTCCTGGGCTTCTCGGGCAAGGCTCATCGTGGAAAACCACACAGTGGCAACGACACGACGGGGAGCCGTTAACGGCACCCAGCCTCATTAACTCGCACTCGCTACTTACCAGTGACGAGTCGAAACGCCTAGTTCCGCTTAATTGGGTGCCCTGGCGTACCAATTACATTTCACCACCTATCGTAGCAACCCATATCAAGACCCCGAGGTTAACGTGACTCGACGATGGGTAGACGTAAAAGTACACAAAAGTGAATTCTCAATTTAATGTGTTAACGTTAAAGAGTGAAAATTCTGCTGGTGGTGTTGACGTCGGCGTCGTTTGTTGTGAGCGCAAAATTAGCGTTGTCCGTGGGCGAAAACTCAAAACAAAACTTTACTTCGAATGAGATTTGAATCCAGGTACACTGCGTTTCAAGCAGGTTTTCTATCACAGAGCCATGCTTGTGCTCGTACTTCTAAAAAAATGAAACAAAAGATGAATGTTAAGCAGAGCAGGAAGTTCTATTAACACATGTAGTGTTGCGTGATAGAAGCGTATAATTTCACCAGGTGTCCAGAAGTATTATTTGCACTTCTAGTGAGTGATTTAAAGTGCTGCCCGCAAGAAAGCGCTTCGACACACACAATCATCACCATCGGTAACAAGCAGCATAAACAAAGTGGCCAGGTATACGGAAGCGCGTGTTGCCTTACGAATGTGCAGTGCAAACTTCTTCGAATGGTAAAAGGTAGGATTGTGACGCAGTGAGCAATTATCTACTGTACTCGTTGTAGGAATTTCGAAATTGTTTGAAACGAGTTATGTCACGTGCGCAAACGTTGCTTTCCTTGAGGCACAAATGAGGAGTCCACCGAGAACTGAAGCCAGGCAAGCACTCGAGAAAGCGATGCGAACGGGAACACAGTTATGCTATCATGCTCTAATCTTGACGCGAAGCTCGAAAGTTCTCTAGATTACCATCAAGTATTCTTTTTAATAAAATAGTACCTATTGGTGATCAGTCTCTCTCCCCCATGCCCACTGTAGAGCACTGTGTTGCTTCCGCCACAAAACTACAATTGGCGTGGTTAAGTACCCTTTACAGGAGCATCGCGTGAAAGAGAAGCATTACGTAGTTGTCACGAATAAAAACAGCTTTGCTTTATGCAGTACTATTATTTCTCTTGTATACTTGGCACGCATGGAATTTTGCTCCACCGCAGTGGTTTGATAGGCATTTCCAAACGTTAGATGCCTCACTAACTGATCGTTACTTCTTGTTTATTGCCTTCGCATTCTCTGTTTTACGCGTCATTGGCCTTTATTCACCGCATTTTTAAAATGCGAAGCATTTCTTAGCGAACGTTGGCGACTTTGAACGTATCTATCTATCTATCTATCTATCTATCTATCTATCTATCTATCTATCTATCTATCTATCTATCTATCTATCTATCTATCTATCTATCTATCTATCTATCTATCTATCTATCTATCTATCTATCTATCTATCTATCTATCTATCTATCTATCTATCTATCTATCTATCTATCTATCTATCTATCTATCTATCTATCTATCTATCTATCTATCTATCTATCTATCTAATCTATCTATCTATCTATCTATCTATCTATCTATCTATCTATCTATCTATCTATCTATCTATCTATCTATCTATCTATCTATCTATCTATCTATCTATCTATCTATCTATCTATCTATCTATCTATCTATCTATCTATCTATCTATCTATCTATCTATCTATCTATCTATCTATCTGCTTACGTTTCGATGCTCTCGTGGTCACCCTCTTAACTTGGCGTGAACCAAAATTAGCATGAGAGAGTAAGATGGTTTGGCGAATATGATGCGCTGGTCAAGACATGAATAATGTCACAATCCCGTCGCGTACGTCGTCTAACACTTCCCGCCAGACAGTGGCACATAACCAGGGGCGGGTATGTGCCACTGGTATCTACCCAGGAACGACGAGAACACACACGGGTAATTTTAACACACGGCCGTTAAAAAATACCCGACATTGGTAGCGTTGACTCGACGAATGCAAGGAATAAATATCAGTGTACCAGCTGGAATCGAACCCAGGCATTCTGCATGGTAGTGAATCATTTTACCACCAGGTATCCGAACTACTTTTCTAATAGACGCTAATCTTCGCGAAACGTCAATAGTGGTTGCAGTGCTGCCTACCCAATTTTATGAACATTACATATGTACTCCTTTGATACAGCCGTCAAGTCGGGTTGACGTCAATTGTGGTTAATAGCCCTGCGCTGAAGTTGATTTATGAGCAGTGTCCAGGGCCAGCCTCTTCGCGAGCATCAACGCTTCATATCAGGTTCTGGTGTTGCTAATACACATGTTCCAGTTGGCATCATTGCGTAAGTGCAAACATATGGTTATATAAACATCTGCAACTCTTCCACCTATGTCTGCGCATGCAACATTTGTATATAGATTTGGCGTCACTTCATGACGTGTCGCTCAATGAAAAAATTGCAGCATGGTCGTCTTCCCTCCGCATGCTTCGCATAACGTTGATTCCCAGCTACGTAAGATCTGCAATTTTTATTCCTACTATTTCGCCATTTCAAACAACCCGCGGGTTCCTAGCAGCGTTCGTTAATAAATGTAACTTCACGGCGCGTAATATTCCCCAGAGATTCTGCAAAAAAATATGTATTCCAAAGGCTACAGTTTCTCCAGAACCAAGAAAAATCCTGACAGTTTTAGGTCGTAATGATGCTTGGCACTGTTGACTGCCGCTATTTTCCCACCGTCTTTCTTTTCATCGCCTATTTATTCGAAGGTTGCGGATTTAATCACAGCCACAGTCATCGCAGTTCTATGGGAGTCGGATTCTAGCGGTCCACGTATTTCAGAGCTCGTTAAAAAACACCAGAAGGTCAAAATTTTCGGACACCTTCACTACGGCATGCCTCATAATCACATCAATCACATCGCTGTTTTAGTACGTAACACCCCAAATATCGTTATTACTTCTTTCGTCGCCTTGCGTTGCGCCCTAGACCTCTGGATTATGTTTTATCAAACTTGTCCATTCGCATATTTGATACATGTTTTTAACAACATTTGCAGCACAAGCACTGGTTGGTATTTTTTCTTGGTAAAAATACCAGAGAAAGACAATTTAACAATAAATGAAGTTTCACCGCAACTACCTCAGCTTGAGCTAATATGCACATCCTATTGTGCATATTTAAGATTGTTCTGAGAAAAAAAGAACGGGCCACCCCATTACGGACAAGGCTCACACACGGATGTTTAAATGCTGTGTTAGATCCCACTGACATCATTAAATGTTTTAGAACAAAGTTTTCTACAACCACGAATAAAATGTCAAAGCAAGGTGGCCAAAAACTTAGGTAAAAAACAAGAACCGAGTACTGTGGCGCTGTTTCGGAGGCTTGCAGCTGCTCCGTGCCCAGGAATATTAATGCCGCGTGATCAGACCCCGCCTTTTTCTGCTCGTTCACGCGAACATAATTTCTTCATTCGGGGCACGTTTGTTTAATGTCATTTTCTTCTGCCGCGTGCTCCCGCCCCTGCTCTCTGTACGTGTATAGGATTAATGCACTCATTCCAGGTATGCTGCATTGGATCTATGTGAATGTAGAAAGAACACACTTCAGTAGAGCTGCTGTTACCGATGGTATTGATTCACGAAACTCACTATGTTGTAGCCAAATCTGAGGTAAGGAAGGTTCACTAGCTTCCTTTATTGTGTGGATGGAATCATTCCGAATCAGTAGTTTTATGTGCTACCGCTAGTAGAGCAGTACTTCTAAAATAAATTTTGGCGTACGCCATGGACCCGCAAAGCAATTTTCTGGTATCTGCAAAATCCATCCTTCGAAAGAAGAAAAAAAAAAACTCGTTTTTGGGAAGAGCACTTTGACCTATGAAAGCAACCCCTTTGATTTTTTTTGTTGGCTTTGAATAACATGTGTGCATTGCGGCAGAACTGACTTTCCCTTTCCCACTTGATGATTGTAAAGTTTTTGCAGTAATTTTATGATATATGCACACCAGCATACTTCTTTTAGACTTGCGAATTTCAATAAAAACACAGCTAGAAGCAAGTTGAATGATGCTGCAGACCGCACAATTTGCTGAGAAGCTGCGGAATCAAATTGGTATGACTCTTCTGTGTGACATTTTTTTTTGCCAGCGAAAAATCATAGAAGGCACCGTTTGACGCGGCATACTGTGTTAACTTATGATGCCTGCCTTTTTCATGTGTGCAACAAGTCCGTCATAACTTTAATTATTCCACAAAAGCCCCCGCCCCCCCCCCCCCCAATATCCATGTCGGCTAATATTTCATTTGTGTACATAGTGTCAAATTTATATACAGCATAATTATAGCACTGAACTCATAACCAAGAAAGCTAAACTTACACTGGTGCTTTATCACGTTTCATCACATTTTTATGTGATTAGTTTTTTACGAGATAAACCACGTCAAACAAAATCTGGAGCATTTAACATTTGAATGAAGTTTGTTCGAGTGTGCTGCGATGTTTCTTTTTTCTCTGTAGGTACAAGAATTTACAGTGGGCGAGTTTTTTTGAGAACAGGAATTCAAGACGTCATTTAGAGGCGTCATTTCGTCAAAGCGTTCATCACTACGTGCCAGCAAGTGAATCTACTGATTGACAGGTTGCTAAATCAATGTTCGAATATTAGTAGATCGTTGAATGTCTGATGAATTCGCTATATTGTTACTTGTTGAGGCCTAATGTTAAACGAAATAATGAAACGAAGAAAGTTATTGACCAATTATTTTATTTCATTACTAAAGTATTAAAGATCAATCATTAAATAGTTCTTCTACACAATAAATAAATATCTGACGTAGTTCATTTGTTGCTTTCCAATAGAAGGTCATGATCACGAACATTCACGGGTGACGAGCATTTCGTTGTTTCATGGTAGAGCGTGCACATAGACTGGGCCGGGTGTCACTGAATAGAAAACGTTTTTTTTTCTATTTCAAACTAAATTTTATTCGCAGGACTATTTGTGTTTTGACTACCATTATTCATATTACCACGTGCTTTCCTGCCCCAACTTTGCTGTTAAATAGCTAGCGCTCGTCAATTTTTTTTCTTTTTTTCATGGTTGCCTACCTGCGTTCTATGTGTCATAATAAACCACATCAAGTTGTCCGCTTCACCACTTCTTAGAGGAATAACTACAATTTTCGATTAAGAGAAAGAGAGGCATTTCACTATGATAAAACATTTTGGAACGTTGTCGACAAAGTAAAATTTGACAAAAACAGTTCATTCTGCTTTCAAGTGACTGTATAACAACGTTGCATGGCTCATTGATATATACAAATGTCACTGCTGCCTCGGTTAGTTTCTACGGGACACGAAGGATGAACACACATCTTCCATGCAGGTGTTTTTGTTGTTTCTGTCTTGACAGATACCGTGTGCGTGCGCATTTGCGTGTTTTATTCTCGGAAATCAATTTCTACAACCCTTCGTATTCCTCCCACCAGGTTTTTTTTGTATAAAACTAACAAAAAAAGAAACAAGAAAAATGAGGCTCGATAGGACGCAGTAGTCGATAAGCTGAGAATCTGAAAAATGTCTAGGATGCCGTGTTCAATGAGTGGTGCAGAGATGGAGGGAGCTGACCCAACGTAATTTGTCTTCACTTCTTCTACTGCACCCCGAATCACAGTGACTGCAGCACCAATAGTGGCAAGAAGCTCTGTGTATTGGTGCGCTTCAGGGAACAATAGCTATCCGATGTCTAAACACTGTTCCAGCCATCTCGCTGGAGTTACGAAATTCTCGTCTAGTCCCCCATGATTGTGAAAGAAATAGCAAATAAATCGCAAAGCCATAAAAATTGCGTGTACTGTAATGCTTCTTACATCAGGAAGGTTTTCTGTGTCCCCGCTCAAAGAAGTGTTTGTTGCCTTTGTTTTCAATTCCCATGTCCACCTCAGTCACGTTAGACCATGTGGTTCTGTGACAGCTATGGCTTTTATCAGTTAAGTGATTTAGCGACCGTGCGGCTAAAGTTTCACCCTCCCTGCACCCTTGCCATGTAAGTGTGGCGCATTTATTAGGCATGAACTCAAACCACGAAACATTAAAAACACCAAATTATTTCCATTTTGCAACAGAAATACGTCACTGAAATTTTAGTGTACTCTGGCATAAAACAATTTAGCGCAAAATGCCTTGAAAAAATACTTAATTATGACTGCGTCCATCGCCGTCTACTTTCTGTATCTATTCATTTAAAGAGCGCCCTTTGAAACACTAATAACCTTTCAGTTAAGTAATTTAAACATGGCAGTTCTATAAGAATCTTGACGTTTTCTGTCTATCGGGTACTGAAAGCTTGACGAGTATGTTTAGTGTAAGTTTGTCCAACTTGTGGTGATTCTCCGCATTACAAAGCTATAATTCTAGGCCTGTGGGCTTGCTTTAGAACAGCGAAAGCAAACACAAAGTGTAATAACCAACAACACATGCGCGTATGCGTCATAGTGATGCCTACAAGAGTCGGTCGATAAAGCAGTGGTACATGACTTTGCTGTACAATGTTCTTGCCATGGGGAACGCAGTACGGCTATTCTAATTAGCCGCCGCAGTGGACCGCAGCGCGGAGGTGGAAGCAATTACAGCTGCTTCGCGTGACCAATAACATTCTATCCTGAGTGCAGAAAAATATGTCTATTTTTTATCTCAACTTTTTTATATATACTTGTTTTAGCTTGTGTCACATTCTGTTTGTTTTGTTTTTTTGTGCACAAAGGGTGGGTATACATTGTACCGGAAACTTTCGCGACCTTAATCCTTAAGTTTAACGCTGTTTTATCATGACATTCGACTATGACTTTTCCGGCAAGACAAAACCTAAATACAAGCAAACAGTAGCTTGTAGACTGGGTGTGTAATTATATATAGTGTGAAATATACGGGCATATACACCGAAGTGGTTATTAAAACATTTGAGGAAGAGGGCAGGAAAAAAGAGGACGAAAGAAACGAAAGGCCATCCTGGTAAAAAACGTCTAACCAATGTATTGCTATAGCTGGTTGTAATGTTGCCTATCTTTTTCCCATATTCGTACAAATGATAAACAACAAAAATATTGTGTTTCTCGCATAATTGCTGCGCCGCATACAAGTAAAGTTCCGAGACAAAAGATGGTATGGTTTTAGTAATTCTTTTATAAAAACTGGTTTCAGAATGGCGACTGTGTATACCATGTTTTTAAAACAGTGATTACGTATACGCTGATTTTGCCACGGATTTTGTTTCCATGGAGATTTCGTCATTGGCTGAGCAACGCAGCGAAGCTCCATACACCGCGGTCGCTCGTGCTTTTCTGAGGACATAAGGTCATGTGCAAAGGCGCGTGCTGTCTACGTATGTATAGCGGTGGGAACAAGAACGGTCCACGCTGCACTTAGTGTGCGTTTCAGTAGCACTGCTGAGAAACAATTAACGCAGAGACAAGGAAGGCATAACACTTATAACTAGGTTTAATCATTTCAGCGCTTTTATTGTATACGTGGATGTGGGTATATTAGAGAGACACGAAATAAATTGTACATATATAGGTACGCCCAGTCTTGCAGTTATATAAAAAGCTCGTCATATTGTCTTGTCGGAGCACGCATAGTCGGAAAAAGCTGGTAGGTAGATAAACTTCAGCTCAGACAACCACCCCCTGTGCGCAAGAAACTAAAGCGGCTGCTTGGTTGAGTCGGACAGCCAATGAGAATAATCACTTTTAAAAGTAAAATTTCGAGAGTTCTGGCCCAGTTATCTCTCCTCGCCCGCAACGTGTTTTTAAGACTTCAAGGTTTTAATATTCGTTTCTGCACCTGTTGCAATAGAAATACAGTTGTTCTTGTTTGCAGCGTAATAATTGATGGGGTTTAACGTCGCAATGTCACGATATCGCTATGAAAAACACCGTAGTGGAAGACTCAAGACTGAAAATAATGACAACTGGGGTTTATGCGCCGTGCATACACCTAAATCTAAGTAAATTGGCCTCAAGAATTTACGCCTCCATCGAAAATGCGGCCGCTGCCATCGCAGTTCAATACCGCTTGTTTTCAGCATCACAATGTTGATGTATTTACGCATGTTTCTACGTTTCTTCATTATAATCCTAACTATCTAAACAAGCCCTCGCTTAGTGCGTCTCCATTTATTCAACAAGCAAAGCATACCAACACTGCCCCTTTAGCTTTTCTTGATCCTCTGAGCAGAAGGTTAAGCCAGGGTCACATTTTCGTGGCAACCTGGCTCGTGGTCCTTTACTGCCTTCGTGACTCTGTTTGCGAAGAAGACTCTTGCCGCTCCGCCAAAAAACTGCACACGAAGTGTGTGGTGTGCGCAGTGGCGCGTTTCCTGGCTTCCCGCCACTCTGCCCTCGGGTGGAAAACAGGAGTCAGGGGTGAAACCCCTCAGAAAGAAAATGACGAAAACAGGGAACAGAAACCGCTGAAGAAGGCCGGTCACAACAGAGGGAACATGAGCGATATAGCTGAACTGTGGAAAAGCAATGGTGCGTAACGCCTCCATAGTGTATCGCTGTTTCTTACTTTAGCGGCTGGTAGTACTTCTGCGTTTATTTATTTGCCGCAAGGCCCACGGAGAGGCCAGTTGGGAAAAGCAAAATACGCCGCTTGAGATGAATGAAAGCACGGGTGTGCATTGGACGCTGCGCCGGCCCGCATGATGGAACGGTGTGCTCTGGCAGGTACGGGAAGCTATTACAACTTCGAACCGTGCTACACTAGTTTTTAATTTAATCTTTCTTTTCGCATGCTGTTTCAAAGGAGTGTTTTCGCGAAAAAGTAAAAACAATTTTTTTATGTTTGGTGTATCTTAGAGTTTTCTCAGTTTTTACTTTTGAAACTCTGAGCCTCACAATAAAGTTAATGTGCACACAGAGAGCAAGTACTTCGCTTTTTTTTTCTACGTTATTCTTTCGCGAAAAGAACTTTGGCGCCTGCGTAGGACGCGAAACGGATTAAAACATGCATCAAGCAATTGCACGAGAGCACTTGCAGCAGCAGTTTCACCAGTCGTCTTTGTGGGCCTTAAACATTAGGTCAGAGTTAACTTTCGTGCACTACATGTAATAGATTAACTCACTGCTCTCTTCGAGCCTTTAAGGATTTGTGTCAGGTGAAAAAAAATAGATATGTTTGTTACATGCGCATATTCTATCAATTTCACACACACCAGCATATGTTAACGCTCAAGTGTTGTCGCAGAGCCTCCTTCTCCTTTGTACTTTTTTCACCTTCCCTGGATTTTGCCTGGTTAACTTCCCGCTTATCTCCTTATTTCTGTCTCCGTAGGTTATTTTGAAGAAACTGTACTAACAGAATTTTGGTACAAAAAGGTATTCCCTTGTGGTTTATGCACATTTTTTTTAGGCTTTGGCTAACTGGTTGTTTTAGATTACATGCCCAATTCTCTTCGTTGAAAGTATAGTGTAAGAAAAGTACACTGTCAAAAGTGCATTTTTTTCCTCGATAAGTACTGTTTTGTTGCACTATTTGTGTATGCTTTTATTCTCAATTAAAGCGTATTTATGGAAAAGGCAAAAAAATACAACCACGTGTCACTGATGAGCAATGTTTCGTATTCAACAAGAGCTTAGCACGCCAAAATAACAGTATGATTATAAAGGACGCTGTAGTAGAGGACTCCGGAGCCACCTAGAATACTTGAGCACATACTATAGCCTAGTACATGGCACTCAAGCATTCTGACCGCCATCGAAAATGTGGTCGCTATGGCCAGGATTCAATCCCGTGTCCTCCTGGTCCACGGTCGATTACCTTACCCACTAGGCCAACTTGGCGGGTCAACAAGAGGAAGTAACGAAATGAAATCAAAAAGGAAGATTTTTATCTGCACACTGAGACGTATGTACCATGAGATACCATTCAATATATTTCATTGTTTAAACTTTATTAGTGTATCTGAAGTTTCAATAAAAGTTTCTTTTCGCTTGTGTTGAAAAACAACACAGAACTGTGACATTTAGTACCGCGAGGCAACCGAGGCAAGCCAATATGTAGAAGCGGTGAAATACTCGCCCAATGAGAAGTGCCTATTGGCACAAATTTCTATTCAAGACATGTCAGTACCGATTTCACAGAATGCTGCATGCTGCCGGAGGTACTGTAGAAGGCCAAGAACAGAAGCCTGGCAACACTTCAACTTCATTATTGACACTGGTTCTTCGACGTCATGCCACTTTGCGCGTTGACCTGCAGACTCTCCAAGTGGTGGCTTGCGTCTTCTCTTCTCCGTGCCTTTCCGCGCCCTTGCTTCTGCTACCTTGCATGAGTTGCAGGCTGTTGGCATGATGCAAACGAGCACCGGATGTAGTGCAAACTGAGTCCACTGCTCTAGACATGTTTACTCACTGGCGTCCGACTCCAAAGCCTGCATGTCTTAAACACACGGACCAAGAACTAGCGCATGTCATACTTTCGTTGCACGCATTTCATCATTGTAAGAAAGTACGGTCACATTCTGCAATATTCGCTTCTTTTTGAAAAAAGGTTCTCTTTATTGCTTTGTAAGGCTTGCTTGCTGCAACTCAGCAGGAAGTGTCGCGCACGCAGCGCACGATGCGTCACCTCTTCTCCCGCCTTCTGTCCGCCCCCGGCGCGCTCACGATTACACGACAGAGTCCCCAGTGGCTTGACAGAAGCAGTCGGCCGTGCTTCATGAGCGAGAACTCCCCCGTTCTTTTCTGTACGGATCCCCGATTTTAGCAAGAGTGCTCATGGAAGCAGTGTCAGATTTCACAGTCAAATGTGCGTTAATTCAAATCTAAAATTTAAGTGACATGAAAACGGGAAAATGGGAAGTTACTGGAACGTCAAGGGTTTGAAAGGCACTCAGGCGGCGTTACGCCATCTGTTTTCCATCTTCGTTTATTCTGCAATTATTTTCTCGCTTTCATATCTCGTATATATAGGTTACTAAAATCTATCCAATTACGTAACCCATCCATTATCTGCGATGTTTTCACCATTAATGGCCCATGTCACCACTAAGAAACTCGTGAACTCTTGTGCTTCGCATTCAAGAGTAGTACACAATAAGCGTAATCAGGCCCTTGTCACATGACTTTTGGAGTCGCTAGCTCACCTTGACTTTTCGGAAGACACCTCAGCCATGACGCAAGAAAAGGAACGCATGTGCGCGTGGCATGGTACTTCTCAAGCTGTCCTAAAAGGCGTACTGCAAGTGCAGTAGCTCATTGCACACAAATGGCCTAATTTGTGAATGTTGAGAAACTATCAAGACGTATTGGGTGAGTAAAGTGGAATTATCTATAAAATAAAAACAATTGAATTGTGATTTGGAGACACGTAAGAAGCGGGGGACATTTCACCGAGTCACGTCAATATCAAAAGTGAGCAGCAGCTCAAAATGATAATCTCAAGACGTAAGAAAACAAAAATTCTCTGATGGAAGGCTTCACTTTTACTGGCCTTAGAGGCGTACGTACAACATTTAATGAAAATGCGACTGTTGTATTCATCTGAACTGCAGCCTTATATCAAAATTAACACTTGTATTTCTACATAATCTTATATTTAACGATTGAGTGCGCTACTGTTCTTTTACTTGATTCAACAAGCAGCCATATGTTGTCTTTCAAGAGGCAGTAATTTACGCACGTTTCCTTATGTTCAGAATACAGACTCAACGGATAGAATATACGAAGCGTCCATGCCTTCACGGTACGCATTTACTCCCCGTATAGGGTTTTTATAAAAATAAAAGAGGGCCAAAATTTGTACGGCGCGGGCTGTAGCAAACGTTGACGTAATCTCCAGCAGGTTATAATGAGTAGCTTTTGAACACAATGGTCCTCCGAGGCACAGAGAATTTGCTGAAGGCAGAAGGAAAAAAAATATAAATACGCGTAAACACAACTCAGCTAAGTTCTTCCTCTTCTGAATGGCACGCAAACACACTGATTTGCATGGGTGCCAACAACAACAACGCAAACAGTTTCCCGAGCCACAGATTTGTTTACACGAACGAACGTCAGGTTTCTACGGCGAAAACAAGGGCGGTCTCATTATGCGCAGGCTCCAACCATCATCCTGTTCAGAGTAGGTGCCATGCAGTGCGTCGTGCCTCTGGAGAGCAGCCGCCCAGACGATAGTTTTGATTTTCACGGTGCAGCTATACAAAGTGTGAGAGGACTAGGCGAGACGGGTACGAGAAAACAAAAGAACTCCCAGACTCCACTTGGAGACTGCATTGTGCGTGGCTCAAACCAGTTTTGTAAGTGAGAAAAAGTGAAACAGCATTAACACGTGCGTGGCGTGCGTATAGTGCAGAACAAATTCTGTACACATACTGAGAGAAAGAAAGCTATTAAGTGAAGAAAAAAATTCTTCTAGAATATATAAAGGCACCCACTCGTTACTCTGCATAAGGGAATGGTATTGAGGACAAAAATGCTCTATTGAAGAAGCAAGAGGGCAGGAACAGAAGAGGAAGAAAAAATTATGATCGTACATGCCAAGTTCACCATGCGCGCAACTTGTCCCCATGTGCACGTCACAATTTTAAAGTGTCACATTGCTGAGAAGAGAAGACGTAGAGTCCAAGTATTTTCTATAGATCTAGCCAGACTTGACTTTAACGTTCATGATGTTCCGGAATTCTGGGATTTATCGGGCAATTTTTTTTTCAGTTGGCCTTTCTATCGGGTGCTGGATAATTATCGTTCCTTCTAGTTAAACTGCTTGCAATGTGCCTCCTTTTTTGTTGTTGTTAGGTGCTGTATATTTACCCCGTACTTTGGAGACAAGTTCCCTCTTTTTTTTTAATGCCTGCAAAACTAATAGTATAACTTTCAGAACAAAACATGTAGAGGTAGTTGGTTAATTGCCGAGTGCAAAATAGTGGGCGCTTGAAGATGCACCGATGAAAAACATGCTGCAGGCACTGACTAACAACTTATGTTTTATTGCTCACATGCCATGGTGAATATACAGAACGTATCAACAACAAAAAAAGGCGCACAACTGAAATGAGCCGGCCCTGACAGGTGCACAATCAAAGCATTTAAACAAGAAACAACCGTGATTATCCAGGCCCCCGATAGGAAGGCTAACTCTTTATCTTAAATACCTATGCAAGGGCTCCAGTGCATGCAGCTGCGTTTAGGCTCCCAATGTTTTGGGCTTGTAAGATTTCATGAGCCACTTCTCGCTGTTAGCCTTCCTTTCGGGGGCTCGATAATCACGATTCCTTCCTCTTAACTACTTGGAGCGGGCACGTGCCAGGCCTTGCTCCTTTTCTGTCAGCCCTTGCGTTTTTCTTTCCTTTCGTTCCAGATTGTATACTGGGCTGCTATTTCATTGCGATGGCTTTTCGATGATTACCTCATTCCACTGATCACAACGCACTCATCGCAAAGTTAGCGGGGGTCAACGGTGAATGATAACAGCAACCAAGGAATTAATGAAAGCCAACAAAACAATACAACATTGTATACGTTTGTACTGTTGCTTTGCAAACTACGTTCACCTATAAATACATTTAAGTGTGGTTGTGTGCAGGTGCTCACATGATCGTGATTACAAGGTTGTTGTGGATTAAAAGCAGGTCAAGCCTTGCCAAATTTGCATGCAATGGCCATGCCCCATTTCCTGTTTTCAGAGTATATGGAGTTAGCGTCTTTCTGAAGCGTATACTGTGAGCAGGCTACCAATAAGCCGCGCTCTCCGTGAGAATACAATGCACATGCCGGTGATCTACAAGCTATTCCGCATATTGTGTTGTGCCGGAGGTGGCCTAAGCCCAACTGTCAAAAATTAAGACGCTGCAGAAGCATGCGAAGTACGCAATTGTTCGGTTCCGAACGCAACAACAATGTCAATGAATTAAGTGGACAAACCAGACATCAAAGTAACGTAGAACCATACCTGCGCAGTTCAATCAATATGCAATGCAATTTCATTTCATTTCATTTCATTTTTATTTCCTTAAGGACCCCACTCGGGGGTATTACATAAGGGGTGGATACACAGGAAAAGAGAACATTTGAACACGTTAGTTTTCGCAGCATAGGTGATTTGTAAGATTTGTCGCGAAGGATGATGGGCAGGTGGTTGAAGCAATGGAGCAGGGAAGGTCGTTCCAATCCTTGACGGCGCGCGGAAAAAAAGAAGCGGAAAAAGCGGCAGTTCTGTTACGATAACGGGACACTTGAAGTGGATGGCTTGTGCGGTGTGAGATGTATGTCGGGGGGATGATGTAAGGAGCTGCATTGAGAGAAGAATGAAAAAATTTATGAAAGAGAGAAAGGGTGGCGATACGGCGGCGAACAGAGAGGGGTGATAAACCGGATTGTGCTTTCAAGGATGAAATACTGATGTCGTATGAGTACTGGGAGTGAATGAATCTAGCGGCGCGATTTTGAACAGATTCGAGGTCGTTAATGAGGTATGTTTGGGGCGGGTTCCATATGGGGGAGGCATATTCGAGTTTCGATCTGACGAGGGACTGATATGCTAGCAACTTCACATGTTTTGGTGCATGACGTAGGTGACGCTTCAAGAAGCAAGAATTTGAGGGCCGGAGAAAGTTTCCGCTGGTTGACGAGAGCCTTTCGATTCAGATGTTGGTCCCAATGTGCATAAGGAGTAGTGCACGCAATCTTTATGGTTATTACACTTGGTAGTTAAAAAAACTGCAACCATGTTACTATTACCACTTCCGGCCTAATTTTGCATGAGACGTCAGAGCATCTACGTACACACAGCACGACTATAAAGACGGAGCGGAGTTTAGATTATCAAGACAAGCACGTGAATTTTCAAGAACGATTACGATTTATTACAAAAAAAGCATAAGTACCAAGAATTTTTTGTTTTTTGGCCACAAATAACTCTCTTGTTACAAAGATTTAATTGTTTACTTATTCTCTTTAGCAGAAGCGTAAGTAGTCGCTGGCGTCCAAAGGTGTTTGGGCACACGGTTCTCTCATGCACTTGAAAATAATTTACAGCGAAAGCTGTTCTGAGATGGTTCCCTATACATGGTTCACATGCGGCGCCGTAGCTGTCCGCCACCGGTATTCGTTAACCACTGTTGCACGAAATAAGAAAAAAAAGTCAAAAATATTTAAGGACCCAATGGCATTCGAACTCGGGTCACTTACGTGCCGGCCCACTATTCTGCTATGGAGCCAAGGCCCGTGCTTGGGGCGCCTTTGTGAACTGGCCCTAGACAAGCTTGATGTGGGGAAAACAATCCCGTTAGTATGAGGAATAAAGCTTTTTATCACAGCAAATGAACAACCAGGTGTCACACAATGTGAATCACGCAACGAGTGGGTCGTAGAATGCTCTAACATTTTACAAAAACTTCGTCTTGTTCGCCTATTATTTGTGGCACATATCCACTGTGGGGGATTTTGGGGATTACAAAAGATTCTGGCATTATTCTTCATAGTTCTCAGTCACAACACAAAATATTTGCACATAGTTCCTTGCAAGTGTGCCACGGGTACCGCGCTTTTAAGAAGAAGGACCAAGGACAGCATAGCAAATACTTGCCGACTACACAATGACTTATTTCGCAGTGGGTACCCTGTAAATGTACTTGCAGCAGCTACCAAAAAGTGTTAAATAAGGCTCTGAAAGAGCGCTCTTCCCGCTTTCGCTGTGACAGTGCTGCACGTTGCGCACAAGCATGGCGGTTTTTGTTTTTCTAGAGAGGACACTAAGCGTAGTGCATTTTAACGTACAGAGGCATGCGGTTGCTTGGTGCAACGTATCTGGATTTCCTTTGCTTAAGATGGTGTTGTGAACATGGCGGAACGCTGTCGCTGCTATTCTTTTGCTGTCTATTCCAACATTGCCGAGAGACCAACTTACATATCCCGGAGATTACTGAGCTTTCTACCACTTAGTTTAGTATTCAAGGTGTCCCACGTTACTTTAGCCAGAGCTTAAAAATATGCCGGAACACGCAATTACGACGCGACCAAATGGATGTCTTTCAACGTTGCCTGGAGTTTGTCAGACTATTTTTTGTGTTCTCAAATATTGTTAAAATAAATATGTTTAATTAACTAACTTTTCATGAAACTAAGATATATAAAAAATTTCGGTAAGAAAGTTGTAGATCGGTTTGCAAAACGTCCACTTAGATAGTTTTGAACTTTATATCTGTTAGGCATTAGTGTATTTCTGCTAATTGCAAAAGCCCACGCAATACAAAAAATACCACCAAAATAGAAAAAAATACCAAAACTACGCTCATGCAGATAGCAAGAAGGAGACGTACAAACATTTCGGCAGCAGGAGCTGCATAAGCCTTGCCCTCCTTAAGCGCTAACAGTATCATTCACTAATATTAGAGGCATCCTATCCAAACGTGACATAGTCTCATCTTATATCGATGGTAGCTTTTCTGATATTCTTGTCTTCACTGAGACATGGGTTAACACTGACATGAATGGCATTGAAATTTTTACGGATGCTAAGAAATGCAACATCTATCGATGCGATTATCCAGTCATAAGGGGTGGTGGTGTTCTTATGGCGGTTAAAAACTCTATCACGTCTGACGTCGTTGCTTCCCATTGCAAGATTGAAATCATATGGGTAGGTTGCACAATTGATTCTCCAAGGGTATTGCTCGGCAGCTGTTATCGTCCCCACGATTGTCATCTTTCTTAGATGACATCAGAAAGGTGAAGGGGAGAAGGGGGAGAGAGATGAAGGGGGAAGTAAAGGGAAGAGTGGAAGGGGGGCACCCTAGGGGCGTCCACCGTATATTATTTTTCTCTTCTTCTCTTTTTTCTTCTTTTTCTTTCCTTTTTCTTTTTTTTCCTTTTTTTATTTTCTGTCTTTTTTTCCTCTATCCTTGCCCTCCGATTTGAGATTGTATAAAGCTGAGCACCAACAAACTGTATCTTTAATCCTGATGAAGGCCAGACTCTAGGCCGAAGCGTCGAAATAAACCACGTTGTGACCGCTCACGGAGGATCTACTGGACTATATGCAACGCTACGGCCACTCAACCACCATGCCTGCCTATATATATATATATATATATATATATATATATATATATATATATATATATATATATATATATATATATATATATATATATATATATATATATATATATATATATATATATATACATCAGTGGCTAGTCAACGGTTGTGCGGCGGGAGCAGTCGGTTTTAGGGGCGAAGCTCCTCTTAGGCAAACCTTGTATCGCGTCACCCGTAACCTAAAAGAGAGACGAGAAGGAAAAAAGAAGGCGTTCTCGTCTTATTTCTTAAGATGCCGTTACTCTGCCGCTACTCATCGATTGGCTGCTGCGCACGCTCTGCCTTAGTGTCTCTTAGTCTCTAGATCGTTGCCGTACGTGTCGGATTGTTGGTGGAATATGGACAAAGCAGAGTGGCGGGTGCGTTGAAGACGCTTGCGCTCGGCTTCCTTGGCCGGTGTCTCGTCGGTGTTACCCACGCGCCTGCTGCTATCTCGAACGTGATCGCACGCATGGACGCATGCATGGACAGACAGAGACGTGGACGGATGGACAGACAGACGCACGTAGAGGCAAGCAAAGACATATGAACAGACAGTCGGAAGCACGGGCACTTCGCCCCACTGATCATCATTAACTCCGTGGATATGCTGCTATTTTTTTCGAATCAAGAAACTCGCTTGCAGACGCCTCCTGCATCAGGGTTGCGGAGCAAGAGGAGGGAATGTAGTAGAGGAGAAATATTAGGAGAGATGTGAATATGTAAGGGGGGAGCAGGGTGACACAGAAAGTTGTCTTATTCACAGTGTCAGTACATTCGGAAGAATTGAAATGCACTGAGCTGAAATAACTAAACACGCGCACGCGAACACTGGAAAGCGATCATCGTGTTCGGCGTGCCTATTTCAGATCAAACAAGGTAACACAGCCTTCGAAATGAAAGAAAGCGGGGCCACTGCAGTGCAAGTCTCTGAAATCTCGTCACGTTCGTAGCGCGAACAGCGACAAAAACGGCTCTATGGCGTGGAAACGGGAAAAGAGCGAGATAGGACTACAAGCAGATGGGAAGTATAAGCAAGCCAGCAAGAAATTCCAGACACGATCTCTTTCTGCCACCTAGTGGCATGGACGTACGTGCAACCTAGATTTGGGACCTGATGGGCTTTTGCGGGACCCTGTCTGCTTATTATTTCGACGATGTTCCTTCATCGTGCCGTTTGTGTGGTCGCCCGTGTAACATTTTGTTTGCGGCCTCCCATAGCGAGGAAGCTTCGGGCTGCAGTTAGACCTTCTCTGAGTCACGTCCGGCTAATGCGGTCCCCAAGGGTAATCTCGAGCGCTTAGTGCACGTTACGAAATGGAGTTTAGTAATGTAGCTCCCCTTGAGAAAAAAAGGAAGAGGGGATAACGCAGTATGTGTGTGTTCTCGTGCGCTCATACCCTGAATAACTTTTTTTTTTTTTAAGAAGTGAAGCGTTACTTGTTGTGTTAGAATAAGATCACATACATCATAAAATATTCATAGCCATGTAGACCATGACATATCTTCAATACAAAGACCAACACTGAATGCAATGACTTTCCGAAATTCTGAAACTAAAGCCTTAAAACATTACACTTCAGCTGCGCAAGAGCATCAAGAAGTTCTAAAACATTTGCAGAAGACGCGGCGCCCGATTTGCCTCTGAAAGACGAAAGATTTCGGGTGTGGAGCGACGATGGAATGTTCGGTTGGTCTCCGTGCAGATGCTGCTGGAGCACTGCGTCCCTATCAATCGTCGGCCAACCAAGGAGTTAAAGCGCTATTGTGTTTTTAAGAACTACGGGCCTTCGTGTACGTCTCTAACTATTGTGCAGTTCTAGCGCTACATTTTTTCAACCGATTCCTTTCTGTTTTAGGTGCGAATGCACTTTATAAGCGACCCTGAATCCGCCGTCCACGGTGCGCCTCCTCTTCTCCCCTAGCAACGGCGCGAAGAGCGGAGAGGAGCGTCTGTAGCAACGGCGTAGCGACGTCACACACTACGTGATTGCGCTTGTAGTTAACCTATGTCTGCATTTATGATATTTAGCGCATTGCTGTACAACTTAGTGTAATTCGTTTACTGTTTTATGTATTCTGCTGTGAACCCGCCCCCCTCCTTTCCTGCCTTGATTCTGTTGGAGATTGGCAGTATTTCTAAATAAGAAAAATAAAAATGTCAAGCAAAATGACGCCTGTTTTAAGAAACGATTCTCTTTTAGCTTTGAATAAAAGTGGGCGCCTTACGGGGAGAAAAGTTAAAACTAATTACCAGGTTTTTCAATACACCGTTATTAAAATTTTCACCACAAACAAAATTCATCCAGAAAGAGAACTAATTAATTTCTGCAGGCTACACTTGCAGATGTTGCGAATATACTTAAATTTCATTTTTCAAAGCGTGGTTATCGGACGCGAACATTTTTCCCAGATAATATACTTAACGAATAAATTCATGAGCATGAAGAATTACGTTGGCCTACTGATTGGCTAACAGGAGGCCGCGTGAGGGACCATTCGGGTGATACATTTCACATAGGTTATTAAATCATTGATTGATTGATAAGTGGGGTTTAACGTCCCAAAAACACTATATGATTATGAGAGACGCCGTAGTGGAGGGCTCCGGAAATTTAGACCACCTGGGGTTCTTTAACGTGAGGTTATTAAATCATGAGCGGAAAGCAGTCTTGATCTGCTTTTCACGACACAACTTCATTTTAACTTTTCTGCATTGGTAAATTGTGCATCACAACTTAGATAGCATGTAAATCAGCCGTATTTTCCACTCTCGTTTGCAACAATGCTTTCACCTGACCATCACCTATTCTGTCTAACTTAACTAAAATGTCAGATGAAAAACTGAATGGTTTGTTAGTTTATGAACGCACGAAATCATGTGTTTTTTTAAGAGCAGCAGTATGACGTGGCTGTGAGTAATACGTTTTGCCGATCTCTAACAACACTTTATTTTGCATCTCCTCTACTCAACATGCATTTAATCTAAAGTATAATCGAATATACCATTTGATGGCAAGTACGTATGAAATGTGTAATAATACACAAAATTACAAAAAGAAGGCATGTGCGTGGTATATGCGCGTTTCATTTACTTTGGCAGAAGGCATCTTCACATACGTAGAAACCTGATTACGGCCGTAATTATAGTAAAAAAAGCAGTCAACTTTTTACACAATGTAAATGGCCGATGGAGTTAAGTGTGAATCAAAGCCCTTCCTACAGATAGTCCATAGTCGCTTTAAAATTTTGGAAAGGTGGCCACTGACAATCACATCTTAACTTACATACCAGCTCACATAATCACATCTTAACTCCGCTGTGATAATCACATCGGAGCGAATAAATCTGCCTAATTAAGTTGGCGAAATCGAAACGAATGAACCAAACAGCGCTCCTACTATTCGCTTCAACAACGCACTCAATGACGACACTGCTTTCCTCGCTGTTATCTACCGCCAATTTAGAGACTTCGCTTCGTGGCCGCTTATCGACGTTCGCTTATTATTTACGGCAAATGCGAAGGAAACAATGACGTCTTCGAAGGCGTTGTCGAAGTGAATGGTAGAGGCACTGCTTTGTGTGTCGATTTTAGTTTTGCCAGCTAAATTAAGCAGATTTCATTGATCCACGGTGATTACCAGCTGCCATCTATCCAAAAGCTTTAAGAGGCTGTGAACCACTCGTAGGAAGTACTTGAATTCGCCCATTTCAATCGACCAGATATTTTCACGGGTTCAAATGCTAACTGTTTTAATTTCTTTAATGACTGTTGTACATAATTTTCGCACACATCTGATGATGCATTTTGTCAAAGTAAAGGGAGTGCTGCAGGTAGGATTCAGATGCCTTCTTTCTGCAATTTTAAAATACAATTGAACACATTTCTTGAAATATTCTGTATAGCAATATAGCACAGCCAACGAAATCAAAACGAGGCCTCGGTCAGTGCCTATAGTTATCTGCAACATGGAGAATAGCCAGACACTTCGACCACTCTTTCAAGAAAACAGCAGCGCTTTGACTTCTTCCATCCTTGCCGAGTTTCGCATATATAAATAGATGTAAGTGAACAATATCCTGATAATATTAATGAGAATTATTAAAAAATTATTTGAAGAAAAGTATAGGGTATTTTAGTAGTAATTATATTGTAAATTCGCAGAAAGAAAAGTAGACGAAAAGATAACTTGCCGCCGGAAGATACTGAACCGGCGACCTTCAAATAACGCGTCCGATGCTCTACCCAATGAGATACAGCCGTAGCCACATTACCGCACAATTTATAAAGGTTATATGTGCATTTCAAACGCAGGAGTGTTAGTCATTGTATTTATACATGGGGATGTCAGAAATCACATACTGTCATCATCCGGATATGTAACTGAAGCAAAACTACTCAACAGTTTGGGCTGTGCAACAGGTGTTCAGCTGCCTACGTGCTGCAATCACCAGAAATGTGGGATAGCACGTTTTCAAACGTTCAGGGCCCCAGAAACGTATCTATAGGGGTTCACATAGGAGCACGGCCCCACGGTGTCGCGAAGTGCACTTGCAGATCGAACATCGCGCTTCACATGATATGATATATTGTAAGATTTACGCTCGCTTACTACATGAACAAAACAACACACCGTCGACCACATACGTGGAGTTAGTTTCCGCTTTTATAAACAAAATTAGCGAAGGTATGAACTTCTCGCGACTACGCAGCCGGTACTGACCTGCAGGATAGCTGGGAAACAAACAAGCACAAGGAAGATGTACAGGATGAACACAATCGCTATCTTTCGACGAAAAAGATAGCGCTTGTGTTCATGCTACACTTCTTTGTCCTAGTGTGTTCACACGCTATGCTGTAGGCCAGTTTAGGATTAGCCAACAAGCCCGTACCGGTTCCCTTGGCGCCGCCAAAGCTCACCCACTTTCTGTATTTGGCAGTCGATTTTGCCGCGGCTCGTACTGCAAACCATGTTTCCCATCTGCAGTGGGGACGCAGTCACTGAATGCGTGACAAACCTCGCGTCTCCAACATGGTATGCACAGTTTTAGCGAGACGGGGCCAACGCTGCGATAGGCCGGTTCACAGAAGACAGTGACGACTGCGAGGACCAACTGCGGCTCTGGCTCTGTGCTGCGTTGGCCCTGGCGTTGATGAAACGGCAACCAACTCCCAGTACGCTAGACACTGCTTAACGCCACAGGGATGGCACCGCATACGAGGGTGCAGAAGAAGGGTGCGCTCACTCAGAGGGACGTGTCTCGCTTTCGTATTCTCCATCTCAGCAGAAGCGTGCAGCAGTATAGAAGCGACGTCCAGACTGTATAGCTAGGGCACAAAATCAGCGGCACCGCTTGCACATATGAGAACCACCAAGTACGGTTAATGTGCACTTACGTGAAATATGTGCTATGTACGAAGTTAGCGCGCAGTGACTAACTACCTCCTACTTTTCTAAACGTGTTTCTCATACACGAATGTATATAAAACAACAGCTAAAATACTGCACAGAATTTAGTCGAGCACTGGAGTTCGCTCTGCTCAGTGTCATCAATCATTTTGGCTTCCCGAATCGGAAAACAACGAAGAAACCGAGCATGCAAGCTCCATAGAATCGGTGACACGGAGAAAGTTCTTTCTTCGATCGTGACCGACGTGCCATGCTGCCGCTACTCCGAATGTATGTAAACAGTTTGTTTTTGTTTTACTATTTCGTCCCATTTCAATACATGCGGCTCGTCTTTTCATTTCACGGGCACTGCACTCAGATGTAAGTATAGACGATATCGCCGCTCTTTTAGACGGCGATGTGATGCTTCGTGCCAAAATAATACAACCTTTGTCTAAAAGAGCGTTTCCTATAGGCTTCGAAAAGCTCAGTGTGTGAATATGGGCGCAGCTTTAGGCTTATAAACTAAGTTTGCAAGCGTAGATATACAAATGAACAAAAGCAATAAAAGGCCTTAATTTGCGCTATATGACAAACCAGCGTAATTTATCATGTAATTCACAATCCTCTCAACCTATAAACGCCACTTTTGATGAGCTACAATTGTACATTTAGATAATATTTTTTATATTGCACTAGCGAGAGCGACGTTAGCATGGACAAAATTATGAACAGCGTTTGTGAGATATCGAGCAGCCGGCAATCCAATCTTCAAATCCTTTTTTATCGAAACTTTATGCAGCTGTCACACACGAATAACGTGTTACTCACTGAATCGTGACTAGTAATTAAATGCCTAAAACCAGGAACAGCACTATTAATTTATTTTATTTTACAGAACACTGCGGTCGAAAGACCAACCAGGGGCATAATAAAAAGTGATTCAAAATGTAACTTAAATAAAAAGAAAGTTCAAGCAATAAAACATGTTAACGCACTAGAACACAGGATAACATTTGAACAAAGTTAAATGACAGCAAGAAATTGCAAATTGCAACCGGAGAATGCAAATCAAGTACAACGTGTGACAGTCTGAGATCTTGAGCTGTACGGTTAAAAATGGAAAGATACATAGCTATCGAAGTCAGGATTTCCATTATCACAGAATGCTTTAAAAGGTAACGCGTTCCAATCATTGATCGTCCGAGGAAAGAACGAGTTCATGAAAAGATTAGTACGTGCGAAGTAAGGTTCAAGAGTGTAACTGTGAGTATGTCGAGTTTGTCTTGAGATTCGATTTCTTATATGAGTTTCTGGACAAATGTTAGATTTACGGAAATAATGTGAGTGTAGAAATTTCAGCCGGGCGACAGCTCTTTGGTATTGTAAAGTAGGGATATCATTAATGGCCATGATCGTTGTTGGCGAGTAATTTTTGTGGTAGGCATTAAAGATAAAGCGAACCGCCTTTCGCTGCACCATCTCAAGCTTTTTAACATCTATCTTTATATCTGGGTCCCAAAGGACCCTAGCATAAGCTAACTTTGGTCTTATAAAAGCATTGTAGGCAACATTTTGATTTCTGAGGGCGCAGTTTTTAATTTGTGTCTTAAAAAACTGAGCTTTCTAGAAGCAGATGAGCATGTTTTATTAATGTGGCTAATGTTAGGTGGCTTGTAATTGTGACGCCCAAATATTTATATTCGTTAACCTCAGTCAATGGACAGTTGTTGAGAGAATACGTATAATTAAAACGGTGTTTTTTATTTGTTATATGCTTGACAACTAATTTATCGCTATTTAATTTCAGTGACCAATCTTCACACCACTTCGAAATGGCACAAAGGTTGGATTGCAGGCATTTCCGGTCATTCGGAGCAGTAATCGTTTTAAAAAGTATGCAGTCATCTGCAAAAAGCTTTATGTGGACTTGTGATGTGTCTATTGATTTAACAATGTCATTTATATACACTAGAAAGAGAATAGGTCTCAAAACACTACCTTGAGGAGCTCCGGATGATACTGGTAGAATACCAGACATGCAGTCATTTACTTTAACATACTGCTTACGATTGTGAAGGTAAGAACGCATCCAGTCAATGAGGTTAACTGGTAGGCCTAGAATATGTAATTTAGAAATGAGTTTGCTATGCGTGACAAGATCGAAGGCTTTACTAAAATCTAAAAAAATAGCATCATTTTGATTCCCCGTATCAAGCGACGACATAAACTCATTAATTGTTGTAACTAGCTGCATTGTGTCGATAATTTTTTCCTAAATCCGTGCTGTAACGGTGACAGCAGGCGGTTTTCCTCAAGAAATGTTGTGATGTAATGTGCGACTATGTGTTCCAATAGCTTACATGACGTACACGTTAAGGAAATAGGCCTGTAGTTTGCAATGTTTAAACGATCCCCTTTCTTAAACACCGGTACTACACGTGCCATGCGCCAGTCATCAGGAATGAAGGAATTTTCGAAGGAGAGGCAAAAAACGTTTGTAAAAATGTGCGCAACGGGTTCGGCATATTTACGCAAGAATGTGTTAGAGATATTATCTGGACGAGCTGAAGATTTATTTTTCAGGTTAAGCAGCAAAGAAAATATACCCTCATAAGTTATGAACTCGGAAGACATTACACTGGAAGAAGTTTGTCATGTGGTGATTCTTGTTGGGGAGCAGAAAATACGGAGCAGAAGTATCTGTTAAACTGATCAGCGACAACCGACGCATCATTTACAATGGAACCATCAACAGTTAGTTGACTGGGCGTTGCATCCGTTTGTTCTAAATATCGCCAGAATTTTTCAGGGCTTTTTGTCAAAGGTTTAGGTAATGAATGAGTGAAAGACCTAACTTTTGCGTCGGAAAGTTTGGGAGCAAGGCTTACTTAATTTAGATATCTCACTAACTGTTTTTTTATGTTTTTTGGCTCGTTTTAGCCTACAGTGTAAAGGAATTATTTCTCTTGTCATCCATGGGTTACTTTTGTTAGTGCGAACATATTTGGAGGGGACAAATTTTTCAATGCGATAATGAATAGTTTCTTTCAGAGCATCCCAGAGAGATGTGACGCAGCCTGGCATGTTATCACAAAATTCCCACAAACAGTCAAGTATTGCATGGTCATCGGCTTTAGCGAAATCTTTTATTAACTTTTTTCCTTGTTTTTTGTGCAACTTCGCATCACCAAGCGCAAAGGAAAGGTACACCGCCTTGTGGTCCGACACACCGTCAAACACATCCACAGAGTATGTAGAAATATCATTACTAATAAAAATTAAATCTATTACCGAACGGGCACTTCCCGCTTCTCTTGTGTACTCGGTAACAGCTTGTTTTAGGTCACACATAATTATAATATTCACAAGAGGGTTTATGTCAACATCGAAAAAGGAAACGGGGTCACGCCAATAATTGCACGGAATATTAAAATCACCGGCGAGTATCACCCTGTTGTTCGAAAGCTCAGCCATATGATCGCACAGTTTGGAAATGTATTCAGGGGAAGCTGATGGATGCCTATACACAGCACATACGATAAAGATATGGCCCCAGCAGTTTACTCTGAGGAACAAACTTTCATGACCATCGATTTGGTTTATAACAACACCTGTCAATGGATGCCGTAAAACAATGGCTACGCCGCCGCCCCTACTTGGCCGATCACAACGAAAAATGCTATAGTTTGGCGGTATTAAAGCGCAATCACAAACGTTGTCATTTAACCAGGTTTCCGTGATTACTGTTATGTGTGGATCATGTTCAAGAAGCAAGAGTTCAAGTTCGCCAATTTTATTTACAAGGCTCCGAGCATTAAAATTTAGTTTCCTGATATATTTTGCCTCTGCACGCGTTGTACGTTAACGAGTGGCGTCCCACTGCTTTGGAAGTGCTACACGTTCATTTCTGGTATCGTCCCATACAAAGATGGTGTCATCAATTTTCAACTTATCATGCAAAAGAGATACGCGCTTCTTATTCACTCGGTCAACTTTGGCGCTATCCCAAAGAAGCTTGTGCACGCGCAGTGGTTCATGACTGTAGTCATTTTGGAGGAAAATGTTTGTCCCTTTAAGTTTGTATTTTGAATGACAGCCTGGTTTTCATTAAAATCTCGAAAATAGGCTATTACTGGGCGTCGGCCAGCGTGGCGGCCAAGGCGGTGAATACGGGCTATAGAGTCGCATTTAACTCCAAGTTTTTTCTCAAAAATGTCTCCAACAACACTTTTTCTTAATGATGCCTCGTTTTCCCCGCTATTTTCCAAAATGCCACAAACGATTATGTTGGACCTTCGACTGCGATCTCCAAGGTCAACAAGTTTTCTGCTTTGCAAGGCCACTGAATTTTGAAGGGATAATGACAATGATTGAAGCGCTGTAATTAGCGGCAAGCTTTCCTTTGGTTCTTTCATGAGTTGCTCTAGTGATTTTAAACGTGAGTCAAGATCACGAATGAGCTGTACACACTCGCTAAACGTATTTTTCATTTCAGTAACCTCGGCGTGAATATCGGCCTGTTTCTTCACTACATTCTGTAAAATATCAGCTGTGGAGGGACCCGGGTTGCTTTCAACATCGCCACAAACCAAAAATCCAAGAGCTACGTAACAGTCATAGGTAATACTCAAACAAGCGCCTGGGCACAGCAAAACCAATAAAAACATCTCATCTCCACTCCTAATTGTAGATAATGAACAACTAACCTGCACAGTGAGAACAAACTTCTTGGTTAGCGGCATGGTCGCAGCCGTTTCGCCGTGCCCACAGGTGAAGTAGTTCCGTGGTAGTGCTTTTATACTGTCCTTGGCGCATGACGTCACGGACATGCGCAGATCCTGAAGAGGGGTGTCCAACATGCCTGGCATGAATGTTGATCTTGATTGCGGCCGTGTGTCTGAGCTTGCGTTGGACGCACTGGGTCCAAGGCACACTTTGCACGAAGTTGGTAAGCCGGCGATCGCTAACAGGAAAACCTGCACAGCGAGAACAAACTTCTTGGTTAGCGGCATGGTCGCAGCCGTTTCGCCGTGCCCACAGCACGGCGAACGGCTGCGATTTTTTTTTTCGTCGTAACATAGGAAATTCAACCGTCAATTTATGTGTTACGCTATATATGCCCCAGTGGTGGACCAAAAGGGGGGTGTGCTAAAGATGACAACCCCCATCGCCCAACCCCCTAAAGCATGTCTCCGCCTTCCTCATCTCTCTCTTCAGTGCTTCCAGCTCGTCTTCACACGTGCTGGCCACTCAAACCCATTCCTAACGAAAGCTTCGCGCTGCGAAATAAGCGTACATCTCAAATAAGCAACTGGTTGGGAGTAAGGACCCCTGTTAGCACAAATTAATAGTGCTTATGCTTTGATGGGGCTCTTGTGAAAATAGTAACCACGAAAAATAACAAAAAATGTCACAAACCCTTCTCTCTCTATGGTTTTATTTCAAGCAACCGCAACGTTTAAAATGAGTGTCTCCATCCACTCAAAGAATAAGCAAATATTGATTATTACGTACGCACAGCTCCACTCTTCTGAGAAACGCGCAATAATAAAGTCCTATCGTACGTCTCGTCACGTGAATAACATACGATGGCAGAATAGCCCGAGGGACCGGGTGGTGCGATCAGCGACACGGAGGGGAGGGCGCCTCATCTCGGTGAGACGGAAAAAATAAAACAAGCGCTGCGCGAGAAAGATCGGCAAGAGAGACGTTTCCCATTGGCGAATCTGCTCGAATCCTGAGTGCCAGCTCGCTCGTAAATTTCCGGTGCCTTTCAAAGAGCCCCGAGCGAGAAGAGCTCGGGCTCCCTGTGAGTACCGAGTCTGCAGCCTCGGGGATCGCAAAATGTGGCACCAAGCAAGGAACGCCGGAGTGGAGAGGGCCTCGATCGAGAGCCCTAATTATTTGCCGCCTCCGACAGACACCTCCATAAATTCCCGAGCGCCACGTCTCACATCGCACGTCGCTCTCCACAATGTGCCCCCTCTCTCATTCGCGTTCATGGCGTCGGTCTTCGGCCATAGCCTGCCTAGCGCCCCTTCACGAGGCCTGCCGCAGCGACGCTTTCCTGCGCCTTTTTTAGGAGAATTATAGGGACGCAACATGGCTTTAATGCGCTAGACAATTTGTTATCTGCGCCCTCTGTTGCTGGGTGTGCGCGACACTGCGAGAGATACTACCTGCATAGATTGCCCAAGTGGGTTATTTCCTGGGGACCCTGCTCCCTTAAATTCTGCTTAAAATAATAAAAACCAACCCATAATAGAGTGAAGGAAGGTATAGGCGACCTTTATTATACTGTTTTAAGTGTACTGTAGTAACTGTGTATTGTCACACAGAACGTCGAAAGCCCGCCACAAAGGTTTTCCAGGTTGTGCTACTCAAGCCGTACTTCACGCGTTAGTAATAAAAAAAAATATTTGAAGAAAATAATGTGAACGAAAAGACAACTTGCTGCCGGCCGTGATAGAAACTTTGGATTGCGATGCCTATGATCGAGTAGAGCATTCAAGTTGTATCAAACAGAGAAAGGAGCATCTCAAATTTTCTCTCTTCGCGCATAAAATAAGGTCACTTTTCCTTGCGCATAGTAATAACTACTTTACCCCACCCCTTCGACCCAGGGTTAGTTACAGTATGTCGATAATGACGGAGACTCAAGTGAATTGTTTCTTCCTTCTCGTAGTGACAATGATTATGCCGAACAGCACCCTCGTGACCAGCCTAAGCGTGTCATTCGGTATAGCCCCGATGACTGCAGGCTTGAGACTTAATGAAACATGGCAGGGCGACAACGAAAGCCTAACAACGACTTCAAAACGAGGGGCTGGATGTGAGATTTCGCGTACTCTGTGAACCTCGTGTCACTCGTTGAGACTGTAATGGTGACTCATTTTCAGAGCTGGTCTAGGCGCGTGCGCGCAATTGCTGTATTCACGGCAAGTGATGCTGCCGATTAGCCGTCGTTATAACCTTTATTAGTACGTCTTCGGGGCCTTGCCGAAGCAACACGTGGAAATAATAAACGTGAAACAAACAAACTTTTCCGTAAAATTAGGTTATCAAAGACACCTGCTGTAACACTGCGAAGATTTATACGGCATCCGACTGCTCAACCGCGGTGGTTATGTCGCCACGACACTTTTCATGCACAGAACCGGATGAGATGCATGGCCGATGCGAGTCGTGCCCATAGCTGCGCGGGATCCCAGGTTTCGTTTCATAAAGAGCTAATCGAATGGTGGTGAACGTGCGTCACGCAGAGCATTTAATGGTCATGGCTGAATGCTCGGAGCAATACGCCTACGGTGAACGAAAGAGCTGCGGCTCTTAATGGGATTTTCATCCATGGGGCTCTTCTTTCGACACTCCATAAAACCGAGACCTGCAGAGGTTACCAGCCGGAGATCGCTGCGCGCTCTGTTCGGAAATGTTTTCCGAATTTCCGGTGCATTAAGTGCGTCAGGACTGTTCTTTCGTCGGTTCAACGCGCTTTTACGACCACTGCTTAGTTAATGGGTGTGGATTACGTAGGCCATTGAATCGATGTGCACGGGCTGTGAAGCCGATATTGACGTCCAAGTTCAGTATACGGGAGCGATTAACCCAGAAGTCCTATAATAATGAGGATAATGACCCCTGCCTATGATACTGTAAGCACTCTGTGTTGGCGTGAGCATTCGATGTATCGCAATTTACCGGACTAGATTCTAAATTATGCTGTTATGGCGCACTGTTGTCAGGATGCTTTGGTTTAAAAGTATCATCTTTGTTCGTCTCCTTAGTAACCAAAATTGAGTTCTAGTGCTGAACATCAGCCTGCATACACTTGGATTTCATCTAGCTATGGGAACCCTGCAAGACAAGACTATAGGTTGTGTTCGACTTGCCACTCTGTGCAAAACAGCACAAACCAACACGAAGTACTCGGTGGCTCGTATAGTTGACCGAAAGGCGGTTGGGAACATCTAACTAATAAAGCAGGAAATAAACGAAGGTTGACCTTGATCAGGGCAACAGAGACTTCATCTCAATGTGCACTAAACAAGTTGTGCATGCAGAATTACCTCGGCAGTGACCACTATTTTTTACTTGAATTACGAGACAACCGACTGCGATTCTCCTGACTGTGATATCTATCCGCTTCGCGCTTGAATTTTGATTCACTGTCTGCAAGTCTCTAAATTTCACAAATTTTAAGTCACTCAATATATTCCAGCAAAAAGAAGTCACTTTTAGAAAGCTTTAAAATTATTCTTAATTGGTGGTTATATGAAATTCTAATTATTCTGCATGAAGACATGTTCTATTTCTACAGAAACGTATAAAACATTAGGCTCAAACTGCACATTCGAATCATTCTTTGCTGTGTTCCTTTCAAGCAAAAACTAATAGCACTTACGACACTGATCCTGGAAGAGGCCATGTCGAGCGCCTCGTCAAACATCGTAGTGCGTTCAGCAATGGGATTGCTCGCAGCTATACACAGTGCATAGGGCATAAGTCATGACGCTTTGACTATGCAGAGAGAGAGAGAGAGAGAGATGCAAGGAAAGGCAGGAAAATTAACCAGAAACATATATGGTTTGTTACCCTTCACTGGCGGAAGGGATAAGTGAGAAAATGATGCGGAGTGTTCAGTTGATCCTATGCCCTATTCGTCTTGTCCTTCCTTTCCTAGAAGTGCGAAAGACCACCAAAAAACAAGTTGCGTCCATACATATTTGGACACAGCACCTAAAGGAGCTATATTCTATGGTATCAGTATGAAAACGCATATGATCTGACAACAGTACTGCAAAGGCCAGAAGTACCTACTAGCTAAGAGCATAATGTGCCGCGTGAACAGAATTAAGGGAAGAAAATCACAGTGTATAGCCATTTTGCCTTCTCATTCAATTGCCTAGACGGACCACTGCCGCCTCCGTAACCATTCTACATCCAGTGTGGTTATGCACTATACAGGGTGTCCCACGTAACTTTAGCCAGAGTTTAAAAATATGTCGGAACACGTAATTACGAAGGGACCAAATGCATGTTGCTTACCGTTGCCTGGAGTAAGTCAGACTATTTTGTGTGTCCTCAAATATTGTTTATTAGATGTGTTTAACTAACTTTTAAAGAAACGAAGGTAGATAAAAATTTCAATGAGAGAGTTTCACGGGCATTTGTAATTATCAGAAAAACCACTAATACTTAACAAATATAAAGTTCAAAGCTATTTATTTCGACATCTTGCAAACTTATCTAAAACTTGCTCTATGAAATTTTTATCCATCTTCGTTCCTTCAAATGTTAATTAATTAGGCAGATCTCATAAAACAATATTTGAGAAAACAAAAATAGTCTAACTTCAGGCAATGGTGAGCAACATGCATTTGGTCGCGTAATAATTTTATGTCCCGGCATATTTTTAAACTCCGGCTAAAGTTACGTGGACACCCTGTATATACGTCTGGCGTGGAAGGCATTACAAGCTTTCTGCACCACACGTGCCCCCACAATCGGCTCACCTATGACGGAGCGATTATGCTTTGGATAATGCGATGTCGCGTCCCACTGCGTGGCGTCGCCGTGACGGGAAATGATATCATTAGACCGTGTCAAATGTTGGCCATGCGTGATGAGACGATGACGTAACAGGTCAACATCATGATTTTTCTATTGCTCGAGCTGACGCCACAGAACTCTGACTTTTCGTGTCTGGTAAGGCATCCAATGCTTCCGCCTTAAAGTAAAATTAGCGTGCCTTCATTCAGAAACACGCACATGTCAGCAAAATAAATGCGTACTACTGTGTAATGTATGAGTGCGTGTGTGTGCGTGTGTGTGCGTGTGTGTGCGTGTGTGTGTGCGTGTGTGTGTGCGTGTGCGTGTGCGTGTGTGTGTGTGTGTGTGTGCGTGCATGCGTGCGCGAGTGCGTGTGCGTGTCTGTGCGTGTGCCACATGAACGAAACCTCTAACCCTGCTTCATTCGGAGAACGATGTTCATCAATGGCATCCACCAATGAAGAACAGTATTGCGGGGACCGTGTAGCATGGCTTGAACGCCGTGCATAAATGAAAGCGGTCCCACGTTAGAGCTGCGGTAGAATCCTGCCAACGCCACCCTTCGACCTGTAGAGAACAATGTATAACAAAAGATTCCATCGACGCAGACGCGACACGGGCAATCCCAATCGGTTCAAGATCATTACGCATTCCGCCCACGTGCTGAAGAACAAGAAGACCCTAGTTATAATTACGCCTTCTCACTAATGGTTCGCGGTTGAAATAGAGTGCTATAGCTTCTGTGTGTGGCACGTTCACCATTCTATGGTATGCGAAAATGGCTTCGCCCACTGTTATTCTGGGTTTCAGAGATCACTGCATACGAGAAAAACTAGTGGGCGTTGAAGTTTCCAGTCACAGTTTGTGCCCTACTCCGGAACGTGCGTCCAGGAGAAAACGCCCTCGGATGACGAAAAGCTTCAACGCTTAAAATGTGCCTGTGGGTGTGCGCTTTAAGAGGCGGCTTAGGATGGTTCGACACACGAAAGTTCATTATTGTAAGTTCACTCACTCGTAGATACAGCAAAATGCCACTTGAATGAACATCAAGTAATCTAGTTGTACAAACTCACTTTCGTTTCTCCACCCCACTCCCGAAACGCTGTTGGATGCAGTTCTAATGCATTTCGGTTTAACGAAATCAGCGCACAGTTCCACGAATATAATTCTTGGCGCCGTCCAATGCCTTTCACGTCATACTTGACAGTAATTATCCAGAAGAAGAGGTGGAGAAAGAAAGTATAGTCCTTACGAGTAAGCACCAAGAATTTCAGCTAAGGGAGCGGTGCTGTATACTTATCCGAAAAAGTTAAGTCCACTGCAGCTGCAGTGTTGTGCCAAAGAATGTTTACGAGAGCTAGGGCAATACTCACCGAATTGATGAGCAGTGCAGTCGTAAGTGTACAACTGCAACAAAATATTACTACAGGCTTCAAAACATGCTAATTCAGCAGAGATTCACATTCAGGTAAGCTGGATTTCAAATAACAGGGCTCATATATTCTTTAAAAACCTCATGCTTTTTTTAGCTCCTGATGACAATTTGCGGCTAGTAGTTTGAATTCCGCGAACTTTCACTGTGACAATTTTCTTCTTGATGTCTGTTAATGTTTGGTAAAATAAAGTTTCACTGCACATAGAATATGGCTGTGAATGATAGTGGGTGCATCTGTAAGTATATCACGAAATACGTACTTTTCGGCTTGGTTTGATACTTGACTACAAGGTGCTTTTTTTGTCCACTGCACTCGAGCGACGTGATAACGCGAGCTCACTTATCACATAATTTGTCATTCTTATTTATTTGCTGTTATGTTTATGCACTGATTAAATGCGGCAAAAAAACCTTTGCTAGTTCCAGTGATTGATTCATTGGTATGCGAGGTTTAACGTCCCTAAACCACCATCTGTATATGAGAGACGCCGCAGTGGAGGACTCCGGAAATATTTTTGCACCCAAATGTGAGCACACGGGCCTACAGCATTTTCGCCTCATTCGAAAACGCAGCCGCCACAGCCGGAATTCGATACCGTGATATGCGGGTCAGCAGCGGAATACCTTAGCCGCTAGACTGCCGAGGTGGGGTAGCTAGTTCCAGTGAGAGTGACGGTACGTTCACAGCAAAATAGGTGGTACATTAGATTCATGATATCGCAAACACGCGGCATATAGAAACAGTTAGGCACACGTAGGGTCTTCAATCATAAGGACACCATAACATAATGAGCCACCATCCCCTCATGGCCACTTGAGCGCTTGTCTCAAAATGGAAAATGGGCTGTGTGTGTATGCGTCTTCTTTGGGCGCGTTAAGTCGTGTATCCCGCACAAGGAGTTGTTACTGTATGCCCTTTATTTTAGCACACTTGCTAAGCTCTAAAACGAACTCCAGTGAAGCCTCACAGTGAATTGTAACACTTCCCTACAACAGTGAAGCTTAAGCGGGTATCTAACACCGTTGTACAAACTGTGGTATAAGCTGAAAATGCAATCGTACACTTTGAGCTTCTATAGGGCTGTTCATCGCAATTTGAACTTGAAAATAGAGAAATGAGCTTAAATATGAAGGCGATATATAGCCAATACACGGGACGCGTAGACGATGAAAAAGATATCGGACACGAACGAACGCTGGACTTTCAACTGTGCTTTCGTAGAGTCGCAAGCGTTCCAAAAAGCACGCTTAAGGTGAACGCAGGAGCGCGTGCGGCGTGGTGCCCATCAACGCGAACGTGATGCATGGCACACGAACTGCGGGAAAGTTTTTATAGATACGGTTAAGTGGGGCTTTTGGTTCGTCACCAGTGCGCACGCGTCCTACGCTTGCTTCTTCCGTCACCCCGTTAAGTGACGGAAATAGCGGGCGTAGACAACGCTATCTTTGCGTACGCTATTTTGCAGCTGCCTAATATTGCCAGCGCTGATTTTACATCGTCGCGCGCACCGTGGCATCGGGTGCACTTTCAATATTAATATCTAGGGCTTTACGTCCCGAAGCCACGATATGATAATGAGAAACGCCGTAATAGAGGGCTCCGAAAATTGTGACCATCTTGTGTTCTTCAATGTGAACTCGCATCGCACGGGCGTAACCATTTAGCCTCCCCCGACATGTGGTCCCGCCACGGTGGTCTAGTGGCTAAGGTACTCGGCTGCTGACCCGCAGGTTGCGGGATCGAGTCCCGGTGGCGGCGGCTGCTTTTTATATGGAGGCAACAATGCTTGAGGCCCATGTGCGTAGATTTAGGTGCACGTTAAAAAACCCCAGGTTGTCGAAATTTCCGAAGCCCTCCACTACGGCGTGACTCATATACATATGGTAGTTTTGGGACGTTAAACGACAATAATTATTTAACAATATATTTTCTCCACTTCTTGGATACTGTTAATTTTTATGAAATGGAACACGTGAGCGCGTGGAAGGCGTTCTCCGGCAGCTACTTGCAGCACCTTCATGCCGGAGCAAGAGAAAACACATACTCTTTACGCATTACCATGTGGCGAGCAAGACAACCGGCCAACTATCGACCAGAGCAAGACAACTCAAGAAGACGGCTCACCTCATGCATGATCGTATTGAAGGGGGAGTGTGTTTCAATCTTGCTGTTGTTTCCATATCACTGTTGTCTGATGGTCTTGCTCGCCACTTGACAACGAAAAAAGAGGCAGTGATTGCTCTGCCTCTCGCTTGAACGCGCTGCAAGCAGCAGCCAGAGCAGCAGTCAAGCAGCAAGCAGCAGCCAAATACTAAATGGAGGAAACGAACTCGAAAATTGTCAAGCAAGTATTTAAACAACACCAGAATACCAAGCCAAAAGGAAACATCGGTTAGGAAGAAGGTGAAGGAAACAGAGAGGGACTAATTGAAAATGGGAATGCTTACAAAATCATCACTGGAGGGCTACCAAACTTTTAAGCAGAGAATTGCAAGAGAAAAGATCTACGATAATTCTCGGGGTAGTTCTCTGCTCTTCGAAGCTAGAATGGGAGTATTGCGGACCAAGACATACCGAGCAAAATACGAAGGCACAGGCACGGTATGTAGTGCGTGTGGAGAGGAATGTTGTGTAAAGGGCTCCACCCTATAGTCGAAGATAATGGCTCCAAGTTTTTCAAAGCACTAGGGTTTAGAGACAGTGAAGGCAAAATAGACTAAACAGGTAGAAATAACCAGAGGAGGCTAACTGATTGGTGGTTACAATAGATGTGGTAGTGAAATTTAATGCTTAAACACACAGTGATAGCATTAACTTTATGGCTAGGTGGCGTGAGCCACCGCCCGATCTAAAGGGCACAAACAGACACATCCATCCATCCAGAGTGCGCAAGCCACGCACTCACGTGTTTCCTTTCATAAAAATTGACAGTGTGCGTTCATTTTTTTAGCTATATATATTTCCCTGATGATATGCGCCAACTAGACCAACCACAAGTGTTATTACGATGTTCAAGTAAACGGAAAGCATAACAATGCGAAAATGCAACAAACCTAGCGTAGTGCTGATTCGCCATAAATCTCGTGCCAGCCATTACCACGACATCATCGTACTATATGAACCAGCAGTTACGCACCTCCAGTGCAATGAGACGAGTGATCGGAATCGATTGATTGATATGTGGGGTTTAACGCCTCAAAACCACCGTATCATCATGAGAGACGCCGTAGTGGAGGGCTTCGGAAATTTCGACCACCTGGGGTTCTTTAACGTGCACCCAAATCTGAGCACACGAACCTACAACATTTTCGCCTCCACCGGAAATGCAGCCGCCGCAGCCGGGTTAGTGATGGGAATCGCATAAGTTGCGGGTGCCCAGACCCACTAAAGACAACCTGGCCTCGAATCTTATTGATTCGACACAAAGGATTACGTTCTTTACCATTTACGTCTCGATCTTCTGCCACACCAGCATAGCTTCTTGCTGCATGCACAAGATGTGCCATTTGACTGACAGTAACACATCGCTACAGATCGTGCACGTAAATAATATGCCACCCAAACTTCGAAGGACTCGCAAAGCAAAAAGTCATGAATAGACTGAATAAATATTAAGCAAGAAGTCACAAAGGCGGGCTTAGATAGATAGATATGTGGGGTTTAACGTCCCAAAACCACCGTATGATTATGAGAGACACCAGAGTGGAGGGCTCCGGAAATTTTGACCACCTGGGGTTCTTTAACGTGCACCCAAATCTGAGCACACGGGCCGACAACATTTCCGCCTCCATCGGAAATGCAGCCGGGCGAGCTTTGAATGTCACAATAGTAACACGTTTGAATGCTGTCGATGCGAAGCGTCTTGCTCCTTCGTAAAAACCAGGTAGGAAGAACTTCTAGCGAAGTTTTACCCATATTTAAGCGCACGCCGCAGGCTCCGAGAAGGCAGGTATCTTGCCGATGGTACGTTGACGCCGAAACCCGCTGCAAAAACACTGAAGCCCGGCCTTCACTAAGATTCACCACACCAAAGAACACTGCCGCTGATTTTCACCCCGCTTGCGTGCGCTACGGCAGTAGCTACACATTTCGCGAAAACGAAGAGCTCAAGCTAAAAGCGCTTGCGAAGCACCACCCACCGTGCGAACAGCAGTGAAACAAAGTTTCGCGAAGAGCTAGACAACCTGTGCGCGAGAGATATGTGACGGACACGGGAGGGTTTCTTTCAACCAATCAGAAGCGGTGCTCATCGCGGCTGCTGTCTGTCATGGCTGGCGGCTATACGTTATCTAGCGTATCGCCGTAGCTACTTACACCATTTCTTCTGTAATGCTGTCGGTGCCTTGAAAAATGCGTCTCACGGTTCGTATGTTCGACTCGTCGCCTCTGTCTTCCGACTCGGAGATGGACGGATGCGGCATTGCTCACACTGTCACCCCTGTATTCTAGAAGGCCCCTTCACTCAACGCTCCATCTTTACTTGAGAAAGCCGATGGGAGCACCATCTCTAGGCAGGGCAAGTCACTGCATATTAGTGATAACTTGCTGGTATTCTTGAGTGGTGCAGCGTCATTTTCAGCCGAGCAGTGGCGCAGTGCTCTACTCTGTCAAGTGAAGGGTGAAAGTCGAGTCGAGAAGCGTTTGTGAATACGGGGGCCAATTACAGCACAAACGCTCGAGCTGAACGTCGAGCTCGTTGCTGGAGGAAAACCAGCACAGCAGGAACCAGGTGCTGACTGTGGAACTCTGTTTTCTGGTGGGCGCCATTTCGAAGCCCAGCCTAAGATTCTGACGCTCTCAAACAAAATGGCCACCACACGGATGTAAAAAAAAAATGTCAACATGGAAACGCTCAGCTGGGCGAATTACTGGTCACAGGTATAGCTTATGTCGTCATTACCGCTGTAGCTTTAGCCGCTGGTCTCTGGGCAGGTTGACAAAGGAAATGACATCAGCTAAGCGCCTATAAGGCATGAGTCCAAGCGTCGGAATTTTTTTTTAAATACCGGTAATCATTAGAGTTGAAATCATAGTTGAAATAAAAAATAGGAAATGGACATGGGCCGGGCATGTAGCGCGTAGACAGGATAACCGCTGGTCACTAAGGGTAACTAACTGGATTCCCAGAGAAGGGAAGCGGGTTAGGGGCAGACAGAAGGTTAGGTGGGCAGATGAGATTAAGAAGTTTGCGGGTATAAATTGGCAGCAGCAAGCACAGGACCGGGTTAACTGGCGGAACATGGGAGAGGCCTTTGTCCTGCAGTGGACGTAGTCAGGCTGATGATGATGATGATGATGATGATGATGATGAATCATTAGAGATCGTTAACCTACAATGTAAACCATGTTTTAGACACATGTAGGCATTTTAGGCAGGTCGTAATTTTCGCTAATTTTTCAAATTAAAAATTGGGCCTACTGTGTGCTTTCGCTCAAGCAGAAACTTTTTTTCCTAGCTTGTGTCACAGCATGAGTGCCATGACGGGCGCTTTGCCGTTGCGGTGTTGGTCATTTGTGAGACGAGCTTTTGCAGTGTAGAGTCCTGAATTGATACGAGTTTGCTTAAAAATATCAAATGCACTTTTGTTGCCATAATACAAATGACACACAGCGTCACAAAAAGCATTTTTGATGTCGGGCTTCTGTCCTTCTCCTCGAGTGTTACGCGTTCCCGCATCACCTGCTGAGATGTTCATAGCTTTTGTGAACAAAATAGAGGCGTTGACAACGATTTTGGAGCGTCATTACATGTTAGCATTTGATATGAACGCTAAAGAACCAAGAAAATACCACGCATCAAGTAAATTTTATGATTTACAGAAAACTCGTAGTTTGGGCTTTTTGGGTGATGGGTGGTCACACAATTACGCTTGTATCTTTCGGACAAAAATGCGGAGACAGAAACTTTGTGCAACAACATGATGGGCGAAAGATTTCGCATTTAATACGACCAAAAGCAAAAAAAAAAGATGAGAAAAGCTAAACGCTATTTCACTTGGCCTCATACCTTAAACGTACTTTTTGACAATTGTATGAAACTATGATTTGACGCGTTGACAAATGGCACAGATGCCAGCCGACGTGATCATCTGATATGATGCCCGCGCGACCACAGGGCTGCCTCTGATCACCTCACCGGAAGCTGTTGCACTGCTCCGTCGAAAAGGCTCGTGGCAGTTCAGAGCACTTGAAGAGAGAGATAAGAGTAATCGAAAAGAATCATCCGGACACGATGCCGCTCGTGAGGGTGCTGTCGAGCGCTCCATAACCACCAAGTGATGCCGTTATGTGATACCATATCTTTTTTTTTTCTCAGGCCAAATTTATTTTTTATTTTTACATACTGCAGCAAGGTTACAAGGCTATCGCAGTAGTGGACAAAGTGCAAGAAATAGCAAAACAGAAAACAGACGAGATACAAAGAAACAACTACAGGTTAGAGAAATAAAAATATCCTATAAACTGAAGTACGTAAGCAATGTAAAACGAGAACTAGGATTATGAATCAGCGTCTTTTAACGCCTTCAGACATTCATCTTTCTTTAAAAAAACATGTGATGTGGTGTGATATTCTGTTCAGTACATTGGGGGAAAATAAATTGAAGAAGTCAGTGACTGGATGAAACACATATTCACTATAGGCGCATGGCAGTACCTGGTGGATGTTACTTCGGCACGTGATATATAGCTGCTGTGGTATAAAAATTACTGCGAATGAAAGAAAGAGGGAAAAAGGTTTTAGAGACTCGATGGCGCGTCGCTCACTAAGTGAATTTTGTACCAAGGTACAACAGATGGGATGATAGTAACAAACTAAAATTATAGTGCTTGAAACTGAAGCGAGTGCTTTTTTTCCCTTATTGGATTCTTTGCATTTTGTATCCTAAATTCTATAAGGATACAATAAAGTTGCACCACACTTAATCTATGGTTCCTTGTGACGCCAGTTTGACTGGTGTATCTTTAATCTTGTGCTGTACCGATGGATACGCAGTTTTGTACAGGAATAAAGAGACGCGTTTGATGAACGAGGCCTGACACATAAAAACTAGTGGCAGCGCATGCGACTGCCAGTCGTGTAAAGTAGAAAACTAGTGCTTCATCAGTTACCTCACCATGGCCTCCGAGATGGCGGGCGCGTGGCGTGCTTCTCTGCGGCCGTTCCAACCGCATGGAGAGAGCGTGTTTCAAGAGCATGGCCCGTTCTTTCCAACGCACCTCGGCGCTCCCACAGAGGATCGAATAGGCTGCTGCTTCGTTGGCGTAGCTTGCACACGGCGAAAAACAAACAAAAAAAACGCTTTCGTGCTTTGATATAACCTCGTGCTCATAGGGAAATATCGAGCCAAGGTGTACGAGAAGCAAAGTGAATGCTGGGACGTATATATTCCCAAATGGGCTTTATTTTGCTGTAGATTTCCGCCGCATGTATAAGTGCGATGCCTCTGCAAGAGATACAAACGTGCTGGAAACTTACTATATTTCAAATTATGCAGGCTGTATAATACGGGGGGGGGGGAGGCACTGGTGAAAAAGAACAAAAAATGTCAGCCTGATCCGAAAGCGAAGTCAGAAGAGTGCCGCGTTATATGCTCGCGGGTTTCACTCCATCGATTAAATGGTTTTTTTTATTTTCTTTCATGAAATTGACGCCGTATTCATTGTAACGCCGTTTCGAAAATTCTTGTAGAAGCACTGGTGTAATTAAAGCGGCGCAGTAGTCACAGTGCAAATAGTCGCTAATTCGCGCTGTGAATTTTACGGTGTTCAGAGGATGTGTTGGGCAATATAAGAACAAACATCGAGATCGTACGCTGGTTCAAAATGAACTCAGCACGCGTTCCGAGTTTGGTGTAGCTAGTGTGAAACAATGCGCTTACATAGCAGTGACAATTTGCACTTTTTATTTTTTCGTAGTCAGCCTCGACGTACTTAGTTTTCTTCAGAAAGACACTCTTATCTAAATTTTATTCTTACATTTTTGTCTAAATCTTATCTATCTGCCAACGCCCGTGCTGCCTGCGACTTCAGCTTACAGGTTTAATTCTTTGCTTATAGATTACGTCGGTAGAATGAGCCATTGCCACTGTCACTTCCCCTCAATGCTGTTTTGATCTACAGGCAAAATTATGTTCAGCTTTGAAAACTGAATCATTTTCTAAGAGCTGCTGGGAATTATTGCACAGCTTACGAATGAAGCTGTAAAAAGAAATAAAAAATCTGGACATTCGCAACTTTACTGAAACATGAAATTGCCGTTTAGATAATGGTACGCAAGACTTGGCAGCATGCACATTCAAGGGCGCAAAATGATATGGATAGCTGAGAGCATTTTTCATCATAATTTACCTTTTTATAGAAGCTCTGGAACTGAACCAATCATTCATAATTTTCACCCAAGTGTGGCTTGATGGCAATCGAATGTACAACGTGTGACCACCATAGAAGTTTTGCGCAATATATATTAGGATTGTGCCACAGAGATTGATGATTGATTGATATGTTGGGTTTAACGTCCCAAAACCACCATATGATTATGAAAGACGCCGTAGTGGAGGGCTCCGGAAATTTAGACCACCTGGGGTTCTTTAACGTGCACCCAAATGTGAGCACACGGGCCTCCAACATTTCCGCCTCCATCGGAAATGCTGCCGACGCAGCCGTGATTCGATCCCGCGACGTGCGGGCCAGCAGACCAGTACCTTAGCCACTAGACCACCGCGGTGGGGCATGTGCCACATAGAATAGTTACAACTGTTATGCGGCACGCACGTTCGCGATTCTCACATTTGCCTGCAATGATAACAAAAAGGTTGCGGCTTCATGTGGCTGTAATAATCTTCAGTCTTCCCACAAAGCGCGGAATCCGCTTGCGCTGTTCTTTGTAGGGCTGTGTGGGCTAAACAAAGATGTAATTTACGCATGCTTGTCATGTCAACCGTGGACCCTCTTTAGACGCAAGTCTACAATGAATGAAGTAGCGTGGTCGGACGTATTTCTTGCCACAAATATAAGGTTCTTTACTGTTTATACCTATTCGATACTTCAATTTTACACGCAATGAGTTGCCACTTCTTACAAGGCGGCGCGCTCAGTCCCGCAGTTTCCATTCAGGTGGTCATAATAGACGACGACGGCAGTAAGGCATTATGAGAAGCGTAAAAATTTTCCAGGGCAGTCATTTAGCTCTTCCTACAGTCATAGAAGCTGCAGCAGTTTTTACTGATTTCGTTGAGTGAAGTATCACAAAAAACAATAAAAAGAGGAGACGCGAAAGCAGCTGCAGGATGCGCGCGAAATGGCGTGGAGCAATCTCACGACGTACGTCACAGGGACGTCTCCGCATGAGGGCGCCACAATATGTCTTCGGCCCAATACCGGTCGTTCTAGACTGGCAATCACATAGCTACATTTCCTTTTCCTTTTGTTTCTTCTTTCCTTCCTCGGAGGGTGAAACTTCATGATCTTCAATCAAGTAAGTGGAATATTTTTCTAATGTGTCACCACCGAATAACCTGCTGATCCTCGAAGGAGCTGTCTAATATTAGTCACGGCAAAATTATGCCCTTTAGTCCAAAATTTTGCTTTAAACCTAAGCTTGTTTTAAACATTAGCTGAAGAACCCAAACGTTGTGTCCAACGCACTGTTATACTCCAACATGGCTGTTTCAGTGACGCCAGTGCAAGCCATTTTTACGTGTTGAGTAAGCACGACCTGGAAAACTTGAGTCATTATACTTTGTACCACTGAGTTCACACTGTATTCACAATTTTCCTTGCGAGTGCATTCTCCTGTCCAGCAAGGCTTAACTTCTCATTCCTCATTCATCCCTGTCAGAACGCGTGAGACCTCATTTAGAAACTGCATAGAGTATCACTCTCCGTAAGTAGACCGGTTGCAGTATTGCCTGGTCGGCATACAGCTATAGCGCGCAGACATTGCAAACGAATGCACGTGATATCGACCAACCACTTCCTTCATGTCCCGTTTCAAGGTTTATTTGCGCTAAGACTCGTAATGACGTGGAACTCACGACATGGCACATAATTTGCATATGGAAAATAGATGTATAACCACGATGTGCACACAACGCGTAAATTAAAAATGCACGAGTGAGTGCTTCGACCGAGTAGTACGCAGCAATTCTTTATTAAAAGTTTGCACGCGAGTGGCCTATAACAGGATTTGTGAATGCGGGCAGAAAAAAAAAATACAGGAAGCATGCTGTGAGGCTTGGTGCATACTAATTCTATTATGCACGACAACCACAGAAGGCGTGTGTCAATGTTTCTAAGTCTTAATTTGGAGGTACGTTCCTTGAGTGTCGGTAAGCGCTGTTTTCTGACCGTTTGGCACAGTCATAGTGGCGTCTTTCTGTGTGTGCCTGCATGAGTGGACATGTAAATTCAGAATTATTTTCACCCTTTCCCCGATAAGAAGATCCAGGTGAAAAGGCACTCTTCAGCTTTCGCTATTTGCACGGTGTGCCGAACCTCCTGAAATAAAAAGGGCGCGAAGTATGGTAAATATGCATGAGGTTTTTTCTGGTAGGAATAGGTTGAGTAGAATATGTGGTGCTGTTGGAAGATGGAAGGTACTGCGCAAACTCGTGGTTAACCTCTCCACCTTTCTTTCTTCCTTACTCTCTCATTCGAGTGAAAAAGTCGGACAAAGATACGCCCAATTATAGACTGCGATATATCACGACCCTCTTTGTTGTGGCAACGTTCATTTTAGTCAGACGGATCTCAACGAAAGGTTGAACGATTACCCATTATATACAAAAGTATGACCTTCAACTAACCTGGCTTTGCATTGCCGTGAGTGCAATTGCAGCCCAGTGATTGCGTGGCGCGAAGAATGCATGACTCGTGAGGATGTTGAAAGCTATGCCATTTTAAAAGCCGGAGATAGTTGTGTCGCGAAAAATGTAAGGGTCTCGTGATGGTTGAGCTCTGCGCGTGGTCATTGCATTTTTTCTTCCTTCATATTCTTCGTGTTTTCAGTATAGGTCTCGGTTGTTAGCACAAGCTCGTACTGTTCGTTTCGCAGTGCATCTACCTGTTTCGCTCTACTTTCCAGGAAAAAAGAAGCCAACTCACCCAAAAGGCTTATATTTAGATTTTCTTTTCGCCTGGCAATTAACGTGTTTGATTATACATCAGCTTCGATTTGACGCTGCAGCTGGCTTCACAGAGTATATTGAACAATATATTTCATGTGAAATACCATGACTGTCAAACATGGCTTACGTGAAGTGGGCGTTAAAAGATACATGTTACGATAATGTTCTATGTACGTCACGACTAAGATTGTCATGATTTAAGACTTAATATTAATTTCGAAAAATGTTATTCGATTGTTAAATTATGTAGCACACCGATGGAAGGCATACTATCAATTTATTTTAACTACGTAAAGGACTCTGTAAAAAATTTCAAGAAGAAACCAGCTCCATAGTTATAAACCAAACTTCTTTGAGCAATAAACCAAATTTTTGAAATATGAACAAACGATCGAAAGAAATCGCTACGCACCTTGCCCTCGCACCATTTACGCGTAACAATTGTGCCAAATAATTGAACTGGTAATTTTAGAGGATTGATTTATTAAACAGTAACTACCGAAAAATGCTGGCACTCTTCAAATCACATTTCCTGGGTGATATGAACCTGTGAATGGAAAAGTCTGAGCCACGCCTGATGCAGTAAAAAGTTAACCACCGCTAAAAATTATCACGCACAAACGAAATAGGACTTCGCTTTTTAAAGGTATTCCAAAGTGCTCAGTTTGTGACGAATAGATTTTCGGTAGATTTTTTGATGTGTTTCTTCAAGCTCGTGGAAAGCTAGTTGAATGATTCTGCCGCGTTTTTCAACATTATAAATCAGCAGGCGGTTTTAGAAATTCACACGCAATATACGGCGTTTTCTGTGGTGTGCGTATGAGTAGTGTATTCGAATATTCAACTATTTACAACAAACTATAACCCTTACCACGGCTTCCGGGCATTATCCAAAGTTAAATTGGCTGCTGCGTGTCTAAGCTTTGAAGGTAGTTTATTTATTTGAAGGGAGTTTTTGCTTGCTATTCGATTGAAACGGTTGTTGTAAAGACCCCAACCCCGCTTCCTGCCTGAAAGTTTAAACTATTACTGTTCCACACTCAATGCGTTCTGGCATGTCAGATGGATTTTAATGAAAACTACCTCATCAAAAAACATATTTTTCATTTTTATTGGAGATTAGCCTGTGCCATTCTGCTGCTTCAATAAGAACTTTATATTTATCCTCCTCCAGAATAAATTAACGCCCGTTCCTTTAAGCCGTCTAGATGTGTTTCCTTGCTTTCCATTCAAGTTTTTTTTTGCGTTTAAGAGCCACTAGTCATTTAAATACGTAGAAAGTGCCATGCCGGAGCAGCAACAAGACCCAAACTTTTCCTGCTGTCATGTTTAGCTCGTGTCTACTTTATTTAAAGATAATGTGGTAATTGAAGCTCGCTTCCGCTGCATACGCTCCCTAGTTTTTTTGATCCCAATTTAAAACATGTTTTGGTAATAATTCCTGGTTACTAAATTTTCTAAAAGTAAAATTGCAGGAAAATAAAGCTTATAGCGTACGTCTGTTGGAAGATTGAAAAATTGAAGTACTAGTATATATTATCGTTTTTGATCATATTGGTGCAGGTAATAACTTGACGTTGACAGCTGGCTCCAACAAGAAAATTCCAGAAGATAATGTGTAGTAGCCATTGGCTAAAATAAAACGCTGGTGTTTTAGACGCGTAGGCATGTATACATCGGAGTTGCTCACTTCGCTGCAGTGACGCAATACCTTCAATTCTTTCATTAAAACGTTTATTGCACCAAGTGAAAACGTTCACCGGTTGTTGTTTTTATTGATCAATCAATGGTATAACCGTAAACAATTTAACATTACAGTTAAACGTCATTACTGTCATACAAGCTAAGCAGCTAGTTCCTAAACATTGCTGCTAAAAATAGAAGTACTGATTAAATTCGCTCATTCACTGAAAAGAAACACTATTGCTTAAAAAATGTTCCCCTATACAATATATCTTTTGCTTAAACGCTTCTGTGTTGCTGTCATTTCATAAGCTGAAACAGTACTTGATCCCAGATGTTCTTGTTTTTGAGCAGGCAGGCCAATGGATACCCCCAATTACAGTGAAGCTGGTTCATAATTTATATATTTTCCACCTGAAAAAAACACGCACATAACTTTCCAAAAGCCTAATATTGTACGTATACTGCCTGTGTTTTTTATCAACATTTTAAAGCAAGAAAATCTTCTACCAGAGCAGATAAAGGCTAATGACGTTTGACTCAGCGTCATGTTTAAAATCTGGTGGGCTACCTGTAAAACCAAGTTTGATATTCATTCGCACTGGAAATCATATTAAGACATAGGAATCATAACGTGCAATACGTACAGTCTTGGCAGAGCCTAAAAATATTTACTAACCATAACAGCGATATACCACATAGAGGTAATACATGTTAGACCCTACGATCGAAAAGGCATATTGTTGTGGTGCTTATGGAACATTGTAATGAACGTTGCTAAACCTATTGGAAATAATAATTGAACCCAGATGATTTGCCATATTTATTGGCAAAGCAGAGCCTTTTGTGCCACTTACAGTTTACAATACCCTGAATGCTTTTTGAGGGTTGTTTACGGTTCTAATTCTCTAGAAATGGACCTGTGAGACTGCGGTAGTCTAAAACATATATCGTGATTAACCATTCACCTATGTTCATTCGCTCAATATGTCTTTTAATAGATGGGAAATACTCTAGTTTGTACTAAAATGCGCAAAAATGTGTAACACCGCTTGTACACGCTGGAAATTGAAATTGCATTGATATATCGCCTTAACAAAGCTCTTTTGTGTTCTCGCTTAATACTCATGTCCTGCGAATAAAACAGTGTAGTACTACAATAATTGTCTTTGCATAGCGTATGAAGTAGTAGTCAGAATAGGTAAGCTACATTACACGTTTTCGAACGCGGGAACTGCACCGTAATGGTTTAGTAACCAACGTGACGCATTCTCCAGATGAAGCTTCAGCTGCATAAAATATTTTAAATATTATTCTTACGCTATGTCTGTCATTCTGAGTAAAACTTGCTTTGTCAGAATAAAGTTCGTTTTTGCTTTAGCAATCGCGGCACGTACTTCTGCACCGGTGATGACAGCGAAGATCGGTTGAGTGTCAGCGCCCACCAGTCTATTATGTGTCTTATGAAAGTTGTTATGTAAGTTTAGCCATGCACGAACCAACTCGCTCAAACCGAATTGCTTTTCAATTAGCACGCCATTACGAATAAAAAAAAGTGATGGAGAATATTAGCAGCTCTAGCGAGTTTTTTGCACGAGACGCTTCATTCCAAAAAAACTCTAAATTATACAAAAGTTGCCGAGATAGAGTTAAATTTTTACAGAACGTAGGCAGTGTAGCTTGACAATAGAAGTGCCTGCAGGACCGACAAATCTCCGATGTGTTTCCTGCAAGCATTTTCTCTCAGGCCAATGCATTCTAGCAGCAGCGTAACCCGTTAATCTGAATGTGCGTGCTTCAATAGCGAACATCGACTGTACGAGACAGCAGAAGAAAAGAAGCTAAGTGAATTATCTCCGAGCAAGAAACGTAAAACTAAGGAGGTGGTTCGCTACAATGTTGAATCGGTATCATTTTTTTTTTCGTACGCACCCTTTCATTCGCTTCGTCCACGTACAGTAATTGGGTGAGAATTGTTTGCCCTTCCGTCTTCGCGAATACTTTTTTATCCTGTTTTTCACATATAGAAGACTGAGAAAACGAGCGAAGCTGGACCAGCTCTTCGGGGATTTAAATTTAATTATCGTGCCCAGAATCGATTCCCTGTCTACGTCTTTCTCCGCGGAGTGCTTCGAAGCCTTTCAGGAGCACAGAAAGCGTGTGATCCGCTGTATGGGCTGTTGTTTCGAAATTGTCGCGCCCTGGCGGACCGATATGAATCCAATTATCTGAAATCGAGAAATGGTCACTGCGGGGCGATTTTCAGCTAGCGTCATTGCCACTGTGCACCCCGACGTGATGTGGCTGTTCCGGAAGAAAAATTTATATTTAAATGTGGAGGGCGTTATTGGGAGCTTTTTACGGACCTTCCAAATATTTAGTTTTCACTGAAGTATCGATTTCTCACTTTAGCGAGTCTTTTTTTCAAGCACTGTGGAGTTGTTGCGTGTGGGGAGGATGAATGGTACCAATGTTTGTTTTTCACCGAGGCACAGCCAACGATACCGGGGAATGCACGAGCGTAGGGGAAGAATAATTACATCGATGCATGCAATGCCATAATGTGCGCGATGTTCACCGCTACAAACGCCACGCTGCCGAGAATATATATATATATATATATATATATATATATATATATATATATATATATATATATATATATATATATATATATATATATATATATGTGTGTGTGTGTGTGTGTGTGTGTGTGTGTGTGTGTGTGTGTGTGTGTGTGTGTGTGTGTGTCAGTTACAGAACACAATGCAATTGTACATTAATACCCATGTAAGTGGCAGGCCTGACAAAAGGACAATTTAATGCGTGAGAAAGTGTCGTGATCTATCCGACTCTTTGGAGCGCAAGAGAAAGAGATGTACACATGTTAAATAATGTAAACAAATGAGCCACAATCACAAAATATTTTTAACAGTTCATAAAACACCATCAGAAGAAGATTCATACTCCGACACCTGTCTGCAAGACTCAATTCATAACAGAAGTGATTGTAACATTTCTTATTCAATAAGAAAAGGCAAATAATAAGTGACAATACCTGCAGACCTATTGATTATCAAACCATGCTGTTACTATTTACTAAATGAAAATGGGACATTAACTCATAGACGACACTTTTGCTGGCAACCCAAATGAATATAACAATAAAAGAATAAAACACTTACAAGCATCTGTTGCGCTCCGAAAGGTAATTTTTAGTGCCATCCACTGTCTTCGCAAGCAGTTAGCTAGACGTCGCAATATGGAGGAGGTAAGCTTTTCACAAAACAGCGATCGAACATCACCCGTCAAACAAGGTTTATTGCGCGTCACGTTGGGCAATATTACGTGAAAAAAATGATCGCCAGCACTTCCCGGTGCCCCAATATTCCAGAGCGATTTTCTAGAGGCAGAAAAGCAAAGACTGGAATAACACGTTCGCAGTGCATGGCCAATATCTCGCGAGTTACCTGTCTAGAAACGAAAGGAGCAATACCAGGATATAAACCATACAAAAAACGATGCAGTATACAGCGCATCAACAGCAGCTGGATGTCGCACCACTTCGTTGCTAAGCTATTACACCAGAAGGAAAAAGAACAGCGCATCTTATTACTCGTTCGCGTCACGGAGGGGGAAAAACGAAAACAGGATGAAAACCTTCGAGTAAAGTTTGGCAGTTATTGGATGCGTGATACAGGCGTAATTGGTTGCACCTGCGCTCTATTGTTATGCGTTGTAAACTAGAGCTGCCCAAGTTGTCTCACACGCAGAAAAGAAGTAATAATAACATAAAATATCACAGTAAAAACAGTGATAATATATACTATAGCACACACTGCGCAATATATATTCTTTGTCCTTGAACATCTTCGTATTTATGGCTGCGTGTCACAGCATGCACTCTCCTGTTCTTTCTGTTGAGTGTCAATGTGGCGGAAAGGCCGGTATTTATTTATTAAATGAAGTTCTGAACAAACGGTCAATGTGAGACTAAAAAAAAACTTATCTCCATACAAAGCGGACAAGATGGCTCGCGGGCGTTTTAGCTCGGTTTTTCGCACTGGGCTCGTAGATATTTAACCTCACAGACCAAATTACTCTTCTAAATATCAAAGTGTTTTAGATGCATAAGCATTTTTAGGCCAAGTCTACAAGAAAACTATCAGCTCGTGTTTTTTTTTTTGTTACGTAAGACTAGTTGCTGTAAATAAGTAAGTGTATAAGTGAGTCCGTGAAAACTCTGTTTGAAGACATTGGGCCGGATGCACAAAAGTCACAGGGTACCGGATAGACTTACTTAAGGGGCCGTTTCGTTGTTGTAAAGAAAAGGTAGAATAATAAACGGCTACAGAATTTATAAGACTGCCTCTAATTATCGTCTCGTTCGATCAATATGATGTATTTTGAGGGTTTAAATGTCGAAACTAAGACATTCTAAGACTTTTCGAGCCATTTAGCATTGTTTATGTGAAAACTGCGAAGTAAAGAAAGGCTGAAGCACAAGACAAACAAGACTACAAAAAAAGACGTTGAATTAATTCTGAAGAGTTTATTTAACATGAAATGAGTAAATGTCTCAAAACAGTGACTTTTAATGTCACCATTTTGTGCAAGAATGCTCGAAATTGGGATTTATCCATCAAATACATCGGTTCATATCAATGGGACTGAAGTGGAAGAATACTGAGTAATAATGAACCACGCGAGACCACACCAATCAACTCCTTTTCCTGGGGTCTTCCATGCCTTCTGCTTCCATTTATTGCTGTATTAAAAAAACATGCCAGTTGTTCGAATGCTTTACTACATGGTTCTTCTAAAACACTTATTCAAGATGCACTTATGCCTTCAAGAAGCATAGGCCTAAACATTTTGCCATGCACGTTCATTTTTTTTTATTTCTATGATACTGACACCCGACTCAATTCAAGTTGGAATGTAAGGAAGTGTCCAGATTATTTAAAGACGTGCTGATGAAAAACACACAAGATGCGAGTAGTTTAGCTTATTCTGGAATTGAGGTAGCACCAGTGCTAACGTTGAAAGGCTGGATTGCGAGTGTAGAACCGACAAGTCTCCCGAGCCATATCAGGATATTATTTTATTTTTCTTCTCATAATCGTCCCACTGCGAGCGTACTCGTATTGCTGGACAAATGTTCACCTAATAAAAGTTAATCCTTTACCGGCTTGTACTCCCGCGTACTTCAGGTGATGATATGTACCCGCCACCACGTGACGGCATATGCTCACAAGCTAGCACCGGTCGCTGTAGTCTCCACAGTAATGAACAGTTTTAGCGACACCAAAGAGCCAGAAAGAAACCTTTCGTTGCGCGCTCCCATCGTGACCTGGATGTTCGCGCCCGAACCGTCGTGAGTGGAGCCAATGTTTTTCTTTTTTTAGCTCCCATCGTGTCCCGGTGGTATCTGGTCGTGTTCTCACCGGGAGCCGCTGTTTTTGAGCTTTCTCGTTCTTTTTCTCGTTTCTTTTTTCTTCGCCCACGGGCACGATGAAACGTGAGTGAATCACGTCAAAGGGCGCCGCAAGAGAAGAAGGGAGGGCGCATTACATTAACGAGTTGGCGCGCGCTGTGGCCGTCAGGGGGACACGTCGGACACGCTTGTTTTCCAACTTCTCGCACGCACCAGCGCCCCCGCGCTGCTGACCCGTTCGCTTCTTATCCGTTTCTTTCGCACCGCCAAGCTGCGATGGCACGGTCTCTCTCGCACCCGAACCTATCTGACGAAATTGCGCGCCGCAGTCCACTTACAGCAGTCACATGTTTAACAACGTATTGGCAACGACCATGCATTCGGCAAATACAGCTAACGCAAAGCAGGCTGCTGTATAGTAATCGGGGTGACGTATCGCTGCTAACGTAGTAAGGGTCAACATGGTCATACTTACAGCATAGAAAAGTAACTTACAGAATCAAATAAAGTCACACTTATTAATGTCTTCTCACTGTTACACTGTTCATAAATTGAAACAGGACAAGTTAGGCCTAGGTAACACACGGGTCTTCATTTACACCATCTTGTTCGCGTATTATCGGCGTAATTTCAACTCGAACTTGCAGATAAGAGCAAACATTATCTTTAGAGACCAGATTTGTCGCGACGCGAAGTGGTTATGCCGAGCAATTGCACATACCAGTCATAGCACTAAAAAATTTGAAGTTTCCTTTGAATCCGTAAGCGAATTCAAACGCGACTATTCAGTTCTGCTATACTCATAACGTCCCGCTAGTCGGTGAAACGCAATCTGCATCAGGGAAACTATCCTTATGAAGTCCTTAAATAATCTTCGCGGAAGCTTTATGACGCAGCCCCAGGAGCTATTAGGTATAGTTTAACAACGGCACCGCTAACAGAGTTGGACACTACACTCAACAACATCCTCTTAAAAAGCATGTTTGTTGCTTGAATTTATCTTAACAGATTACGTTGAATTGAGCTTCACCATGGGTTATAAAGAGAATTGGTAAGAACTCTCAGACGCTGACGACACCTAAGCTACCATGAGTTTATCATTGTCCTGGGGTTAGGCACCCCCTTATCTGCAATAGCACATATAATCTGTGTTCTTCGTTCTTTTAGACGAAGACCCCACCTGACAAACTGCAATAGTGTATAATTTTCTCGGCGCATGTGTATATGGGCACAATACGAGTCATAGTAGTGAGTGAGTGAAACAAAAATGCAATGTTTTTAGAAGTAGAAAAAGCAATTAGTTTCCTAGCTTCACGTGCCTAATTTTTGATCTAGTTATGGGGCATAGCGTATTCTGGAATACAGGTTCTGCTTGTTTAGACGCCTCAGTGTGGACGCTGACTGCATGTCCGCTACTCAGTTGATGATTGATATGTGGGGTTTAACGTTACAAAACCACCATATGATTATGGGAGATGCCGTAGTAGAGGGCTCCGAAAATGTCGACCACCTGGTATTCTGTCGCGTGCACCCAAATATAAGCACAGGGGCCTACAGCATTTTGACCTCCATCAAAGATGCAGCTGCCGCTGCCGGGATTCGATCCCGTCACCTGCAGGTCAGCAGCCGAGTACCTTAGCCCCTAGACCACCGTGGCGGGACAAGTCCGCTACCCCGTTGTAGAACCAGATGGATCGGCCATCGAGCCGGGCCCCAGCATCATGTCCACGTGTCGGTTTCTTTAGATTGGTGAAGAACAATGTTGTGATGCTTCCTTGCAATCACTCACTGACCACCTCGAATGTGTTCCTCACGACACTTCACTGCGCACGTTCGTTATCTGAATGACACTCTGTACCGTTGTAGCGTCCAGCCAGACGACCCTGATACTTTTTGTTGAGCGTAAATATATGCGTTCAACTGTGCTGCGTGAGCTTCAGGACTAACCAACTGCTGGCCACCTGGGCGTATCTTGCACGTACAACTGTGTCAACAACCCTGTCCGTTCGACGTTACGTGACACTCTATCTATCTATCTATCTATCTATCTATCTATCTATCTATCTATCTATCTATCTATCTATCTATCTATCTATCTATCTATCTATCTATCTATCTATCTATCTATCTATCTATCTATCTATCTATCTATCTATCTATCTATCTATCTATCTATCTATCTATCTATCTATCTATCTATCTATCTATCTATCTATCTATCTATCTATCTATCTATCTATCTATCTATCTATCTATCTATCTATCTATCTATCTATCTATCTATCTATCTATCTATCTATCTATCTATCTATCTATCTATCTATCTATCTATCTATCTATCGCGTACTCTATATACTCGATTTATAGCGCTATCGTGATCACCTCCTTAACTTAGAGTAACCAAAATTAGTATGTGAGGGTAAGAGTGTTGAAAATTTTTGATTGTCTGGTCGTGACATGAGCAGTGTGAAAATCCTGTTGCTTACGACCTCAAGTGCTTTCCTCCAGGCGCATGTGACCCATACATCACAGGACATGGTATGCGGGTAAGTGCCACAGGTGTTCGACAATTTATATATACCAAGGAACGGCGAGTACTGACGTCAATATTTTAAACTTGAGAGCGCTAAGAACAACCGACATCGGCAGAGCTGATCCGACAAATGAACAGAATATCTTTTATGGCTCCAGTAGGAATCAAACCGAAACATTCTGCGTGACAATCAATTATTCTACTTCAGAGCGACCATGCCAGGTCTGGGAACTGCTTTGAAAAAATGCCCTATGAACGCGCAATGCCGGCGAAAGGTCAATTGTGGTTGCAGTGCTGCCTATCTAATTTCAAAAACATTGCATATATACTACAACAATGCAGGCACCACGTCAGATTAGCGTCAATTTCAGGTAAGCGCCATCCACTGAAGTTGGTCTACGTAGCACCATGGCTACAATCTTCGCAATCACAAGCGCTACAATTCAGATTATCACTTTTGTATTACCTATGCTGCTTTTGCCATCGCTACGCTACTGTAAACGACTGCTTATATGAAACATATACGGCTGTTCAACATAAGTTTATGCGTATCACATTTTACACATATTTCGCATCCTTGCGAAACGTTTCACTCCAAGAAATCACGCCATGCACAGACACCCTCCCTCCACATGCTTCGCATGGCATCAATTCTCACGTTACGTGGAATCAGCAAAGCTTTGTTCATCGCCTTTGTTGTTCGCGCTATTTCAATTATTACTACACACTTATGGTCTTAATGAGTAATGATAATTTCACAGAGTACTTGATATGTGCTAGCAAGGCAGTTCTATATTTCGACCAGCTATGCCTTGCTGTTCGGAGGGAACTGTGCTGAAGTGCTCGTTTGCGTCATGCTCTTTATTGACAGGAACGTATTGCTGAGGGGTTGACACTGCTTTTCTATGCCACCTGATGAGCTGTATACCTTACGCGACCACATTTATTATAGCCACATAGTATTATACTGTTGACGTATGTAGTCACGAGATGTAGTTAAATACGATGGCATGAATACCAGCTCGAGCCACAAAGCCCTCTTCGAAGTTTCCACAAGCAATAAATGCGGAGAAGTATCATTAATTAGTGGTTATGAAGTATAAAATACACTACGCACTATTAACGCAAAAAGAAAAAAGAAGATGTATAAGCCCGTTTTTCAAAACCACCCAAGAAAAAAAGGAGAAATAATGCGAGATAATGTGAGAATCTAAAGAAGAAGGAGAGATCTTTAGCCGGCCCAAGAAATTGAAATGCCGAAGATTATGTTTCAATGTTCTCATCTAAAAAAAAGGAGGGCTCTTTTTGTTATGATTACATGTTCCTTGAGAATGAACAGACCACTATATGTAAAGGCTAGCGAGGGGAAACGAAAGAAACATGAAATGTTATTATACTAAGGTCATCAGAGAGGTCCGACGACTAGCGAGGGGAAACGAAAGAAACATGAAATGTTATTATACTAAGGTCATCAGAGAGGTCCGACGTGCATGTACAACACAGCCGCATGCAGGAGACTCAGCAAGCGATGCCGCCCAACTAATTTCCGGACGAACGCTGGCGGTGTGAATTACCGTAATGAGGAAGCTCGGACGTCAGCCTCTGACTATCCGTGGAGTGCATGTTCCGCTGAAGCCGACACGTTTTTCTCCGTGAAAGCGTGGCCAAGCTGCAAAGCAGCCACTTCTTGAAAGGAACGGCACTGTGGTTGCGGAATACGAGAAACTCAAAAACGTTTTTGAAGTCTCAGAAATGAGAACTTTTACAGAGATTGATGCTAAGGAAAGTATAACAGATGTAACTTTATAGTTAATGTGACGTAAGTGTGAAGGAAGTTACAGAAAAATATAACTTGCCGCTGGGACCGAACTTGCGTTTTTGAAACAATGCGTTTGATGCTCAACCAACTGAGCTACAGCAATGGTCATCCACTAGCCCAATAAATGAAGTATATAGCCAATTAGGTGGACGGATTTGTTTTTATTTTGTAGTGAAAAGTAACTTCAAGGTGTCTGAATTTTGCTAAACACAGAAATAGTGCAGGGATGTTCAAAGCGAGAAAAGTAGCAATACTTGTTTCATCGGAGAGTTGGTTGTACTCCGATGTTCTAATTGTTGGCTGTTTTCAAAGCACATCATAAGTTTATTAACATATTCCTAACCGAGCTGGAGAGCCTCACCTATCTTGTGGAGCTGTGTGATTTTAAAATACTTTCCTTTGCTGTGGACCTCATGAACAACGCGCTGGTATTATGCAACGACATATATAACAACATAAAAAATACATTGTCCAAGCTTGCACTAAGTTGCTCAAGCCTTGAAACAGCGAAAGTGAAAGATGTTGAAGGCTAATCCGGTTGCTTCTAGGTCGTCGGGGAATTTTCGCGAGGTGATGCTAGGTCGCGTCTGCGCGGAGAGGTGCGAGTGAAACTGCAGACGGTCTCACTGCAGCCACGACACTGTACGTCGAGTAGGCCTTGCATCGCTTCAAGGTCTTGCCACTGCCACCATTTCCTTTCTCGCTTCCGAGTACTGTCTCGTTATACGTACTTGGGGCCTTCGGTTGGCCACCGTGGCTTCGAATTGGTTGTGTTGCCTTCTTCCATTTAAGAGCTGAGCGTAGTGTCCAGTTTCTGTGGCACACACCCGTTAATTGTGGTTAATTTCTGGCAGGCCATACGAGTCTGTGACACGTGCACTTTTTTCGGGCTCACTGTTGTTGTCTTCATTCCAGTGAAACAGCGGTGAGTAGCGGGATTCAGCCAGTACCTCCGGTTCATACCCGTTTAGAATGATAATAGCTTTCTGTGACCGACTCTAGATGAAGGCGATGCTAAACAGCTTCGCTGTTAAAAATGCCCGAGGAAAAAAAAGTGTAAGCGATCAAGAATGGGTCGGGTAACAAAAACGCAATTTATTTGTTTTGAAATAAGATGCTTTCAAGTTACGCGCACTGGCCGATTCTCCTTTTCGTCATCTCATTGGTTTCCGGCATAGGTGTTAAACAGAGTGAAAGTGTAGTCGGTATAGCTCGCGCCTAGACGACGCACTCCACAGCAGAGTTACTGTAACATATACAATAACTCTGTGCAACAACAGCTGCTCTGCGCAAACAAGAAAAACAGCAGACGAAGATGCGGGGAGCTTGAGGATTGATTGATTGACATCAATCAAAACCACCATATGAGTATCAGAGACGCCGTAGTTAAAGCTCCGGAAATTTCGACCACCTGGGCTTTTTAACGGGCACCCAGGCCTGAGAACACGGTCCCACTGCATTCTCGCCTCCATCAAAAATGCAGCCGCCGCGGCTGGTACTTGATGCCGGGATCTGCGGGTCAGCAAAGTACTTTAGCGACTAGACCACTGCGGCGGGGTGGAGCTTGAGGAGAGATACCTTTCGCAAGAGGCGCCAAGCATTTAGCTCTACGTTTCTCGGCTAAAAATTCGCGGATCTACATCACTTATTTAATGTGTGTTCTTAAACTGTACGTTACAGTACCATAAGTGAAAAGATGATAAATTTAGGTGGCCCACCGTAGTGTTGGGAGATAAGTTGAACGATACTGAAACAATGGTGTGTTTCACTGTCAGTACTGCTAAGCAAATAACGTACAACAATGCACACACAGAAAACGGCGACATTAACACTGTACAAAAGGAAGATCAATGAAACTGTAGACAGAGAAAGTTTAGATCCAACCTCATCTATTGAACAACCTGTCATACACAAAAATTTATCAAATGCGATCGAGCGCAGGGGGCTGACAATAACACGCGCTCCCAAAACATTCTGCTCAGCGCAGAATGAACCAGCACAACGGTGCAAAGGTCTCACGATGACAGAATCAGTACCTAAGAAAGCCACGAAAAGTAAAGAAAAAGCACAACACTAGCCATATCAGGCTGGAAAAAGGCATGGGGGATAAGTAAAAGCGTGTTGGGGAAGTGGATATGGGAGGGTGGTTCACGTGGCCGATCAGGCGTGGCGCAGCGGCGCGCGGGAGCTGCAGGCGCTGTTCGAGAATCGACCACCACGCACTGTGCATCATCGCTCCCGAGACGCGTTTTTACATTATATTTCGCGTAGCCGTGCTCACCGTGTGCCGTGACACTTCACTACCGTTCGGCAGAAACCCCGAGCGTGCATTGGCGTTAGCTGTCGTGAAAAAGAGCGAGAACTCGGGTGAGTCACCAGGCTGCGGTGACGTTGAGGTGTGGATGATACGCGGCGTGAAACAAACACAAAAAAGAAAAAAAAACATGGTGGGTGACCAAATGTTGTCTCCCGTCTCTTGCCCATTGTCCTGGCTGGGGCCGCCACTTTATGCCGTCCGCCGGTGCGGTGCTTTGGGTGCATCACCCACGCACGCGTGGATACACTCCAGACACACCCCCTTTCCGGGGTACCACGAGACTGTCGGTGTTTATTCGTTTACTTGATTGTTTCTGTTACAAAGCCACAACCAAGCCGTTGCAGACGACCTCCTTATCTAAGTGGTGACACATCAGACCTAAACGAACACAAGAATGATGAGAAGAAAATGCGATCAAGTGTTAGTAAACTACACTCGACACAGTCATAAAATCCCATCTTTAATTTTTAAGCTTTACCGGCGTACTGCGAGAGATTTTAATTATATTTTAAAGCACTAAATGAGAGCGATGGGTTTAAAATCAGACAGCGTAATAGTGTGTCATTTCTACTACTACGAAATCAAGGCAGCAATGCATGAAAATAGCAGGAAAAACTGGATAGACTTTACTTTGGCTTTCTGCTGCAAGGATTCTCTTATATAAGTGTAATAGTGCATACTGCCACAAATTTCATAGTTTGCGAGTTATGTAACGTAGTGTAGCTTGCCTTTGAACAGCAACATTTGCTTCATAAAAATTTTAACGACAAACAGTAAAGATGCGCCGTGGCAGGACGGGTGCAATAGAATTTGCAGCTTCTTCGAGAGATCTAGTCTATGTAGGCGACAGTGGGTAGGAGTGGCTTTCACGAATGGGTGATTTCATCGAGTAGGATTGGCAGGTATAGGTCCTGAAAAGTATATATTTAAGGGCTAGTTTCCTTTGTGAGACACTAAACTAATGCCAACTAACAGAGAGTCGTTCCAGGGAAAGTATAGGGGATGTTATTATAAGTGATTGTACTCTAAATTAGAAGAAACAAAGCGGACGAAAAAATTCCTCCAGATGTGACTCGTGCAACAGTGACGAAACAATAGAATATCTACTTTGTCTCTGTGATCTCATGTTCAGTGAACGCAACTTTCTTCCTCAGGTGTTGAATGAACCAGAAAACGGACCGTTTTCAAAACAGAAGATTCTAGGATAGAGGCGTCAGGCGTCGTAGACCAACAAATCGACGCGGGCATCGATGCTGAGCCGCGTGATCCACGAGTTTACACACTTCGTGTCAGCATAAGTTTCTTGCCCTTATCTCAAGAATTTGTGCCGAATGCTTCGCACTATTGCTTCGGCCATTAGTTCTTGTTCATGCAACAAGGATCTTGAATTTTGTCATGCTCCTCTATAGTATATCTGTGGGATCCCCCGATCTTTTTTCTCAATTCCATGTTTTAATGTAAGACGCCACAGTAAGATCTTAAAACTCGAAAGTCGATCATCGATAATCTTAGCTTGATATTCTTCATTTTTGTCTCATTTTTCTTGTTTTGGCCCGTAAAATATTTTCGAATGCTAAGTACTTCACGAGAACTTTTTTCGGTTTTTCAAAGTGTTATTGCTATCGTAAGACTTAGGACACATCCTTGAGAACCTAATTTGTGTCTACCCCTTGTTGAGTGAGATAGAAGATCTAACGAGTAGTTCGTGCTTGGACTAATCTGACTGTGGTCACCTCTCAAGCTTTCTTTTTATTTATTATTTCGGCTAAGGTTCTTTTGTCAGAAATCCAGGCATCACTGTTGCCGTTACATGAAACAGCGCCAACATATATCAAAAAAAGGAACAACAATTAAAACAGCTTCTCCTTATAGGGGTGCCAATCCTGAAAGAAGTGTGGCGCTGGGCAGCCTTCTTTGTTCTTCCTCGGTTTCTTATTTCTTTTTCTCTTTTTCTGGTCTTTTCTGTGTGGTTTATCAATATTTATATTTGTTTCTAGTTTTCTCTTCTTTTTCTATGTATTTTCTTTTTTAGCTTTCTTCTTCTTGTTCCTGTCTTCATATTTGGTTTCGTCTACGTTACGCCAGGTGACGAGTGCATATGACAGCCCGCACATATGAAGAATCTCCGCCCTCAATATTATCATCACGGTTCTCGAAGAACATGAGAAAAAAGGCTTGTCCTTAGCGCGAGCGCACTCTTAATGTGCTACATATGGCTATGCTCATTGATTGATACGTAGGTTTTAACGCCCCAAAACCACCATATTATGAGAGATTCTGTAGTGGAGGGCTCCGAAATTTTCGACCGCCTGCAGTTGTTCAACTTGTACCCAAATTTGAGCAAATGGGCCTACAGAATTTCCGCCTTCATTCAAAATGCAGTTGCTGTAGCCGGGATTTGATCCCGCGACCTGCGGGTCAGCAGCCGAGTACCTTGGCCACTAGACCACCGCGGTGGGGCATGTTATGCGTGGTTTTGCCTGCGTTACGTCAAGCGACGATGATAGAATACGGCGGCCCGGCTCCTTTAAGTGATCGGCACTTCAAATGCACACCGGCGTAACAGAAAACGTTTTGTACTGACTGATGCTATTTCCTGGCTTCAAAAAATTTTGGTGGTGGTGCCACATTTGAGCACTACTCGGAAAATGGAAGAAAACACTCTGTGTCAGAGGCCCAGTAGCGGGAAGCAAACTTTCATGAGTGAGGAGACAGCTTAGCCAACCGTACGAGCATCGCACATTGGGAATTTCCGGACGCTTCAATTGAGCTTTTCTCGTGCACCGCGCAGCCTATGCTCTCACGGGGAACGGCACGACAGGCGCGCTGCCGAAGACAAATCACAGCGCCCCGCCCGACCCTGCATGGTCTGACACGACTCACTGGTGGTAGAAAATAACTTCTGCTTTGGGTTTTTCTTTTGCTTCCAGCAGTCGCCAGCTCTCGCGATTTCGGTCTTCATTTGTCGCGATTCGCTCAGCCTCGAAATAGATACAGGGGAGATGCCTAGCTCACAAAGGTTGACGTATATCTTGTCCACCTATTCACTGAACTGAATACTCATAAGCTGAAGCTGCAGAGACAGACGAAACAATTGAGGAGAGAAGGCGCAGACATTCATGCTTTTTGAAGAGGCCTAATCTACAGGAAATGCCGGCGAACAACATTTGTACGATGGTGGCTTAGATGGAAAACAATATGTATGAATGTATGAAGCTGTTCTGGTAAGATCAACGCACATTGAGAGGCACTATAAGGGGCGCTTTTGCTGCCTTTTGTACAGACAAAGCCATTGATATTGAGCGAGAAATAGGTGAAACAATAGTAAAACGTTGAGCGAAGCAGGATTTCAACTTGTCAACAGACAACTAGTTGGAACATGAGAACAGAGCAGAACCAACAGCTTTATTTCTGTATTCAGAGCCAATCATGTGTTGACAGTTGTGGTCACATGAGCCCTGGTTTTCTAGTTGCGCAGTTACATGTACATTATTACGGCAGAGTTGTTATAGTCAAAGTTCACCGTATGCCGTAGACAAAAAATTATCATGGCCATCATAATCATCACGAACCGTCGGCACGCGCTTTCATACTTTGCTTTCGTATTCGTCCTTTTCTGCTTCTCTCCAGAACACGAGCGCCGACATTAGCGAAAAAAACTTCTAGTCCAATGGAGGTTTGAACCAGCGTACCCAGATCTGAAGCCCACAGTCGTAGACACTCGGCTATCTAAAAACGCTAACAGTGAGCAGCACGGCCTTGTATAGTATAGTGTAGAAAAGGTGCGTGAAATGGAATGGAGTTAGAAGAACATGTGTGAAGGTAAGCAGGAAAGAAAGAATGAAGTACAACGTAGAAAGCAAGAGAGTAAACTAAGAAAGAAAGAAAGAAAGAAAGAAAGAAAGAAAGAAAGAAAGAAAGAAAGAAAGAAAGAAAGAAAGATAGATAGAAAGAAATACTTGTAAGAAAAAGTAAGAAAAGGTAGAGAATCAAAGAAAGAAATTGAAGTATAAACAGAGTGAAATAAAATAAAAGCGAAGTAGGCATAGCCATGCATAGTACAGCATACCGAAGGTTGAAAAAAAAAGAAGAGTGAGAGGGCAAAAGTCTTTTCAAGCCAATACCAGCTAGCTAACCAGCAGCTCTGCTGTGACGCTGCCTTGCGCGACTAATTGCAAGCAGCGCTACTTTTTTTCCCCTAGCACAACACAAAATACCCGTAATAGCCATGCTCGATTGATATTCGCAAGGTTGCTCTGCCAAAGACATGGCCGACGTAAAGCTTCGGAAACAACAGGAGCGTTCTATCTTTTCGTTGTGTGGGCCTTACTTTCCCCTAGCTTGCTTTCTATTTCAAAGTCTTGTTTCTATTTTCAAAAAGACAACCGCAATTGTATGCGACTCTAAACTGTCGAAGAAGCCGTGCTCTTCTATATTAATTATTTTATCTGATGGGCCCATATGTGAAAAATCAAAGGACAGACGATCAACTGCGCGATTACCCACTGATTCCTCGGTGTCATAGTTGATCGCGACCTCTCCTGAAGCCTTCACATCACCTACATGAAAGCGAAACTCACCATGATCACCCACGTACTGAGGTTTCTCGATGAAAAAGCGTGGGGTGCGCCTGAACGAACGACGCTTCAACTCGACAGTGTTCTGTTCCTCGATTTTACGCGCCACAGCTTATCTGTTCGTTGCGGTATCCGAAGAACAAACATGCGCATACTCCAGTCGCTTCAAGGCCAAGCACTGCGAATATGCCTTTAACTTCCGAGATGCGCATCTACAGCAGTGACAGTCATCATTGCGCGTGATTATCCAGTCGACCGATACATCTGCGTAGATGCTTTGAGAATGCACCTACGATCTTTCGCTCGGATTTCATCCCATCCCCTCGCCTCACTTCGAAGTCAAGCGTTTTGAGCTACAGTAGGTCAGCGTTGCGCAGTGCTTTCATCGCACTTCACGTATGCAGCACGGCCGCGTTGCCAGTGTGGCACCTACACCCACTCGAAGCTCTTCTTGCCATTCCTGGCATCTAAAAATAGAAACAGTTGCCCCATATAGCCCTGAAACAGGCCACACTACTGTTACAGCACGAGAAGCACAACGGACCCCTTCCCTTTTACACGGAATAGCAGCCGGGGCGGTGGTTATTCTCGCGAAGTTCATCACAAATAAATTCAAGGCATCGCATTTGACGTCATCGACAGCTGCAAAACTCGCCGCCATATGTGCAGCTCTGGAGTTTATAGAGTTGAAGAACCTTCGGAAGCATAGTCCATCTTCTCGAAATTGAAGGCAGCTTTTCAATGTTGTATGTCAATCCTTTGCCACGGAACTGATTATCAGTTTATTGCCGATAGAAGGCTTCTTCACCACTGAGCCATCGAGAGACGGCACAGCAGAGCGTATCAGTCATTGCTGTATATATGGCAATGACCGCGCAGATGAGGCCGCTATATCTGTACATGACGGTACGCAATACACCGCCATCTCGTTCTCAAGAACCAACGCAGCTACAAGGCTTCGTTCACTTGCACATGACCTCACACTAGAACAATGAAGCTATATGGAATTCACAAATGCTCGCCTACGCATTTTGAATCACGATCTCAAGCTTCATCTCCCCTCAAAATTACCTCAAGCTGAGGAGACTTTTACGCCGCCTGTGGCTTGGCGTGACCTTCCCGAATGCATACTCCTTTCTTGTTGGAATGGCCAGCCTCTCTATGTGCAATTACTCCAGCTGCAAAGAAACAATCGCCCACCTTCTGTGCGAGTGTACCCATTTCAACGCGCCATGACAAGAACTTACCGAAGCCCTAGATAGACTAAATGATCGGCGTTTGTCGATACAAAGGATGCTTGATCATAGGCTGTGTTCATCCTCAGCCCAGATTGCTTTGAAATCTTTATAGGTTCTTTTTTGCAAACAACTGGCCTAGAGACAGACTTTATTGTGGTGTTCTCTTTATTTAGCTTTTCCTCTTTCGCATTTTTCTGCCTTTTTTGTCCCTCTTTGTAACATCTGTATTCTATTATATTTTACTTTCCTTACCCAGCACTGGGTAGCCAGCTGTTCTAAGAAATGGCTAACCTTCCTGTTCTTTCACTTATTTACTTCCTCCTTCTCTTTAGTCTTAAAGAAACACTAGTATTAAACTTAGTCATTAAAAATCTGACAAAATAAGCTTCTTTGAAAGCAGCGGCAAGTAATAACCACTAGTAGCAGTGTGCGCCGATGGTTCGTATTGCAAAATCACTGCTAATGGGCAATGAGAAATGGAAGAAGAAGGGCCTGACAAAGGTAATTTGCTACAATGTTTTGAGATTTCTTTGATGAGGCACAATGAACGCACAACCTGTTACAGGACATGTAAAATAGGGTGTTTGAAATCCGCTAACATACTTGGGAAACTATGTCGGGATGTATCTTACCCTGAGTTGGTTTTCTTCTTTTTTCTTTTTATTCTTCTTATTGTTCATTAGCAGCGAGTTTGCCGTAAGTTGTCTCCCTGGTATACTGTACTAAGTACTCTTTACAGAAATAAACTTGTCACTTAAAAACTGTTTGCAGAAGCAAGTTATTAAATTTCAGTGATTGAAATTAAATCTTGATACTTCATCGGCTATTTGTATGGCGCACTGTTGCCTTCTTCATTTTCAGTGAACCGGTGGACAGCAGCTGAAATAACCCAATTTTTCTGTTGCACACCCATAATGATGAACTGTGACAATGACATGACACGCTGTCAAGCCATGAACCCAAGGTGCTTCGCCTTCAAAAGTTACAACCCTCCGCAGAAGAGAAGTGCCCAGAAAACGGCTAAGAAATTAAAGTGCACGATTACGCGGACAACAAGGTCATAACAAGTGTAATGACTGCTTCTGCAACAGGTACGAAAGAAAGCTAGCGTCAAACATGAAAGCGAAAAGCCGGTGGTGAAAATACCGGCCTCTTTAAAGGCACAAAACTCGCGGGGCAAGTGTCAGACGTAGGTTTGATGTTGGATTTCTTCGAATGCCCAGCGAAAGATGGGATCGAAAGCAATAGGGAACAAGGTAGCGCGATACGAAAAGGAAAGGTGGATCACGGACGAGAAGACAAGGGCCCAATATCGACCGTAGTAACGCCAGCATCAGGCCTAACACATGCAGCTAGAAATGAGAGCACATATCGTAAAAGCGAGGAGGAAAAGTCTTCCTCTCGCGATAGCATGAGAGGTCATCGAGAGGCAGGGCCGATGAAGTGGGCGAAGAGAATGGCGCAACTGAGATGAAGCTGGGAAAGAAAAGGCACACGAACGGAGGAGCGAGCGGGCAGTGCGGAAGAATTCGGGAGAGGAACGATGATATGAGAGCAAACATGGCAAGAGATAAAGAAAGCTACCAGGAAGAAAGGACGCATGACGAAAGAAAATGGTGGGGTCACTGCAGGACACAGAAGCGCCAGGGTTGATGCTCCATTAGTTTTGTTTACGCTGACCTAGCTCCTTTTGTCATGGAATGTGGCGGCAGTGTGGATAGGATGGACGTGATTCCTCCGGACCAGTGGGTACACATGAGCCTTCCTGCCTGAAAGCGGTTGATGGCATAGGGAACGCTAGTGGCGCTAGTTGTTTTCTAATACAAGGAACTATGTGTTCACGGCGTAAACGTAATCTCAAATACCTTGTCGGTCCTTGTGGTTATTACATGAGGGTACCTTACAGCGTACTGAGGGGGAAAGCAGCCCGAAAATGGGACGAAGAAAGAATGGCCATACAACACAAGCGCTGACGAACAACTGTATGTAAGTTTATAAACACCGAAAAATATACTGCTGAAAAAGAACAACAACACAAAACCATCACATGCACATAAGCATGAACGATGAATCTGCCACGAGTCGAAATGTTACGAGTTAACAGCTCAAAAAAATGATATCTTTTTCCAAGAGGGCGAGTGAAGTCTCATTGACGCACATGTTTCTTTTGTTCTATAGAAAGACTCGTTCATTTCGCGCTCGATCCTGTGACGATATCGTGGTAGCATCTTGCAATTACGGAAGAGCGGGGCGCAGCCGCACGTGGAACAACAGGCTGCTAAGGTGCTTCTTGTTGAAGTCCTGAGATTGTTCGCGAGTTCAGTCAGGTGGTCGTTAAAACAGCGGTTCAGTATAGGTGTGGCCACATGACAACGGAATGTCGTACACTACATTGTTCAAGCACCCCACGTGCTCCTTCCTGTGTTTCTTAGCGCATGCATGCTACTTGAGGTTGTCAGCGTATGCTTTCTTGAACAGGCTTCCGAGCTTACAGGGGCCGAGAAAATGACGCAAGAGGCTCTGACGATATGGTCATAGGATTCAAAGCGATATCAACGAGGCTTTTCATATCAAGAAGAACGGAAACATGTGCGTCAGGGAACCTTCACTCGCCCTCCTGGAAAAAAAAAGATTATGTGTTTTACCTTTTAACTTAGGACATTTCAACTCGTGGCAGATTCATCTTTCATCTTTATGAGCACGTGATGGTTTTAGGGCTGTTTTCTTTCTCGAGCTATATTTCCCGGTCTAATCAATCTGCACACAGTTGTGGATGCCATTCTAGTTAACTTCCCTGCCTTCCCCCTTTCCTTCCTTCCTTCCTTCCTTCCTTCCTTCCTTCCTTCCTTCCTTCATTCCTTCATTCCTTCCTTCCTTCCTTCCTTCCTTCCTTCCTTCCTTCCTTCCTTCCTTCCTTCCTTCCTTCCTTCCTTCCTTCCCCTCAATAACATGTATCAACTAGCTCTTCAAGATTACCTACTGCAATTTACAGTGTAGTTGATGATGAAATGCGAAGGTGCTTTTTTTTCAGGGTTACTGCAAAGCAGATAATTTAGTCAATATGAAGTGAGAGGGCTCCAAGAGAATGCAAATGCGTGAGAGGGAGAGAAACATTAGCTGGATAGATCAGATTGACTGGTTTGCAGGTATAACATTGAAGCAGAAATCACCAAGCTTGGTTAGTTAGCGGTACATGGAAGAGGCCTTTGTCCTGCAGGGGGCGTAGTCAGGCTTATGATGATGATGATCTGACGCCAAGCAGGAATAGTTTCTTTCCAATGAGAAAATGGTTCTGCGAATTTGACCCCATTTTTTGTACTCAACATTTACGCACAGGCAATAAATTTCACAACCAATGATGCTGTGCTGAATAAAAATCTGCAAACTCTCAAAGGATTAACACTGGGGGCATAAATTGTCAGAAAAAAGCTTATTGCTCACTACGTACAAAGGACGTCAAAAGTTCTCAGGCCCCACTCTGTTAGGAGCACATGGAATAGTGGCCTGGAATCTTTTGACCTTCCTGTACCTCCTCGTTACACACACGCATAAGAGACGACAGAAATTTTAATAAGGTGAATGTATGTGGTCTTGGAATTCCGTGACCACGGGGAGGAAGTCAACCCAAAGATCGCTACGTATTCATGAATTGAACATTTTAGTGAGCAGTTTTTCGTTATCTGTGATCTAGAACTTTCTACTAACAAAACTCTGCCCTATCTATAGTCAGGGGCATAACGAGAAATTTTTTTAGGTGGAGGGGAGTAAGAGGCGTCCTTGATTTCGACAGCGGCACCGCGTCAAAACGTTTATTTTTTTGCTCTCTATGCTAAGCGCGCTAAAAAATTGGGGTTATGTGGGGATGGCACGGGTCCGGTGTGCCACTACCTGTCTGCACCACGCACTGTCTGTAGTGTATTCTCACCGATGAGCTGAAGAATGAGAAAATGAAAGCAGGGGTATATAATGTAGGTGACCGCCAGTGATCATTCAGGGCCAGTTTACGCGTCACAATATTTAAGTTCAGTAACCGGCGTCCATGTCGCTTTGATGTGAAGAAAACTTTTCTACCCTCGAAGTCCTTGAAGTAGACTACGTAACGTAGCATATAGCAGCAGAAGTGACAGGTGATGGAGTGTTTAGACATATATCACATATGTGACTAGCGGTACAGTAGTGAACACACACAAGTGCTATGTGGGCTAGTTCCTTCCTCCCAGTACTCAACAGCCATTGTGTGCACTCATAAGGTGGAGTCTTTCAATTAGGGTCCAGTGGTCTCGTACCGCAGCAGTGCGAGCCCGCAAAATCCTGAATTAAGAATTACACTTTATGATGAACATGCTTCGCAATAGTAGAAACAACTGTTCTACTTTAACAAGGGTAGAATTCTGGCCGCCTTGGTGGGACGTATTCGGCGTTAAGAGCATCACTTACCACTGCAGAAAAAAGGAACTGAACGAGAAGGAGTACATAGATGCGCAGTTTAGTATTATGAGGAAGGAATTCACACACATAGCGCCTGTGTGTATCTGCGTGTTCATTCCTGTCACGTCCTGTCACAAAAATTCTGTCCTTAACACTCAATGTGTTTCACAAATTGTCTGAACGAAACAGTGTTCGACGTACCTATGCCAATTAATTTTCTTAACTGCATGAAATAATCACTTTAATACATAGAGCTCGTTTAATGTACCTAAATACAGTCGAGAAAACTAAACATGTCGTATTCGAGTAGTACAAGCCACAGAATAAGTATGTTCTCATTTAGCTGCAAAATGCACGAGCTTTGCGAAATTAACTGCTGTGTTTTGCGAAAGTGTCTCAATTAACTGCTATGTCTTGCTGTGTCTTGCGAAGCTATAAAACAATAGCAATCCCAACATAAAACAATGATAAGCGGCGCAAATGCTAAAGTGAAGAGAACAAGAACGCAAAACATGCAAAAAATTTGAAGGCTCGCTTGCCACACCAGAAAACGTTAAAGAAATGGAGACAGTAAGGCATGGTCCATTTTCTTGCACAACATTTAAATGATTGAATGAAGCTAGTGGCTACTGTAAAAAAAAGTTTTACATGCAAGTTTCTTCATTTTGGTGTGAATTAGTCGAAACAACTCAACAAAGAGCGAAAGCTGTGCTGCCTTAGATTTCTGTACAAAGCTGCAGAACAAAAGCACAAAACTGAACCAGATTCCTCAGCCAGCTAGGCGGGATGTGATTTTCGTTCTTGGAGGCACCATTAATGCTTATGCAAACGAGTCCTTTCTCTGGAAAATGTGCGAATCCTACTCAATGAGCTCCCGTCTCTGCAAATCGAGGTGAAATATTATTCTATTGTTTCTATGACTCATTGTTGTGTTCGTTCCTCTGGTTTTTCGAGAAATAACTTGCCCGTTTTGATCCAGAGTAGAGCCTCCACCGCCTAACGACCGCTTCTCACATTCTTGCCTTTTATTTTCCTTCAAATAATGATCCATCTTTCTCTATGTTTGTTCATGCATTGATGTGTAAGGACCGTAATTTCGGGAACAATTTACTCGGTAAGTTTTCGAAGCTCTTTTTTTCTTACATTTTGTCGAGGATCTCTAGACAAATACCTAACAGACAAAACAACATGTAAGGAAGAATGGTGATTTCAATACTTTTTCACGAGATGTTCTGACCTACAACATTACACTTTCGAAGATCTGAAAGACTGAGGTTCCACACCTAAACGCTGGTTCTGTTTCATTTATCTAAGAATATGATAACGAGTTTGTTGAATCTGTGATTTGTTTCAGGCGTAATGAGTTCCGTATTGTGAGGAGTCATTTCAATGCAGAGGCAGTGTGTTTAACAAAGTGACTTGCAGATGAATGTAACTGAAGCTGTAGTGTATCGTTACATTCAAAGAACATTATTCCGTAGAATTCCAAGTAATACAGATGTTCGTAGAGTGATCAAACCGTGAAAGTATCAGAAATCGTTAAAAAGGGAGCTTTGCAGCAACAGAAAAATCGACAAGTGGGTTTGTTGTCAGTTCCTGCGTAGGCAAGCAATATTTGTTTAATCGAAACGTTGGTGCCGAATGACAGTCCCTTGTGAAGGAATGCTCACCCCTTAATACTGACGCTATCGCAATGACAAAAAATACTAGAAATGTTCTCACAATGCATGAAAACACACAGTGTTAATGTATTCGCACGGAGGCGGAACTTTTCTTTCGTTCCTTAACTAGCTGTAATGAATTGTTCAATAATAATTAAAATACGCGCTAGGCAGTAGATCTTTCACAAGTAAATGTAGAAGTGATACACACTGTTCAGCAACTTTGTGCTTATTGATACATCAAAGTATGTGCACCAGCAAAAAAAAAAAAAAAAAAACAGAATAATATATTCAATAAAAACAAAAACAGCGCTACTTTATACACTTACAATAAAACAACACAAGAGGGTAGTCGTGTCTTGTTCCGTTGTCCGTGTCTAATGTAGCACTATTTTTTAAAATATTTTTTACACATAGATTCATGTGAAAGTGCTTGCTTTCGAACACTTCTTAAGAATTATATCTTTACATTATAGAAATGTTTTCAATGAAAAAGACTCACGGCCGAATATAAGAGCACTAAATTGATCCCAAGTGTGGGCTCAAACTCTCAGATTGTGTCTGCGAGCCTCCGTATTAACTGAAGCCCTCCTCTATCACTCGCCTGTAAAGCGCTTTTTCTTTCAAACTTTCGGGTGCTGCAGCAGAGCCACATTTCACGAAACGTGTGAGACGGCGCGAGATGCTTGCTCCTCGGCGGACACATCACGTTGCAGAGGTACGCAAGGGGTCCAATTAAATGCGGTTTCGTATTTTAGCATGATAGGCTCAGGGGTGCGTCACCGTTGGCGCGCTAATGGCTTCCTCGTGCCGTTAATGGGTCCCAGTCGTGTCGTTGTCGTCGGTGCGGTTTGTGGCAACGTCGACCGGAGACGAGAGCATTCGAGGCAAGAATGGCGCAGCCGTGCTAGCCTCTTAAGCTGAGGACAGTCGTGATGAGTTCTGTGATACTCGTAATAGTCACGCCAATCACACCTTTATTATCGTTATTCAGCTTCTCATGAACACTCAAATGACGTCCGCGCACTAATATCACTCTCTCCACAGTCTTTTTTTTAATTCTTAATATTTACACGTACTGCAATAATCATTCCTTGATGCTAGTAGGGTGGTAAAGAAGTTAGTTTTTAACAAATGACAAGTACATAGGCATATAACATACAGAGGTTACCTAATGTGTACCGCAGATATTAACTTCTACGGACAAGATACCTTAATTAGATGCTGTCATTGAAAACATTTATTCTTAACCTGCGAGAACTTATATTAACACCCTATAATATTCACTTGTCGTCATTTAGATTAAAGTATCAACAAGCACATATATAGAATACTGCTTTCAAAAACCACAATATACATAGTGGCCGATTTCGAAACATGTGTAGTACAGAGATAAGGAAGAAAAGATTGAAGGCACATATTAAAGCACAGAGAGTCTGAATAAGTAGTCAAACCGAAATGTTTGTTGGTGTTGTGGGAAACAATTATAAAGAAAGATTTGTACAGAAACCAACAGCAGACATTTCTAACATAGTCGTAGCAAGATTATCTTCGTATTTATTGGTTCGCTCAGACATTTTGAAACGTTCGATTCATTCCTTGATTTGAGTTATGCCGAGCTTTTGGAATACAGGTCATGCCTAAAATACTAATTATAATATCTGAACTTATACATCACAAGACCGCGGCCGCATCGCAGTCCGTAATGGAATACTGGAAATCTTGACCGTCTCATGTTCTTTAACGCGCACTTACACAGCAGAGTACATAGGTCATTTCTACTCCATCGAAATGCTATCGCCACGTCTAGGATCGAACCTGTGACCTTCAGTTGAGCAGGCGAGTACCATAACCACTAGAGTACAGCACCGGACGGCAGGTAATAACTGGTAAACATTTTTTACGGGCAACAGTTCTGAACACTGAAAACGAATTTACAATCACAAAAACAACGGCGCAAAGCGTTGAGTAGCTCTAACATTTAGTTCGTTGTACTGACGCATGACGGCAAACAAAATAATAATAAGCGACACAGGGTCAATTCACAATTTTTAATTCTGGCCGAAAATTGGGTTTCGCTGATTAGGATATTCAAGCTTCTTAAGTTTCTTTCATTACGTAAATTTTTATGTTGCTTTGTTATTGCTTTGTTGAAAAAGCTCTGTTTGAGCAACAATTCGTCATATAAAAATATTGCCGAACTTTTCTTCGCGAGCTTTTTTGCATTTCGCTACACGTATTAATTTCTTTTCAAGCATCCCTTTTCCAAGTGTCGGGCTACGAGCATTGAGCACAATATATGAAATCCCAGAAGCGTAATCGAGTTTTAATGAGACCTCCACCTCAGGGGATTTTTTTACGCGCCAGTTATTTGTCCTCAGGAGCAAGCGAGATCGAAAGAAACTTATCATCAAAGAAGAACTAATATTAGCTAAAGTGAAAACCTTGAGAGATTCGTTAGCTGCTTTTTTAAAAGTTGAATTTCAAGATTGTCCATTACAGACACTTTTTTTGGTTCCTTCGTTTTCTCAAGGCACATTGTCTTTCGCTTCTAGTGGCAATGCCTCTAATGGAAGAAGCCTGACGTGCGCAGAAGCCTGTCATTTGTGCCTTGTTTGTACTGATAGTTTGCTGTCCCTTACTTTTTTTTGACATTTTTGTGAAGATTGTGTTTTTTATTCTCATTTAGGGTAGGGCATGATTTTCAGATGAAGCGACCTAGAGAATGTTTTCATTTAAGGATTTAGAAACAGTTCTCGGCATCCTTGCGGTTAACTTATATTTTTAAGCGTATAGTTTCAGCAGAGAGGGCACAGAATTAGGGCCTTCTTAGACAACCCCGTTATCGATATCACACAAGAAAAGTTCTCCTTTCTTTTTAACAACGAAATAAAAATAAGCAATCTAGGAAGTTACACACTGCCCTCAAGAACAGAACTTCACCCTTGTGTTTGTTTGCTCTTTCGATCCTTTGTTTACTTATAATTATTATATTTTTCTGTTCTCGTTGTTTTGTTGAGAAGTTCAAGAAAAGTTTAGTGTTCCACCACTCTAGGCAGCACTAATATAATCTTGAGTTATTGAGTAAACTTCGGGATCTAGCTTAGCTTTTATCTCCCTCTAGTTCAGAGAATCTTTAACAAAGAAGTGAATGTTAAAGTTTTTCTTTTAAGTGAGTGTGTTTAAAAGAGAGTTTTTGCTTACAGGAAGTGTGACGATAAATCTTTTCGTGCCTTCTAGAAAAATAATTTAGCGGAGGACAGGTCCCCGCCACACAATAATACTTTAAATTACGACTGAGATGAGGTCTTCAATGCCCTCAAGGAATCTTTGGAGCCATGATTCATGTGGCAGTCTTAATGAAACGCTAGAGACGGGTGAAAGAAAAAAAAATGAAGTCTTTGAATTTTCTTGGTAAAAGTAGCAAAAAAATTAAGTTCTATGTTTTAGAACATAGATTTGCGCTTGTGTACAAAAAAGCCAATTGGTCTGCAGTATGATAGTGAACGCATCAAATTGGAACAAATGTTAAGCCTAATCACGCACGTGACTGAATAATAGTTCTTTTTTAACACGAAAGTGTTTCATATGGTTTCCAAAAAGCTTACTGACGTTTTTCTGTCACGAATACGACGTTAGCGAAATGCACACTGAAGGATTGAACAAACTTCAAGGAAAACAAGGGAGGCAGGAAAGAGCGCAATTTTTCGAGTATGAACCAACTAGTCTGCAAAAAAGTATTGCTTCACACTGAAGAATGACAAAGAAATACCAAAAGAGAAAACTTTCCGTCCCCGGGAATTAAACACGTGACCAATTTATCCACTATACGTTCTGGGTGTTTCCCCCAATGCGCCCTCCAAGCACATGTACAAGGTTAAATTCTCTCAGACAATCTCTCTTGCAAGGTGTTCTTGGTTGCCGAGGCAGCATCAACGTCTGTCAGGGGTGAAGTACAGCGTCATCACACTGACGAGCGCCGGTAAGGATTGGTTCGGTGACGACGCATTTAAGGCGTCTCGATGCTCACTGGCTTCACTAGCATCGAGGAGTAATTCCAGCCGCATTTACTTTTTACTTATCGTTAGCGCGCGTGACAGCTCATTGTCGGAGTAGTGCTGTGTCCACATGCACCAACGGCGTGTTTCCGCTGCTTACGGCCTCGATTGTGATAGCACCGACTGCAGCCATGAGTGCCGCATAACGACAACGGTGTCGACGGCCTCGTGTCGAGCTTTAGAGGAGCAAGACGGAGGACCATAGAGTTTCCTACGCTTCCTACAAAAGTGGTGTGGCGACGCATTGGAATGCCAGGATATGTTAGCTTCGAACTTGATTCGGAATCGTATTATTTACCTACAGACTGCACACTTTGAAGACGTGTCTGGCTTTAACGCGTTCCTTACGTCAAAATAGCTCATTTCATCCTGAAGGAGCACATATTGAGCTATTGATTTTTTTATGATTGCACAAAAAAAAGTTTCATTTACCATTGATAACTTCTGCGATGACGTAGAATTTTACGATTTGTATAAAGTAATGAACGGCCGCTAAACGTGGCAGGCAGACGACAAAGTGTCTGCCACGGCTACTTCTTCCCATGTGTTTATGCCTTGGAAGTGAGTAGACTTTTATTTTAAAATAAAATAAGCAGGACGGAGAACCAATTATAAAAGCTTTGTTTTAATGAAGCTTAGTTTGCGTAGTTTGTATCCGCTTTTCAGCCGAACACCAGCCAACGAAAGCCTCGCAGCACATATACAGTCTTGCCAGCGCTCCAACCTTTAGATTAGACATCTCCATAGACTCTGGCACTAGATTTTTGGCTATAGGTATACTTTTGTGAGAAACTGTATGCAGAGGACAACGGGAAATAGAACGCTTTAGTGCGTTCATGGCTTCAGATACGAACCTTTGCCCTCCGTGTCACTGCAGCACTGGTAGCGCATGCAGGAGCACATGCGTGCGTTTCTCTAATACTCAGAACCTTACGCCCTGCCGTTTAATTATCTCCTCAATTTGTGACGCATCCGCTTCAAACGGTGCAAAAGCTGCCAAGCACCCACAGATCGTTTCCAAGCTGTCATGTATCAATGTACTACAAATAATCAAGCACTTTGGTGAAGACATGCCTTGCTATTGTCTTTCACCGATTCCAATGATGGGGGTGGGGAATTAGCCATGGTTTTATAAAGACTATGCTTTCAGTGCTGTATTAGTAATGAAAGTTCGTAGCTTTAGGAAACAATGCGTGTGTGTTCTTTCTGTATATTTTTACAATTTCTCCTTCTAACTGCTTAGCTTTGTATGCCCATTAAAACCTTCCCCAGTGCAGAGTAGCGAACCGAAAATTGTAACCTTTTCTTCTCTCCCTCATGAAGGCTTTTGTCGACAGACAGACAGACAGACAGACAGACAGACAGACAGACAGACAGACAGACAGACAGACAGACAGACAGATAGACAGATAGATAGATAGATAGATAGATAGATAGACAGATAGATAGATAGATAGATAGATAGATAGATAGATAGATAGATAGATAGATAGATAGATAGATAGATAGATAGATAGATAGATAGATAGATAGATAGATAGATAGATAGATAGATAGATAGATAGATAGATAGTAGCGGCATGCGTGTGGTACACTGGTGACTTTATGCAGTTTACCTGCTAGCCTGATTACTTTGAAATCTTTCGCTTGAGTAAAGGAAGAACCGAAAGAGCCTGGTGGAAATTATTTATTACTGGGGCTTACCCTGCCGAAACAACGATACGATTGTGAGGCAAGCCGGAGTGATGAACTCGTCGTTGTTTATATCAACATGAGCAAAATAAAGCACTATGTATGTACATGGGTGTCCTTGCAGTTCACTTCATCGAAATACGCCTGCCGTTGTCGGGAATCCAGCCTGTGACCACTAGATGACCAGTGCGTCACCTTTGCCAAGGTGCCACGGTGGGCCCAAGCATGACTGACAATTTCCCTAATCACGCAGATAAGTTGTAGCGAAAACATGGGCTGTATGCTAGAGCAAATATATAAAGTATAACCTATATCCCAAAGGCAAAAATAAAAATCGCAAAAAATGAACCTTACACTAAACATGTAAAGCTTCAGGGGCCTCCCACCAACCCACGTTCCAATACAAATGAGGAGTTGCCTCCTCGCATCCGCTGCCCGTTCCATAAATTATTCTGGCCACTGAATTCTTAAAAGCAGCTGTAAAATTTAGCACTAAGCATCAAGTCTATCATAATTTCACGATTGTCGTCTACCAGCTGTTATCGCCGCTTGCGCCATCGCAAACTCACAGAATTAGGCGGAATCAGTTGATCGCACACGACAGCTACGTGAGAGTAGGAAAAACGGCTGGCCGGCTGTATAACAAAGCAGTGCAGAAGATAAAACACGTATCACGTTTCCACACTGCAGTCGATGATCCACGCTACAGACATCACGGAAGTCATTGTTCATGCGTCATGAAGCGCGCCAGAGAGACGAGAAGCGCCAGGAGAGAATGATGCACCCGTTTTGTTGTAGTTCTTTTGTCTTTCATTCTTTTTGCATTATCAGAGGCTGGTGAAGGGCTCTTTAATAAACAGCAAAGGTGGTCAATTTTAGGGCCTTAACGTTGTCTTTTTGGCTGACGTTAGGTCTCCCTTTCACGTGGACATATTATAGTAGAACAATAGAACGTGTCAAAGATCTTGAAAATATGTTCAAACTAGCGCCAGAAACTAGCAGACAAACCTAGCTGTGGCACCCCTGGTAGAAGTGCGGGCCTTTAGTCACTCGGAATTGGCTCGCGCCACGCCTGGTAGGCTCAGCATGGTGGTTGCGCGCCCTGTCTCCATCAGTAGGCGTGGTTTAGCGGCGGCTCTATTCGGCGCATGCGCGTCTAGGCAAGGTTACACCTAGTATCTTAAGCTTGGTTGTGTCTAGGTAATGGCGCCGATGGGTTTGGGGGGGGGGGGCGGCAAAGTTGCACATTTAGATTTCATAGCTTTGCTGAGAAAATAATATTGGGCTTTAGAGCGACGAACAGGGTTATATGCTAGGTCTTTAACTGTTTAACAGCGTTTCAAAAGACTTCAGTATCCCTGCTGTTGATAAAAGATACTTTCTAGCGAGTAAGTTTAACATAATCAACACGTGTACAGGCTGAGAAAACCGCGCTGTTGCCCTAGCTTTTTCTCTATTATTACAACAACCGGAGTACTTCCGAAAACATTCTGAATTCCCAAAATCAAACCACTAAAACCGGATGCCTTTTTATGAGCACGAGCTTGATTAACACCTTAGAGGAGATGCATTGGTAAATTTTAGCAAAAAGAACACCATGCCGATGGAAGCGATGACCACCAGACTAAACGCAAAAAGCACTCCTCCGTCAGCAGTGCGAGCCACCAGAAGCTATCTTCGGTGTTTAAATATTTTACATTCATCTGCTACAGAAGCAGCGCCTTCCATCAGCTTGCCGCTCGTTTTTCAACATTTATCAAACGCCAGACAAAGAGTCACGTCTCGGCGAACTTCTCGCTTCGATACACAGTTTAGTTTCCCGTTTATTTTCTATTATTAATAATTTTGACATCCTATTTCCTTTCTACTCCCAAGAACGGTCGGCCGCATCCGTCGCAACTCGCTTTTGTGTCTCTGTAGCGAAATGTCAACTTCATATTCTACGAGCCTCCTTTGTTCTTAGAAGCGAGGTGGTGCTGCTTTGTTCGCTCCTTGAGATCCATCTATACAACGTTCCACTAAAAATGTGCAGTATTGTGGGACCTTCAGCGCAAAATATGGGTGGCCGTCGTCGCATCACACAGTTACGTCCCGGTGCTTCGTGTAAATCCAGAAACACGAGCGCGAAGTGAAGAAGAAAAAGAACTGCAAGCTAGGTAAGAAAAATAGAAATACTTACACTTATTGTGGTAGAGGCGACATAGTAAGAAGGAGAGCTTGCACAGTTTTGGATCGCCAATGCTCAGAGTTATGTTTCTTTTTAATTTCTTGCCTTAACATTAGAAACACAGCAACCGTAAACAGTATCTTATGTAGCGCGCGACGCTCATAAGAGATTGTGCGAACAGTACAAATTTAACACGGCTTTTTTACGTGAACTAGAAAGATGGATGGAAGTGTCGCAGTAGTTTAAACTATAATAAAGCGTTACATCTGAAGGGCAAAGGTCATATAGTTTTTTTTGTGAATTTTTCGATGACACTGTCGTTCTGAGACTGCATAAATCTGTCCCGTATAACTTCAGGATTTCCCGCAAGGTCACCCCGAATTTTTCTGGATTACACATATGTAATCCAGAAAAATCTCTCGTGCAGAGAATCTTCTCAACCAAGCCAAATCCACAATTGCAAGTGCATAGAAAGCCTCTCGTCACTGGGAAGAGCTTCAGATGCATGATCGAGATCTGCGCTGCCATGTGCGCACAAAACCGAATCACTTCGCAAGAACACGACAAATGAATGATATGTGAGGAACCCGTAAATGGTATAGCATGAATTAGTATCAGTTATGCAGATGCATACCAATGCGTAACGTAATGTACACTATCATGCGTAGCACTTCACTGTAAAACTTGAGTTTCTTCAGCTGTAGAGAGCCCTCGCGAGAGAGAGATACAAACTTTGATTGTTAGATGAATGAAAGCTTATGCTCTCTGATTTGATTTATGGTATTCAAACACATTTGATTTACCTTTTATTCCATTTGAATCACCTAATATTGCATTTAGCGCTAAGCCACTTTTTTTTTTTTTCATTTTCCTGTGCTGCCCTCTGATTAGGCAGTCCGTTCGGCACATGTATGTCCGGCTGCCCCGCCGCGGTGGTCTAGTGGCTAAGGTACTCGGCTGCTGACCCACAGGGCGCGGGTTCGAATCCCGGCTGCGGCGGCTGCATTTCCGATGGAGGCGGAAATGTTGTAGGCCCGTGTGCTCAGATTTGGGTGCACGTTAAAGAACCCCAGGTGGTCTAAATTTCCGGAGCCCTCCACTACGGCGTCTCTCATAATCATATAGTGGTTTTGGGACGTTAAACCCCACATATCAATCAACATGTATGTCCAATTTTGCTGATGTTGCGTGGTTATGCACAGATACTGTTTTCCTATATATTGCAGTTGGATTGCAATAAACCTTCGTTGTTAGTTCAGCACTCTGTTCTCGTCTCTTCTATCCTCTTCTGTCGTTTGCGCTGTTAAGCACGTTCTTCGTCTACCCTCTGCTATTTTGGTAAAACAACTGGTATTGCCAGGAGCAAAGCCTCAGTGACCTAAATGCACTTCGCGACTTTTCTGCTAGGGTGTATGCGCTGCCGCATTTAGAAAAGGCGGATTGTTCTTAGATTCCACTTTCTCAACTTGATACATGCCTGATGGATTCCCTTAAATATGCCTTTTATTTTTTTTTTCACCAATGTTTTTATTTAGGTAGCCTTTAGTTAACTTTACCCGTGACATTTAGTACAACCCATGTTTTCAACGCGGGACAACAACCCTCCCCCCCCCCCCCTCCTTTTTTTTGTTGCTCTCAAGGCAAGTAAGGTTCACCTTAAAAAATCATCTGATTTTCAATGACAGCTTTATCATCCGCGCTGTTAATATCACCAGTTCGCACATACACCTGACACCTGCGGCTGCTTCACCACTTCAGAAAATTGGCATGAACCCCGAAAAACGAATATTCAAAATCATTCTTGAAGAATGCTGCTTTTTCCGCAATATAAACAGAGATTAAATTTTATGCATGGATTTTAGAGGAAGTTTTAAAAGAAAAACCACACAGAATATTCTTTGGAAGCTGTCTAATAGACGCCTGTGCGTGGATCTTTTGATCACTTTGCGCAAAACAAAAGAAAAGGAAGTAAGGAGAACACATGGACGAGCGCTACGTTGCACTCTTCTGTATGTACTCCTTAATTTATTTATTTTTTTGGTTCGTGAATAGTGCTTAAAGACGAATTAGTTCAAAAGAAGCCGGCTAGCACTTTTTTTATGCATGGAGTGTAAGTGCGGGAAACTATAGGGTGTGGCCTTTCCTGGAAGGATACTTTCAGTCAGCGTGGGTAAAATGTGTTTCGTCTTGCTTAGAGCATTCGTCAGCGTCTGGAAAGGCTAAACAAAGAGCAGATACCACGATTAACAACAGAACTTTTTTCGCGTTAAATTTATGAAGTCCCGCCGGTCGGGGCAACGGATCCCGGCAGCGGCGGCCGTATTTTCGATGGAGGCGAGAATGCTGTAGGCTCGTAGGCTCAGATTTGAGTGCACATTAAAGAACCCCAGGTGGTCGAGATTTTCGGAACCCTCCACTACGGCGTCTTTCATAATCATATGGTAGTTTTGGGATGCTAAACGTCACAAATCAATCAATCAATCAACCAATCAACCAACCAATCAATCAATCAATCAATCAATAGTTCAGTCAATCAGTCAATCAATCGATCGATCAGTCAATCAGCCAGTAAATCAATCAAACAATCAATCAATTAATCAAATTTTCAATGTCGTAATTTTCTTGACGGCTCCAGAATTCCACGTCGGCTTTATTTGCATATTGCCACATTCCTTTCTCATGCTTTGTTACTACCCTGTTACACTGCTAGTAATCGTCAGCGCATATGGCACCTGCAGTTTCCGAGAAGCTTCAAGACTATAATACATCGTTTCGTTAAGATTACGCACACTTCGCGAACTCTACAGGTTATTCTGGAATGTACGCGGCCTCTAGCGATAACGCTAGAATATTCCACGGCACGTGTATTAATACCAACGCCCTTCACCACTTGTCATTTTATTGACGGCCGACGCTCTATTCGCCGCAATCAGTGCCAGTGGGCATGTAATTGGACCCTCAGTTTACGGGCCACAAGTCTCGCCAAATAAACGGTTTCATTTTGTACTCACAGTCTGCTCCCTTAAACCACGTCCTGACCTCGCGATAATAATGTTCAAGAGAAAACCTTTTTTCTGATACACGCCATAGTAAAAGCTTATGACTTGGATAATAAACTAATCCGGTGCATCGCCGAATATTTGTCAGCACGGAGACTGGCAGTTATGCCGAACGGTATATCTTCAGAACACGCACAAACTAGATCAAGAGTTCCCCAAGGCTCAGTCTTGGGTACATATTGTTTTTGTTATATAAAATCGATATTTCCTTTGGTATTGCCTTTATTCAAGATGTTTTTAGATAATTATGTTGTATATATAGTGTTAGGTACTACTTGTGACACATAAATTCTGAATTTTTTTAATATTACGCTTCAAACGTGAGCAAGAGGCCTGACTATTAAGTTTACTTTTATTTATTTCTGACCTAAACAAAACATTGCCAGTCTTAAGAGTCTTGCGGTGGAACTTGTATAATAAAAGGCAACTTGAAAATTCATTCAGGGTGTAGTTCGGCTATGGAAGCCCAATACTCATTGATTTGATTTATATGCAGGGTTTAGCGTCCCAAAACCACCGTTTGATTATGAGAGACGCCGTGGTGGAGGGCTTCAGAAATGTTGACCACCTGGGGTTCTGTAACGTGCACCCATGTCTGAGCACACGGGCCTACAAAATTTCCGCCTCCATCGGAAATGCAGCCGCCGCAAAGCCCAATATGTACTCAAACATGAATGTGTTTGTTAGTATCAATGTATTTCGAAAAAAAAAACATTTCGATAAAACATTTGCATCTCTACTTGGTAACTACCACCGGCTATTTAGAATGACGAAAAGTGCACGACTCTAAATGTCAGGGATGGAGGGACCATATAAAAGGCATATCAGGCCAAAATGTTCCGCAAATTATATTTGAAACAGGGCGCTACCTCTTTTTTTTTTGTCATGAATGGGGGAAACAAAAAATTATATTTTGTTGTTTTTGTTTTGTTATAATTGTTAGAGATTCAAACAGTTTGCCATCTGGTATTGTCTGTATGGCAATCAATGACGTTTTTTTTTTTCGCACTGAATTCGCTTTTTATTATGCCTAGTCAAATATGCATTTGCTCTAGTGTACGCTTTAAGGGGTGTCGCAGGTAACTAACAAATAAATAAAAATAACTAAGTACTATATAGCTACAAACAGTGAATAATTACTTTTAAACAAATATTAAAGCAACAGTTATCATACGAAATCAGGGGTTCTTCTTTGCAAAAGACGATCGATCTATCTTTTTATACACCATTGGCACGCCGGCATACAATATCAGGTGACAGGTTCATTGCACATCACCTTGATTTGTTTATGAATATACTATTTATGGCTGTATTTTCAACATACTAGAGCTCCGTCAACATCAATACACGTAAAGGGCATAATTACTTTGTGCAGTGCTGCTCTATTAAATGATACCGCAATCTTCGATGCACTAATATAAGAGTAAACTAAAAAAACAAGGTCTAAAGAAGAGGCCTAAAGCAACTGATTGTTGTTGAACGTTGTTACAGCACCAAGTATATGAATACGCCGTTCATAGACACTTATAGATAAATAAACCCTTCATGGTTCGAACATGGTCAAACATCTCCAGCTCTCCATTCATGTAATACTCTTTCTCCTTCATGTATGCTTCGGCATCACATTCACGGATGGGCCGTTGGCAGCGCGTTGTGCCCGGCTAAGGGCTTTCAAGCCCCGGCAGCAACATCAATGCACCCCTGCGGCCTCGCATGAGGCTCACCTTGCGTTGGGCGGCGCTCATATCGAACGGGCTGCTCCCACTGCGGCCCATGAGGGGAGTAGGAGGAGAGGAAGAGAGCGGCACAACAATCACAATGCTCGCCCCATGGTACGCGGTGGGTGAGTGCGAAAAGAAAGAGATGCGAAGGGGAGAAGAAGCAATTTGAAGAGAAGGGAATACGAAACGGCAGGAAAGAAAAATACAGAGAGAACTGTGCACCGTACTCGCCGGATCCGCCGGAGCTCTCGCTTCGAGCAGCGGTTCGAGTCGCCCCGTGCTCGAACGGGGGAAGAGGACCTCACGGGCTGAGAGTGAGAAGGAGAAAGGGGGAAACGGGCGAGCGTAGCATCTGTGCCCGCTCAGACAGCGTGCTGCCGGCGAACGGCCGAGACTTAATAGCGGTCGCGTGCGTGGTTTGGAACCCCGGCTTGCGCGTGGCTTTTTTCCTCACCCGAGGGACTCGTGGCCCCCGGGCGGGCCAACCTCGGCGCGCTGCTCGTTCAGGCTTCAGCGGACGTGGCGGCTACAGCGTTCTCGTCTCCTGCACAAGAAGTGGTTCGACGTGCCGTCAAAGCAGCTGGAGAACCTGAGAACTTGCGAGCTGTTTTGACCCGAGTTTTCACGGCGACAACTCCTCCGCTTGTTTCTCATCTCAACAAACAAACAAAAACGAAAGGCTTTGTCACGTGCATCAACGCATGCGGGTCTCCGAGCGACGAAGTGGTCTCAATACTGTAGTGGCATTCTAGAACTGCTAACAGTGAATGTCTCCTATAACATTTTTGGGACAAATCCCAGAGCCCGCTGTCATCTGATCTCCGGCAAGCCACGGGACGAGATAGCCATTCACACGTCCTTGTGGGCTTTTCGTGGACATAAGCACCAGGGTGAAGTGGCGTAGAGTGGACACCGGAGCTGAGTGCATCACTTAACAAGACATAAAGAACATTCTTCTCCAATCAGGCGAGGAACATACGACGTGAATAAGTGTTCGAGGGACGTTAAGCTCGTTTGGAATAATTAAAGCACGGCTTGGGATATATCTTTGCCACTCGTCAGCAAGCTTCTCGAGGGACGGTAAGTTTATGAAGTTTTGAATCTTCCACATTTTCACATTTCTCATACACCTAAGCACTATGCGAAAAAGTGGTGGAGCAAACATATTGAATTTAACATAATGGGCACTTATGGTGTATAAAAGCTGCAAGAGCCTCACGTGTTATCACAGTTCATTTATATAACATTTTCACGTTGATGTACCTGGTAACATGTATAGACCACATCTTTTTTCATCTATATAGTACTTTGGTATTGATGTACCACGTTACACATATCGACCACATCTTTCATCTATATAGAAATTTCGTGTTGATGTACCACGTTACACATATCGGCCACATCTTCTTTACTTTACGTAGAATGTATACATAGGGAACGTTTTGCTGAAGTACCTCCACTGAGCCCTAAAAATCTACTTCCATCAATGTGCCGCTGATAGTTGTGAAACTTTCAAATGCAAGGCTCTGCACCACATGACTGAAATTAAAAGTTCAAACAAGTCAAGTCCATTCAAATATTCCGTTGCAGTACTGTAATTTGCTGTATAAGCGTGGCAGATGACGGGAACCCACGTGAAAGACTGAAGTTATTGCGGCAGCGCTCAGATTTGTGGCCCTATACTTATTAGGTGACGCATTAGATAAGTTTATCAGTGCGTTAATAAGTGGATGCAATTTGTGCCTCCAAATGTAGTAATGGTCGTGCGAATTTTGTTTTCTCCTTTTTCTTGTGTTATGTTATTACAGTGTCTCAGTTGTCAGATGGCTCTTTACATTGAAGCGGCATTTATAAACGAAAAGCGTTTATTGCGCAAGTCATGCCGTTTCACACGAGGTTTCAGAAAACTATTTTGTTTGCATTCTGTTATATACATTCACTTGCTAATATAACCTCCATTTGCATACAGTATGGCTAATACAAGTCTGGGTAAATGTTCAACAAACCACTATTGCCGCAATTCCGCCCATATTTTTCGGGACAAAGGAATACAGATGGAGTTTTATTTGCTATCTGAACATCGGAACGCGAGGAATCGTCAACAGAATTTCTCACAACCTGCCAAGTGTTTCTTTAATGTAATTTTTAAACGTTGAAGTCACTTTTACAATTCATTTCTAGTGAAAACGTACAGATAATTGCATGTAATCGTAATGGTACCGTAAATGTGCCATTGTGAGATATAAAATTTATTATTCACGTACCTAATTCTCTTTCGCACGCTATATTGTTAAGAGACACGTGCAGCAATAAGACGTGCAGCAATTGTGTAACCGTCTTGCTGGATGATCGCCAAGATTCCCGCAGTGTGCACATACTCTCTGTGAAGTGCACTTGTGATTGAAAAGCTTAAAAAGTTTACAACTTAGTCTTTAGAATGAATGTTTCATTTTGTTTCAACGCGTTCTTAAATATAATAGCGAACTCTTCTGAAACGCAGAGGCAATGTTATATATGTCCAATATCTAATTGATCGTGGTAGACCCGTATGGCCGAGGCATCAGCGACGTTGTGAAGAAATGAAATCAGTTCAACGTGGTTAGCTACAACGGGACGACGACCGCAGCTGCGGCTTATGACGCAGCCAGTTGTCTACACGCGGTTACTACGCAGCTGAACATATGTCAGGACAAACGTAACTTGGTTGGCCTGCTTCCCAGAGTTATTCGGCCTGGTTTAAGAGAATTTTATTTCCAGATATGTCTTACATAGCTTATGTGCACACAGAAGTATGGACAATGAAGATCATGTGTATGTACAGTGCAAGCTGTTATATACAGTGAAAATAACCTATTTGTGTATGCAGTGATGTACACTGCGAAAATTGTACAAGGACAGAAGATTCATGAACATCGAGATGAGTAAACTTATATAAACAGTAGGCTATATGCACAAACAAGGGGGGGGGGGGGGTCATTCATAGTGCAAGGTGACGTTTTTGCATTCACCTGTGAGAATAATTTGCTCTCATGCTAAAGAAAAATATTGCACAAAAAAGACATGTTTCCAAAAAAGAAAAGGAAAATACGCACTGCAATTTCACAGTGGTACAAGCTCTAGCCCACCTCCTCAGTAGGGGAGGAAAGGCATGGACTATAAGTTTTCGTAGATGCATATTACCTTTTTCTTCGCATATTAGGAACAGATGACCCGCAAATAAGCACTCGGTCCTTAACTTGTGGTGTGCGTAATGCTTCCTGTGCTTCTGCTTATGCTATTGTGAAATGATAACATAGAAATAAAACTTTTGTGAAATGCTGAAGATGTTACTTGGCAGATAGTTGGCATGTTACAAAAGAGAAAAAGCAACAAAGCGAAAAAATTAGATAACAGCATGTTTGTTAAACCAATACGGCTCAGTCAGCTCCTCGTAAAACCACTATAAGACACTAGATGCAAACAAAGCAGGCGTTTCAAAATACAAAAAACAAAACATAAAATAATAATCTAACGTTATTTCAAAGATCACGATTTCATTGTTACATTAAGCATTTAAATTACGCTTTTTTTCCGGCTCGAGTTGTGTTATAGATAAGAAAGACATTAGGGTGAGCAACTGTCAAATTTACGACAATGGTGTCGCAATGCCTGGGTATACCTGCACCGCCACGGACGTAAGACGCAGATTGTGCATAGGAGTGCTCGGAAGGCTATACATACCTTCGTACGTTCTGTTGGCTGTCACTGCTTGTTTTGTTTATCCGTGCAGTAAAACGTGTCTGTTTAAGCGCAATGTCTTTCAGGTCATACGTGCATTCCATATCACCCGTTTCTCTGCATCATGGACACGTTCGTTTCTCAGAAGACTTAAGGGGCCATAGGACCCAATATTCGATCATAATACGTGTTATGTGGATTAATACTTGTGCACTCTTGAGGAAGCTGGCAAAATTTCAGCACATTTGGCCAATCGTCAAATTACAGTTGGACATTTAACAAACACGCAACTGGCCTGAGACTTCGCCAACACTAGCGCAGTCGCCAGTTATGATGCAATTAGCTGCTTACTGTGCGAGCGTCTCCATTCTATTGAACGACTTTTCTTTTCTGCAGTCAGTCGTGCTTGCAGTCGAGTTATTTCAACTTTCTTCTCGCTTGACATTGGAATTGAATGATTTGCAAGGACTGAAACTTTCGTATAATACGACGGCTATGCTCCATGCAGTGCATGGCGTCGCACATGCCATGACGAAATGGCGGTCATTGGTGGGGGGTGGGGTTTATAGTCGGCCACTTCCAAGCCCTATGTCACACTGAAATTCTTTTACACTGCACAATTTCGATGCATTTATAGGTCTTTGGTTTTACTTACTTTAAAGCTATCCTTAACTATTTCCTCGTTTCTCTAATACATCATATTTCACATTCACTTTGCACACCATCGCTTTCTTCCTATTATTCAGAAAGGTGAGGAGAGAAAAAGAAAAAAACGGAATTGTTAAAAAAAAACAGTAAACATGCACACACTCAACTACAGGAGTGTCATATTCGTTTTGAGAGTCCTCTTGCCACAGCAACTTCAGCAGCGCCTTCGTCGCTTTCTATTCCATTTCCTTTTTCCCAGTGCAGGGTAGCGAACCAAATTTTTTTCTGGAAAACCACTCTGCCTTTTACTTAAACTTTCTCTATCTCTATTTGTTTCCCATTCTTTTATCCCGGTTTATTTCCTTCTCCTCACCTTAATTCTCTATCATTTTACCCTAAAACCGGCAATACACTTGTGTCACAAGTGGGTCCCCTAGCCCCTCTCATATTTCGTATATACAGGCAGTGTAGAGCCCCTACTTCTACGTTTTGGAGAAAACCTCAAGTTTCTGCGTTACCACGCAGTGGCGCCTTTGAGCATAAACATCAAATTAATACTTTTTCTTGCATGCCAGAGATTTGTTTCACGTCGTATTGACAGATATAATTTCATTATTGACAGAACACCTTGGAGGCACAGTAGATAGATAGATAGATAGATAGATAGATAGATAGATAGATAGATAGATAGATAGATAGATAGATAGATAGATAGATAGATAGATAGATAGATAGATAGATAGATAGATAGATAGATAGATAGATAGATAGATAGATAGATAGATAGATAGATAGATAGATAGATAGATAGATAGATAGATAGATAGATAGATCACAATCGTTATTCATCACGCGACGTCTCAAAATAATACATTCGTGGACTGTCGATTCGACCATTCGCTGAAACTAGATACGAGCAAAAAGGCCGCCAAGGCGGCACAGGCAGGAGCAGTAGGATTTCTCTGAATAGACCTTTAAGAACCTGCAACCAATTTGTATCCCTCGGTGCGCGCCGCCCGGGAAGCAATTACGGACGCCGCGGGACAGAGGCAGAGCGATCTCGCCAAGAATGACGGCGAAAAGAGCTAGCGAGCTGAAATTGCGCGAACAAGAAAGAGCACAGTTGGCACTGCTGGCGTCAGTCTCCTCCATACTGTTTCCCGGGTCCATTTCTGTCGCCAACTTTGGGGCGAAAGCTATTCCGCGATCGTCATTAAGGGTGCAGAGAGAACTGACGTGCCCTCTGCAAGACGGCTGCCCTTTGTGATAAGGATAAGCAACCATAGAAATGGTCATGTCGACCATTCAAGATGGTTGCCCAATCACCATATTCTTTTTTAGAAAATAAATTTAAGAACAGAAAAGGGGACTCTTTTATTTTCTTTCCTTTGCAACTTATTTGCCTAAAGAGCGACAATTTGGAGAGCGAACGAAAAAATTTAACGACAAGGCAGACTTGTAGATGATTCCAAGCAAGAAGAAGTCTCCTTTCACGCATTACTGTAGGCTAATGCCAGGACCTTCATTCATTCGTTGTTATTTTAGCGGCATCAGCGTCTCATTCTTTTTAAACAAATGTTCTACAATAGGTATCAAGCTACACATGTGGGAAAACATGTACACTCAGAGTCCTAGGACTAGGGATGCGTTAGCCAGGTCACATAGTTCAGACAAGCAAAAACCTTTTTGTGTGCGAGGCGTTTAACAAAATAAAGATAGTAACAGGCCAATTTGATGTCGATTAAAGTACTGCGTGTTGGAAACAGTTTCATTCGTGATAAATAATGTTTAACAAGCAAGCCAGAATATCCACTTTTGTTATTTCCAGCTTATCAACTCGCACCCGTACTCATGGGTATGGTGGTGGTGCTCACGATAACATCATCTTCAATTATGGCCATATGAAGTACGACATATAGAGATCCTGATTACTTGGCTCCTGGAAATTATGTAGTCGCAAAACGAGTGCGCGCAATCAAATATTGGTGATACAAAGCTATATATACACATGAACTTCAATAAGCCGAAGGAGAAGATGCACTGGGAATTAACAACACAATCAAGCCGGAACGATATTAGAAGCGTTAACTTGTGGGCTTCTTTTTTTCGTTGGTAACTTTTTCTCTTATTCTGGACGTCTTTTTCATTTATGTAGCTTAATATATATCTTTGTGTAGGTTAATATGACGTCGCTGATGTCTCGGTTTAAGTGTGCTTATACAAACAAGTACACTGAGAACGTAAAAAACAGCACGTGCGCAGAGTTAAAACTATAACTTTATAAATTCAAGGATGGCATATACATGTATATGAAAAAAGCAGAATGGGCTCATTGGCAAAAAAATAAATGGCCACTTGAAATCTTCAGACGCCGTGTCGTGATCTAGCTTCTAGATTCTGCACAGTGAAGGGTAGCACGTGCGCAGACTCACAACAAGAACAGTGTTGAGTGAAGGATCAAAAGGAAGAGTGAGCTCGTTGGAAAGGAGCACTCGCTGTCCTTTACTTTCTCCGTGTCCTTGTTTGTACTAGCTCAGTTAAACATTTTATGTATTAAAATTAACCAACGAGTCCAGCTTGGTGGTCTTAATCTTACAGCTGAATAAAGTAAAGAGTTGCTTTAAATTACCTCCTTCTAAAGCATAACACTTCTACGATTAATCAACGAAATATTCAAAATGGTTGCTTCTCGGGCGAGTTGGTCATTCATGAACGTAGCGTGTAGTAGCGTGGCACGTGTAAGTGTAGCATATTAGTTTACACACTTGGAAGTTTAGCGCATGCAGTTTTTTAAATTTATTTTGTGTTCCATATGTGTTTTGCGCTATGAAACACTACGTTTAGAACTAAACATGATGTTCATTTTGGTTTATCGTTTAAAACACGTACAGGTCATTTGCGGCTTACCGATGAGGCAATATATTCATCCCAATACTTCGGTTTGCATTTTATACACAGAAATTTGACACACCACTTAATGAGTACCGTATAAACATAGAAGGCTTTGGTGAACATTAACAACCCTTCCCGAAGGCATTGGACAACTCCGCCAGCATGATTATAGGGAGGTCTGAACAGAGAAATGCTAATATCGTTGTGCTCCATCTCGATAAACGACCAAGTCAGTAAGAAAAACTGTAAGGACATGCCGCTAATCAGGGCCTCAGTGCACAAGCTAGCCATGCATTATTGGAAGACGGCTGTCACTTTTTCTGTTATTCTCCACTTTATACGCAAATTTACAAACATTTGGTCTGCGCTTATAAGCAGTCAGCTTCATGCATGAGGAAGCGTGTCGAACGACAATAGTTACGTAGTCTAGAATCATTCTACACCTCTCATTACAAGTAAATGAATAATTTCCTGCGATAAGCAAGATTCAATGAATATTAACTGTAAATATTCTTAAGAAAGCTCCAATTGCTGTGAGCGGGAATGTTGTTGTAGCAAATTAGAGCGTATCAAAGGTTTCAATAATTTGCACCACATTATACGCATGTTCTAATACGTACGGTTGATCATTGCTGACGTAAACATCAAATGGATGTAGCACAAATGACCTCCGCAAAATCAACAACAGTTAGAGAAGGTGTCCGGATTGAATGACTTCTTCGGTACGCCACGCCCGTTACGCATGCCCCACTTACGCATGTCACAACTTCTGCTTTATGGAAACATTTTTGGGATGTTAAACAATGAAAATTATTAGCTTTATTGAAAGAGTTAGCAAGCAGTGACATACTCGCTGGTTCCCGAGTTATGGAAAGTTCTGCAAAACACGGGTACATACGTACATTAGGTGAATACGTAATGAATGGTGTCTGTTCTTGCTTGTCAGAGCAATCTTGATAAGCGCTTTACGAGGAGTGTCTGAAAATGGGGTTGTGAGTGAAAAATAAGCTTAGAAAACAAACGTAAGTCCAGTCAAACAAAAAAATAATCAGGAATAATATAAGACAGTTTGCTGCAAAGTATACCTTTTTCTCGCATAAAACGTTGGCTACTGAGGCTTTTGGTGAAACTCTACTCCAGACAAGCAAAGGAATTGGTGCAACTTGCACTGCGCATTACCAAGAAAGTAATGCGCAGCTGTTGGAGAGAGAGAGAAGTAGGAGAGTTTTGCACGCCGCTGTGGGAGCGTGGACGCTGACACCGACGCCACGGGGCATAGACCCGAAAAAGAGATGCTCGTAGCACATTTCGTAGCGCACTTCGCGTAATTCGACACGAGCCACCCCCCAAAATGAAATGTGTTTGGTGATACCCCGGTAGTTCTTAAAGCTTTCGGACACTGTTAATGACCAAGTGCTATTGAGGTCCAGCGCATTAGTGATGTAACTGCTTGGCGATAATAAAACAAACCAACGGTAACACGGCAGACCGACGAGCTCAGGTCAGCGGCCGCGGCTAAAGTACAATGCTGGTGGGGGACAAATGTAGCACCAATCAGATGACCATGCTCTCCGGCTGACACACGAATGGCAGGAAATCCAGCCGAGTCGGGCTGGATAGACACCTGGTTTGGTTCCGGCTCATTAATAAAGGCGCTGCCGTTTCGTCTCAGCGGCACGCATTAGCGTAACTCCCCGTTTGTTTCAATTAGCGCCCGCCTGTCGACTCGGGCTATGCCGGCCGCTCCGTCTTCATTTACCCAGACGGCTTAAGCCGCCAGTATCTTTGGCTGCCTATGTAAACTACCCCGATTTCCGGCGATTTCTGCCGCAGTCCTCCCTCAATTCAACCTTAAGCGTGCATAGCAGAAGCCTTGCGGCTTGTTATTGTTAATCTGTTACGAGCTACGATAAGCACAACACCAAAAGGCTTGGTTTACAACATTGATAGAGCTCGAAATTAATATCAAGTGGTGTTTACTTTGCCCACCATCTCCTCTAAAATTTAGCACCGCAAAACAAACAAACTTTCAAAACAGTCCACGCTTCTCTAAACATTCCTGTGTTCGATAAGTGCTAACCTTCGACAGAAAGCAAAACAAACACCACCGTTCTGTTGTCCGCTACAGTTGAAGATGAATGTGTATGAAATAGGCAGACCAGCAGCGCGCTCTTGCTGGTAAGTGAAATCTCTGTCATTAAGCGTGGTGCGTTATTACGTGATTCACTTATGAGGCATCTTCCGATTTTTTTTCTTCGGTTTATTGAGTTGGTTTAGGGCTTCTGTCCCAAGACAAAATTATGATTACTGGAAAAAAAATGCGGGAGGGCTCTATAAAGTTTTGACCACCTGGTGTTTTTTAACGTGCACTGGCGTCTCACAGAGCACGGGCATGTCATCTTCCATCCGATTGCGACCGTCGTAGCCGCAATCAAAGCCAGGAACTTCGCTTCAGCCCCGCTACACCACTGTGGCGGACATGTTCACAGTCTGTACTAGCTGTTGAAAAAGGATAAGTCTTATACTTATTCAGCACATGAATATACTTGCTTTATTACCCAGTGAAAAAGATATGTGAAGGTGTGAAAGCTCCGGACTAAACCTTCCTTTTTCGGGGAGACCGTGCTACCATCTCCGATTCACAAACGCAGATACAATGGGAACCCGAGTGATGCGAATGTAAACTTTATGTGATATATTAACAGCTAAATTTATTCGCTTGAGAATGAGAGAGAGAAGAGGGGTCAATGAAAGGCAGGGTGGCTTGGCAGGTTGTAGCTGGTTCGCTACCCACACGGGGAAAAGAGAAAGGGGTGGGAAGAATGGAAAAAGCAAAGAGGAAATAGAGGACATGTGATGCCTGCAGACGCATGTTCTGCACGCACAATTAGAAAGTGGCAAATGTGAAGTATTTGAGCGCAGTTCTTAGACGGTTGTCTAAAAGTAGATTGTAGTCTAAGATTTTGAAAAACTGCTTCCAAGGACCGGCTCCCAGGAATCGAGAACTTGCAGCGCGCAAAGAGCTGATGGATAATCGCATAACATTCACAGTGCGGTATAAAAAAAAAGCACCAAGCGACGTTTCAATACTCCCTCGCTGTAGTGGCTGGAAAATTGTTAACATGAAAAATTAGGCCGCTCCGCACTAACGGCGCCAAGCTTGAATGAAGTGCGGAGGCTTTCTTTATTTCTCTTCATCTTGCTCTTCCTTTCCCCGTTGTTTTCCTCCTTTTTTTCCTCTCCTGCGTTTTTTCCAGATTTTATCTCTTTATTTATATTTATTTATATTTTCTTCTCATTTTTTCTCCTTATATTTCTCTGACTTTCTATTTCTCGCTTGCTTCCCCCTTTTTTCTATATTGATGCTTGGCTTTGCATGTGTTACGCTAAGCGACGACAGCATACAGCAGCCAGAGGTCCTGAATGGCTTCGCAAACAATATAATCATCAAGGCCAACAAACAACAAAAGGAATAAAAATTCGACAGATCCCACGTACCTGGGAATCAACTTTATGCGAAGCACGCGGAGGGAAGGTGACCAGGTTGCATTTTTTTATTGAGCGACACGTCATGAAACAGACGCCAAATATATGTACAAATTTTGCACGCACAGACATATGTTCAAGAGTTGCAGATGTTTATATAACCAGTTTTCTACTTGCACAATGATGTCAGCCTGAAATGTGTTTTAGCAACAACAGAAGTTGGTATGAAGCGATGATGCTCGCGAGGATTCTGGTCCTGGACACTGCTACATAAATCAACTTCAGGGCATGGCATCTAACCACAATTTACGGTAACCCGACGTGACGGCTGTATCAAAGGAGTACATATGTAATGTTCATAAAATTGAGTAGGCGGCATTGCAACCACTACTGAAGTTTCACAAAGATTAGCGTCTATAGTTGAAAAGTAGTTCTGAGACCTCGCGTAGCTCTGTGGTAGAATGCTTGACTGCCACGCAGAATGTTTGGGTTCGATTCCTGCTGGGACCCTGAAATTTGTTATTTGCATTTGTCGGGTGGCCAACGCTGCCTACGTCAGGTTTTTCTTAACACTGACATTTATTCTATGTCTTCATTGGGTCTACGCTACCGATGTCGAGTATTTCTTAACACTTACGCGTTAAAATTGCCCTTGCGTGTTCTCGTCGTTCCTGGGTAGATACTCAATGTCAGTCATTTGTGGCACATACCCGTTTACGAGCGGCACATACCCGCCCGTGAGTATGTGCCACTGTCTGGTGGGAAGTGTTTGACCACGTACGCGACGAGATTGTGACATTATTCATGTCTTGACTAGCGTATCATATTCTTCAAACCATCTTACCCTCCCATGCTAATTTTGGTTCACGCCAAGTTAAGGGGGTGACCACGAGAGCACCCAAACGTAAGCAGATAGATAGATAGATAGATAGATAGATAGATAGATAGATAGATAGATAGATAGATAGATAGATAGATAGATAGATAGATAGATAGATAAACAAACTCAAAGTCTCCGAAGTTCGCTAAGAAATGCTTCGCATTTAACACAGTCAAAGCAATAGTGACGAGCGTCATCCTTAGTTGTGTAATTCTAATTTACGAATCAACTCAATAGGCTTCTTACACATATATAGACATGCAACCAAATGTTCCTGATTACGTAGATGTGCTCGCGCACGTTAGCGAATGTATAGCAGAAGTGTAATCATTTTTGTAACCTGATTAGACAAGACTTCGCTATACGAATAGGTGACAGCATTCGAGGTATTTCAGATAGAGCAGGTGGCATTTTTCACCACAGAAAAACAGTAGTAATTACGTTCAGAAATCATCGCGGAACAAATTTGAAACAGGTAATATTCCGGAATATTACGAGCTTCATAGGGGGCCTTCGAGCCCGGAACCTTCATAGTTATTAGTTGCTGAAGCATGATTTATTACTACAGTATACGAAACACACACAGAGAGAGAGAGAGAGAGAGCGTAAGAATTTACTGGATGACGGAGACGTGGAAGTGAGCTAATATGTGTGCTATTGTGCAAGAGGAATGAAGGAAAAGGAGAAAAAGAGAAATGAAGAGTGATGGAGAAGAGGTGGTGCGTACGTACACAGTCGCCACATTGCACAGCGATTATTCTACAACTTAGTATCCACTCAAATGCTTTTGGAAAAAACTTGAACAGCCATTGTAGCAGCCTTTTGACACTGCCTGGTCGCTTATTGCGGACAATATGCTGCTTTCACTAACTTCTGTCGCTAGCTGCTGTTACCACAGTAAGATAATTTGTTATATTGAATTGAACACAAGCATTAAAGTAGAGGGCCCCATATATATTAGGACATGACATTCTGAAGCACCTAACATTTAAAGACATGCTTAGTGGGAAGTGGTACACTACCCATCACGGGCTTTTCTTCTTAGTGAAAACTACAAAAAGTACTTTATGAAATCTTGCAATCGAAAAAAAATCGACTAACTACGCTATATACTATCCAAGCAAACGGGATGTTTTAACGTAAGCGTCGTATAGCCATCAACGATATTGTGCAGACACTGATATTTCGTTTCTGTTTTACATCCTCGAGTCTCGAGCTGCTAGGGCAGTAACAGAAAAGGAGCCCGTAGAATTCCGACCACGCCCGGCTCGTCTCCCTGGATCTTGAGCAGATCTGTGGTTTGTGACACACCCTATACTCGATCCGTGGTCACGACACTCCACACGTCTACGCAGCCATTTCGACAAACGGTGCGCGAGAATTAAAGACGCCGTTTGCGCCCGCGCAAACAAGAAAAGAAGAAAATGGGGTCAGTACATAGGGATTAGGCGAGAAGTGCGAGAAGTACAAGAGAAAAGGAGGAATTTGTCGTTGTCAATCAGTAGTGTAGCTATAGCGACCACTATGTTCGATGGTAACTGAAAGTACAACGACATTCTTGTCTTCTTGTTGGCCGGAGCGAAACAGCTCGACTTGACGGTGAATAGTGTTACGTTGATGCAAAAAGGATGGCAAGATATGGAGTGCATTACCATTTTCAGGAACAATGCTGAGATGGGGAGGGTTGAGAGAGATTAATATAAAAGAAGAAATAGGGGATAGAAGAGTCCCGAATTTATTTCTGTAAACTGCAGTGGGAGTAAAGGTCGAACTCATAGGTAAGAAAAGAAAGAGTGCCTATATTCTACGTGAGCGGTAACCTATAGCATAACTTTGCAGGAGTTCCTGTCACGAGTCGAATTACGTGCCCTCGTTTCAACAGCGCGGCTTGAATGAACATTCGCGCCAGTGCTGTACTTCAATTGTTGTGCTATCTGAAAGGTCCAGACAAAAAAAAGCATAAAAAAGAATGCCGCTTGAAAACTGTGGTTTGACGAAACAGAAGCAAGTTGATTATGCTTCGCTTAGTGACAATGCCATTAGACGGGTGGTAATGGTTGTCGGAAGACGATACAGCGATGATTCTGTGGCGGCTTTGTTGGTATACAGTGCTTAGTCGCTGATCCGAAAGATGCCGCTTTGGTCCCAGCCGAGGCGGTCGCATTTTCATGAAAGCGAAATGGTATACAAGCCCGCGCACTAGGAGGTGTCAGCGCACATTAAGTAACCTCAGATAGTCGGAGCCCTAGTGTTGTCATAACCTCAACTTTTTCAGGTCCTTGAACTTTCTAACTGAACCAACCGGATGTAGTGGTATTCCAAGAAATGTCTATATCCAAATGTTACACGACGTTTCTCCGTTAGAGTTCCAACGTCGCTATTACATTGTGAGAGTTCAGGAATCTGGTGTTGTTTTGACATATTTGTTTAGCCATTAGTGATTTTCACCGGTGCACGTTATGTTTGCTTATAGTGAATCTACCATCACGATAGAGAGAGATAGACATTAAAACGAAGAGCTGGAAATGTTTGTCTTGCTTTTCGCGGGACACACTACTCCATGCGCTGGGGGACGATTGTGACATATACAGTGATGAAACATAACACATACAGCTCCTCACATAAATGACACTATTTACAAAGTTTCATTCAGAATCGAGGCACGCGATGAAGTCAGCAGCGCTTTTTTGGCGTGTCATGCACAAGGGCTACTTTGTCATCGGCCTATAGAATATGTGTGAACTCCGAGTTCGAGTCGCATTGGCAATTTAAGGCTGCCTTCAGAGACGCTCTCTCTGGCGCCTATAGCATGCATTCACAGATAATAGAATAGAATTTTTGCTTACAGGAAGCGCTGCGTGTCGCTGCGTGTGAGCGCTGCGTGTCGTGTGTGTTGCTCTGGTGTAAGTGTGTGTGCTTGTGTGAGTGTCTGCGTGAGTCGAGGTTGCGCCAAAATTTCTAAGGAAATTAAGGCCTCGTAATATTTCGCACGTGTGGAGCTCCCGTTTTTATTATTATTTTTTTTAATCAGGCAAGAACATTCTGTAAGCTATGTTTAGTAACTGAGATGAAATTGTGTTTTGGCGAATCAGATGGGAACGATAAACGTTTCGCTGCAATAATTATGTGAATACAAGCACAAACGATTGCTTGCACTAGTTATTCGTCGTTGCAGTCGCTTAGCTCTTCAGTCACCACTCTCAGGCGCGTGCATCCTGTCCAGCTGCTTTGCGCATATATGCGTGCCTGTTCCCAGTGATAAGTGCACGGTGAGCACTACTCCATCGAGAAGGCTTGCTGTGGTTCGGTTTTTATTTGACGCTGGTAGTACTTCTAACCAGATTGTAACGTAATTTGAAGTAGCTTCGAAATTTACGAACCCAAGCATATCTCTCATAGTTAAAATTTATCGAACATAACGGAGACGGAAATTTATGCTGAAAAAAAAAGCACATGAAGACAAAGACGGACCTGAAACATGTTCATAGAATGGTGAAAAAAGTAACATGTCTCACAATTTGTTTTCATTATAAAATAAGGATAAAAAATTGTCCCAGTATCTGCATGGTAATCTGCAAATGTCGTCGAAAGACAATAGTCTTGCGTCTGGACAGATTGAACAAACGTTTATTTGATGTTCTGCGCAAGAAAATTGGCGAATAGTATTCTGGAGGCACTGCGTTAGAGCACCTCGAGCGTGCAGCGGAGGCGAACGAGCGCATCAAGTGATGTCACACGTGAGACATGAGCGCTATCTGCCAGTTATCTTGGAAAACGAAACGCGTGGTTCTGAGATGGGCATGTGCGCCCGTCTCAGAAGTGATAAGGTGTAGAACGCAAGGTGACGGGTAGGTGCCACCACCGTGTCGTCTTAGCAAAGCGTTGGAAACACTTCCCTTTTCATGCAAGCGTTGCAAGGTCAGCGCCGCGTGATAAATGCTACGGCCCTAAGAATAACTTATGTATGCCTTCTGTAGTAAATAAAAGACGCACATACAGAATTTATGCGTGTTGGTATGGTGCCTCAAATATGCGCGATAATTGCTTTTGAATTGACAATCGCACAAGTATGAACACTGAACAACATTGGTAAGCCATTGGTAAGCGCTGCGGATGCGGTCGGCCGTTTCGAATATCCGCTAATGCCGTTCAAAGTGCCCGGTACCGTTAAGGGTGGACGGACGGACGGACGGACGGACGGACGGACGGACGGACGGACGGACAGACAGACAGACAGACAGACAGACAGACAGACAGACAGACAGACAGACAGACAGACAGACAAACAAACAGACAGACAGACAAACAGACAGACAGACAGACAGACAGACCAAAATTTTTGCGTCGAAGGTCGCCAAGAAAGACTATCGTCTTTAAAAAAGGCATGCAGAATATTTCGTACATAAATTTCAGCAACTTTGCCTTCTCTCACTCACTGGATAATTGGAGGCCTGCCGGATACACCAAAACTCCTTGCCTTGTATATTCTGCGAATCAATCAATAGCGCTGCTCCCGTTCTCGAAGAGTGCATGCTCCAAAGACCAGCATCGTCCAGAGAGCTTACAGAAACGCATCAGCGAAGGACATGAAGAGCACGCCGTTTTTCTTCATACGCTCTCGGGTTAACAACTGCCAAACATCCGAAACACTGAAACAAAAAAATCATTAAATTTAAGAACGCGAGGAGGCGCCGCTGCATGTTTCAGTGCCTTTACCGAGATGCACTAAGAGGAGCGCTCTGCGCTTCAAACAAGATTAGCGCCCGATAATAAGCAAATAGATGCACAAAAACAAGCGTGTGTATAGTGTCAGTATTTCTCAGTGCGAGTCTCTACTGTTGCTTTATTTTTATCTGTCTCTCGCGAACATCGTCGTTGTGAAATGAAGTTAAATGTCGATCGAAAGTGGCTTTACGCAGTGCACGGTGCGTTTCACGGAGGTTTAAAATTCGTGCGGCCTCTAAAAAAAAAAAAAAACGCGATGCTTCCACTATCTTGCGCAATGCTTTAAACAGCGAAGCTCAACGAATTCAATATGGTTGCTTCTAGCTTGTTCCTAAGATTTCGCCAGGTTGTTTCTGGGTTGCGTCTGAGCACATACGGCTTCTAGTCAAGCCACAGACTGTCGCAGACGCGACACGCATTTCGAAACTTTAGAAACAGAAACTCGCGCTCACACCGAGTGTTCGCGCCTCCCACAGACCTATACGGGCACGTAGTAGTTCACGTAGGGCTTCCATTGCATCGGGGTTTTCTCGCAGCCGCCGTTGGCTTTCTCATTTTTTTATTGATATAGAAAATAAACGAAGAAGTTTTTGTCACCGTTACTTGGCGACGGCTACCCCTTTCCACTTATCGGTACAAATAAAAATATGAAAAAAAAACAATGGCATATATACATATATACAGTCCTACTTGGGTGAGAGCAAAAGTTCTCCTATATGGGCAGAACAAACACGTAGACGACACGCTCACTTTTAACTTTTGTCCGCTCAGTAGTCGTCACAAATCTTCGTTTCTTCGAAGAAGTGTTGCAGCACCATCATTGCTTTGCCGTTAGTTTTGGATGGCCATGGACCTAGTATTTTATTTAAACCGAATGGTCGCTCAGGATCTAACCTATGCAGTTCTTGTTCTAGTAGCCTTCGGTATGTGTCGTGTTTTGGACAGTCCAGCAAGAGGTGACGGATATCCTCGTCGTCGTGGCCGCATGAACATGCTTACGATGTTGCACGATGAATATGAATTAGGAAGTGCTTTGTGTAAGCAGTTCCAAGTGGTAGGCGATGAATGAGTGTGTCGATACCTTTGGGAGGTCACGGTCTAATTGGTATTCAAGATTAGGATCAACATAATATAGGATCGGTTCTTTCTCTAATGTTCTTTAGTTGTACTTACTGCTCAACCATAAGGTACAGATGTTCCAGCGAAGCTGAAACGCACGGTGTTTATCACTGGGGTTATTGTTTACAAAAGTTTTTCTTAATTACTGAATACGTCTGTGTAGGAATCTGTTCTGTTCTGTTTTGCTGTGGAGAGGCTGAGGTCTACATTGCCTCGCCTACTCCATATCAATAAGTTCTTCGGTGAAAAAAAAAATGTTACTGAATTGTACCCCAAAAAAATGAAAAATGCGAAAAAAACATAATAGCACACTGAAACCAGTTCAAATATCATGTCATTTCACAGTTTGCTTGCAGTAGTTCGCACTGTCAAACTGTCCACAAGCACACATCCCTTTTTTATTGTCAGTAAATGCAATAACACATTTCATATGTATCAATCCCTGGCTGTCTATCACAGGTGCTTATATGCAGTCCGGTCTCCACTAAGAAGTCTGTCAGGAAGATGTTTGCGTTTTTCTGAAGATGCATCTCAGGCCATGGTCCAAGTAATTTCTTTAATGTGAGGGGCCACCTGTCCGAACTTGCTAATTTGTTTCTTAATTTTTCGCTTTCATTCGCGTATTTAACGTACTCCAAAAGAATATGGTGAACATTTCCTTCTACATGACCACAATGGCACTCCGGGGAGTTAGATTGATGTATTTTGTGCAGGAAGCTGTTTGTGTATGCTACATTCAAGCAAAGTCTGTGGAATAATGTATCTAAGTGTTGTGGGAGATCTGTCGCTGTGAAGAGTTTCTGTGTAGATCAGCCTCATGAAGTACTGATTTCTTTGATTTAGGGCTATCGTACCACTTCTCCCTCGAACAATGGTTAGCTTCTTGCGTTACAAAATGTCGAATATTCGCCCCAGACATAGGGATTGTGCGATCCCGTCCTTCGTTCAGTGCTTTTTTAGCGAGGCCCTCAGCCTCGCCTCATTTGCTACCACCCATCTGTTGTCTTCTACACGTTTTGTGGACCAGCAGCGAGTCATAGTAGCCGCTCCATTTGTGGCACATACACGTTCATGATATTTTTTACACACAATCGTAAGAAGCGAACTTTTTTCGGCTGTCTTAAACATATATTCTGTTAAAAAAGAAGCAGTTTGCTGGATTACATATTGCTGAACTGGCACGCCCAATTTTCTACTATTCACTGAGACCCTGCGCTTCTCGACCGCTAAAGAAACTCTGTTACTTTTTTCTCAGCTACTGGCATGAATCACGACTGACTAGGTGAAAATATATTTGTATTTTGAATGTACACCAATCTTTTGCATATGAAAGCAGAAATGTTCATAGCAAAAACAAGATATATAATAAAATATCATGATTAAAAGGGCTGGCTCAGTAACAGTCAATGTGAGAAATATCGAAAGCGCGAGAGAAAGTGCCTTGCACTATGATTGCTTTGTTTTACATCTTTCCGTCGCACTTCAGGCTTTATCAATATGGAAGCGAACACGCAAGAAGAAGAAATACGAAATGCCAGCTCTGCATTTTTCTTTGCACAGAAGACATACTTATTTAATAGCGTGCCGAAATAAAAGAATGTTTGCATACTACAGAGCTTGTTGGTTCGCGTACTTTGAGTAGGAAAAGATTTGCCCGTGAAACTCTGTAAAGGGAGAACCGCGCCACATCGGGCATAAAATTTTCTCTGAATCTTGTAACTTCGTCGTGGCGAAAGGGCAATCCAGTGCAAATCTTGCCGTGGACAAGAAAGTACCGATGTCATGCTTATGTATATATATATATATATATATATATATATATATATATATATATATATATATATATATATATTGCACTGCTTTTGCGCGTGTGTAATAGCCATAAGCACAAAATATACATGCGGATGTTCATGCTGCAGGACTGTAGTCGCTTCTGGTGTTGAAAACAAGCTCCCAGTGCCAATCTCGACAAAATTTACTACACTGCTTTTGCGCAAAAAATAATTCTTTGGTGGCCGTCATGAACTAATGAAAACGTTATCACGACTAAAGAGATAGCAAGTATACTGACTTACAGAAAGCGGCTCTTATATGACTGAACTATTATATACTCTAACTATTCGACACCTGCTTTGCTTAAGCCCGCCCCATGGAACTGAGAGCACTGTATGGGATTTAGCGGGTGAAACAGGGCATGCTCCAAAGGAGGCCCAATTAAGAGAGAGAAAAACGGACGTTCCTCACAACGCTTAAGAACACGTGGCCGTGGCGGCACTATAGAAAACGCACGCGCAGCCAGCAGTAGCGCCAAACGCGTTTAGCCAACACTCGGTACATTCGCGCCTGCGTGCACGCGAAAGCACACGCGCCCGCTTAGGGAGCTCGGCATTCTTCTGGCAGGAAATTTGTGCTGCGTGGTGCGCGGCTGCTGTGCTTCGTCGTTAATCTTTCTGCGAGATGCGCGTTTACGCGTGGAAGACAAAGCGTTGCCCGTGCTGGAGGCGTGCTGCATGGGCGTGACAAATGGAAACTGTCCGCGGGCGCCGAATCAGACACCGGCTAATGAGCTGGCACAGCAGGCTGGCACAATTCTTGCACTCGGTGCGCTGCCACAACGTGCTGCGGATGTAGGTACGGCCGTTGCGCCGAGACGCCCTGCCTAACTGCGGTGGTCGGAGCTTTGCGGTACAATGGTATCATACCGTGGCTTTTTCTGTAAGCATATACCACTTACAACACGTGGAGCAGTGCCACAAATTTAATATCCGCATCGTCAGGCCACGCCCATTCTCGATTGCCGTCTTTGAAACACACTTGCGCACTCCAATTGGGCAAGATTGCTTCCCTATGTATATAGCGGAATTCCGTATATTCATGTTGGAGGCAGTGGTCAAATGCTCCACCAGAGGCGCCAATCCTGCACTCGTGTCTTGGTGGCTACGGTCAGTCAACGCCTCCTTTGTTTTTTTTCAATGCCAGTGCAAACGCACGCTTATCAACGAGAGACGTCGGTTCGCCTTAGTTCGAGGAACGGTCGTGATGCGGCACTATATGAGTGACCGCGCTGCTTATGTCACACGTGCTTCCGAGCGCTTTCCCCCGGAGATGCGATAAACCTGTTTCGCACTCCAATATCATACGTCTGTCAGATTTGTTCCTTCGTGCTCCTTTTTTTTTTTTTGGTGGCTCGAAGCATTGCCACCACTGCATCCCAGCGTAGCACATGTAGCAGCACTGCATTGACGCTTCCCCATTGACTGCCCGCAGAGTGCCATGAAGGACACGTTATCTCAAAACACCGTATCTTTCAGAAAGCAAGCGTGACTACCAACACAGTGAACACGAAGAAATCAAGACGCCGCCCCACGGACCCGTACACAACTGAAGAACAAACGACTTCGTATAATTTTTGTCGTGAGGCATTGCATGATGGGCTCTCTTCCTTACGACCACAAAGCACAAAAGAAGGCTAGGTGATGCGCGAGAGCCGGGAAGGTATAGAGGAGAGGGGTGAACGGCTGGATCGGGTGTATCTGCTGGAATTAATAAAATAGAGGAGGCGTTGTGTCAGTCATTAGGCTGTAGCCCTAGCCTTTTTATTTAATTCCAACAGCACTCACATTTTCTTTTTGTAATCCGGTGAGGAATCGTCCGGCAGCGGGATTCAAAGCTGGAACCTGTCGCATGTGAGGCTGATGCTCTATATCTACTCCATCTACGTAGGCCTGTAAATAGGCAGGATAACCCCTTGTCATTGGGTAACTGAGGGATTCCAAGAGTTGGGCCAATGGTATGGAGAAGTTTGCGGGTACAACGCGAAAGCTGCAAGCACATGACCGGTTTAATAGGAGGAACAAATGGGAGAGGCCATTGTCTTGCATCGGGTGCAGTCACGACGATGATGATAGTGGAAAGATGTCATAATCCTCAGTAAATACGGTCCCTCATACCAGCGGAGTGTCCTTTTGAGATGCATCAGCATCACTACTCTCACTGACCATGAGAATGTTTTGAATGGCTGCTGAGGCGTGCCAGAAGTTCGAAAAAGAAACTGAGACAAATGAGCTTCGTACAAAATCAGATATACACAATGGGTGCCCTCACACAAGTGTTTTTTTTTTATCAGGCAAGAAATAATTAACTCATCTTAACGGTTTTTGCCCAGGAAAACGGAGACGAAGCACACGTTCACATGTACTCGCACATCTGCATAAAAAAAAAGAATGGGTTTTTCACGTGCACAAACTTCGCAAAGGTACGTGGTTCTACGAACATGCAAAGTGTTCACTCCTCTCTAGGGCTAATCTATGCCTATCGTTTTCACCAAATCAAAATACCAACCATACGTTTGTGAAGCTTTAACTCTCCCCCGCATCGCTTTATATGTTTTACCAAATGAATAATTTGCCGACTTACCCGATACTTCTGCGTAAGTTTAATAGAGTGGGTGATTGTTATAACAATATGGATGCAAGAGAGTTTATAATGGGGCCTCGTTTCCCCATCATGTGCCGTATCACGCAAGTACCAGGGGGCGGAAACTTCCTATACCTCTTATGTATTCGCTTTCGGCAGTGGCAGCGCCGATTTTAACACTGGCGGTTCCCGGGCACCCTTCTAGATAATAAATCAGGAGCAGGAAATATTTTCATGACGTCACTAGTGACGAATAGAGGGAAAAGATGACGAATCGAGAGTAGAAGGGTTGCCGCGGAAGCCCTAGTTTCCCACTTCGCATGTAAGCGGATTGCGCCGGTATCTTAATTTTTTCAGGTCTTTGGCCTCTTGGGCGATGCGGCCATTCTAGAATATTTTTTAGTTTTTTTTTGTAATTTTGGTTTTGTTCGTGTTTCCTGCGGAGGCGAAAGTTAAGCTGACTGATTTCTTAGTAAAACGAAACTTGATCGGCAAAAATATAATGAACTTTTTTATTTCACCTTTTTTATAAAGAAACATACATATACGTAGTGTGAAAGTGTCAATCTATAAACTCAGCTTTAACTTACAACTTACATATGGACGTAATAAGGAAACGTTGAACCCAGAATATTCGAACGAATGCGAAAATTATCAACAATCGCGAGTAGCACACGTTGTATTTGACTCAACCACGTTTTTTATGACGACGGGCAAAGTTTTTTTGGTGAACTTGAGTAACAAATAGGACTGAAGTTCTAAGGCACCAAGAGGCTTGCAGTGATCAGAAGTTTTTCGAAAGAGAATGTCGCTGGAATCAGTATTTCGGCAAGATGAATTGTCTTCGTCAGAGCAACAGCGTTGCCTTGACGAAGAAAAGTTCACTTGTCAAAACGTTGTCTCCGCGAAATTATCTGTAATAATTTTTAGAAGCGATCAGTCAATAACGTGTACTTGAGTGGTATTATTAGAAGAAAAGGCTCACGAATTGGCAAACCACTGCTACAAGAATTTCATGAGCAGAAAGCAACCTATATTTACTTAACATCATTAGAGCTACACGCCAAAAATCGAAGAAACTAAATCTAGGTAATCAAGCCAACTCGAATTCAAGCTTTTTAATTAATGCATTTATCCAATAGGAGCTTGGATGCTGTGTTCACTAATTAGTCAAGCGACACTGCACTTCCGTCAGTTTAGTCAGGCTTGCAGAGAACTGAAATCAGTCATATGTACTCAAGCAAAATCAACACCTGCTCGAATAATGGGTACAAGATATTGTGCTCACCCGTTGCCTTTAGGAAACGCTGAAGATGCATTGCGGAACTAGAAACCCCCCGGTTAGCACACCGCAGAGCCGCGCAAAACATGGGTTGCCCGATTAAGCCATCTTCGACGAATGCATGGTTGACTTGTCTTGTGTAGCTCACGGCAGCTTCCGTTCTCTGCCCGCCACAACTTGCTTTCTTTATCTTTCCCGTAGTTGACCCGTCAACCGAACGAGATAACTGAGCGCGATCCAAGTTCTAATATCGCTGAGCGAGGGGCGAGAAGGAGCGGAGGTAAGCGCTACGAACGCAAGTCAATTTCTTCCCGCGCTTCACCTGATTTAAAATTCACAGAATAAACAAGAAAAGACATATAAACAACAGAGAAGTTCATTACAACGATATCAATTTTTTATTATTAAAAACTTGTGAACGTCAACAAATACGAGCATTCCCACCAACCTCACTCACCACGAACCGAATCATAGGATGCCCGGCAACCCCTACGAGCGTGCATGTTCTTTAAGACCGTAACTATAGCGCTGCGTTTCCGGCACCTGATAGTACTCGGAGCACTCACTAGATGGCTGTGAGGTATAGTACTCTCTCCACTCTGGGACGTGCTCTGTTTTGAGTGGAGACCACTATTGACGCTGAGCAGCCCTCTGTAAGCTCTTTAAAAGCGCTCACTCCTCACTTCCTCCCTCACAACGTATATTATAAACGAAGACACTGTGCGGCAACGCCATGTGGCTTTCCGGTAGTAAGCGTACTCGGAGTTGACAGCTCGCGAAGCTGAAGCGAGACGGCAGTGCGGCGAAAACTTATACAGGGGCGGCTATGGCTCACGCAGCAATGGCACGGGAATGTACTATCGTGAAGAATATAAGCTCGAACACGATAGCGCATTGCAAATAACCTAAAAACTACGATAGCATGATATGTGATTGGCATTGCCGAAAAATGAGGGGATAGGAGGTGCCTTCTTTTGATCGCTCACTGTCGGCACTCCCGCTTTGCTAGCGTTGCTACAAAACGGCTGCTGATTGCGTGCCATCAATCGCGAGAAATGAGTACGCAAAAACAATTTTTTACGAAAAAATAAGCTAAAAATGGGACAGACGTATCGAAATCCACAGCAGCATAACCACCATGAACATCAGCTATATATAATTAATCATGGCCTGTACATAATGGCGGAGTACGTCACAGGTGATATTCCACCTGCTACATACCCTTATGTGTCACTGCGTCGGGCTGGATGCGTTCAAGTCAATTCATATCAGTGCTAGCGGTCACTCACAAGCTTCCTCTTTGCAGCAACGATATTGAGGTGGGAGTGCCAGCATCTAGCGGAAGCGCCGAAGCCTGTCCATTTTGTTTCCGACAGCGGCCGCTGCAAATCAGCCGATGTAGGATTCGAGGCTGCTCGACGTGCGCATGCGTGTTCGAATTTATATTGCTAACAACAATACATTGTGTGATGACGTTTATTCGAGCCGAGAAGTCGTAGCGAGGTCGCAACGGAAAGTGGGCGTACGGCAAGTCTGGCAGAGGCGGCACAAACTCTCGCGCAAGCAGAGCACGGGCTTTTCGTTGTCTTCCGAAGGCGCATACGCGTTGGTGCGTATGCTCCACTACAATACCCCCGGGGTGAAGGGTAGCCATCCTGGCGACTCAGGGAAAGGCACAATGAGGGGGTCGTAGTAGGGCTTGAGACGGTCGACGTGTACGGTCTCGCGTCCTCGACGGCACAAATCTGGTGATTGTGTTAACGGCTCGATGATGTAATTCACCGGGGAGGTCGCGTCAATGACACGGTATGGGCCATGGCACCGGCCCAGAAGTTTAGAAGACAGGCCAGGAACGTGCGGGGGCACCCAAAGCCACACAAGGGAGCCAGCACGAAATGTAGGAGCTATGCGGTGAGCGTCGTCGTGTCGAGTCTTTTGTAGACCTTGAGCCTCACTTGTCAGAGACCGAGCCAACTGACGGCAGTCTTCAGCGTATCTGGCGACTTCCGAAAGCGGGGAGCACTCAGATGCATCAGGACGATACGGTAGTATATTGTCGAGTGGGTGGGAAGGTTCGCGGCCGTACAATAGAAAGAACGGGGAAAAACCGGTAGTCGCTTGCGTCGCGGTGTTATAAGCGAAGGTAACAAAGGGCAATACAGCGTCCCAGTTAGTGTGGTCGGAGGAGGTGTACATCCTCAGCATGTCGCCAAGTGTGCGGTTAAACCGCTCAGTAAGACCATTTGTCTGTGGATGGTATGCGGTAGATTTCCGGTGGATAATGTTGCATTCAGCGAGGATAGCTTGGATGACCTCCGACAGGAACACTCGACCCATATCACTGAGTAATTCCCGCGGAGCACCATGGCGTAGAATGAAGCTGCGGAGAATGAAGAGTGCAACTTCGTGGGCGGTCGCTGCCGGTAGAGCTGCAGTCTCAGCGTAGCATGTCAGATGATCGACTCCGACAATAATCCACCGGTTTCCAGAGCTACTATATGGGAGTGGGCCATAGAGGTCTATACCCACGCGGTCGAATGGGCGAGCCGGGCACGGGAGCGGCTGTAACATGCCAGTAAGGTGCCGCGGAGGTGTTTTGTTCTGTTGGCAAGTGGTGCAAGACTGAACGTATTTCTGCACAAAACGATACATTCCTCGCCAGTAATAGCGTTGGCGCAGCCTTTCGTAGGTTTTCAGGACACCTGCGTGAGCACTTTGGTGATCTGCATGGAAATTCATGCAGATGTCAGAGCGCATATGAGTTGGGACAGCAAGGAGCCACTTCCGACCACCAGGCGTGTAGTTGCGGCGGTACAGAATGTTGTCACGTAAGGAAAAGTGGGCTGCTTGCCGGCGTACCGCTCTCGTGGAAGGGACAGAAGATGGATCGGTAAGGTAGTCGACTAACAAGGCAAGGTATGGGTCTTTACGCTGCTCCGAAAGCATGTCAGTGCTGTCGAGTGGTGACAAGGTGGTAAAAGGGGGTGACAGAGAAGCCACATCTGGTGTTAATGGCGATCGGGAAAGTGCATCGGCGTCCGCATGCTTGCGACCGGAACGATATACGACACGGATGTCGTATTCCTGCAATCGAAGTGCCCAACGCCCCAGACGTCCGGACGGGTCTTTCAAGGTGGACAGCCAACATAGAGCGTGGTGGTCTGTGACCACGTCGAAAGGACGGCCGTAAAGGTACGGGCGAAACTTCGTAAGCGCCCAGATTATGGCCAAACACTCCTTCTCTGTCACGGAGTAATTCAATTCAGCCTTCTTAAGAGCGCGACTTGCATAAGCGACTACGTATTCGGTTTGGGTGCCTTTCCGTTGTGCCAAAACTGCGCCAAGACCAACGCCGCTTGCATCAGTGTGAACTTCTGTGGCAGTAGTGGGGTTGTAGTGGCGAAGAATAGGTGGCGAGGTCAGCAGGCGGCGCAGCTGGTGAAATGCGTCGTCACATGCAGGTGACCATGCAGATATACCTTTGCTGTTGGAAAGCAGACTAGTCAGAGGTGCAATGATGGACGCGAAGTTGCGCACGAAGCGACGAAAGTAAGAGCAAGGACCAACGAAACTTCTTAGGGCTTTCAGTGATGTGGGCATTGGGAAGTCAGCGACAGCTCGAAGCTTATCAGGGTCCGGAAGAACACCGTCTCTTGTGATGACGTGTCCCAAGATGGTTAGTTTTCGGGCTGCGAAGTGGCACTTCTTGGTGTTAAGTTGTAGGCCTGCAGAAGCTAGACACGTCAGAATCTCGTGGAGACGATGAAGATGTGTCGGGAAATCAGCTGAAAAGACTACGATGTCATCTAGGTAACACAAGCAAGTTTTCCACTTGTGGGCCTGCAATATGGTATCTATCATACGTTCAAACGTCGCAGGCGCGTCGCAGAGCCCAAATGGCATGACTATGAACTCATACAGGCCATCCGGCGTTACAAAGGCTGTTTTAGGGCGATCACATTCAGCCATTGGCACCTGCCAATACCCAGAACGCAGATCCAAGGATGTGAAGTACTCGGCGCCTTGTAAACAGTCAAGAGCATCGTCTATTCGTGGTAGCGGGTAGACGTCTTTCTTTGTAATCTTGTTCAAGCGGCGATAGTCCACGCAAAATCGAACGGTGCCATCTTTTTTCTTTACCAGAACCACGGGTGACGACCAAGCGCTTTGAGAAGGCTGTATGACTTCACGTTTAAGCATGTCATCTACTTGCTCCGTAATGACGCGGCGCTCTTCGGAAGAAACGCGGTAAGGACGCTGTCGCAGAAGCGAATGTGAGCCGGTGTCAATAGTATGAGTGACAGTCGTGGTGCGGCCCAAAGCAGGTTTCTGAAAGTCGAAAGAAGAGCGAAACTTGTTAAGGAGAGCAACAAGTTGGCTGCGATGTGAGGGGGGAAGGTCTGCGTCAATAGCATTGTCGAAAGCCGGTGAGCTTGATGGCTCAGACGCCTGAGTGATTGCGGCAATGTGACATGGCGTTTCGTCGGGAAGAATAATATCATTGATATGGTCGACAGGTTGCACATATCCTAACGTTTCACCACGAAGCAAGCCAATGGGGTAGTTGCAGTGGTTGGTAACCAGCATTACGGTTAAACCAGACGCAATCGTAAGAACGGCAAATGGGAGCACGATGCCCTTGCGTTCAGTAAAAACAGGGGATGGCGTAAACACCACCGTGGCGTCAGGTTGCGCCACACATGAAAGGCTAATAGGGACTGAAGCTTCCGGAGGCAAGGTGATGTCGTCGTCAGCGATGAGTTTGCAGAGCAGTGGTGAATGGTCGGGCGGTGGAAATTCACAACTTGGCACTAGGGACACTTCCGCACGGCAACAATCGATGATAGCTTCATGACCTGATAAGAAATCCCAACCCAGGATGAGGTCATGAGAGCAAGATGGTAGTACAAAAAATTGGACGATGTACAAAACGTCTTGGATGACGACGCGCGCCGTACACACAGACGAGGGCTGAATGCGTTGCGCGCTAGCCGTGGACAGCACGATGCCACAGAGAGATGTGGTCACTTTCTTCAGTTTGCGACAAAATTTTGCGTTCATCACAGAAACGGCGGCCCCAGTATCAATTAACGCTTGTGTGGCGACTCCCTCAACATTGACATCAACAACATTTTGCGGCGAAAATGGAGGCCTTGATAATTGCGCAGAAGTTGCAGTTCTTGCCTCTGGAACTGCACTGATTAGTTTCCCTCCTCAGGAGGTGGTCTACGACGCATAGGAGATGGCGATCGGCGACGAGGAGATGGGAAACGAGAAGTTGATGGGCGACGATCCGAGTCAGAGTGCCTCTGTTCGTATGCAGACGTGGTGGCCTGCTGCGACGCATAGGTAGGAGTTCCAAAGGAGGCGTGCGCAGGTGTGGGACGGCGGCGGCAGTAGCGTTCAATGTGGCCAGCGATGCCACACGCGAAGCAGATAGGACGGTTGTCATGGGTGCGCCACTCATTAGATGGACGGAAAAAGCGAGGTGAGGGCCTGTAAACCGGAGGTGCTGCCGGAGGAGGTGGAGCCGATAAGGATACTGGATGCGGTGGGGGCCGCGCAACCACAGCTGCGTAGCTGAGAGGTGGAGATGGTGCAGGTGGTGCGTAGCTGACAGCTGAGAGATTAGATGCTGCTGAATTGCATGCGTAAGGGGCCTGCACTGTAGGTAGGACATCGCAAATTTCAGTGCGTATGGCCTGCTGCAGTGTCGAAGGCAGGCTTGCGGTGGGCGCGTCGCTGTGCGGCAACAGGGAGAGCTGTCGGGCGACTTCCTCCCTGATGAAGTCTTTGATCTGGTTGGACAGACTTTCTTGGCGAACGTTGGCATTTGCGAGTGCGACAGCCGAGATCGAATCTGGTGGTGAGACACTCTGTCGGGCGATGGAACGCTGACGGCGTAATTCATCGAAGCTCTGGCACAGGCTTACGAGGATTGCCACTGTGGTCGGGCTTTTCGCTAGCAACATCTGGAATGCGCCATCCTCAATGCCCTTGAGAATCTGCCGAATTTTCTCTTCTTCGGGCATAGATGGGTTAACACGCCTGCAGAGGTCGAGCACATCCTCAATGTAACTCGTAAACGTTTCGCCAGGCTGCTGGGCTCTGTGGCGCAGACGCTGGTCAGCGCGGAGCTTGCGGACCTCTGGTCGGCCGAACGCTTCTGTTACGAGGGTCTTAAAGGAGGACCAGTTGGCGATGGCGGTTTCGTGGTTGGTAAACCAAAGCTTAGCTACGTCTGCCAAATAAAAGATAACGTAGGCGAGTTTAGAGTCGTCGTCCCACTTGTTGCTGGCGCTTACGCGTTCGTACAAGGAGAGCTAGTCTTCGACGTCTTGCTCACCACTTCCGCTAAAGATTGGTGGGTCCCGCTGGCGAGTAGCGCCGGGGCAGGTAGACGGGGCAGCCGATGGTGCTGGCTGGGCTGGGACGGGCTGGTTGGCGACTGCGTCAGTCATGTTTCGCGGTAGTCTTTCAGGCAACTTGCGAGAGCGGAGCTCCAGGTCTTCTTGGGGATCTCAGCAGCCTCCACCAAATGTGATGACGTTTATTCGAGCCGAGAAGTCGTAGCGAGGTCGCAACGGAAAGTGGGCGTACGGCAAGTCTGGCAGAGGCGGCACAAACTCTCGCGCAAGCAGAGCACGGGCTTTTCGTTGTCTTCCGAAGGCGCATACGCGTTGGTGCGTATGCTCCACTACAATAGTATATGTCTGTACTCCGCTTTGTCACCCATTTATCTGCGTAAGTGGTCACGGGTGATTTACAGTAACTCCGAAATATCCCACTGATTTGCCCACTCATCATTATAACCTTCGTGGATATGTCATGATTTTAGTGACAGACTTATTTCCTCAGCGAGCTGCTTTACACATGGTAACCAGAGTCCAGGTGACCATAACGTGTGTAAAAGAGCGCTTTTCGTAATTTTTAGTGGGCGTTAACTTTTTGTTCCTTGAAAGTTAGTGATCATGACGCACAAATCGTTACATGAAAAACAGGTGCTTGCGACAAACAAGCAATGGACACCTAGTTAACATTGTTCACATACTGACCCAAGGTGCGGCCAACCTCGAGGCAAACCTATATCGTAACTATAAAATATAATCTCGCAATACGCAAGTGTTTGTCTTTAACATAAACTCATTCCGAGAATTACAACACATGCCTGTGAAAGGGCTCGAAACAAAGAATAAAAAAAAAACTACATGCATATGACTGCATTCACCAAAGTAGTTTCCATTGGGAGACACCCTCAAATATTTATTTCCTCGTTTTGTCACGTTCAATTTTATTTTTATTGTGTTTTTCCCTAAAGTTTCATCTGGGAACTCGATTGCTCCCCGCGCTCTTTTTCCTTCCCGAAGCTAAATCGTTCTGCCACCGGCAGCGAGAGACGATAATGACGCGTCTCTTTGATGGAGAATGGGACTTCAGTGCCACTTCACCATTGGATCCAAATAAATATACGATGGGTAATGCGTAATAAAGTTTTTTTTTTCATTCCATTCCATTGGTTAATGCGGCCACGCACGATGAGTACTCCGTAGCCCTTAGAATAGAGTTAGTTTTTTTTTCTGCGTCCTATGGATGCCTGGGGGTATGGACCACGCCATGGAAACTAAGTAAAGCGTTGTTCTTTCGGGAGTAGTTTGAAAACAACACGCATTTGTTTGTAATTAGAGCAGTAAAACTTCCTTGATTCCGTTGTCGATGTCGACGTAAGGACGGCATAAAAGTTATTAGAGTAAGAATGTTGCATGTCTGATGTTAAAATTCACGTGTAAAATTAATTTGTTCATGTTGGAGAAAAAATTTAAAACAAACAAGTTACATAAAGCGGCGGGTTTTATTCCCACTTGACTCCTGCCATGGTGACCAACAAATGTGAAACAATGTGAAATAAGGCGTGTAGTTTGCCTTCTTGGTTCATCGATATTGAAGACATGCTTAAAGTGCGTGATATAAGTGGACGTTATATATATATATATATATATATATATATATATATATATATATATATATATATATATATATATATATATATATATATATATGCACGTTCTAAACATGGAACATGCGCACACGGGAAGCGCAGTTCAGAATGAATGCACATTAACATATTCGCTGCGTGTGTGTGCATCGAGGAATTGTGCGTTATGACATTGCAGTTGGATACATTGGCAACCGAATATGTTTGAATATGTGCAGTTTACCATATCGTCCAATCAGCAAAAGTCATAAGCGAGATAGAGAAAGTGGCATAGACATTCAGATACTGTGGCAACGCACCGTCTTTTGAAGAGTGCTTTACCCTTGCATGACAATAAACTGATAGACGCTTCATTAAGGACGAGACTATGACGTCGTAGCGTTCGCGATCGCTTTCGCATCATAATCGTCTCTGGGAAATGAGGGCTTCCATACGTTAGTGGTGGTGGACAAAGAATGTGAAGACAGTGCACTTAGCTCATGCACTAAAGGGACCGTTGATACCAGTCAAAATACCGGAGCCATCGTAACGTAACTACGCAATCACCTTTTACAACACAGGTGTTATGTACAATTCCCCACTGTGTTACACAGCCCACTCTTGGCATTGACGGACTGAAACATTAGGACATAAAAAGTAACGGCTTGCTTCCTTGGCAAGCTGAGCGCTTAAAAAATACCACCTGAATAGAATAACTGTTCTCTTCGCTTCGTGGAATAGATGGTGCCGTTACTAGTGCATTCTATATAGTGCATGATCTATAATTACTTCTGTAATTCAGCACTAAACATAAATGCGAATTTCAGCAATAAGTCGTGCGAGGTGCCCTGTTGGAATAGTTAGTGTGTGGACGTCCCGGAAGATGGCACGAAAGTTGGAGAGAGACAAGCTGAACAACAAAATGTACAAGTCCAAGAAATTTCTCCGTATTTCGCCCACTTCTAGCGTTTTTTTAATCAAGGCATACCGAGATGCCCAGTACATCGAGTAACTCAACTTGAACCCAGATAGTTCAGGTCATAAATACCGGTGGCCTCTTTGCTAACACTCATATTCAGAGCATATGTGCTTTAGAAAAAGCTGGCTACTCAAAATCACTCGCTCAGTAGAATGTAAGTTCCCTGGAAGAGGGGCACTCTTTAGAGCAGATTGGGACATCGCTTCCAGTTCACGAAAACAAATGGCAACGCGACATTGAGCTGCCAGACCGGTAATTTCCTCCTTCCCCGAGGCGACGGGCCGTGTAGTCACAGCGGAGGGAGAACGCAGGATTCGGGCTGAGTTCACAAATGAAGACCCACGGAAGCCCAGCAGGCCCGTCATCCACCATTCCGACCCAATTGTTTTCCCTGCGATGCATTCTTACTTTTTTATGTGGCACAAGTTCCAAGCTTCACGGTGTTGTACGTGGGCGATTCTATCACCCACGTTCTAAGAAAAAAAAACCGTATATTTACGGACAATTTTCGAGGGAAAAAAGTGAAAGGGTGGAGAAGGAACTTTCGGTGACCTGGAAGAGAATGTTAGGAAAGGGTAGAAAAGAGAAGACTGGGTGACTTTGCTCCCGAAACTGTCGTTCGTGTTCCCCAAGAGGCACGGGTAATTTGTCGCCTGCACAGCAGAGGCACCTTACTTGTTTGCTTTTTTCAGGGAACTGTCATTTGCTGTTTTTTTTTCCCAAGCTGCTTTATACAGCGATGAGTTGATACAAACAAAACGTAAAGAAATGACTTTCCCCCGTAGGGGCTCTGTACGACGTCGAAATATGCGACTGGTGGCCGCGGTGACACAGGGTATGAAAGAAGGGACCGCTGTCACTGGCTGTCCCGCGGCGAGTGAGACGGCAAGCGGCGGCCGTTATGGCGAGAGTCAATACCAGCCGAGCCAGCTCCACGGGTCTCCTCGAGACCTAAGCAAACGGACCGAGCGATATTGGCTGCTAGCCGTCCCGCCCCGCTAGACAGACAGGACGGAACGACTTCCGAAGCAGTGACGCTTCGTCTTCGCCAGCCGCCGATACGGCGATAAGCCCCGGTGTAGACGGCACCTTGCTAAGACGAGCGAATGAAGGTGCGGCCTAGTTACGTGCAGCGTTCGACAAAAAAACGGGCTAGCAAGTGGTCTTGAATCGTGAATATGCATTTGTTTCTAATCATCAATGCAATATCTGGACAATTTCACCCTGGCACCAAGACAGTCATTCAGCAGTTGCTGGAGTTCACGCTGTAATAGTTTTCCAGATTGCATTTCTTCAGACAGCGACTCATGGTTGTGGGCTGCACAGCAAGCCGTATTTCGCACCGTCCACAATTTCATAGTTCGCATGCACTTTTGTCACCCTCATCTCCTCGTAGAGATGAAAATATAACTCAACCCCAGGCATCTTACGAGGCGATTCCCTTGTCGCTAACGTCAAACTTTAGTTGGACTCTGTTTACGTTTGTACTGAACGTCCGTCATGTATGCCTCGTTCTGACATGTCGACTTGATTTCCGTCGCGTCTTTGCTGGTCAAACAAGGATGTGGAGACGGCGGCTTCTATAACAAGGACGTATATTTATATAGCTTGATCTCCTGTCACCGCTAAAAAAAAACAGCAAAAAACCAGATACGTCAAAGCACGATATACGCACCCAGAAAAGGCAATGTTGGAGGTGAGGCTGGTGAGTGGTTTGTTTCTCAGGAATTACTCTTTCAGAAAATGCTCACATGTATGCCCTAGAATCGCTGTGAATTCTCGATCTATTGGGTCTATAATTGCCGACGCAGTCACTACTTGTTCAGCAATTTCTAATTCTGTGGTGTCGGTAGAAGCCGAGTTGACTACTTCCCTTTTACCGTTCAAAAGAACACTTGCAACCAGTGTCGTAACATCCAATTGCAGAGCCTCCAACGATAGTGGCAGATACCAGGCCGATATATAGTTATGAGCGTCAGCGTAAATGATGAGAAAGATTTACCTTAACGAACTTAGTTTCCTTAACGTACACCGTATTCACGTTTGTTCTAGCATTTCGCCAACACCGCAGCGGTAGTATACTAGTTTGGGGCTCGTATGTTGACTCGAAGGCTAGCAGCCGAGGATCGGTCCGTGACCGGAAGCTCACGAGATCAAATGAAAGCCACGTTAGCAGCTCTTGCATGGAGGCTAAATGCGACAGGCGCGGTTGTATACTTATATTCCATCATCATCGTCATCATCATCATCATCATCATACTGACTAAGCCCACTACACGGCAAAGACCTCTCCCATGTTCCGCCAATCAACCCAGTCCTGCACTTTCTGCTGCCATGTTATGCTTAGATTCAGGTGCACGTTAAAGAACACAAGATGGTCGAGATTTTTGAAGCCCTTCACTGCGGCCCCTCATATTTGTATTATGTTTTTCGAACGTAAAGCCCAAACTACAATATAATCAAGGAATTAGCCTTAGCACTCATTCAAGTATATCATTATTGCACTTAACCTCCACCGAAATATGCTCGCTGCGGTCGGCAGTCAAAATAGCGTACTCGACATCTGCAGCGCAACATCTTAGACTCGAAGCAATCACTTCATGTTAACAAGAGCATAACCACTCGCCGAGCAGCGATCAGTGTCATGAAGCGCAGCCCAAGGGGTGCGCTGCCTTGGTTGCTTTCGCAGAAAAAAAATAAAGGAAAGTGACTTCGCACCCCACGAGGGAGTGCCCCCAGACGCTTAGCTGGTTTCTCGCGCCACGTCGAGTTTTCATAAGCGGCGTGTGCTAGTGATTCCCGTCAAAAGAAATCACGAAATCCAATGACCGTGGCTATACGGCTTCAACTTCGCACAGCGACGTCCGCTGCGAAAGCTGCTGTTTGTGTAGGGGAGCGGCAGTAAGAAAAACAAGGCGATGGTCCTCCTCCGTGCACGCCCGTAGTTCCGGGCCGATGTCCGGCGACGAGGAAGAAAAACCAATTGTGGCCGCACCGCTTCGTGGGAGATAAAGGAAAAGAAAGGAGGGTGCTGGGAGGGAGAAGAAGAAAGTACGTTGATTCCTCTCGCCTGGTCTGGCGGAAACCCGGCAGCCATCGATTTACGGAAGCCATTCGATAAGGCCATTACGGGACCGATAAAAGGCGCTCGACGCCCAAACAGTGGACGAGCTCGCTATGAAGCGATGTTTTTGCTTGCTTTTCATTTCTGGACAATGAAATTTCTTTTTCTTACCTTTTTTCTGCTCTCAGCTCGGCCCCTCAAATACTGATACTGGTGTTTTCTTCCGGCGTAAGTGCACCCTCTATGCTGGACATTGCGGCTGGAAACTGTGGTTACGAGTTGGCAGTTTCCCTTTTCGACCACGACTACTACTGCGTCACGGTCCAATATGTCAACAAAGCCTCATATATTCGTGTACTCTCAATCCTTTTGAGGTCTATGTGATGACGCGGAGAATGTTGGGTGGGAGCAGGTTCGGGGGAGGGGGGCAGGAGGTACGCTGAATGCAACAAAGTAGACAACTGGACAAGTTTGTATCTATCGTTACAGGAGAACACGCACTGAATGCGATGACGAAGAGAGAAAAACGCAACCTGAGCGCTCGCTTTTAACCAAAGTTTAATGAAGGAAAACTGAAGAAAATCGCATAGGGGTAGCACGCATGCGTTTGTAGCGAAACTTCGAGGTTGTTTAAGCTAGACACATCTGAATACCGTCCAGGCGAAGAAGTGTGGGAGCAATTCCACACAAGCAAGCGACCACAAGTCGACACGATGATTTCGGGAAGCACTCATTGGGGGTATGTTTATCTAACACAACTTAAATTTACACATTGCACTAAGTCACAAGTACAAAACATGGAAAATGACGACATACCCCTCGGCTTGCATGACTGGTCTCCGGTGGTGAGCTGCGCTGTTGACCCCGAGTCCGCTCACACCGAAAAGGGCCCGAGTCGCTGCTTAAATAAGGTTTTTCAGCATCCACGGATGCGCGGACCAATCAGGCAAGCCGAGGACAAGGAATCCCAACACGTGTTTTCATGGTCGCGTGAAGACTGTTTCGCAACAAAACTGTATCAGCCTTTTGAAACAGACGCATTCTCTAAAACTGCCTTGACGCACAAACAAGTGCTCAAATGTCGCTCCCCGATTGCCCCGGAGGACGCAAGCGGCGGCTCGCTCGTTTGGGGTGGTGGTGGTATTTGTTAGAAAAGGAGAAAGGCGCCTAATTTCTGCAGCCTGGTTGGGAGGACGGCGCAGTACCTGGTTTGGGGCGAAGCGCGCACAGTGACCGGCCGGATGCTGCTTTTTCTGTTCAGACTCTCATTCTTCCTCGGGGCGCCTTCTTCGAGACAAGTCGTTAAATAGCGCCTCTAACAAGAGCATCTGGCAAAGAACAAACTCCACCTGTAGCTGAAAAAGAACAGGCTTTCCGCGAGACATTCCCTTCGCGACACGTGACTGCGCAGAAAACGTAACTGAACGATATCAGTCAAACATTATTCGAAAGCCCGACGGCATGGCGATATGATACATGTTTTCATTAGGACGTATTGGCCAGCTAGCTCAGACCGGAGTTTTGCGAGAAAACTACATGTAACGACGACAATGATACAAAGTTGTGAAGTAGGTATGTAACAACAATGGCAAATATGGAAAGACGATGCAGCTTGCCCGAGCCAATAGTGCGGGAGGACATTGGATGATGCGCTTGTCTTCATAAAAGATATTTTCAATCGAAGATTTTCTGAGAAAAGAAAATTCAGAGTGGTAACAATGCAGAGCCGGACAACAGAAAAAGTACACAAGAAGAACCTGTATTACAGTAAATACAGCATGCACAGAATGAAGCTGCAGATTTATCGTCGACTCACACATACCACAATGACAGAGGACCTGGACGCTTCCCTGGTTCCGCGACGGCGTTCAACGCCCTTCTTATGCCACCAAGTAGGCTTATCGAAGCGTCCGAACTCCGAGGCTAACACTCGTCAATGTCACAAACCATAAGCTCAGAAGCTCGCCGTGCCATCGCTCGATACATTTTTCTCCCTCGCTTTTGTGCTGCGAAGGAAAGGAGTATTTTCACTGTCACTCCGTGGAAGATTTGCGAAAGGTCGCCGTCGCCTGAGTCGTGCTCGACGGAAATGGAAGCGCGTGCTTCCCGTCGCCTTATTCAAACGTGCTGCCGCGCACAGCGTCGCCGCCTTATGCGTGGTTCCGGTGTCAGCTCGAGAGAGGAATCTCCCTTTTTGCGTCGCACGGGGGCTCTGGAAAAAAAACAACGTCAGCGAAAATATGCCTCCATCTGAAACAGAGGCGGAAAAAATTAAATCCCGAAGGGGTTTTCGGAAGAAAGAGAAGAACTGCGTGACCAATGACAAAGCGATCCAGTAAACGTGAAACTCCACCAAGCATTGGCCTAGGAAACTATTGGAGTTTCAAAAATAGGGCTTTTGGTTTCTTTTTGCTCCCCCCCCCCCCCTGCTTTTTAGGTGCGAAATATTCGAGCTGTAAACGTGATATATCGGAATATGTATTTCTAAAATAGTCCCATAGACACGTGATGTAATAATGCGGCTAAATATTTGTTTGGCGTTATTGTCTGCATGCTGCTTGTTGACTTTCGGAGCTCACTATGCGATGGACAACATTACTTGCCTTCCTTCCGTTTATTCACGCGCTAAAAAGAAAAAGAATGTCTTGAATATGCATAGATAAAAAGTGTACAGTACTGTACTTCATTACATTGTCTTGTGTCATACCGCATTGAAAATGTATTATTGGCATTTAGAGTGTAAAGTCAACCGTTTTTTTTTTTAAGAAATAAAACAGGCACACGCTCTGTAAGTTATTCTTTGAGTATGGCTTCTGCCTTCGTAAATCATCCCCACCTTACTAATTTTCGCCGAACCTCTGATTATAAAAACATTCATGAAATTCATTCGTTCACGATATTAGCGAGAGTTTGTGAGAGGCCCAATGTACTCAAGAATCAGTTCGCCATGATTGTTTTTTACCGGTTTGGGGCTTCTGCTAGTAAGACGCCCGAAATCATGACTGGCCTGTACTTTCTCTAATGAAACGTGCTGTAATATGAGCTATTTTTTTTCCAAGTGTAGTTTACGGCATAGTGAACTCCTATACGGAAATCTTTCGTGAAGTTTCCATTGTAAGAGAGCGCGCAGAACTGTTCAGTTCAAAATGTGGACATAACTGAAATTGGCAATTAGCTGCAATGAATCATCATCATCATCATCAGCCTGACTACGTCCACTGCAGGACAAAGGCCTCTCCCATGTTCCGCCAGTTAACCCGGTCCTGCGCTTGCTGCTGCCAATTTATACCCGCAAACTTCTTAATCTCATCTGCCCACCTAACCTTCTGTCTCCCCCTAACCCGCTTCCCTTCTCTGGGAATCCAGTCAGTTACCCTTAACGACCAGCGGTTATCCTGTCTACGCGCTACATGCCCTGCCCATGTCCATTTCTTCTTCTTGATTTCAGCTATGATATCCTTAACCCCCGTTTGTTCCCTAATCCACTCTGCTCTCTTCTTGTCTCTTAAGGTTACACCTACCATTTTTCTTTCCATTGCTCGCTGCGTCGTCCTTAATTTAAGCTGAACCCTCTTTGTAAGTCTCCAGGTTTCCGCTCCGTAGCTAAGTACCGGCAAGATACAGCTGTTATATACCTTCCTCTTGAGGGATAGTGGCAATCTACCTGTCATAATTTGAGAGTGCTTGCCGAATGTGCTCCACCCCATTCTTATTCTTCTAGTTACTTCAATCTCATGGTTCGGCTCTGCGGTTATTACCTGTCCTAAGTAGACATAGTCTTTTACAACTTCAAGTGCACTATTACCTATCTCGAAGCGCTGCTCCTTTCTGAGGTTGTTGTACATTACTTTCGTTTTCTGCAGATTAATTTTAAGACCCACCTTTCTGCTCTCCTTGTCTAACTCCGTAATCATGAGTTGCAATTCGTCCCCCGAGTTACTCAGCAATGCAATGTCATCGGCGAAGCGCAGGTTACTAAGGTATTCTCCATTGACTCTTATCCCTAACTGTTCCCATTCTAGGCTTCTGAAAACCTCCTGTAAGCACGCGGTAAATAGCATTGGGGAAATTGTGTCCCCCTGCCTTACACCCTTCTTGATTGGTATTCTGTTGCTTTCTTTATGAAGCACTATGGTAGCAGTTGATCCCCTGTAGATTTCTTCCAGAATGTTTATATATACTTCATCTACGCCCTGATTCCGCAGCGTTTGCATGACGGCTGATATTTCTACTGAATCAAACGCCTTCTCGTGATCTATGAAGGCTATGTATAGTGGTTGGTTATACTCTGAGCATTTCTCTATTACCTGATTGATAGTATGAATGTGGTCAATTGTTGAGTAGCCTGTTCGAAATCCTGCTTGTTCCTTTGGTTGATTGAATTCTAATGTTTTCTTTACTCTGTTAGCAATTACCTTTGTAAATAGCTTGTATACTACAGAGAGCAAGCTGATCGGCCTGTAATTCTTCAAGTCCTTGTCATCTCCTTTCTTATGTATTAAGATGATGTTAGCGTTCTTCCAAGACTCTGGTACTCTTCCCGTCAGGAGACACCTCGTAAACAGGGTGGCTAGTTTTTCTAACACAATCTGTCCTCCATCTTTCAGCAGATCTGATGTTACCTGATCCTCACCAGCAGCTTTGCCCCTTTGCATGCTCTCCAAAGCTTTTCTGACTTCTTCTATCATTACTGGTGGGGTGTAATCTGGGTTACTGCTAGTTCTTATAGTATTAAGGTCGTGGTTGTCTCGGCTACTGTACAGATCTCTGTAAAACTCCTCCGCTATTTTAACTATCCTATTCATATTGGTAGTTATTTTGCCTTCTTTGTCCCTTAGTGCATACATCCGACTTTTGCCTATCCCAAGTTTCCTCTTCAATGCTTTGACACTTCCTCCGTTTTTCAGAGCGTGTTCAATTCTCTCCATGTTATACCTTCTTACATCGCATACCTTACGTCTATTAATCAACTTCGAAAGCTCTGCCAGTTCTATTTTGTCTGTTGTACTTGACACTTTCATGATTTGACGCTTTTTAATTAGGTTCTTCGTTTCCTGGGAAAGCTTGCCAGTGTCCTGTCTAACTACCCTGCCTCCAACTTCCACTGCACACTCCGTAATGATATTCGTCAGATTATCATTCATTGTATCTACGCTAAGGTTGGTTTCCTCACTAAGAGCCGAGTACCTGTTCTGCAGCGACACTCTGAATTCCTGTACTTTCCCTCTCAGTGCTAGCTGATTGATTGGCTTCTTGCGTATCAGTTTCTGTCGTTCCTTCTTCAAGTCTAGGCGAATTCGAGACCGTACCATTCTATGGTCACTGCATCGTACCTTGCCAATCACTTCCACATCCTGCACGATTCCAGGGTGTGCACTCGTTATAAAGTCTATTTCGTTCTTATTTTCGCCATTAGGGCTCCTCCATGTCCACTTGCGGTTTTCTCGTTTTCGGTAGAAGGTATTCAAAATCCGTAAATTATTGCGTTCTGCGAATTCTACTAGTAGCTCTCCTCTGGCGTTTCTAGTACCGATGCCATAATCTCCTACTGCCTGGTCTCCAGCCTGCTTCTTCCCTACCTTTGCATTAAAGTCGCCCATCACTATAGTATACTGTGTTTTTACCTTACTCATCGCCGATTCCACGTCTTCATAGAAGCTTTCAACTGAAGCGTCATCATGGCTGGATGTAGGCGCGTAAGCCTGTACTACTTTCATTTTGTATCTTTTATTCAGTTTAATTACGATACCTACCACCCTTTCATTAATGCTATAGTATTCCTCTATGTTGCCAGCTATGTTTCTGTGAATTAGGAACCCCGCTCCCAGTTCTCTTCTGTCTGCCAAGCCCCTGTAGCAAAGGACGTGCCCATTCTGTAGCACCGTATAGGCCTCATCTGTCCTCCTAACCTCACTGAGCCCTATTATATCCCATTTAACACCCTCTAGCTCCTCGAATAGTACAGCTAGACTTCCCTCACTAGATAAGGTTCTAGCGTTAAACGTTGCCAAGTTCAGGTTCCAATGGCGGCCTGTCCGGATCCAGAGATTCTTAGCACCCTCTGCTGCGTTGCAGATCTGACCGCCGCCGTGGTCAGTTGCTTCGCAGCTGCTGGGGACTGAGGGCCGTGAGTTATTTGACGTAAGCATGTGGGAGGTAGTGGCCAGATACTGCACCAGGGTGGCCAATCCTTCTCTGGTGAGGGAGTGCGTTCTCGGCGGTGTTTGCCGGTGAGGCCGCACCCCAGGCCTCTTAATGCAGTTCCATCAACACGCGGATTTTTTTTTTTTAAATCCGGTTGGGAACTGCGCGGTACCGGGATTTGAACCACGGACCTCTTGCATGCGAGGCGGATGCTCTAACCACTACGCCATCGCCGCAGTGCTCTGCAATGAATATTGATACCCAAAATTTTGTGGGCTTTAACTACTTCATGCGCAACGAGCTCAAGGATTCAATGAGCTCATGCGTCCATTCGTAAACGTATAGTTTCAATTGGGAAGCATTTACCTTTTTTTTTCTTCTGTAATCTCTCCTTCACCTTGTCATGATCCTCTTTCTCGGTTCAACTTTTCTTCCAGCTTTAATGGGTCCATTTAAAAAAAAATCATGGTAAAAGTCTTATGCGGTCTTATGCGGTCTTATGAGCCGACAACCTTACTGGCCAATCATGTACCATATGAAAAAGAATAGCAACACGAATGCCGTACGATCTGAACGAGTTTATTACGGTGTCACTGTTTGCAAACGCTCCTTCCATTATCTTTATTAGCTATCCTTCCAATAATGGGAAGACCTGGCTGTACTTCTTACTCAACAGGTTCGTGTTAATGGCTCGCCCTGCATTTACGTGCTCTAATTAGAATAAGCGATCCCGGAGCCATTGTCCTCATTCGCCTTTTTACCTCTCCGTCAGTGCACGCAGCAAGGCGCATACTGGGCTTTCCTTCTCAGTGTCCCCAATGAACCGCTTCCATCTTCCTTTGCAAGTTATCGGTGCTTGCCAATGACCAGGTTTGTGCCAGGACTCGACGGCGCCATTTATAGTGAAGTGCGTGCTCGAGTGACTTCGCGAACGCGCTTTGAGTGGCCTCACTGGGAGGACTACAACGTCGAAGGCTGAGTGGGTCTTTGAGGTCGCCCTATCCATTATGTGCGCACTTTTCAGTTCCCGCCGCTTCAAAGGCACCGCTGATGTGGTTAAACGAGAGCCCAGCAGAAGCGGTCAAGGCGGGTTCTCGTCAGCGTCTCGAAGAGCCCGAGCGGGAACGAAATTTGAATACGTGAATATATATATATATATATATATATATATATATATATATATATATATATATATATATATATATATATATATATATATATATATATATATATATATATATATATGACGAGGAGCGATCTCGATAGTAGTGTATACATTGTCTGTAGTCAGCACTCGTCAAACTAGGAGGAGCTCAGTGTATGGACAAGCCTTTCCTAAAGGTACGGGAACGGAATAAGTGGATTATTCAGTACGCCGTTGATAAACAACGAACAATAATCTATAGTTACATTACAGTAATAATTCATGCAGGCTACTTCTTATATTCTTGGCTGCTGACCCGAAAGCGGTCGGTTCGATCCCTGCCGCCGCAGTCGGATTTTAATTTAGAGACTTGTGTACCTAGATCTAAGTCCACGTTTCAGTACCGCCGAAGGTGGAAATTTCCAGAGCCCTTCATCACGATGTGCGTCTTGGTCCAGAATTTATTGCTGCAATAGCAATTATGTGGACACTGTCGCTGTATTTCCGCCACCAACGTCATGTCCCAAATATGTATATGCATACGTACAGTCGGCTAAATCTTTAACAACTGTGCGTTGTGTCCAGTTTTCTTGTCTGTCAGCGCCATAATATGAAACGAAGTTAAGAAAATTTCTTCGTGAACGCGAGCTTTGTGGGCATACACGTAATCTCACTTTTTGTGAAACTTAATCCAGTCGTGTGGTAAAGACACAACGAAAGAACGGCCACTCACTCACGATAGCAAATGATTTGGCCGACTCTGCATATATGATAGTGGTAGTGCATGGTATTGGTGGCGGCGTTGGTAGTAGTAGTAGTAGTAGTAGTAGTAGTAGTAGTAGTAGTAGTAGTAGTAGTAGTAGTAGTAGTAGTAGTAGTAGTAGTAGTATGAACGCATTTTATACCGCCTGGTGCCAGGTGACAGAAAACGATGAATAGAGAAATGTGTTGCAGGTCCTTTCTTTTTCTTTCTTGTAATCAAACAATACCGTTAGTTCGTATTGCGCTTTGCATATTTTGGCCTTCATCATGTCAGAAACAAATGTCATGTGCCGTAATACTTAAAGACTGCAATGTCGCAGACCCACGCGATACATTTCCTATATTAGTTTTATTTTAAAAATTAACAGCTACGCCAAATGTAGGTGGAAAGGGCATGTTTCATTCAATCACTGCAAGTCATACAATTAAGCACAGCGTACAAATATAGGTTTATAGATATTGAATTTTACAGATATCAGAAAATGACAATATATTTATAGCGAGCCCAACGTACAGATAAACAAACACAGATTGTTGTGAATGGTAGATAGCAAATAAATAAGCAGTGGGCAGCTCCTCGACATGGAGCAGCTGATAACAAATGATGTTTCTAACGCCTTGCCAAGTACCGCCGAATTCACGTGTTAAACGGCAAGCCGCGAAAGGTACTTGGTGAGCGAAAGGGTGCGCGGGGAAAAAATGGTGAAAGCCACACTGAGAAAAATTCGGCTACAAATCGACTTTATGCGAAACGTGCGGAGGGAAGGAGATCATGTAGCCATTTTCACAGCGAAAGCTGGTATATAAAATCATAACTCGAGTCACGCGCACTTGTCCGCCGCGCACCACCGGTGTCCGAAGCCACATCGCACGAAATTAGGAAGACACCTATCACCAAAGACACAATGGGGCTCGAACCTGGATCTGCTGGGTGCCAGCTCAGCGTTCTACCGCATAGCTACGCTGGGGCATGTGACTTGTTGGCAAACTTGCCTTAGGCAGGCTTGCTGTCGGGAAAGCAATCGCGTTAATATGAACTGTAAAGTGTTTTAAAAAAGCAAAAGAACAACCAGTCGTCGCACAATGCGAATAACGTAATGAGTGGGCCGTCCAATGATCCAACTCATTACAAAAGCTTGTTCTTGTTCCCCTATTAACTGTGGTGCATACGCACGTCAGCAATAATTCCTCATCGTCTTCAGCCAGTGCATGAAAAATGGGCACGAAATTCCTTGCAAGTCTTTAGTGGATATTACGCTTCTAAAAATGACAAAAAATAGCATAGAGAATGACGGCCTACTACCCAAAAGTTTATTATTAATGACCTAGTGGGTATCAAGCAAGTGTGCTTGCAGTAGTTACCCAGTAAGTGTTTAGAAAATGCTCTGAAAGGCTGCTCTTCTAGCTTTTGTTCTGACTGTGCTGCGCCTTCCACGCAGACCTGGCGTTTTTTTATTGAGCGACACTTCATGAAATTACGCTAAATATATGTAGAAAAATCACAGATGCTTATATAACCAGGTGTTTGCACTTGTGCAATGATGCTAACTGGAACATACGTATAAGCAACGCCAGAAGCTCATGATGATCTTGAAGATGCTGGCCTTGGACACTGCTGCATAAATCAACTTCAGCGCATGGCAACTAACCAGAATGGATGTTAAACCGACGTGACGCTTGTATCAAAGGAGTACTTATGTAATGTTTATAAAATAGGGTAGGCAGCACTGCAACACCTATTGGCGTTTCACGAAGTTTAGCGTCTATTCGAAAAATAGTTCCGAGACCTGGCGTAGCTCCCTGGTAAAATGCTTCACCCCCACGCAGAATGCTTGGGTTCGATTCTAGCTGGGACCCTGACAGTGGCTACCGATGTCGGGTATTTCTTAACGCTCGCACGTTGAAATTGCTCATGTGTGTTCCCGTCGTTCCTGGGTAGATACTAAATGTCAATCACTTGCAGCATATAATCGCATACCAACACACATACCCGCCCGTGAGTATGTGCCACTGTCTGGCGGCAAGTGTTAGACGACGTACGGGACGGGATTGTGACATTATTCATGTCTTGACCAGCGCGTCGTATTCGTCACACCATCTTACCCTCCCATGCTAGTTTTGGTTCACACCAAATTAAAGGGGTGACGCCGAAAGCTCCCAAACCTAAGCGGATAGATAGATAGATAGATAGATAGATAGATAGATAGATAGATAGATAGATAGATAGATAGATAGATAGATAGATAGATAGATAGATAGATAGATAGATAGATAGATAGATAGATAGATAGATAGATAGATAGATAGATAGATAGATAGATAGATAGATATATAGATAGATAGATAGATAGATAGATAGATAGATAGATAGATAGATAGATAGATACGCTCAAAGTCGCCGAAGTTCGCTAAGAAATGTTTCGCATTTAATAAAAAGAATAATAAAAGAACACTGAAGCGCGTAGGGTCGGATCGAGCAGCAAAAGAAGGCGCATAGCGGTAGATCAAGCCAGCTTTATCCCGCATGTCATTTGCACGCGCAATGAGGAGCGTTGCTGCGAGGCATCAGCACTCGGAGTACACGAACGCACTGGTGCGGATGTAGCTTTTGGCATTCCAGCGGGCAATAAATCTAGGCGAGAACTTGCATTCGGCGCGAAGTAGCGGAAAAAAGTAGGTACGAACAAGAAGTCTGAAAGGTTGTTGACTCACACCGCTTATACCCTTGCGTGCAGTTCGTAAACGGGAAGGCTTCAAAGAAAGATAAAAAAGAAATAAAAAGAAAAACGTTGTGTCATCCCGTATTCAAGTTCGTAAATCACGGCTCGGCTATCGACACAGCTTGGCTGAATGTTAAAGAGGAAGTAAAAAAAAAGTATACCCTTGCCTTTTATCCCCTGCCCTCTTGCGGCCATGTTTATCGTTATTGCTTCTTTTATATTCAGATAAGAAGTAGGGGTATGCAGCCGAGTGAATGCATGAGAAAAAGGGGTGCGCGGTTAGGTGAAAGTAAAGGAGAGGTTTCGATACAATGAGGGAGATCAATATCCGTTGGCTGCCAGTTATCAGCGTGTGTAGGGGATTATCGGTTCACGCACGGCAGGTAACCGACGATACCGGTATTTATGGAGGAGGTATACAGTTGGGGGAAGTGTGCCTAACTTCAAACTGGCTTTGTTACATCATCCATGTACGGTGACCGACAATGCACTATAAGAGAAGACAACCGATTCTAATCGAGAATGCGCACGTGAGAGATCGAGGCGCGTCATTGGACAGATTTAGTTGCACGTCCCCAGCACCCGTATGGGCGCAGCCTCACATTACGAATGGCTGCCAGGCTGCGTCCATACGGCTGCTGTGGACTCACAGCTACAGCTGTCTATTATCTTTTATTCAAAGCAAAAAAAAAAGTTGATTGCACACGACAGCTGCCACACAAGACACTGTAGTCGTGACAGCTAAACGTGCAACTTTGCTGAATAGAAACCTGCTTCGTGAATTGGTGGACATGTTGTAACACTATCTTATCAGTCTTCATGACAACTAACAGACAATGACACCACGGAATTTAAAGAGGATGTCATTGGTAGTAATTACACTGTGAATGGGAAAAAAGTAATGTGGAAGAAACAACAACCTACCGAAGGCAGGGACCGAATCCGCGACCATTGAGCAAAACCTCAGATGCTAAAGCATCAGGCGCTATATATTGTATACACTTCTTGGTGTGATTGCATTTCTGTTATCATCATTATGGTGTCTAACAAAGGAGAACGAGCCCTTAAACTTCGCTTCTTTGCACCAGTCGTGTTGGTTTGCGTAAAGTCAAAACCCTTTTAGCCTTAGGGAAACCCCTTCTTGCATTGTGTAAGTTTAGTACCATGTAATGTCTCGAAGGGAAAGACGAGTGGGCTGAGAGAAAAACAATGTGTTTAGGAAGAAGGGTTACCAGTTTTCAGCTCTTGGTACTCTACTATGGGAGAGCTGAAGGCCATCCCGTTAACCTCACACTTTATGAGGCCATGCAGACAACAACTACGGCTTCGAAAGAGCATTTTACCGTCAACAATAAAAATTTAGACCGATCCACGAAATGCGCGGCACAAAAACAAACTTGCCCCGAAGCATGAATGTAAAACTGGTTCAAATTCTGCATGTTATATTTTCGGAGATCAATGTCGCACTAAGTTTTGGAGCGTGTGTTGCAAAGCTCCGTTTGTTTCGTTTTTCTTGTCTTCTAGTTCGGGGGATCTCGGGATTCCCGTTCGCTTCGAGCCACTTTCTTCATGTTTCGTATTTACATTTAAGACAACGCTGCTATTGAGATGACGTAATTTGTAACCTTGTCGCGCCCTGGCGAATCCCTTCATTTTCTCCAATGGCGATCATATTTGAGAAGGCATCTGGCTCTCCTCTAGAGTGTAAAATTAAAAACCACGCTACGGTACACTTCTTTGTTCAGTGTTCACACAATGTCACTTTTTTCTATGTTACTATGTGGCTCCTCTGTCTCGGTTCTTGAAAATCTTGATGATTACATGTCCTGTCATATAAAACCAGAATACAGAATAATTCTCGCTGGTGATTTCAATTTTCCGACGATTGAACGATTTCTCTACGCAGTCTTCTGATCCAAGTGACACAAAAATTCTTGACATAGCATTTAATTACAATTTGCTACAGTTTGTATCCCAACCTACTAAAATAGAAAGTATAATTTCAATCCTAGATCTCTTTTTGTTAGCGGTACTGTTAAAAATGACGTATTGTGTGATGTTGTATCGGGAATATCTGATCATGAAGCTATGGTTTTAACTTAAACTGATGCTTCGTATGATCAGATCACTGTCAATCGCCAGTACCCGACCTTTTCTCTTGCCGATGATGAGTCAATTATTGACTTTTTCGGCCTCTCCTTTAATGCTTTCTCAGAAAAAACGAACAATATAAGCAATCTATGGCCTGCTTTCAAAAACATTGGTAGGACATGTGTAGAACAATGTCTGCCACTAATAGCTAAAAAAATCACCAAGATGCTTGGATCACCCAAAAAATGCTCCAGCCACAACGCAAAGAAGAAGAAAAAAAAAGACTGAAAAAGAAGAGAACCAGAAATACGTTTTGCTATTCACTAGAATATTTTATTGTTACATTAGCAACAAAACTGAAATTACAAACTCGGAAGGATAAGGCGAAATACTATGGTGTATCACTTCCCTCATTTATTAACGCGTCACATAAAAAGCTTTAGAGATCGATTAAGCCGAGTTCCTGTAGCACTACCTCATTTTCCCTAAATCGGCATATCATCACTCATGACACAGCTGTGTCTGCTGCTTTCAACAAACACTTTAGATTGGCATTTACAACAGATAATGGTTTTCTTCCAATGTTCAATATGTTTTCGCCACCTATGCCTGATGTGAGAATCACTGAGCAGGGCATTTTAAACATTCTGCTTAACATAGACGTTAAAAATCCCCTAGCCCAGACGATATCCTAAACGCCTTCTTAAAAAGGTATGCAGAGTGGTGTGCGAAATATTTACTCGTATTGTTCAAAAAATCTCTCGGCGAAGGTTTGTTGCCGGAGGACTGGAAAACCACAAGAATTATACCACTCTTTAAATCTGGTGATAAGTCCGACATCGCAAACTATCGGCCCATTTCATTGACATCTAATTCATGCAAAATCTTCGAGCACATAATTTATATACATATGGTCGAATTTATCGAAAAATATAAAGTTTTAACAGATGCAGAACAAGGCTTTAGACGTGGGCATTTTACAAGTGCGCAATTATACTGAATTACACATGATTTTCCGAAGGTATAAATAAAAGGTATCAGACAGACGCTATATATACATAGACTTTAGTAAGGCCTTTGATAAATTATCACACAATAAATTACTTTGTACCAACTAGGTTTTATTATAACAAATAATAATCTACTGGCACGCATTAGAGCTTACCGGATGAACCATTACCAATACGTTTTTTAAATGGCACCTGCTCAGGTCGAATTGACGTTGTTTCTGGCGTACCTCAGCGGTCCATGCTTGGGCCCCTATTATTTTCGATATATAAAAATGACATCGCCACTGATATTAATGTTAAGATTAAACTATATGCAGAAGACTGCGTGATTTATGAAACAGTTTGGTCAATCGAGTATCAGGTTAGATTAAATGAAAAATTCCAAAAAATCATATCATGGTGTGATGAGTGGCATATGACTATTAATTACGACAAGATGGTTTTATGCGAATAACCCACAAAAAGAAACCACATTTTTTCATTACGGGGCAAACGGAAACACCCTCTCGGAGGTCTATGAGTATGAATGCCTGGGTCTTTGATTCACAAATAATTTATCATGGTCGAAACATATAGACATTTTTACAAATAAGGCATTGCGTAAATTATTATTTTTCAGACGATCCTTAAACTTATCAACTTTTTCCGTTCGTTTCCTTGCACACCGGTCCATTATATCTACTATGCTTGAATATGCCGTGCCCATTTTGGACCCATACACCAAAAGAAATATCAGCAAACTCGAAAGAATACAAAAAAAAGTAGTTCGTTACATATATAACTCATATGGTTGGTCATGAATTACTGAATTCATCAAACGACCTGGGTTGCCCTCAGCTAGCCACAGGGGTAGAATTTGCCAGCTGAAATAATTTTGCCAAATACTTATAGGGCATTAAAACATAGATTCCTGTCCCATTATCAATTATTCTCAGGGTTACGAAACCAGGTAAAGTCATTCTTTCATGATAACCGCTCAACTTTCTCGAAATAACTGCTTCAAATACTCTTTTTTTCTCAAGAACTATTGTTGATTGAAATAACCTCCCCGACAATATTATAACACAAACCCCGCTTTTTTTGTCTGAAAAATATTTGCAGTAGCACATTAGCACCATGGAATATACTTCTTTTTTTATTATTCGTTCCTAATCTTGTTCAATTTCAAAAATGTTCTCCTTGAAATTCTGTGATTTTTGCATTTATTCAGCTTGTCCTTGTAGTCTTGCATTTTACAGTTAATATTTGCTGTTAAATTCCGTTGTGTTCTTGTTCATTTTCTTAGCCTCATTGTTCGATCTGTATGCATTGTATTTCACACTTCGTGTATTTTCTTTGAAAACTAGTGTGCCTTTCTATAATATCATGTATCAATGTATCACACCTGCTATATAGTCTCTGCTTGAGATTGCAGTATCAATAAATAAAAATAAATAAATAAAACAGCGCAAGCTTTTCTATTTTTGTCTATGCTAGAAAGAGAAAGCTTGAATATATTACTATTTTCTTCCCATTGGTTATTAGGAACTCCATCCCTGAAGCGTAAAATAATTACACCTAAAGATGTGATAAAATGCCAGTTAAAGAAGCCATAAAAATTGAAGAGTATCGATGAGCAAATCATTAAGGTTGTGAACAATATCTTTATGTAGTTTATGTTTATCTTCTATAAAAACAGATCCCTCTGGTAATAGTGGACCCACTGATTTCCACTCCGAGCCTCTTCTGGTAAGTGAGTCACAAATATTTGTTTCATTTGTTTTGTTAGGTTCTTAAGTTATGGATAAAGTGAGAAACCTTGAGTAATTCTTAAATTCAGCCCAAATTAAATTTGAGTTTGATAGTAACATTTCACTGAAAGAAAAACACATAGGTTAATGTAATCAAAATTATTTGAATGAAGTTTATTGAGCAGCCAAATTGATAACCTTGACCAATAAGTTCGTGCCTTAAATAAAAATATGAAGTGCGTGAGTGGCGAAATTAAGAAGTGATGTACGGTGATGCACGAATTAGAGAGCGAACATTACCTGCAGTTCAGGTTCACTCCACCGCGGTGTTCTATTCTAGTGGCTAAGGTACACGGCTGCTGACCCGCAGGTCGCCGTATCGAATCCTGGCTGCGGCAGCCGCATTTTCGAAGAAGCCGGAAATGTTGTAGGCCCGTGTGCTCAGATTTGGGTGCACGTTAAAGAACTCCAGGTGGTCGAAACTTCCGGAGCTCTTCCACTACGGCGTCTCTTATAATCATATGGAGGTTCTGAGACGTTAAACCCCACATACCATCATCATCATGCACTTCAGGTTCGAAAGTAGCAGCGCTAATTGGTATCGGGGCAATACGCACGCCTTCATTTTTATGTATATTAAGCTAATAACCTTATACATGCTTCTCCAACACCAATGTGGTACCACATCTGCATGTTCATCGATAAATTAACGTACTACAGTCGACCAGCGTTTCTATCTACTGCATGCTTCTTTTCTAATAAGCGATGACTGCAAGTACGCCACGCCATGCTGATACATCTTGTTCATAACGGCAATCATAGTAAGGCGTTGCAGCCAGCCGAAAACCAATCAAAGTGAAGTAAGCTTACCTATAGGAACAGGCTAGTCAATAATGGCGACGACTATTTATTTCTAGAAACAAAATACACCACTGAAATTCAATATTATCGCTTATTAGTATTTTTTATTCGTGGTGATCACCGTTCGTCTAATCATTTAGATATTGCTAGACGCTAACTAATATAAAATGCACTCTGCACTCATGAAAACATGAGCGTTATATATATATATATATATATATATATATATTGTAAGGTGGCGTCCAGTACCCTCAAGACTCTTCTTTATTGTCTCGAGTATGTGCCCCACAACCTAAGCTTGACTAGTGATGATGAGTATGTACAGATGAAAAGATGGGACGCATAAACAATGCTCACACTTATTTTCCCCGCGCACTTGAGCGGCCGCCCGGCCGAGACTTAGGCGGGAAATGTACGGCGAACAAAGGGTTTAAGACGTGAAACGTGGACTATCTCGGAGGCATGGTAACGACGGTCCGAGGAACCCTCGACGGGAGTGACAACGTAATTGACAGGAGATGTCCGTTCAGAAATAACGTAAGGTGCGAGAAAGCGTGACTGAAACTTTTCACACAATCCTGGAGTGCGAACAGGCGTCCAAAGTAATACTTCATCTCCAGGACGGAAAGTGACGTCTCGACGCAAGCTGTCATAGCGTTGCTTGCGGTCTTGTTGACTGGCCTCCGTGTTGAGTTGAGCACGTTGCCGTGCCTCAGCGAGCCTTGAAACGAAATGTTCTGGCGTACTCGTGGACGTTTTTGTCGTTACATTGAAGAAAGAGGCATCAATCGTGAATGTCGGCGCACGACCATAGACGAGGAAGAAAGGTGAATACCCGGTGGTTCGTTGAACAGCGGTGTTGTGTGCAAATGTTACGAACGGCAAGATTTTGTCCCAGTTATCGTGGTGCGGTTCGATGTGCATGGATGTCATGTCGATTAGAGTCCGGTGGAATCGCTCTGTCAGACCATTTGTCTGCGGGTGGTAAGCGGATGTGGTCTTATGAACTGTGCCACAAGTTTTTAGGATTTCATCGAGAATTGTGGACAGGAAGGCCTTGCCTCGGTCACTCAACAAAGCGCGAGGTGCACCATGGCGCAACACAATGGCTTCTAAAAAAAAGGCGGCAACGTCTGATGCAGAGCTAGTGCGTATAAGAGGAGCAGTCTCCGCGTATTGTGTGAGGTGGTCGACAGCTGTGACAATCCAGCGGTGGCCCGCTGGCGTTACGGGAAGTGGCCCGACGAGGTTTATTCCGACAACGACAAAAGGTGTATCGGGACATGGAATGGGCTGTAATAAGCCAGCAGGAGCTGAAGTTGGTCATTTCCGGCGTTGACAAAGTGCGCAAGAAGCGACATAATTAGTCACAAAGGTAGAAAGACCAGGCCAAAAGAAACGGCTCCTAACGCGGTAGTAGGTCTTTTGAAATCCTAAGTGTCCAGCTGATGGGTCGTCGTGCAATGCTTCGAGAACTTGTTTTCACAGCGAACGGGGAAGTACTGGCACCCACCGATGCCCATCCGCATTGTAAATAAAGTGCTGCAGGACGTTGTTCTCTAGCTTGAACTGCCGTAGCTGACGACGTAGTCTGGCATTAGGTGGAGAAGACGAGCCATTCAAGTATCCGATGATGCGGTTACAGTAGGAGTCGTCACGTTGGCACGCGGAAAACTCGGCGCTGCTGTTTAAAGATAGTGACCCAGCAACTTCCAGGGGTGATAACATGGGTGAAGAGGAAGCCACTTGATCACCTGAGGGGCATTGAGGATTTGTGGTTGGAGATGAAAGTGGCAGAGGGCAGCGAGAGAGAGCGTCAGCATCCTGATGCTGTTTGCCAGACCTGTACACAACGTCAAAAGTGTACTCTTGCAAACGCAGTATCCAGCGACCGAGGCGCCCAGACAAATTCTTCAGCGAGGACAACCAGCATAAGGCATGGTGGTCGGTGATCACAGTGAAGTGGCGTCCATACAGATAAGGGCGAAATTTCTGGATGGCCCAAACGACAGCGAGACATTCCTGCTCTGTTATCGAGTAGTTCTGCTCCGCAGGTGTTAGTGCGCGACTGGCATACGCAACTACTCGCTCACGTGATGTTTCATCGCGCTGGAGGAGGACAGCACCGATTTTGTGGCCGCTGGCATCTGTGTGCAGGAAAGTGGGTGCACTCTCATCGAAGTGACGGAGGACGGGGTCTGATGTCAGAGCACGCTTAAGGGCTTGGAAAGCACACTTGCACTCGTCTGTCCACGTGAAAGCCGTTCCTGACGTCAGAAGCTTGTGTAACGGCCCCGCAATGGTAGCAAAGTGACGGATGAAGCGGCGGATATAAGACGCCAGGCCCACGAAACTTCGCAATTGTTTTTGATTGCCCGGACGTGGAAAACTAATTACGGCAGCAACCTTGTCGGGGTCGGGTCGAACACCATCTTTGCTGACAAGGTGACCCAATACTTTGATGCTTGTGCTGGCGAAGTGGCACTTCTTTGTATTGAGCTGCAGACCAGCGTTCAAAATGCACGTTAGAACTTCGTTCAAATGCCTAAGGTGCTGAGGAAAAGTAGAAGAATAAATTACGATGTCGTCTAAGTAACATAAACAGGTTTTTCATTTGAGACCACGTAAGACGGCATCTATCATGCGCTCGAATGTTGCTGGAGCGTTGCATAAGCCAAAAGGCATGACGTTAAATTCGTAAAGCCCGTCAGGCGTCGCAAACACTGTTTTCTCCTTGTCTGCTTCGCGCATAGGTATTTGCCAATACCCGGATCGGAGGTCGAGGCTGGAGAAATATTCTGCGCCTTGTAGGGAGTCCAGGGCATCATCTATGCGTGGCAACGGATATACGTCTTTTTTCGTGATCTTATTGAGCGCTCTGTAATCAACACAAAAGCGGACAGAGCCATCCTTTTTCCGGACCAACACCACAGGAGACGACCAAGAGCTGGATGAAGGTCGAATAATATCCCGTTTGAGCATGTCGGTGACGTTTTCCTCAATGATTTGCCGTTCCGCCGAAGACAGACGGTATGGGCGGCGGCGTACAATGGAGCTGCCTTCGGTTTCGATACTGTGCTCTGCAACGGAGGTGCGGCCCAGAACTTTGGGATGTACGTCAAACAAAAGGCTGTGCTTTTGGAGGTCTAAGAGGTCTCTCCTTTGCTCGGCAGTGAGGTGAGGACTTATGGTGTCATTTAAAGCAACAGTGGTAGCCTTCATATCAGTTGTAGCAGACAAAGGCGTTGATTCTGCGTGAAGGGGAACCAGCGACAAAGGCTCGCTGTCAGCGAAGCAGCTCACAGCAGTGGGGCAGCTTCAGCGAAACAGCTCGCTGTCAGCGAAACAGCTCACAGCAGCTCACAGCCTTGGGGCAGCTTCCCTGACGAGGAAGTTGGGTTCAAGGCGGTGACCAATGCTTTACTGTCGTTAAACCGCACAAGGCCGGGTGCTATGGTAAGCCCCGCAGATTTGGAGTGAACGGATGGGGCTATGAACACGTCACCGTTAACTACAGTATCCGAAGTGACCATGAGAATTTGTTCATCTCCTGGCGAAATGAAACAATCAGCGGCAGCAACGAAACGGAAGCTGTACGGATCGATATCGGATGAACTCTCAGTAGCTGACATTTCAATTACTCGCTGACGACACGATATGAAAGCTGATGCCGAAGAAAGAAAGTCCCATCCTAAAATTACTGTGTGAGTGCACCAAGGAAGTACAAGAAACTGAATGTGAAGGATGCCATCTATGAAAACGCGGACTGTGCAAACACTTGAAGGCTGAATATGGACTCGATCTGCGCAACGAAGGGGAGGGCCATCGTATGGCGTCCTAACTTTTTTCAAGCGGGCACAAAAGTCTGCACGAATTACGGAAAGTGTTGTGCCTGTGTCTACCAGTGCCTCTGTCTGTATACCTTCAACGTACACTAATAAAACATTCGATGGGCGGTCCGGATGAGTTTGACGCAGTTCGAAAGATGCAGCTTTCCCTCCCGAAGCTGCACTATTTAGTTTTCCAGTCGGCGGTCAGAAATTGAAGTAGAAGGTCGGAGAGGAGAAGAGGAACGCCGCATCGGTGAAGGTGAGCGACGACGTGAGAAACGGGAACTGCCAACTGAGCCAAAGTTCTGCGGAGACGGCGACCGACGTGTGCTGTTCTGATACAGTCGGCGATAGGGTGGTCCAGTGGGGTAGAAGTCTTCCCGTTCAAAGTTATCGTAGCTTTGTCTTTCGTCTCGCTGACGGCGTCGGCAAAACCTTGAAATGTGACCATGGATGCCGCAATAGAAGCAAGTCGGCCGCGAAGTGCGCCAGTCGTTGTAAGGCTGGGAAGATGGTCGTGATGCGAGTGAGTTGAGCGAACCATGCAATCCGGCCGCTGGTAGCTGCATTGGGCTTTGCTGGGGTGCAGGTGTCCTAGCAGCAACTTGAGCGTAAGTTGGCATGGCCACAGGATATGAGCTCGGAACTGGTGAGATTGTCATCGAGGCCATGCTTTGCTGGCGTGCAGGTGTCGTTGCAGCAACGTGAGCATAACTTGGAATGGGCACGGGATGTGAACTCGGAACTGGTGTACCTGTGATCAATGCCAGTTCCTCCCTCACGACGTCGCGTAAACTGGTAGCAGGTGGCGTCGTTCGGATATGAAGGGGGCGAGGTGAGAACTGTGCATGAAGTTCCTCGCGGATGATAGAGCGGATCAATGCACGCAGCTCTGTTGTGTCATGACTCGAGCTGAGATGAGGCATATCAGGTTGCACCCGAGTGGTTTGAAGCTCCTCAAGGCGCTGACAGGTAGCTACAACATCGGCTACGCTCTGGGGATTCTGCATCACAAGCGCATTAAAAGCGACAGTCGCAATGCCTTTTAGCAGGTGGCGCACATGGTCGTTTTCCGCCATATGGTTGTCGATGCGGCGGCAAAGGGCGAGAACATCTTCAATGTAAGAAGTGTAAGAATCCCCGGGGCGTTGAACACGTGCGCCAAGCCTTTTTTTGGCGATATCCGAGCGCACCGACGGGTTGGCGAAAATCTGGCGGAGCTGGCGCGTAATGGTGGGCCATGTAAAAAAATCTGTAGCGTGGTTTAAAAGCCACGTTTTTGCGACGCCGCTCAAGTAGAATGCAACACGGGTGAGTTTCGCGGGCTCATCCCAGTTGTTGATGGCACTCACGCGGTCATACTCCTCGAGCCAGTCTTCCACGTCCTCACCCGGAAGCCCTGCGAACAGCGGAGGATCCTTTTGAGGGCTGGTGACCAGGTGAGAAGGGTTTCTTGGCTGTGGGAGCGGTGGTGCAGCTGCTGCGCTGGGTTGGTCGGCTTGCGACATTACCGAACCCAGGTCGTTTAAGTGGCGGCCTGAACGGAGCTCCAAAGATGTGTTCTAGAAGACGCTGGGGTTGTCTGAGAGCGCGAGAGGACGCAGGAATCGGCGTCCAGTACCCTCAAGACTCTTCTTTATTGTCTCGAGTATGTGCCCCACAACCTAAGCTTGACTAGTGATGATGAGTATGTACAGATGAAAATATAGGACGCATAAACAATGCTCACAATATATATATATATATATATATATATATATATATATATATATATATATATATATATATATATATATATATATATATATATATATATATATATATTGTGTTTTCTGCTGCCATGATTATACCAGAGGACTTTTTAATCTCATCGGCCCACCTCACTTTCTGTCTCCCCTTCATGCGTTTGCCTTCTCTAGGAGTCTATAGTCAGTTACCCGTAATGGCGAGTGGTTATCCTACCTACGTGTCTGGCCCATGTCCATTTCTTCTTTTTGATTTCAACTATGTTATCCTTAACCCCAGTTTGTTCCATGACCTACTCCGCCCTCTCAGACTCTCTATTCAAGCTACACCTATAATTTTACTTTCCATCACTAACTGTGTCATCCTCAATTTAAACTGAACAGAATTTGTAAGCCTCCAGGTTTCTGCTCCTAAGTGCCGGCAAGACGCAGCTGTTATATACTTTCCTCTTGAGGGTTAGTGATTCATGATTTGAGAATGCTTGCCGACTGTGATCCATGTTATCGTTGTTCGTCTAGATATTTCCTTCTCATGGTTCGGCTCCGGTTCGGCTATATATATACATTCATAGTTTGTGTGTGCTATTTAAGCAGAGAAGAGTATCAAAATATTCGCCGTCCGCCATCGCAGAACATCGAAAACAATGTTGACCTGGCCTGCCTTCAGGTGTTCTTGTAGACTCGACTAACGGGCTCAATACATAAGGGTAAACTGTCTGTGCACTGTGCTAAAAATAGCATTTTCTCCCATTCACTAGGCCTCAGCAAAAGCAGCATCTACGTAAAACGTTGCCGCAAACTGTGCGTCTGAATGGGCGAGTGCTCGAAAAGGTTCAACAGAAAGTAAACGCCCATGGAAAGGATCGACACAGAAAATATGCACCACGCTGTGTATTCTACGTCATTCCATAGGAAGATCTGTACACCACATCCGCTAGGCAACCTGTACTTCCAAAAGCTGGATTCAGGTACACATGCACATGCTGATAATAAATAAATAAATAAATGAATAAACAAATAAACAAATAAAGCGGAAGAAAAAATGGCAGATGCCCCTCATTCTGGGAGTCGATTTCATGCTAAGCAGCAGGCAAGTATTGCCCTATATAGCATTTTATTATTACTTTGAGTCAAGCTGTGCGAGTTCGACCGACTTTTTTCTGCAGTTTGAGTAGTTAGTGCCAGTTGTGGAAAAGCCCGTAGCGAGGAACCTCCTTCGAAAAAACAGGAACCACTTGCTGGTCACCTTAGTTATTTGAGCAATGTGCCTGTTTAAGGAAGCAACAATTTTGAGGTAGGAGATATGGCTCATATGACGCTCCCATTTTTAGACCCTCTGATTCACGGAATCAATCATGGGTTTGCCAGGCACGCTGACTTCAGGAATATTGCATTTATTTGATGGTACGACGTAACGTAGGTAGTCATATTAGAACACAGATTTATGTTTTATTTAAATGATAATGCACGTTGCTGTGCGATTATGAGCCTATAATAAGTAACAGTATCGGCCGTATTCCCCCGAGATGGGAAATGAATAAGTCCTAGGAGTTCGTAAGTAATGTTGCTTACACATAAACAAAAGCCGATAATGAGCACTGCAACCGCAGTTAACATTGTCGCAATATGAGGCCATTAAAGGGTCTCTACCATAGGTAGTTTCAAGAACTGGTGTAGCTCTGTTGTCGGATACTTGACTATCTAACAAAATATTGGCTCTCACAGCAATTTTTGTCCTTCCGTTCCTCTGATTTATTCATCACCGACAACGCGGCGGATGCCTGCTTCACCTGCGATACAAGCTCTATAACTCAACCCTGTAGAACGTTTAGAAATTGTATTACCGCTCCAAGATTTACACAAACTCTCGATCACCTGTCGATCAGGCCCACATTATTTGGGCCGTGGTATGCGGCTATGCGCCACACTTGACCGAAGGTAAGGTTTTATAACACACGAACAGTTATCTCATGCTAATAAATGCCGAACATTTGTTTCCATATACTACAAGCACTTATGGCATCTATCTATCTATCTATCTATCTATCTATCTATCTATCTATCTATCTATCTATCTATCTATCTATCTATCTATCTATCTATCTATCTATCTATCTATCTATCTATCTATCTATCTATCTATCTATCTATCTATCTATCTATCTATCTATCTATCTATCTATCTATCTATCTATCTATCTATCTATCTATCTATCTCGCTGCCTGCGTCGCGCAAGTCCTCAAACCCTTTATCGAGACATGTATGAAACATAGCCGTACGTTACGCGCAATGGTATGCAGGTATGCGCCACATCTGATTCATAGTTTAAACCTGCCTATAGGAACGGCGAGACCAGACAATGGTAATCTTAACGTAAGAGCGTTAAGAAAAAAGGCATCGGGGGTGTTGACTCCAAAAATGCAAAAAATGCCAGGTTCCGAGCAGGAATCGAACCCCCTGAATTCTGCGTGGAAATCAAGTATTCTACCACAGAGCCACGCCAGGCCTCGCAACTGCTTTTCAAATAGACACTAACGCTCATAAAGGTCAATTGGGTATGCAGTGTTGGCTACCCAGTTTTATTAAAATTACAAATGTGCTCCTACCATACATCTGTCACGTCGGGTTAAGATGAACTGTACTTAGGCGGAATGCACCGAAGGTGATTGAAAGTTTATATTAACCATAGAACAGAGTGAACAGATATTGGTAATATTAATTCGAAAACGTTAAGAAAAATCATTGCGTCTCCACTAAGTGAGTGGCACAAATGGCTGAAGCTAAGGTCCTAAGCACTCCATTATGTCTAAGTTGAAGACGCCGACTAGTATAAAGGACGGATACGTGGACGAATGAATGCACGGACGCACGCATGAATTGGTGGACGGACAGGTGGATGGACGGATAGATGGGCATGCAGATGAATGGATGGATGGACAGACGAACGGCGCAGGTGATCATGTATCGTACTGTCATATTGGTTAATACGCATTAGGTCAGTTGTTTACATATATATGTTTTCGGTTTCTGTTGGGCAGGTGTTTTGTTTTGGCTTGGTTTTTGTCGATTGTGTTTGACGCCAACTGGGTCAGCCCTAAGGAGCTTCACCCCGAAAAGCTCGCTTCGGCAGCGTTGACCTAACGAAGGCATAGAATAATTATCATAGTCCCAGTTGTAATCGAATTGTATCATTGTTCCAGGCAATCAAGTGTTCTACCAAAAGCCCCAACAGGTCTCGGAACTGCTTTACAAGTTGACTGCCATGTTAGTGAAACGTCGATTGTGGTTGCAGTGCTGGCTATACAATTTTATAAACAGTTCATACGCACTCCTATCATACAGATTTCACGTTGCGTTAACTACAATTGTAGTGAAGCGACATTCATTTAAGCTCATTTATCTAGCAGTGTCCAGGGCCGCCCTCTCCGCTGGCACAAGCGCTACATATCAGCACCGTGATATCAGTTTACCGCTTCTGGTGTTGCTAATACCCATGTTGCTGCAGGCATCGCTACTCAACAGTACAAAGGTGACTCTGTAACATATATTTGTGCATTTTTTCAGCGTCATTTCACAACGTTTCGCTAAATAAAAAAAAATACGATACAGTTGTTACCTCTCCGCACGCGCATAACATCGATTCCCAAAGTACCTGCCAATTTTTTCATGTACTGCCTCATTCACTAATGCCCATCCTTGCAAACTTCAGTCGGCGTCAAGTAAAGGACAAGACGGTGAGCACCCCGACTTAGGCGGCTATAGAGAGATATGTACACAAAAACGGCCAATATACCAGAAGTTCGCTAAATAACGTGAGACACCAGAGGCAAAACTCTATTGAGTGTATGACTATCTTCTGTGTTAAAAAAAGCAATATTCCATATTTTACCCTGAATATAGGCTACTCATGACGACGTTAGGCAAAACGACCGACATGAAGTGCATATACAATCTCAATCTCGAAGAAAGTGATGCCGTGCTGCACAGCAACGATGATTCTATGCAACTAGGGCCAGCAAATAAAAGCATGAACTAGAGCTGGCAGTGTGTTTCAGTGGATCGAATATCGCTGGAACACGGTTGCACAACACTAAGGCAATAATGTATTTAATTATGCATTGTCGAGAATCTAATATTTTTATAGCGCTACCTTGCACGGTTATAGCAATAGCGTTGTTGGTTATCACATACAGAAATGCTACATCTTTTATGGCATTTTATTTCTAAGCACAACTGTAGACATCCTTGTTTGTTCGTCTTAGTGGATACAGCGGAAGACGCAAGGAATAATATTATGATTAAAAAATCACAGTCAATCTCTCTCTGTTTTCTGTTTTCTACGTTGTCGTTTTGTGTTACCGACGTCATGAATCAAAACTGTTCACCCAAGCGTTTCACGTGCATATCATAATTTGATTTTATAGGTCTCATGTGCACTTGTGAGAGTAATTCACACACACATATAAATATATATATACATATATATATATATATATATATATATATATATACATATATATATGCCCTGACGAAGGCCGGTTCCCGGCCGTAACGTTGGCAATAAAGCATCGTTTTTCGTTTGCTCGTTCGCTTCTTCTGGTGATTTATATATATACATATATATATATATATATATATATATATATATATATATATATATATATATCGATTCCTGCTCACGGCTGGTTACTTTTTCACCCTCTCTACTTTCTTCTTATTTACATTCCATTTGTTCTAATAACTTCCCCTATACATTCCTTGGCATTATTGTTTGTTAGATCTCATTAATATTGTGTCAAAAACACGGAAAAACGAGCCGTTATGTACACACTTCTTTCCCTTATATATATATATATATATATATATATATATATATATATATATATATATATATATATATATATATATATATATATATATAGTTTCGGCCTAGAGTCTGGCCTTCATCAGAATCCTGATGAAGGCCAGACTCCAGGCCAAAACGTCCGTCGAAATAAACCACGTGGTGACCGCTCCCGCTCACGGAGGATCTACTTGACTATATGCAACGCTACGGCCACTCAACCACCATGCCTGCCTATATATATATATATATATATATATATATATATATATATATATATATATATATATATATATATATATATATATATATATATATATATATATATATATATAAACTTCGCTATTTTGTGGTATCCGAGCCCACGCGTCAGCGCAGTATACATACACACCGACTACAGCCTTTCACTATAGTGAACAGAACTAACTATTGGGAATCGCTGTATGCAAGTGAGTTGGCGTCGTTCGAGGCTCGACGTGTTGTGACACTGAGTCCTTGGGTGTTCCAGCACGACCGCCACCACGGAAACAGTCATCTGGCCCTTGCGCGCCAGAGCTGAGAACTCGAGCCAGCGCCTGATTTTTTATTACTTTTATTTGTGGAGAATCAGCTCACTCGCCTTGCAAACGAGCCCTCTTGTGCCACGACGGAACGCAAATGAGCTTGTCGCAACCGCGTTTTCCGGCATGTAGCACGCACCGACTGACTCTACAGCGCTCGAGACGTGGAAGCTTTCTGCTAAGCCTTTTTAGAAACCTGGTGCATATGTAGACACAATGCTGGGATAACTGCGCATATACTCATGCTAAGCTATGTATAGTGTGGATGCTTTCTGCAGTAGCTGAGTGGGGTGGGAGAGGGGGTGAAGGTTGACGGACAGGAAGGAAATGCTTCAGATTTTATTGGTCTTGTACATGTGTGCACGTATCATACGTGCTGTAAATAGAGCGAGCTGGTAGTTTTTGACTTCGTCAAATTCACAATAATATCGAGCAAGTTTGTGATCGAATATATTTCATTTTCAGCGTGTTGTAGCTTACCGCATCGGATACAGAAAACATACTAACACTAAAGCTTATATAACTTGCTTGAACGAAAGGCAGATATTGTATACACCACCTTTTTTTTTTTTGTAGAACAGCCATGCGAAGCCGATCGCTCATCAACAAAGTCTTCCGGTGTGCCACACTTAACTTCCGTACGAAAGTGGGCAGGAGATTACCGCCGCTGAAGCTCAGTTGGTAGATAATCGTACGCGTTATTTGAACGCTGAAGAAATAACTTTCCCCTGCCAGCGGAAAGTTATTTTTTCCGTTTTTCCTTTTTGACGTTAAAGTTACAATTACTACAAATAACAGCGCCTTCACTTCACTTGGCCTCATTGTGCGTTAGTTTTCGTTATAACTGTGTCTGAAGAAGGAAAATCTCTGAAGTTTCCGTGTGTTTCATTCCTACTGTTATGTTCTCTCTATAGAGAGACTATACCAGAAAGGAGAGTAAATCAGGAGTAAATCAGAGCTCCAGCTCTGATTCACTCCCTTTGTCACTGCAAAAAAAAATTTGTGGCACAGAATAACATTTGTCTTCTCCGCCTCTACTTTCTCAATGAGTTCCTAGTTAAATGCTGGCGAAATAAAAAAAAACAACGAAAATGTGTGATTTGCTGGCTATATCTAGCAGATAAGCGGAACGTCATTGAGTTTGCAGTACAAGTAATTTAGCCACTCCACAGATGCATTATGCATGTGCAAAGTTTAATCATTTAGGTATATATATATATATATATATATATATATATATATATATATATATATATATATATATAAGGGAAAGAAGTGTATACCTAAGGGCTCGTTTTTCCGTGTTTTTAACACAATAATAATGAGATATAACAGACAGTAATGCCAAGGAATGTACAGGGGAAGTTATTAACATTAATGGAATGTAAATAAGAAGAAAGAAAAGTGGATGAAAAAATTACCAACTATATATTACCAATTACCAATTATATATTATATATATATATATATATATATATATATATATATATATATATATATATATATATATATATATATATATATATATATATATATATATATATATAGGCACGGTGGTTAACCAGAAAGCAAGTGTCTGGTTTGCTAGCCTGCACTCGGGAAGGGAAACAGGAGGCAGAAAAGTACAGAACAGGGAATGAGAGATAGAGAGCGGGGACGGAAGCGAAAAATTGAGGGACACTTAAGGTTCGCCTTTATTAGTCGAATGCAACAGCAAAATCCGGGTCTTAGTGCACCCTTCGACCACTAAGTGCATACTTATTCATAGGTTTTGTTACATACACACGCATGCACACAAACACGCTCACAGTAGATTAGACCAGCGCGCTATTGTCGCCGAATGGGTACGTTTTCGTCGTGACACCTGTCAAACAAAATGCGTTAAAGGGGCCCTGAAACACTTTTTCAAGTAACCATGGAATGAATTCAGCAGAAGAGCTTATTTCCTCACGAATTTAACCCCGCAGAAATGTTAAGAGTCCATCCAGTGCTAGTGGAGTTACCCAAGTTTGTCGCATGCTGCAATTGCATTTTCTCTTCTCTCGTCGCGACAAAAGCGCTGGAAGCTAAGCAGGGAGGGGTGGCAGGGCAAAGAAACTACCGTGCCTCGTGACCTTGAGCACTTTTTTTTTCGAAGGTGTGATCACGCGCGAACGCGTGGACAAGTAGCAGCCAGCCACGGCTATCTCGGTAACTTGATCTTTTGGTCACAGAGGCTCAGACGATTTTTCGCTCACAACCAACGGGGCCGACGCCGGCGGTGGGTGTTCTGTGACAAGAGAGCTCTCAAACGCTATAGCGTTAAAACACACAAACACACTAAAACGTTACAAACGTTTGACGAGGCGGGTTAATGGCAGAAACTTCAGGGGGGCATTCGTCGCTTTTCGGCATGAAGCTTGATCTTTCCGGCATTCCAAATTTAATTTTTTGGAAAGCGGCTGGTCGTTAAGGCGTGCAAACACTGCTGACATGGACTGTCTCTGACAGTTGTACTGGACCCACCTACACAAATTATGTTCGTCAGCGCCGCAACAATCACACGCAGCACTGTCTGCCCATCCGATGCGGCAAGCAAAGGCGTTTGTGAAAGACACCCCAAGCCATATACTGCAGAGAATGGTTGTCTCAGAACTGTATAACCCAGATGGAATGAAAAGTCGTAGGTATGGGTCCAGACGGTAAAGACGGGTGTGTAGAAATCCGTACGTGTTTCACAGAGACCTGGTGACATTGTGCGCGAGCGTAATAATCCTTGCTAGTACGTCACTTCTTGACAGTGGAATGGAATCCATCAGTCCATCTTCGCGAGCGTTCTTAGCTGCATCGTCGGCATGCTCGTTATCGATGATTCCGCAGTGGCCTGGTAATCAATGAAAAGTTACATCATGTCCTTTCTGTAGTGCTTGCTACATGTAGGTAGACACGCACAAATATATGTAATATAGGCGTAATGCCCATCCGTAAAGAATTCTGCTTCCACTACTGGTACCAAGTTGCCAGCCGTGTAAAACAGCCTCGCCGTAGAAGCGTTACCTCTAGGATAGTGGCCAGCTGCTTTTCTAGCCCATAAAGATATATGATGGAGAGACCGTCGATGAACGAAAGAATTTTCCAGGGGTTCAGTAAAGCCGCGTGACCAAGATTGTCACAGTTGTGGTGCGGAGGGAAGGGAGAGACAGCCAGGACGTAGCCCGGTCTTCTTTATATACGACTGCGCGTGGAAGGTATCGCACAAAAGATGCAGCTCCGCTTCGCCGCGCTTGCCTATTCGTTTAGGGGGGTCGCATTGAAAGCGAACAAAGCGGGCCCCCGGCTGGTCGAGGGAGGCGCAGCCGGTGAGGGAAAAGTGCTCGCTGGGGTTGACATTGCACCCTCGGCAGCCCTCGCAGGGCTTTCTTGCAGGGGGTGATCCCGGTTCAGTCTTGACAATGGGAACACTGCGCCCGATAATAGGAATGGCAGGCCGAATGCGAGAAAGGAAAAACAGAACAAACACATCGGAAAATTTGATCCGTCTATTTCCGCTTGCTTGCTGCGAGAATGATAATGCTAAATATGAAGAAGTGCGGAGGATTGAATAGGCAGGCAAGAAATAAGAACGTGTTCTGGGCAAAGAGGGCTGCAAGCTTGCACTGGTCTAATTTATATTTATTGTTTTATTTCTTCTTCAATAGACTGTACCTGTGAAACCGACGGCCTCCACCATCCATGAACCTAAACCAGCCATTGTGTGCTACGCTTTAAACGATTGTGCTCCTGAAATGGCAAGACGGGCTCTATACCACGCGCTTTCGTGTGTCCACCGTTTCTCAGATCATTTTAACAATAACATCCCTTCTACTTTCTGGGATGAGATGCTAGTGGTATGACGAAAAGATTCCCCCAGGAATGGTATGTGCTTGCAGGCGCCGTTTGTTGAACCAGCAACGCACTCGCGGAGACCAGAAAAGACATGGCAAACGTTTAATAGGCCGAGCAGAAAAGCAGAAAGAACCATAATTCTGTTTGTGTATTTAGTTAGCACCTCATATTTTATCATGAATGCAGCACTATTTGCACTGTCAGGACTTATACGATACTGTTGTCACGACATCGTTATCAGTGTCGATAGAATCCTGTTTGCTATGCAACACAGCTTCATGGTGCAATATAACAGCGTTGTAAACGGCTGAAATTTTTAAAAAGGATTGCCGGAGAAGTGCCAAATTTGACAATTTACTACGTGCAGTTTACACTAATTACTACTGCGTTCCTCATATGTATTTCTATTTAATAATGTATTTTTGAATGAATGTAGTCATTATATGTAGAAATTGTGCCGTCTGTTTTATTGTGTTAAAGGCAAGTCTACCTGAAATGGAGCCTGGAAACGCCGAAAAAGTTGATAATGTCGTAGTCCTAAGAAATCACGCCTCATTTTTTTGATCAACCCATTAAAGCGCTCTTATGATTGTATCGCGAAAGAAAGCAGTGGTGTTGCGTCACAAATTTGTATGATTTTTTTTTTACGTCCTCTCACACTTGGTCGCTAAGAGCGCCGACGTTTCTTGCGTATTAAATATCTCTCCCTCCACCCAAGTAACCATCGTGTTTGCTTTTTTATGGTATTTTAATGGGAGGTGGCTTCGTAATGTTACTTTTCTTGAAGAAAAAATTTTCTTCGAGGCTATCAACAGCAGATAAGAAGTGCGAGAAAGAATTACTTTCGATGTAGCCTTTCCCAGTAATACTAAAACGCCACGTGACGTACATCAAGGGGCTTTCCAAAACTTTCTGAAGTGATCATGGATTGGCTTCGCTATAGCAGTTAATTGCGTCATTAATCAACTACCGCATGAATTTTTAGAGTTTGTCGACTACGAGTGGGGTTACAGAGATTCGTACTAAACACATTCTCGTTTCGAGCGAGCGTCTACGGTGGTGATGTTACGGTTACGGTGCTCGGTCTGACCCGATGGTTGCGGGTGCGATCCCCTCAGCAGTTATTGCATTTCGTGGGAAGCGAAGTGCTAGAGGCCTGTGTAATGTGCGACGTCAGTGCACGTTAAAGAACAATGGATGGTCTAAATGTCCGGAGCTCCTCTTATATTCACTTTACGTCTCCTCTGGTAATCATATCGTAGTGTTGACGCGTTAAACTCCAGAAAGAAAAGGCAAACTAGCAGTGCTGGTTTAGCTTTATACGTATCATTGCTTCACCTTACCTTTACATTAAATGACCAAATGAGAACACGAATACTGTTTGATACTGTGTAAAGATCTCTAATATAACAATCGCCATTAAGCCCTCCTCGAACTCCAGTAAAGGCAAATTGATGACCATGCTGTAATCAAGCTGCACACTGGACTTCCCAGATTCTAAGCTATATGTAGGCAAGAACGCTAAAGAACTCGCGTTTAAATGATAGTCTCTTTTTATAGAAGCAGAAATGATATTCAAGTATCACTGGTATGTTTTCTTTCCTTTTTTCTTTTTCTTTTTTTTTGTGTGAGACGCACGCGCGCCCTCTCGGACGGACTGCTAGTCTGATCACTGAGGTCAATAGAGACCGGAACTTCTTGGCTCGGGATTAGTTCGGAAGGCGTTGGGGGACAGCTCGGCAAAATACGGCGAGGCAATGGAAGCATCGTAAAGCGCCGGTCTCGTCGGCCCATTTTTACGACCGGCCGATGGGCTGCGGTCGACAAGGCGGGGCCCCACTTCCGTGGTCACGCTTTGCTCGACACGTTTCATTCTCACTGTCTTTCTTTCTTCCTCTCTTAGTCCATCAGGCACATTTTTATCTTTCCTTTTTTACTCTGCAGCGGTTGTCTCTCCATGCTGGGTGTAGCTAAACCTGTGCAGTACAGAGTAAGGCTTCTGTAGAACGCTGAAGTTTTGTGGTTACGAAGTCCTTGGTTCGTGGTTCCTTGGAGATATGGTATTACATGAAATTACAAGATGGCCTCTCTAATGCACACAAAAGTGAACTTGCATCACAAACACTTGGAAACAGAGTTCTAAACAATGTTATTTCTGAAGCACTCCTGTAGAAAAAAAAAAAGACTATTTTTATGGCGTTCGACCAATGAGTTTTCACTTCATTGGTAAAAGAAAATGTATATCTAGAGTCGTTTATTAGTTACGAGACAATCATATAGCTTCTATGGCTTAGATCTTTTGTTTTTTTTGTGATGGGCTTTTATGATAATACTTCAGGTGCACTGCTCAAACAGAAAGGCAGGAACATAGGACAGGGCATGTCAAAAGCAGCACGTCGAAAGTTTTAGTTCGAATAAAATAGTTTGCAACAAAAATTCGCTGTTGTACCTACATGTACATGTTTGTACTTTAACACTCACAAACTATTTCACTATAAATCAATATCAATCAAAGCCGGTGAACGATAAATCAAAGCCGGTGAAAACCGTATAGCTAAAGATTCGCAGCCAATTTTTTTATAGTAAATATGGCCGGTATACACCATTCACGTTGCCCTATTATTTTTTCGCCTCGCTGTTAACTGCCTAGAGCATTGGCTGCATTTTAGGAAACACCGAAGGAAGAGCGAAAGTATAACGACGAGAGGCTCAGGGCATAAAGTTGAGCAAAATTTAACAGCGTCGTGTCACAAACGGTGTTAAGAGAGTTCTTGCTGTGGTCGCCCGTAGTTGCCATGACAACACGTGGTGTGGTTTGGGAGGCAATAGTGGCCGGTAAGCATACGCACACGTAGCGTTCACTGAGCAGCATTCTTTCAGAATGCGAGCAATTGAAGCAAACTATGTGCGAGAGAGCACGCAAAGGGGGCAAAAAAGGAGTGCGAATGTGTCAGGATTAAAAAATAAATAAATAAATAAATAAATAAATAAATAATGAGCGATGCAACAGAACAGAGAGATAAAAAGAAAATGAAATGTAGACAGAAAGTATACAATAACTGTAAAAGTACTAGTGAGAGCACCAATAAACTAAGAGAAAAAAGTGACAAAAAGGCGCTAGGGTTTTGCAAATTCGATGTCAGAGGCGATGAGATGACGCTGCTTTGGCCTTTGTTGTCGGAACACACGCGTGCGCCATATACCTCCTGGCGTGCTTTATTAGTTGGCACTTCTTGCGTGCATGTGTAATGGCCGTTCGAGCGTGTTTGCTAATAGAATGCCTTCCGAGAGCGTGAAAAAAAGAGAACAACGAGAAAAAAAGAGTACAAACTGAGAGTGGGGTTTACGAATTGTCGTTTTTTTTTTCCTTTACACCTCAAGAACGTCAGGTAATGACGTCTTGCATTGTGGCGTGGCGCCGTTGTGACAGTTTTCGGGAGATGGAAAAGGTGACATGGGGTGAGCTGCTCATGGAAACACGCTGGTCGTGAAGTAGCTATGAGTTCACGAGTTGAAATCTGGTCACCGCGTTTTCTTCCTTTTGTAACGTACTGACTTCAGCGTAACACGTTTTATTTATTATTTTTGCGATTTAAACTCGACACTCTCGTTACACTCGAATACCGATATAACTCACCGCATTACTGTATTGACTCCATTGTAACGTGACAATAATTATAACGGGAGCATGCAGTGACTCAATGAAAAGTCACTGCTCGTGTGGGAATCGTAGTCGGATTACAATCGTGTAAATACGGTCATGTCAGAAAGAGCAACCTGACCATGTGACCAAATCACTGCGTTAGGGGGCGTGTCACGTGGTGTATTAATCCCCACGTGAGCGTAAAACGATGTTGGTAGTAATCTCGCACGCAAAAGGCCGAAGAATTGATCGCAGTGAACTCGCGGATGGATAATTTGCTGTCCAGCACCATTTGTCTTTATGTTCAATTTATGTGTCTATAATTAAAACGGATTATAGGATGTTTCCTTTGTGTTTTGCTTTTATCTGCTACATTATGCAGCTCTGACCAACGAAGTTGGAGCCCCCTCGCATACGTACTGCATTGAAAATTAGCCCCAAACAGTTACTCACTGTTTCGACATAATTAGGTAATGTATTTATAACACGTATGAAATCGCATACGTGAAAAAGCATGTGACCCTCGTTTATTTGCACTTTTCTCACCAGATTTTAATAATTTCAGCTCCACAATTTCTCCACGGACCTCCGTCCTTCCACCTAGGCATGAAACAGTGACCACGATGTGCTTGAAGTACAACGAAGTGCCTGAATTCAAGATGCAGTTCTAACATGCCATTTCATCACATAATGTTTATGAAGTATTTGTTATTAAAATCCAACTGTATATGGCGGCATCTTCCTGAAACTAAAGTACAAGACGTAATAAATATTCATGCTGACATATATAATCTCTATATATGTCACATATATATGGCCGATATATGGTGAACACATATATGACACGTCTTCCTGTGTGTATGCCGGCACCAAAGCATTTATCTCAAGCTTCGTAAAAAAAGACTATGCCGGAAAGTGACAGTAAGAGTGGTTGGAAGGCAATGCTTACTAAATATGCATTTGCTACGGGGTTCTGAACTGCCCTACACGCTCGACTGCTAACCCACAGATCACGGGATCAAATCCAGGCCGCCATGGTGGCCCCATTTTCGAAGAAAGCGAAAATACCTAAGGCCCGTGGACTAAGAGTTAGGTCACGTTAAAGAATCTCAGATGGTCGAAAATATCGCAGCCCTTCACTGCGGCGTCCCTCATAACCATGTCGTTGTTCGGGGAATAAATCCAGTCAATATTTATTATTATAATATATATATATATATATATATATATATATATATATATATATATATATATATATATATATATATATATATATATATATATATATATATATATGCGCGGGCACCACAGCCCTGATCCGAGGTTTCGAAAACTAGACTGCGAAGTAAATTAGTAGCAGGAGTCGTTAGAAGGCAATGTACCATGAAGAAGCATTCGCTACAGAGTTCTTCTGACCGAACTTACTTTATGGACGCAGAAACAACCCTGCATACTGTTATTCTTATAAGCGTATAAAGAATTAAAAACACCAGCAGTTAACATCAAAAACAAGGATGCATTGTTTAAATGGATCGTTTAATTATAACCATTTTCTTTGTTAGTAAAAGCCAGCACAATTTGTTCCATCAGCAGCCGTCGTAGCAGTTCTCTCGCAAGCCCGGCTTGCGCAAAGTGATAAGAAGGCGAGGCCCCAACGCGCACATTGAAGATTAACAATAAAAACAACGGGGCGACACAAATCGCAACAAGCGTGGTTGGTGCTTCCCGAGAAAAGGGGACTCCAGGGGAGCGTTTCCTGGCTGGAGGACATGTTCGGCCGGCTTCTAAAACATTCACGAGGAAAGGAGCTTGCGCTGTTGAGTCTCTGTCGACGCGCATTTGCGGAAGTGGCCCTACTGCAGCGGCCCTACCGGAAAGTCGAGCGCGAAAGATGGTGGCACTCCGGACGTCGCTGAGCGAGAGCGGAAGTGCGGGAGCGATACGGAAAATAATCTGCCCCGCGTGAGTGCATCTGAAAAGCACGAAAAAATAAACTGGGAAGGCAAGAACCATGCAGGAAAGGGTGTTTCTGCTTCACTGACGTATTGATGTTTTGTCGTGCAAGGGCCGAACCTGGCCAAAGAGCACCATGCCAGTTTGTGTTGGAGTGTCAATGAACCAGTTTGTACTTCACTAACGTGAAACATGGTGAGGGTCGAAACATGCCGTGTTTTTAGAGGGATTTCTTGAATTAGGCACTAGTGGGGCTAAGCCTGGGAACAGGAATGCAGGGAAGGCTGATTACCCTACACTAACGTCGTCAAAAACAGCGTCGGAATGCCACTTCACCTATGGTATTCCTGCATGTTTTTCTTCTTGTACGTCTTCTTCCCTACATACCCGGTTTCAGTTCCCTACGGCATGCATGGAACAGCGTTTCTCTTCCACTAACGTCGTAGGCTATTTGTTGAGCTAATTGTTGCCTTCTTTTTTTTTTTAGTGAATCAGTGGCAAATAGTGGTATTTACTCTATTTTTCGGCTCATACCCGTTCATAAGAGACCGTGAACACACCGTGACGACAGGAGATGCCGACAAGCAGAGACCCTATAAAGTCTTGAGTAAATAGTTAACGTGGCACCGAACGGACAACCACACAGAGAAAGAAACTTGACTCTTTAATCAATACATGCACCAACAAGCCCAACAGTGAGTTCTACCCTATAACGTGCTTCGCACCCAAAAGTGTGGGATGTTGATAAAAGTTGACTCTCACTCTGCGATGATAGATTTATTTTTCTTCGACATATCTGTGTGTGTAGTGGCAAATTACAATTAGGCATAAATAATCAAACCAATAGAACATCAAGTCAATAAAAACACACGGAACATTATTTTTAGTGTTTAATGTAGTTAATGACAATTATTAAAAATTGAAAGGAACTAAGGTGAATGAGAAGACACCCTTTCCGCCAGTGGGATCTGGACCCACTACTTCAAATTATGCATGAGATGCTCTGTCCACTGAGCTACGGTAGAGGGTACTTCTGCGTCAACTTGATGTCGTAATGGCGTGCGCCTCGACTGTATGACCCCAGTGAATGTTTCCAAAGCGGACTGAGTTTTTTTTTTGTTGGTCATCAACACATTAAAGTAACTTTTTTTAAATCTCAAATCTAAATGAAATGGTAGTGTCGTTATGTTTAGAGATGACACAACATGATTATTTTCTGACGAGGATCGCGAAATGTCCGAGCCAAAGAAATTATGCTATCTCAGGCATGATGTGAAAAAACAGCTTGCCTCGCGTGCACTCTGCGAAGAACAGCGAACTTGAGTAAGGAAGCGGAATCGTAAGAGTGGTGTTGCCTGAGTGAGTTAGAGGTGCACCTTCAAGAGGGTAGTGCTTAGTTGATTGATATGTGGGGTTCAACATCCCAAAACTACCATAAGAGACGCCGTAGTAGAGGGCTCCAGAAATTCCGATCATCTCGGGTTCTTTAACGTGCACCCAAATCTGAGCACACGGGCCTACAGCATTTTCGTCTCCATCGAAAATGCAGCCGCCAATGCCAGAATGCGATCCCGCGACCTGCGGGTCAGCAACCGAGTACCTTAGCCACTAGACCACTGCGGCAGGGCAAGAGGGTAGTGCTTGTGAACATGGAGAGTGGGTGGACACACGGATACATGGAATGACTGAGAGTTGCTAATTGTTTAATTAATGCAACCACGATATGACTATGAGGGATGCCCTAGTGAAGGACTCTAGAATATTCGATCAACTGCGGTTCTTTAACGTGTGCCTTAAAGGGCCAATCAACAGGCTCCGAAACGCGCAGGAAAAGCTCGCGCATTTTTCCTGCGCGTAACCAACTTCCTTCCACGTGCAGTGACGTCTACATGGCGATCGGCCACGTGACGCAGCACGCAGCTCAATGAGTGGTCTAAGTTAGGTCTTAACAAAGAGTAATGAGGTCTCTTCAAATTGGCTTGCACTGCCTGCACTAGTTCTGAAAAGTGTCATGCTGTCGGACGGTTCCATGAGTATGATATCAAGTATGACTACAAGAGACTGTTTATACTTTGTAGAACACGTCGATTTAGCGGTTTATTATTCAATCCTGTATTGTCGGCCTTCTATTTAAGTGCGTGCTGGGCCATAGAGCAAGAAAAAGCGATAAATGCCGGGGGTTCTTTGAGCAACAGAGCCACTTTTCGTCACACTATATCATTACAAGACATGCAAGCTCCTTTGAATACATATTTTAAAACAGTCTTTTTAGAGGCTTGCTACCGCATCAGCTTCACGCTTTCGTAAAGACGAAGTGAGCGCGCTGCTTGCGCCTCGAACTGAATCTTTATTATTACTTCAACATTTCTACGATTCTTACCGCAGTCAACCACGGTGGATTTTTCTGCTCATATGAGACACACATGTAAAAAAAATCGTCTTAATAGCTGCCGATCAGACACGGCTAAGATTACCCGTTGGTGGCACGAGCTTGACTCGACTGTTTGCACGCACGCCCTGAACAACACGCAGCATCGCCTGCTACAAGCTTGGGAGGAGGAAGGGGCGCACGTCATGCTGCGCCTCTCTGCATCTCCTTTTGAGCAAGTGCAGGCCGGTGGAGAACTCATGCAGCACTACGCTTGTACCGCGACAAAACGAGGAAGGCAGTGCAGAGCGCGCGCGCGGCACCAGTAAATCGAGGAGAAAGGTGCTGCACTCGTTGAACTGGTTCCGCCGGTGCAGCCAAATCGAAGAGACCTACGAAGTCAACGCCACCGGTCACCGAGTTGACGTCACTGCGCGTGGAAGGAGGTTGGGCAGGCGTCCGATTGATGTGTGAGCTTGCTTGGAGAGTGTAAAATGGTCGGAGCCTGTTCACTGGCCCATTATTTTAAGCTCACGAGCCTAAAGCATTTTCGCCTCCATTGAAAATACTGTCGTGGAGCACCGTCACCACAATGGACCAGCAAGGTGGGACTGAGAGTTGGTATATAGTTCTTCCATCTGACTGTCAGTGTGTCTTCCTGCTGGCCATGTTCACAAGTGCTGCCCTTTTCAGAAGCCATGTTAGTTGAAGCTGCACATCAGAAAGGGCGCCAGCCACACGATCGACTGCTAAGTGATGCTCCATACTGTACTGCTCACGGCCGATCCCAACTTTTCGTTCCCAACTGCCAAGACATATATAGCGCAGCTGTATTTCGCACTAAAGGCTTTAGAGAAAAGCAAATAGTAAAGGACAATAAAAGTACACCCATAACAACGCCAAAATCAGCGCGAGCTCCAGTTGCGGCTCCTTAGAGCTGTCGCCAAATGGGATTCTCCTGCCACTCAGAGCAACCTGTCCGGCACGCCATAAAAAGGCGCACCAGGTTGGACGAGCACTGTCAAATAAAGAAAATGCAAAAAAAAAATGCGAGAGTGACGAAAAAGCACGGAAGTGGTGAGGAGCCCGCCATACAGGAGAAAGTGTGTAAGGGGGTGCAGAATAAAAGAAAAGTAAAATGTAAGATATACGAAAGCGCACGAATAAAGGTACCGACGGGAACGAATTTGCATTCTAGGTAAGTAAATTTTATTTCGAGTGCCCTTAGCTCCCCGCTCTTTTTTTGTTTGTGTGTGTGCTCACCCGGACTTTTCTGTTTGCAGTTCTCCTGGTATGCAAAAAAGAAAATTGTCCACCGTCCCCACCAAGGTGTAATCAAGTTTGAAACGTGCATACTTGTTGAGCGAGTAAAGAAAAAGAACACAACAAAAGAAGATAACTAAGCCATAAATGTATTTTACACGAACCGTTTCCTGAGTGTAAAGAAATTCTGAATCTGTTCGAAAATTGTATACGCATGCCAAAAATGTTTAATTTTTGTTTCTATTCATGCATCAGCACATAAAGAGAGACATAAGCAAGAAAACCATTCCCCGTTATAACATTTTTGTGATTCTCTGTCGTGCGCCAATCATAAAAGTGTTACAGTCAGGGTCAGAGAGCAATAGTATCTGTAATAGTTTACAGGCTCACATCACACTTCGAACTATACACCGCCATTTTAAGCTATTAGTGTTCTTTGGCCGGAAGTTCTATAAACCTATATTATTAGTAAAGATCAAAGTCTTAATAATTTTAAATGCGTTTTTAGGCACAGAAACAATATCAGAAATGTTTGTGCATGCTAAAAACTGTGTCGGCACGCATTATGAGCATTAGCATAAAAGAAGTGACTAGCCAGATAAAAATCTAGTATTTCATACATTCAATACTAACGACATGCAAGAAACTGCACAATGAAGTGGCTCATGTATCAAAACACACGACATAAAAAACTCGCACATAACTTTGTTTTCATGCGATTCTTGCTGAACAAACATAATTGTATGAATATAACATTGGGAGGGGGGAAGACAGAGAGGGAAAAAAACGTGAGCAAGAGTTTCACGTATTTAGTCACCTTTTCTTAGGTGTTGAAGTCGAACGCGCAATTTTGTGAACCTGGTGCATCTTCCGGAGCAGCGCGAAAAGGCAGAAACGTCTTGTGTGACAAGGCGTGAAACAATATTTGTAGCGTGTCTCAGTGCTAGTTTTTTGTTTCGGTGCTGTTCAACGTTTGGGAACGCGATGCACTTGGGGACGTGCCTTATCAGCTGAGGCCCAGAACCCCGCCCAAGTGTTGCTCGGCTAAGACGGAGAGCGTCTCTTGTTAAAAGCCATGTCTGCGGCGTAGCTTTCTCAGCAGGGACACTAGCTTGTGATTTAGTCGTGTACATTTTGATGAACTATGTCTGATCGCGCAACTACCTTTTTATGGCTTCCATGGTGGTAGTTACTTTTAAGAGTATGAACATAAACCACTGGTCAGTTCAAATGTTACCTTTACAGTTCACTGGTATCTGTCGAAAGTTAAGACGCTTCATGAAAGAAGAAATATCACGTGTGTTTATCTTTAGGTTAGAGCTCTTGAACAGAATGAATGTTCCTTATCGGCGTCCGGCATTTTATGGCCAGAAATCCTCAGTCGCAGCTAAGAAAGGTAAGAGTGAGTCGTTCAGCGAAGAAGTCTGCAGAAAATAGTGAAGAAAAAGGAAACGCAAAATGAAGTGACAAGAATAACCATCTACCTCTGTAATTTTAGTCCCGAAATAATTTTTTCTTACAACAACACTAAGTGCTTCCGTGGAAAAGTGGCGTGTCACAAATTTTCTCATATCGAAACAAGGGAGTAAATATTTGTTAACCGCGCACGCACGCACATACACACAACACACAAACACACACGTACACACACAAACAAAACAGCATTGAACGGGTAAGAGTGGTGCAAAAAATAAAATGAAGGCCCACTCGGACGATGCACCCTGGTTGCAACGCCCATTTCAAGTTTACAGCTCCCCGAAGACGCCGTGGCTGCTTTCTCGAAACAAAGGGAAAAGCATGGTCTGCCATGCGTTGCTCTCGTGGGGATCTGTGAACGACGACACGGTGCTTTGGCGCGGCCGATCCTGGTCGTCACAACCACTGCAGCCTCTGTTTCCTTATTTCAGAATGCTCTTTTCACCAGACAAACTTCTCTCGGCTTCCGCTTCCTTTCCTCCGCCTCCCTTTTCATTTCCTTGAGCAGTTTCCCGGCTATCTTGGAAAAACATTACGGCGGCTACAAATGCCGTCGCAAACCTCGGGCCGGACCACTCGGAGGAACCGGGATCTCAGCACCTCGCCAGCAGGGGGCAAACAGACAAGAGCAAGCGGTGTTCAGCAGCTCAAGATGGCGCCGCTGGTGTCGCTGGTGAAGGCCACTGTGGTTTGCTCTCGAAAAGAGCACCTCGATTTAGGAACCACGGGTCGAAGCTCGCCTTGTGTCAAAAGCTGCGAGCGAGAGACGCCTCGACGGTCGTCACACCCGCACTGGCTGGCTCCCTTGTGGTGCGGGAAAAGCCAGCCGGCGAGACGTGCGCACGCGGTTTCGGTTCGCGATGCGTGTAACGAGAAGCAAGTCTCAAAGATGGGCTCGGAAATAAGAACAAAATGTAGCGTTGCAGCGTCCGGAAGCATGGCCATGACTCCGCAACATAGGACACGCCAGCCTCTGAGCGCCGCAGGGAGCGAGAGGGCAGCCATAAGACCGGCTAGAAGGAAACCGGAAGACAGCGTCTTCCCCCTATGCTGGCTCAAGGCAAGCGGAAGACCGAAAGATTACATAGAGAATGACGCCTCAGATGGGCAGTCCGCTGACCGTGGGGGCATCTTCCATGGTGAGCGAGTGGGGAACCTTTTTCCTTTTTCCTTTCCCGTCACTGAACGCGACTACCGATGGGCTTTTCTGGACATCTCTTTTGCACTCTATTTTGCTTCGAAAGCATGACCTGCCATGTATGTAATGATTGCAGCATCGAATCATTTCAATTTTTTACCCTGCATTCACTGTGTGTGGTAAAGAGCACATAAAATTTACACATAAAAAGGACCGCGTCTTTTTCTGGTTTCATCATATCCGGCAGATTGTTGTCCCTTGGGGCGTTACGGATGCTGAGCGCACAGCAATAAACCGGAAATGAAGGCCAGTGCAGGCGGCCAATAACGAATGAACGGAAAGAAAGTACTCTTTTTATCTAGTTTTTCTTGTTTTGTTCGCAGTTCTCGTACATTTTCAGTAGCGGATGTCCTTCCTAAAAGCACTTCCATATTTCCAAAATTTTGAATTTGGGAGCTTTCATCACTCATCACAGTTTCGGGGGCAACATTACTGAATAGGGATCCTCAGCGTTTTCAGTGCACATCAATAAGGAAATAATTTTTCAGCACTGTCACCTGCGTACTATGGAAACTGCACTTCTTATATTTTGAAACTTCCTAAGCTGAAAGTACTGCCTTCAGCATTAGAAAGAAAAAACTTTTAATCGTATCGCCTTTTTTATTTTGATATATACTTGTCTTGAAACATACCATGGACGTATAGCGGGAAATTAAAAAAAAATGTGTCTGAAATTCTCACAAACCAAGAAAATTTGATATTTGTTCGTTGTCTTCCCTACTATTTTTTTTGAAGTCGTTTACATCTTAAGATGACTAATGTCATCGTTTATGAAACTTCAACAAATTAACTTAGTGCTCGTAGGCCATTGCGTCAAATGGCAGCACTAAGATCCTTCATGCGAAGCAGCCGTTGCAACGCTGAGATTTTGAAAACATGGCCTTTAAGAATAATTTGACGTGATGAAATTCATCCCGATTGAGTGGCGAAGCCAACACCGAAATGCGGAAGAGGGCGACTGCCACATTCGTCTGAGCCGTCCAGAATGGAAAAGCATGGCCGTATCGACCATCAAGCGACTTCACGTTGTGGTCGTGTGGGCTACGCTTACAATTGTAGCATGAATGACAAACATACGTTAACAAACGCCGACGAACTACACCTCTGTAATCATTATCCTGAACAGTGGCGTCATACATGTAGTCTGTTGCACTTATCGGTGCTTCGGTTTCGGTTTCGTCGTCAGTTTTGGCTGAATTTGAATAAAAGCTAATAATTACTACAGGTTGCATTTTTATGTATCAAGGCGTCAAAGAATTCCTCGCCCGAAGAATTTTCAATCTCTCCTTTGACATAACCAACAGGCTGCACTAATTACACGTTAACTAAGTTACCTTTTTGATTACTGTCTTAAATTATGTCTTTACCAGAACCAAAAACCAGAAGGCAAGGATCTGCCGAGTGGAGTCGAATCAGGAATCTCCTCATTCTCAGCACGCGGTGGTTTCTACTACGCCACAGAGCGTACGTTGATTGGTGTGCTAACGCAAGCCATTTATATACACCATAAACCATTTCGCAGTCCTCACAGCTTCGTAACTTTCAGCCGTTTTCGTTATCAGGGGCGACATAGCGCGACGGGCAAGCGTTTGGGCGCGCTCCGAAATTCGTCGTCTCTTCAAAACGCCGTCCCCACGGAGCGTGGTCTCTCCTGCGCGCGGTCTTATTAGACTCGTAATTCGGGAAAGGACTAATCTCACTTCGCACGCTGCCATGGCCGCGTTTACTTAAGGAGCACGCTGCTGACACATGACGCAAGAAGAATTATGACAGTTATTCGCGCTGGTCCTGTGTATCTTGTGCACTCATTTCGTGCGCCGTTCTTTCTATTCGAACAGTGAGCTTTAAGTATCGCGTTGTGACAGGTGTAGTCCACGCTCGTCCAGTGTATGCTAATTTCGTGCGTGCTTTCCGTTTAAGGTACGCGCTGCAACTTTCGAACTGCTTGCCGTTTCTTGCCTGACTGTCGATGATGTTTGTTGCTGTCGATGAAACAGTGCACAATAAACGCTCAACTATCTCTGTAACGACACGTTTCCCTTTCATGTCATACTGATTTCTATAGAAGGGGATCAGCCACGTTTTTTTTATTTATTTTGCCGCATGTGAATGATGTGAAATTTCTCTAGCGCGTGAAAACGATGAAGAAGCAGCGCTCAAGAAAGCGCGTGTTTTTCATGAAACACAAAATTGTCCGCAAATATTGGCTGGCTAAACAAGTAGTACAAATGTGGCACAGAAAGGATAGAAATGAAGCACAATTTCAATGACGTTGCTGCAGTCGCTGTGCTGCCAAGTACGAATGAAGTAGTTCCAAGTTAAGCAGCCAGGTCTGCACGAGCAGCATATGGCCTGAGGAAGCAAAACAAAGAAAGGAAATGGTTTAGTAAACATTAAAAACACACTCTTCTGGAGTAAAAAAAAAATCATAACGACGTTGCCCTACGTGCCTGCAAGGCGAGCGAGTCATTCGCGATGCTGCGCTCCCTCGAGACCACATCGGCGCGCACAAACGTGCTCTCATGAAGCCGCCTTCATCTGAAATGCAACATTATAATCTCTTCGCTCCTCCGAGCTCTGCTATGCCGGCCGGCGTGGCATATGGTTACACTTTGCTACGGCGAGGCCTACTCCTCCTCGTTGAATGGGAGTAACTGTGCGCTAGATTGGCCACACTTGCATGCGTGGAGAGTAGCGCTCGTCTTGAATATGGCTGTCTGGCTGCAGTGAACCGGCCAGTTCGGACTAGATGTTCCTGGAGTCTTCGAAACCCTCTCTTTTTTAGGATACTCGTCTACTCATTCTGTTGCCTTCTGCTTCCTTTCAGTAAATCTTGTTGGGAGACGCTTCAAATGCTCTCTCTTACTTTTTACGCTTTATCTGCCGTTTTGCTGCTTTTTCAAGTCCGTATAAAGAAATGAGTTATGTTGGTTTTTTGGCGCAAAAGCAGCAGTGGGTATGATGCGCCGGACACTAAGTGATATTTATGAAATGGTAAGAGGTAGAGTGTAAAAAACAACATTTTCTTTATAATTTGCTTAAAATACAAGTGGCCTCTGAAAGGTGGAAAACATCTTTAATGCAGATAATTGCATTTTCTGATAGCATTAACATTGGGTGCAAAAGTGTTTGCGTTCAATAGAATTCTTTAAAATATTCCCGTCTTTTGTTTTCGAAAACTGCACATGTTATTATAACATGAATAATGATCAAAGGTTCGTTGCGATGTTCGCATTCGGGCTTAGGATCTTCTCGCAGTAAAGTGCTGTAAGTTAGGTGGGTGCGACCTATTCTCAGGCGACATAGTAAGACTTCGATGAAGCGCTTTTGGTGATGGCATGATTTCCATTCTTGTAGAATTTGCTTGACAGTTCCAACTTTGTTATGTACTTTAGCTCGCCATTCTCCGTGCCACTTTGCCCTAGAAGCTGTCCGACATCTGTTAAAACAATATCTGAATGGTACCTTTAGTTCTCCTACGCTATGGCTGACCGCCATTGCTGCTACATTGTCTGCCTGTTCGTTTCCTTGTAGGCCAACGTGGGCTGGTACCCATACGAGGCGGATGTTTTCGCCATTTTTCTCAGCTATTTACAGCATCCATAGTGTCCCCAAGAAGCGGTTCGCTTTCAGACCTTGCATGTAAGGCTTTCAATGCGCTAATAGGAGAGTGATTTCTTGTGGTTTCTAGATAAAATCTCTTAAAGAGCAATAAAAAGAGCATATACTTTCGCCATAAAAACAAAAGAGAACAGTGGCAGTCGGATACAAGACTTTGAGTCTTTTTATATAACAGTATTTCCTGTATATTCCTGTGTTTTTGAACCATCAGTGTAGTATTCAAAATGTTTGCGATATTTTTCTTGTACCTCTATGGGAGCCTGCTTAATGTGCTTCCGTGGGGTTTCATTTTTGTTAAGTGGCTCAGGGTGAATGAATGAATGAAACCATGTTTATTCCACTTTGTTCGCGCCGAAGGCGCTGCGGTGGACAGTCAGGGCACTATAGCAGGGGGGGGGGGGTAGAGCTGCCTCCGTTTTATTACCGGACGTCATGGAGGCAGCTAAGTGGGGGCCGCTTGAATGGCTTGAATCTTGTGGCTGTCGCGGAGCCGGTCGCCAACCGGTGGCGCGGCCGGGTCCTGGAGGAACATGATGAGTGCTCGCCAGAACTCGATGGCGCGATCAGGGGGCGAAGGCTCCGGGCAGGCCCATGTCCGGAGAGAAGAAGGCCAGGGTCCCCGTTTTATGGTGGCCAGGGCACGGAGCCTAGGCGGGTTGTACACAGGGCACTCCCAGCACAAATGGTTGAGATCAGCCCGGCAGTTGCACGTGGAGCAGAGACCTGTCACGGGTGGTGGCGTGTCACCCCTGTGGAAACGGTTCAGCAAGAAAGGGGTAAGGAGTGTTCCTGCCTGAATTCTCCGAAGCAGGACAGACTCTCTCCGTGTGAATACCTTCGAAGGAAGCAATGGTATCGAGAGTGGATTACCCACTGCTGTGAGGTAGGCGGCGCGACGTTGTTTGGTAATGTGCTTATCTGCTATCGGATCTGCTAGCTCGGGTGGGGTAGCCAGAAAAGTGGAAGGAGTATCGGAAGCTCTGGCTAGCGCGGTGAGGAGATGAGCGCGCGCTAATCTGTGAGCCTTCTCGTTTCCGGGGATACCGCAATGCCCGGGGACCCAGTGGATGGTAACGTCATGACCACATTCGCGGAGCAGGCGCGTCTGGTGTCGGATCTTCTGGAGTACAGGATCTGTGTAAAGAACATTAGCGCATGCCCGATGGGCAGCCTGGGAATCAGTGTACACACGATGGTGAACAGGGTCAGTTTGAGGTGACATTTCGAGGGCCCACTCCAAATAATCTAAGATGCCCACTAGCTCTGCTCGAGTGCTATACATCGCATCTGCTGAAGCATGATAACGTCGGCTCTGCTTTCTGTTTGTCTGGTCGTACCACGCAGTGGCATAACAAGTGTTACTGGTACCGTCTGCAGGAAGTGCAGCGTCAGTGTATACGACGCGTTCAGTCATGGGGAGTGAACTCGTGGCCCTAGCATGTCTCTTGGCGTAGTTAAGGCGCCGTGCTCGCTGATTAGGGTCCATATTCAACGGAAGTGGCTTGCCGTCGGTGAGTACCGTGATTTCCCAAGGCGGCGTTTTGTTAGGCAGCATGGGCAGTGTGTTGATGTCATACCCGAGAAGCATAAGCGTGTATCGCCCGGCATTTGTTGCGCGAAGCCTCGTTTCCTGTGTGTGGATGTGCATGTCGATGAGCTCGGTCAGATTATTGAGCTTGCTGCAGCTCTTGAGCGCATCCAGGCGTGTGTACCTTGGTAGTCCGGTAACCATGCGTTTGGCCTCGTTAAGCAGCCGGTCGAGTTTGATTATCTGCGTACGGTTGACCGGATGATACGGCAGTCCATACATGATACGTGAGACGAGAAAAGCTTGAACAAACTGCCGCATTTCGCGTTCGTTTACTCCACGAGTGCGATTAGAGATTCTGCGTAAAGCATGAAGGATTTGTTTGCTAGTCTTCGTAACGCGTTGGAACCAAGTGCTCGCTGTGCAATTCTCGTCTAAGTGCATTCCTAATATTCGGATAGTGGATTTCCTCATTATAGGTTGATTGCCAATGTGAAGTTTAAAACACTTCTTTTCTTCCTGCTTGGCAAACGTGGTTCGGCCACCATGAATGACGACAAACTCTGTTTTGTCTGGAGCGGTGTGTAAACCTGCTTCCATTGCGTAGTCGTGAATAATGTTGAGGGCTCGTTGTAAGACATCCTCCTGCTCACCGACGGATCCTTGATGCGTCCACACGGTTACATCATCTGCATACACCGCGTGTTTCAGGCCCGGTACGTTCGCAAGGCGTCTTGGTAGCTGGTACATGGCTATGTTAAAGAGGGTGGGTGAAATCACCGAGCCCTGGGGAACACCTACGTGGTTGGTTCGTACGGTACTGGCGTCTTGGCCGATTTCGACTTGGTAGCTTCGCCCTTCGAGGAAGCCCGCTATGAAGTTATACATTTTCCCTTTAATCCCAAGGGCACGTGCTTTCGTCATGATGGTACTGTGTGGTACGCCATCGAATGCTTTGCGTATGTCCACTGCTACAACAGCCCGTGGGTGCACCGAGTTAGAGTCGAGGACGTCTTCTTTTAGGCGAAGGAGTACATCTTGAGTTGATAGGCCCGCGCGGAATCCGTACATTGTAGGGGCCAAAAGGTCGCGATCTTCAAGGTACCACATCAAGCGTGTGTTAACCATGCTCTCCATGACTTTGCAGACACACGAGGTTAAAGAGATCGGGCGGAGGTTGGATAAGGTATGGGGTGGTTTACCAGGCTTCGGTATGGGCTTGACTACCGAAAACTTCCATGTGGAGGGCAGTATTCCGGTATCCCAGACTGTATTAAACTCTTTGAGGAGAGCGTGTTTGTACTCAAGAGGCATATTGCGTAAATGAGCAACGCATACTCCATCGGCTCCTGGAGCACTACGTGTGTTAGCATGTTGCAAGGCATACTCCAGCTCGAGCATGGTGAAAGGGCTATTAAATGGCTCAGTGTCTTCAGAGCTTGCATCCTTCCGGTACGTATTGGCTGTGGGGCGAGATGTCTGCGGGAAAAAACACTTCAGCAGCTTGTTCGGCGAGCTCCTGTGTGCTGATGCCCTCCCGGAGGGCCACACGAGCCGCGCCATTGTAGGTCTTGCGTTGGCCGAGGAGAGAGCGCAGGATGGTCCAGACCTTTGACGTGTGGGTCTGCCCATTCATGGTTTCACAAATTGCCATCCAGCGGTCTGACGCTAACGTGGTCGTATATGTCTCAATAGAACGCTGTATTTTGCGCAACCGTGCTTTGTGATGCGCAGCGTGGCGAGACCGCCTGTACTGGGCCAGAATACGTAGCCTTCTATTCCACAGAGTGAGAAGATGCCTATCAGGTTCTGGGTGGTCAAAAGGAACCCGTAGGTTCTTGGTGGCTTGCCGTTTCGCTGCGCATAGCTGAGAAAGCAGATGGTCAATATTCTTGGCTGGAGGCTGTTGCTGTAGTAAATCGCGATATTTGTCCCAGTGTGTGATGTGGCTTAGCCGTGTGCTGGCGCGTGACTTCGTCTTCGTAATGGCGTCACCTGTGCGAAATCGTATAAGTATGGGGAAGTGGTCGCTTCCCATGCAATCATCCAGCACCTCCCACTGAAATAGCTGTGGGCGGGTGCTCCAGGTAAGGTCTGGGGATGTGTCTGCTTGGTGAACTGTCTGTCCCAGCCTCGTGTGTGTTTGGGGCGTATTGAGAAGCGTCAGCCCGTACGCCGAGGCATCCTGCATGATGCGCCTGCCACGCGGGCTGCATTTGTTGTATCCCCAGGCGACATGCTGAGAGTTGAAGTCTCCGCACAACAATATGACATCTTGTGGATAAATCTTCCTGAAGTGCGGTATGAAGCTGAGATCAACCGGCGCCTTATTGGCTTTGTTCCTGGTGCTTTCAGGAACCACGTAAACGCAGAAGACAAGAATTGTACGCTGAGGTGAGACTTCCAGCCGGCAACCGACAACACTAAGAGTAGTGCTGCACCACGGTTGCGTATCTAGCTGCACGTGCGTAGTTCCTCGTCGCACGTATAATGCTGTCTTCGTGGATGAATCTTGTTCTTCAGTCGGGGCGTAGCCGTCATAGCCCATTATTTTCAGCACAGGGCCGTTGACTTCTTGAAGGGCAATGACCAATGGACTGGTATCGTCTGTCTTGCTGGAGAGCCAAGTGGTCATTTCAGCCCTCTTGCGACGAAGCGAACGGCAATTCCACTGCAGGACAGTTGTCCATGGCGATGATTTTGATAAGCTAGCCATGGTAAGGCTTTGTTGCATGAGGAGCGATAGAGTTTGACGGTACCAGAGGTGTACGCATCACAAGTGCTCCTGCGGTTGTCGTCGAAGTTGTGCCAAGAGGGAGCATGCCGGAAAGCATGATGCGCTCCATGGTGGTCTGGACGCATTTTTCAATGGCCCGAGTGATAAGCTGTTCAACTCTTTCATGAATGGATTTCTCTATTTGAGCCATACGGTGTTCTAGTCGCCGCTCGAGTTCTTGGAAAGTCGTTGGGGCGGGAGGACGTGAATGGTCACTGGTAAGCGGAAGCCCCGTTGACTGAGCTACGCCCCTTCGAGGATGCTTCGTCCCTCCACCCGAGGCGGGCTGCGGCGCACAGGACCCCAGTGTTGAGTTTGATGGATGTGGTATACCATTACTAGAAGCAGTTAGCGGCACGTTCGCTGGTCGAACTACATCCGCGAAGGTGGTGCCCCCGGCGCCTTCTGACTGTGCAGCAGGTGGTGCTGGCGGCCCGGTGTAAAAACCCTGGCGTGTTGGTTTGAGCATGGGTCTTTGTAGGCCTTGTGTCGCGGAAGGGCGGCGCTGTTGCTCCTGCGTATTCACTTGCTTGCGTTGCCTTTTGGCAGCCGGCTTGCGTTTTTGTTCAATTTTCTTCTTTACTTCTCGTCTTTTTGGACAGTTCGTGGCTGTGGCCAGGTGAGACCCACCACAGCTGCGGCACTTTTGTTCTGTGTTCGGGCATTGCGTACCCTCTTCGTGTTGCCGCAGACCGCATGTCGAGCATCTAGCTGCCGAAATATTGGGGCATTGCTCCTTGCGATGCCCTATCTTGTGGCATATGTCACAAACGGTCACTCGTGCACGATACGGAAAAACACGGATCGTAAATGACCGCAGGCCAACCTTATAGGGTAAGCTGTTACCTTCAAATGTGACCATGGCAGTGCCTTTGTCACCAAGTGGGCGTGCCTGCAGGATTTTGCACTTGCGGCAATGTAATGAGTTCATTAGTTCCTCAGAGGTCATGTCTCCAGCATTGCGAATGATGCCTCTGATTTGATCGCGATTAACCGCTTCATATGCTTGAAAAGGTACTTCCTTTCCTCCGATTGGCAGAGACGCTATCGCGAGAAGGGCGTTGCACACCTCCGGTTCAGCCGCGTCGACTGCGAGCTGGTTGCTATAGCCTAAATAGCGAACCCGGAACTCTGGAAGTGGGTCTTCCTCAAGGATGTTGAGATGAGCCGAAATGCGGCGAGTTATTACTCTATCTAGTCGTATGAATTGCTCATCCATGATGCGGCATGGTTGCTTAGGCCGAAGAATGACGGTGTGCTGATAAGCGCGCGGGGCACCTGAGCTCGGCGTCACCGCGACCGCCGCATGGTTCTGCTGCTTTCGGCGATAGCTGACTGGTATCCAACCATCCTCTTCGTTTTGGTAACTAGCGGAAGCAAGGAGCGTGTGACGTGCACTTCTCATGTGGGAGTGATCCCTGGGTATGCTAGTGTGCTGTCGTTCGGGCGTCGGTATGAGCGAGCCTCGCGCACGTTTCTCTCCGTTCGGTGCGGTAGAAATTATGCGAGCTTGATGAAAAGTATTTTCAGACTTGCCTTCAATGCTATTCTGTTCCTCGAGCTCCCGGAGTGGGGCGAATGGGTTGGTGTCCGGCAGGAGCAGCACCCGTGAAGGCATGGTATCGGCAGCCGTATTGTTCGTTGAAGTCGGCGATGTCACCGAGGCAGTCAGGTCGTCTGAAGTCTGTAGGTCCATATCCTCAGGCAGCGGCACGTCGGCTGGGAGCACGCAGGACTCTGGAGAGGCCATGAAAGCTCGAAACCCGGCGGGTGATACTAGCGGCAATGGCCGCCGGCAGCTAGCCGGGCGGCGGTGCCGCCGACGAGCTCAGAAGGCAGCCTCCCAGTATCAGCTGCAGCCGGTAGATAACGAGCGAGCAAGCAGCTAGCGCAGCAACAGCTGCGGCGATGGCTTGACAGCGAAGCGCCAGCCAAGTGTCGATATCGTCGGAGCGCGCTCGAAACACGTCCGTTCACATCGGACGCTCCCGAAGCAATCCCCTGGCTCAGGGTAAACTCAGTGTAATACGAAAAGTACAAACATACAGGTATTCTTTCAGGTGTTTGAGCAATGCTGAGCACTTTATTTGGTATCTTATATTTGTGCAGTCTATTGTTGTACTATGTTCTGGTACTATTGTGAGAAACAGATATGCACAGAGAAATAAAGATGCACCGCTTTACAGCCGAACAGCCGGGTACAGTTTCTAAGCAAGGCGAGTTTTTTTCTTCCTATTATTGCGATATCAATAATGTGGTCACTTGAGGCCAATTTCTACCATCGCCGTCATGTGTCTTAAAATTCAAATAGATGACAACACTCCACGTGTCAAGCACATCAAAGCTACTGTCGGTCACTGCTCAAGTAGAGATGAAACACGGTTATGAAGGCTATGAAGCGCAGAAATCTGAATGCGTGCGCCACAGATCTCATACAGACCTCTATAGCGCATGATAGCTCAGGTCGATTGCGAGACATGGCAACTACTACAGATTCTACAACACAGTGCGCTTCTCATCAGGTGTAACGATCATGTGCCTTGAGTCCCAGAGGAAAAAAAAAAACTAGGCGTGAATGAAAGCAAAATAAAAAAACTTGTAGCGCTGCCCTCTACACGATATTGGCAGTAAACGAAGCTTGACGTTGCGCTAAAACATCGCGCACTGCTCTTCCAGGCCAAAACTCGGGACATCACCAATGTGCTTAGCAACAGCACACTTCTGTTCCTACAGAAAACAACGATGGTCAGGCGTTCATTTCAAGGCAACAAATTGAATTTGTAATCGATAGTTTTAAAGACGATAGTCTTTCTTTGGGGATTCGGCACAAAAATTTGGGTCTGACTGTCTTTCTGTCTGTCTGTACATTTGTCCGTTTTGCCATAGTAACAATCTTCTTAATGGCATGAAACGATAGGCCAACGCCATCCGCAGCGCCCACCAATATTGTTCAGGTTGCGATTGTCAATTAAAAGGCAATTATTGCGCATATCTGAGGCGCCATAACAACATGTCAATATTCTGTATGTCTGTCTCTTACTAGAAAAAGCATGCAAAGTAATTATAAGGACCGTAGCGTTTATCGCGTTGCGCTGACCAGGCAACGCTTGCACGAAAAGGCAAGTGTTTTCAACGCTTTGCTAAGACGACGTGGTGGTGGCACCCCTGTGTTCTACATTTTATGCCCTCCGAGACGGCCGCGCGCACTTCGTTTCCCAAAATAACTGCCAGATAGCGCTCATGTGTCGCGTGTGACGTGACTTGACGCGCTCGTTCGCCTCCGCTGCACGCTCGAGACACCCTAACGCAGCGCCTCCAGAATACCATTGACCAATTTTCTTGCGCAGAACATCAAATAAACGTTTTGTTCACTCTCTCAAGACGCAATACTATCGTCTTTCGACGACATTTGCAGTGTAACATGCAGATACGTGGCCATTTTATTTCTATCGTATTTTTAATGCAAATATGTACTGACTCCTGCAGTATATTTCCATGCAAGATAGCAGTATCTTGCATGGAAATATGTATCTTGCATGGAAAATTTTTACTTACTGATACTGCAAGATAGCAGTATCAGTAAGTAAAAAAACAAAATAAAGTGATTATTTGAATAAATAGTAAAACATGAGGAGCGATAAGGCATTTGAATAACTTGTGCTTAATGTACTTCCACTGAATATTGAGAGTCCTTGTAATGTGTACTAACTGTCTTTTTAAATAACTGTCTGAAAGCTTACTCAGCGACATGTCTTTTATACTGCCTCTACATAAAGACCCCTCGATTACCATTTTCAAGGTTAGAAGACCTGTTCGTTGCTACACAGTAAATGGCTGACGTCGGTTAAATATAGACTAGACGCCGCTCCGGGGTTTCAGAGAGACGAAGTACGCATTTTTTCTTTATTTTTGTCTTCTCGCCGGAATCTTGGAGACGCGAGAACTCGAAGAACGAGAACTCACGGCGGCGCTATCCCCGCAAGAGCGTGCATGCGATTACGAGAGGCGTCGTCATGGGGATTTGTCGATGATCTATCGCTCGCGCACCGGGCCATCCCGCCGTAATGGCGCAGCGCAGAAAGTGCCGGTAGCGAGTTATTCATGGTCGAGCACGAGGCGACGAAAGCGGCCTCTATTTCTAAGTTTCTTTCACGCGTACATGTTTGTGCACGCGCCGCCGAGCATCAAAGATTAAGGCCCGTTGTCGTCGGCGTGATAGATTGATACGCGCGAATAACTCGTGCGCGGGAATGAACCATCAAGTGTTGAGCCTCGAGAAGATTAACACGACGCTGCACACTGCCCGGCACAGCGCACTGGAGCCGAGTTACTTTTTTTAGACGTCCTCTTGGATTATATGCTTCAAAACACGCATTCCTTTTTCATATACAAATACGCGTAAAAGTGACTTGCAGGAATTTGAAATATTTTTCCGCTGAAGAAATCATTCCTCGCACGCAGGTATTAAAAATTATGAACACGCAGCTAGTGCGTTCGCAAATTCGCCTACGTGCTTTCTGACACTCACTCTTTTGTTAATTTTTTTCGTTTTATTGTTGCGCAAATTGTCTTTCAACAGACGTCGCTGTACTGTTTCTCGCTGAAACAGTCATCATTTATGATTTTAACTGAAAGTTAATATATTTGAAGAAACGTTTTTCAGGCAACCTACGTTCGGAGCAAATTGTGCTTAACGATGCAAGAGTTTAATCTGACATTACCGGGATAGAGCAGTGCGCAGATTTGAACTATATATACCGAAGATAAACGGGAACACTAATCATGACGCGTGCAAGTGTGTCTTTTCAGGGAGTGACGTTGTTCACCAACTTTTCCGTTTTTCTTCAAAGAAACGTCGTTTTTGATATGCGAATGGGTACGGCGTCAGTCAAGTTGTTGTTCCATGTTTGAAGCGAACTACATCCCGTAAAAACATGGAGGCAGAAAAACAAACAAGTGATAATACGAGCGCCAGTTCATCTGTCAGGTTGGCACTCGTTCTTTCTGCCTTTTTGTTTTCATGTGCTGCCATTCACTTCAAAATCATTTTTGATGTCAACAATCTTCTAAAACTTGATCTGGTCGGGACGAAAGATTGAATGAAAACAATAAAAGACGCCGATAGGGTTCTTAGTACGGGTGCCATAAACCCACTCTGCGCTCGTGCAACTCAGGTTTGATTTCAATGTACACCATGCAGATACACAAAATCGTTACACAGACACTGAATCCATAGAAAAAACGCGTTTCATTGGTAGTAAGGGTTCACAAGAAGTGTAGTGTAGTTGTTCGAGAATAAATAAGTGACGTAATAGTAAAAAATTCGGCAGATCTCACCTTACATACCATAGGAATCAATGATATGCGAAGCATATGCATCAAGATGTTCGCTATGTGGCACTTACACTGCAGGTGAATCGACGTTAAGTGAATTAGTTGTGTACACATCATGGGCTCACCAGGAAAGTCCACTACGCTGGCGTCTTCTGGTGACTGCACTGGAGACGGTTTGACATACGTCAGCCTTCACGTTGGAGCACAAACGTCAATGTTATCGAAAAAAAGTGGACTTTGCTCTGCGGCGACGTCAATATGACACGCAACTTTCTTTAGGGTATCACTCGGGTGAAACAACGCTTGAATATAGCTTGATAAATCATAGAAGTAATAATGTATTGTTTGTTAGACTGTTATAAATGTGGAGTAAGCATTGAAGCTGCAGTTTACGTTGACTGTACTCGACATTACGCCTGTGTCATGGGTTAACATATTGAATGTTTATTGCTCATTGATAAAATCAGATAGTCAGCACTGCAATCATCTGTGAAGTCACACCGACCTTACGTCTACGTTGTGTCTTTTTCCGAAGCAGTTTCATGGCCTGGAATGATTCTGCGGTAGAATACCTGATTGCCACGCAGAACCCTTCAGTTCAATTCCTGCTGAGGTCCAGATTTTTTTATTGTTGCATTGATTGAGTGTACGCGGAAGGTGACAGTTTCTTTTAACGCTCCCACATATGAGTTACTAAGATCTGTCCTCGCAATTCCGAGGTAGATATGAACTGTCAACCACCTGAGGTGCACGCACACGTACCCCACCCGGGATATATGAGTATATGCCACAAGTGGCGAGGAAAGGGCTTGACGATGCACATGACATGATTTTCACGTTATTGATGTCGTGACAACGTGGTCATATTCCTCAAGCTTTGTTAGTCTCTGATCCCAATTTTGTCTGTATCGAGTTAAGGACGTGATCCCCAGAGCGCCCAGATGTAGTCGGTTAGAGAGAGAGAAAGAAACCAAGAAGTGGAAGAGGTTAGCCAGAGGGGAGTCAGGATTGTTATCTGCACCAGGGGTAACAAAATGGGTAATAAACAGGTAACAGCCTTGCCGTGAAGACGAAACAATGAACGCGAGAACAACAAATTGGAAGGTCGCATGAAGAATGGCAAGCGTATGAAAACGTGCACCGCGTTTCTCACGCAAAAATGACGCATAAAACGTACTCACAGGTACAAATGAACGCGGATAGGCGTCTCAGTTGTTACTTGCCCACGTCTGAAAAGCACGCTTTTTTCGCAAATGGAGACTGTGCAGCGAGTGTATTGACTTTTGTGCACCCAATAACTACAACAAAGTTGTTGCCGTGAAAGCCCAAAGCGTACGATTTTCCCCAAGGCGAGATAAGCGTGCACACGCGTGAGCGTCCGCCCCCCCCCCCCCCTTACTCTCCGCGGGGCAAAGTACGCGTGGGAGGTGAGAGCGCGCCGCGGCCGCGTTGTGGCGATCTGGCAACGCGCGCTCATTGCGCCAATTCGGTGGTAATGCTGAAAACGCGATAATTGATCCGAGGTGGCCATCGCCAGCGGTAAGTGGTAGACAAATATTTTTCCGTTTCGACGTGGTGGTGGGAGTGGTTAGAAGAAGAAGGCGCCTAATTTCTGCAGCCTGGTAGGAAGCACAACGTTGAAGGAGGTGCTTTTTCGTGACTGAGTGGCCAACGCTTCGCACTCATTATGACCTACTGTACTCCTGACATCCCCAAATAGCAGTGTTCCTATGAGAGCGCGTGCCTCCGCTCTCATTGAAGCACTCGCCGTTGGTGGCGCTACCTCTAACATGTTCGTCTGCCACTCTACGGCTGTTTGGACGGTGCTGGAGTAAGAAATCTCGAATTCTGTGATCAACTACTGTCATATATGCGACTATTCCTGCAAACTTAGAAGGCTGGTCAATTGAGCTATTCAGTGCGTTTAAGTATTTATTGCACACGGGTGCAAACGTGTGAACCAGTACACTCACATAGTGTAGGAGAGCCCATCGGGTCTCGCGCCCATTTATTTGGAAAAAATAAATTGTAATGACTTCTAGTACATTAATTTTTGACTTATTTGCATTCATAGATGATAATTACGCAATATGAGTGCTCTGTTGGACGAAATATCAGTATCAGAATCAGAAAATTTTTAGTTTTCAACAAAATTGTTGGTGGTATGTCAGGCGAAAAGCTGCATCGTACATCTCGAATGTGCCAGAAAACCCTCACATGGCAGCAGTAACATCAAAATTAGCATACATACATGTTTTCAGTATATATTCAAGAAAAAATCCACGCTTTTTAAGGGAATTGAACAAAAGGAACATTATAAATACATTTACAAACATGATATTCATAAAAATGCATATTTAATGAATTTAGAAAGAGGAAATGTCTTAGTGTATTGCTATACATCAACATCAGACAGTGGTAGTTACACCATAAAGAATATGACTAACATTGCTGTGATGCACATTGGTATATTACAATGCTTATCGAAACACTGAGGGAGAAAAACGTTAAAAAGGATAAACAAGTTCGAAATTGTAAAAGCTGTTTTTTTGTCTCTTCATTAATACTTGCAAAAGTATTTCTATTTTGTTTGCGTGTCAAAATATTTGGAGCAAATCCTTCCTTTTCCAATTTATTTAGTATCAGAGATAGGCTATGCCTCAGTGATTGCATAAGGTAATTTGTACGCCTGTATGGTACAGACCACATGTCGTGGCTACGAGTGCGCGAGTCACTATGTTGACCACAAACGAAAAGATATGACCAAAAACGCTGAAGCTGACGTCAGCGAACAGGTGCTGACTAGCGCTACGGCGCTCGTAGGTTACGGCCCTAGTGGTAGAAGGTACAAACTAGACGTGGGCGCTGGAGAGGTGATATTTGGGCAGGTCAGGAGTACAGTAGGTCGTGGCTCTCACAATCAAAAGGTCAGACGTTCGATTCTGCGCACCGGAGTCTTTTTCTGGATTATTTTTTTTTCTGGTATATATATATATATATATATATATATATATATATATATATATATATATTTATATATATATATATATCATTAATATTGTGTCAAAACACGGAAAAACGAGCCCTTAGGTATACACTTATTTCCCTTATATATATATATATATATATATATATATATATATATATATATATATATATATATATATATATATATATATATATATATATATATATATTTACGGTTAGTGACGGTGACGTCGGTAGTAAAATTCAGCCGAGAGTGTCCAGAAAGACAGAAGGAGAGGACTGCACACAGTCAGTGTGAATGTCAGTCACAGAGGTCGTAGCTTATACCTGAATTCAGCGTTCTGACATGCGACTGGGAAATGGCGGTTTTTTTAGAGAGCTTTAGGAGAGCCGGTCGATAGATACATAGAGAGAAACACTCAAAGTGTCTGCAGTGCGCTAAGAAATGCTTCTCACTTAGAAGTGCTGGAGTCCCTCGAATCGCATGTCGTCCCCGCTCTGTCGTGGCAGTGGTAGGACAGTCAAACTGCGCCACGTATGTGTACCGCAACGCCGTCTTCGCCGCTGTGATAACCGTGACGGTAGTGTAAATATAATATCGCAGGGAAAAATGGGCTAGAGACGTCAATAGACATTGTCACAAAATTGTCGTCAGGCAAGCGAAGCCGCTGGAGTGGAGGAACGGGATAATGTTCCATACGCTGGCAATCGGGGCGCAGACGCGTACCCAATACTGCATACTAGAATTCAAATGTGGCTGCAGAAAGCGAGACGCGATAAGACGTTGCATCAGATCTAGAGCCGCGTGCACAAGGTTGTGCAAGATGTTAAAGAACTGCTGACGCTGGCTTCGTGGCACGAAGGGTCACTGAACTTTGATAGAAATGACAGGGTGTACTCTGAACATAAATATTCATAAACGCTTTTCTTTCCCGTTTTGTGCGCAGTGAAGAGTATGGAAACAAATGCAACAACGGGGCCGAAAGTACGAGCGCAACTAAAACAGAGAGAACAGAGGCGTGGATAAAAAAAAAATGTTTCACAATGTTGCTCTCGGCATAAAGCATCTCAGTCGGGGGGGGGGGGGGGGGGGCTATACCATATATAGGCTGCCACCATTATGTGCGAGCATTCCACAGGCATGGTTCGTCTTTTAACTCTTTGCTCCGCTCGGAATCAATGCTTTTATGCATATTCGTCTGTGCTACAGTGTTCATGGCATGGCGTGCCACAGTGCGCTTCCATGCCGCTTGGAATCGATCGAGCTCAAGGGTGCGTGGCCATTCAACTCGGCGGCTACGAAGCTGCCGTGTGTTTGTCTTATACATAAAAACACTCTATTGCTGTATTCAGTTTTTCGCGCCTGTCGTTTCATAAGCATTAAAAATAGTCCCACAGACAACAGTATTCCATCATGAATCTTCGCCTGCCTACATCTTTAGGTCGCGCTCCATTAACAACGAATATTTTCTATAAGTACCATGTTTTTGTAAAGTGCACAACTTCGTCGTGAACTTGTGGGTCCAAATCAAGAAATAGTGCAAATGTAGAGCTGTATTCGATCATTACGATCTCGCTGTAAATAATTGAGGATTAAATATGGTCCTAAGCAATGCGGATGCGACAGAAAAAAGTGAAGATGCTCAATACAATGACGTTGCTCTTGTGTTTCGGCTCATATACATTGTGCACTTCTTTTCTTGAACAATAATTCATATCTACACTTTGTTGTTGCTTGTTACATTTTATTTTCAATTTAAGGAGAAGAATATGCGGCGTTATTTATATTATAAGATGGAGGAGGGATATGCTAATGATTGCATGAATATCCAGCCTCGCGAGATATGCGAGAAATCGCCCTGCCCAGTTTTTGTCCCTTCTGGTTATGTTGAGAACAATTTCATTTTTTTATAAAGCGAAGCCCAGGCAGGGAACAAGAAGGGATGTGCAGCGCGATGCAGCAATTACCATGTCAGTGGTTCTATAGTTAACATGCATAAGGCTCCATGGTGGATCCGAACACAACCACACGAAACCTTTATATTAATGTCGCTGGTCACTAATCACATGCGAACACCATAGCGTTTATATCTTCAGAAATAGACGTGACGCCTCTCTTTAGAATGACCACCGTCAACGCGGAAACCTTATATTATCCACACACACAAAAATTGGGGGTCCTTGAGCTTCGTCTTTAAGAGTTGAACGTGATAGCGAAATGCGGCCCCCCCTATAGTGCGCCCTTCAACCACTAAGTGCACTCTTGTTAATATGTTTAGTTACACACACACACACACACACACACACACACACACACACACACACACACACACACACACACACACACACACACACACACACACGCAAAAGCGTGACGTATCTTAAGTAATTGTACAGGTTTTCGACCTATTTAACAGCGCCTTTATAACAACTTCATGAAACTTCATGGCTCGTCAGTTGTGGGACACTACTTGACATGAATGCCCCGCAGGCCCTCATTGATGAGCAAGGCTCTGCAGGGTGCCCACTTCCCTCTGCTAGAACGGCGCTCTGCTGTAGTCGAGACACGTTTTTAACAATCCTTCACAGATGGTGCACAGACACGCCATTTACGCGCGCGTGTAAATGGTACATACAGGTTTTATGATCTAAAGCAAGAGTCGCTGCACGCTCGCCATCTGGGAGGCATAAAGAGTCTCACAATGACTCACAGATGGCAGCACATTATCTAGCGTTTGCTTTTTGGTTGATCAATGCCTCTGGAAAGACATGATATGTTTTCCGCTAGATTGACATAGTTGTCCATTTTTAGAGCTGTTTAAAAGTTCCTGTGCGTTTTTATTGGCGATGGCTGCACTATACCGGCCTTTTTCGACGTAGTTAGATGGCCTCTCAAATGCGCCTACAAATCGCCGAATGGGCTCGTTTTCGTCGTGACATCTGTCGAACAAAATGCGTCAAGGAGACTCCTTCCACTAAATGACATTTATGTAGTGTTTTTTCTAGAAGCAGCTGCAAGTAATATTGTGGCTTTGTGGTAGGCCACCTGCTTGCCACGTGAACGGCCCGGGTTAGATCTTTAACGGGACCGAAAATTTTATTCTGTAGTTTATTTGCTTCTTTCTCGACTTTTCACTCGTGGATGATTTTTCGCTCACAAAGAACGGTGCCGACGCCGACGGCGAAATTTCTGCGACACGAGCTCTCTAACAATATCGCGTTAAAACGAAGTAGGGGGAGGGTGTCCATATCGATAGGGTACAAAGACGCAGAGCATTTCACTGAATCCTGGTTGCCAAAAGTAAGCACTTTGTATAGAAACAATAATTTTACGAGAATTAGAACAGCTAGACATATTTAGAAGAAATGCTTAAATTGTTTGCTACCTCCCATTGTGCTTCTGTCATATAAGACGAATTCAAGATCCCTAGTTGAAACCTTTATACGATATCAATAGTTTTAAACTGCTTCTGGCAAAGTAGGGCCACAATGACGACATGGGAATGTGAGAGCCGGTAAGCCAAACATTCTGGCAGATACTATAGTTCATCTTCTAGCAAATATCGCTGTCATAATCTGGCCACCTGAATTATGTAAGCTTCACCTGCAACAGCAGAAAGTATCGCAATCACCGTGACTTTCCGTAAAATACAGGCTCATTCTGCACAACTTGCCAGGATGCTGATGGACAAACTCACCGCGTGAATAATTACACAGTGGCCTTCCAGTAGATAAGTTTACACTGCATTATTTGGCACTGATTTCATATTTATTGAGCAAGTGATTGAACGTGAAATTATAGTGCTCCTCATCTCACGTTAGATGGGGAGCACTCTAAACTTCAAAGATGTATTACCAGAACTCCAAGTAAGCAATCCGTAATCTGTTCAGGGTAGTCCAAAGAACTTCATACGAAGCCTGTGTGGTCCATGCAACTCGCGTAAGCCCGACTCCTCCCATACTCCGCCTTTGCAATTACACACTGGTCGTTGCGCTTCCCCGCTCAGTGCTTCTTGCAGATATAACTAGCACAGAACGTTTATGTCAGGAATGCCCACACTTCTGTATATAAAAAAAGAAAGGCTCACAGAACGCTGAAATAGTTCTTTTGCGCAACTGCTCTCCCCGGTGGTTCCCCAACAGTCACGAAGAGATTGCAACGCCTGCTGAAAGCCTTTTTGCGATATAATTAGCTGATCAGCACTTCAAAAAAGGGGTAAAAGTCAGAGCAAGGTGAAAGCTTGGGATGAAAACTTCGTAAAGATGGTGTTTGTGTTCTGCAGCCGACGTTCGACAAGCGGGCTTGTCTTCTTCAAGGTGGCAACTACTTTTATGTACTTTCCGCCTTGAAAGAGGCAACTTCGCATGTCGAAACATTGCTTAAAGCAGACACACGCTTTTTACCAAACTTGATCAGCACTTATGACACAGCGCATGAGAGGCTCAGACCGAACTACTCCCACTTAATTATTCCAGGCTAACCCCACCTGCTGTAACATTACCATCAATACTGCCAGCTACAGAAATCAATGACTTTTTACATAACAATTAGAATGAGCTGCAACGGAGCAGTTTAGTACAATTAAGATAGCTCTATTGACATTTATAAAGAGCGATAATTTAAGTACAAAAGACAGTACTGGCAGCGTACACTTCAGTCAATATGGGCGTGACCTCTTTTTTAGTATCAAGCATTCAACAGCACGTACTGGGAAGACATGATGTACAGCCGTCCATTTTTATAACCTGAACACGCGAGCATCGACCACCGAGCCAACAAGTGCTGACTCATGGCATACCGGTGTTTGGTTCTCGGAACAGATTTGGCACAAGGCAGCCACACAGAACTGTTCATCAGGCACATGCACCATTCTCGACCACTTGGGCGCAGTGCTTCGTTATACGGCGCCTATCGACTGGGTGGTCGACGCTAGTCCGTACAGGATAAAAAAATCGGCGGCTGTACATAGATTACGCCTGACAGCAGTAATATTATCAGAATTATGAAGATGCGCAGTGTACGCTTTAACTTTTGTCCTCATCAGTCTAATTTATTATTCGTTCCATGTTCCCTCATCAATAAGCACACATATGCGTGGATATGCAAGGTTCCAAACGTGTTCAAGTGATAGAAAGCATGTGTCTGTGCATGCGACAAGCGTCTATTTCAGGCTGGTGAAACACATTGAAGCTGCCATCAGTAGCATGAAGAACTGGGATGTAAGCGGCTTCCTTTTCACCGATCGATGCTCCCCGCTGCAACACGTCAGCGCCTATCGCGCCCGCTCGTCCGCGCTTTTCCGTGGCTCGTGGTCGCGGAATGCATCGCGTAATGCGGCTCTGCCACGTCTACCGCGGCAATCGAGCGCGGCTCGGTCCCCACCGAAGCAGCCGCGAGACACATTGGAAACGTGACCCAATTACGGTCCGAACACGAAGTCGCCCACCCTCACTCGCCGGGCGTCGACGAAAGAGACGAAGAACAGTTCGCTGCGGACCTACGGGACAGGTCTCCGAAGCGCTGCGCGCGATTGCATTGGCTGGGCCGACACACAGGCGAATGATAATTGACGCACGTGGTTCCAATTAATGGCTCGCTCCTCCACCCGGACAGACCATTCGATTCGTGCAGCACCGATGCGCTTTCGGCTCGTGACGGGTCGCACCATGTGCTCATTAGCTGTACATTTTTATCTGATCTCACCGGTTTTCCACTGACATATTGAGTCGCTTCGCTTTGATGTGCGAAACAGCTAGTGAGCTTGAGTACGCCATGAAGGGTGGAGATTTACGGCAAAATATTGAGGGTGGGAGGTTTCGCTTGTGGTAGTAAAAATAGGCTGCGCCCTAATTGCCTAATGGTGATTTTCCCGATTTGACTAGGCGTTTTCTTTCTTTTTTCTTTTTATCTTTCTTTATTTGCTTCTTTCTTCTCTCTTTCTTTCTTTCCTTCTTTCTTTCTTTCTTTCTCTCTCTCTCTCTTTCTTTCTTTCTTTCTTTCTTTCTTTCTTTCTTAGATTAAAGCGGTAGCACTGAGAACCACTCCCTCCTTTTCTTTCTGGCCCCACTAGCTGCGCAATGAAAATTTCACATGACGGGCGTGAAGGAAAGCTGTTGGTGCTTGCGTGCGCACTGGTCTGACGAACAACTGCAGTGTACCTAAGCTTGTTAACTTGTTATGTAACACTGTGCTAGCGGGTCAGCTTACCAGCTTGCAGACTGAAGTATAAGTACCAAGGTGTGGCTTCCCCACGCGTTATGCCCATCAGGCCTCGTTTACGCTCCTCATTCAGCTTAGTGAGTGGGCGTAAAATGGGTGGTAGGTAGGTAGGTAGGTAGGTAGGTAGGTAGGTAGGTAGGTAGGTAGGTAGGTAGGCAGGTAGGTAGGTAGGTAGGTAGGTAGGTAGGTAGGTAGGTAGGTAGGTAGGTAGGTAGGTAGGCAGGCAGGCAGGCAGGCAGGCAGGCAGGCAGGCAGGCAGGCAGGCAGGCAGGCAGGTAGGTAGGTAGGTAGGTAGGTAGGTAGGTAGGTAGGTAGGTAGGTAGGTAGGTAGGTAGGTAGGTAGGTAGGTAGGTAGGTAGGTAGGCAGGTAGCGCACTCACTCTCTCACTAACTCACTCCTCGTATGATCGCGAAATGAGGCTGTTGTTTCCGGCAGGCCGACCTAGCCATGCAGTCAGCGGGTTGAGCTAAATTCAAGCGTCGCCTACCGAACCCTGTAGGCTGAGGTGAACCACAACTTGTAGTAAATAATTGCATCGTATCACCACTACGTCGGCCTACACCTTTCACTTTACACAGCCCGACCTGTATAACGAAGTAACTTCAGGAGAAGACGAAGCCACCACTCCAAATTTCCTGTGCCTTCGGGGGAGCAAAATTCACTTACTTTTCTTGGCTGCTTCGTAAACATGGCATTGCGAAAATGTTGAAATCGTTTTTTTTCCTTATCAGGTGAAGCTTCATTTCATTCATATGTAGGGTTTAACGTCCCGAAACCATCATATACTAATGAGAGCCGCTGTGGAGATCAGCCGCCGCAGCCGGGATTCAATCCCGCGACCTGCGGATCAGCAGCCGAGTAACTTAGTCACTAGACGACTGTGGCGGGGCCACGAGGTGAAGCAAACATATCGTGTAACTAACAGCATTTTGTTTTATTATGGAGGCGAAAACAGCGCGTACTGACTAGGACAGACCGAGGAAACAAAGACACAGGCGTTAACCGCGTTCGTATTGAGACGCTTTTTTCGCCTCAATACGAACAAGCAACTCGCTCGAAATGTGTTATTTGTTATGGATTTCCGTAATCAAACGATGGGATGGACGTATCACAAAGCGATACCGTATAAAAGAAAACAACTATTGTCAAGCGGAATTCTTCTCAGATTGGCATTGCGGTGCGAATGAAACTTCTTTTCTGCATGGTGACGTTCGTTGCACGGCTGTCGCTGATCGTTGGCTGCTTTTCCTTGCTGCCCCGGTTTGTCAAGTCCCAATCGAGGCATTCTGGCCGGGCTCTGATTGGATGGTGGCCGCAGAAAGACGTGACGTCGGCCCGATTCGCGTGGCTGCAGACAAAGATGCTGAGCTAAGCAACACCCTCCGTTCTGCCTGTTGCGTCTCTAATGAAGGACAAGGGAAGAGAGCAACCCAAGCTCGCAGAAACCACTGCGGCTTCCGATCTGATCTCGCTATTTGGCATGTGTGCTATTTGCTTTTGCTTCCGTGTTGGCCCACAACGACAGAGTTCCGGAATTTCGTTTTACTTATTTGCGGTTATTGTGCTGTGAAGCCGTACATGTTGGTGTCTCCTAATGCCGCAAAGAAAGCAGTGGCGCTTATTTTAATCGGTGCATGAACATTTCCAAATCAAGTTACAGTATGACAGCTTAAATATTAGATACATCGTACGTCTGATTAATACCTAGGAGAAGAAACAGTTCCGGTGGGGGTTTTTTTAAAGAAATTAGTGATAGACACAAGAGCTAGCAATAGCAATATCCTTGTGTGTCATTTAAAAAGAAATATTGTTCATTCGACTAAGCGCCTACCAACAAGCATCGGTCAGTACGCTGCTGAGATGTTATCGAGCACTATTATTTAGATTTGTGCACATATAATTCCTGGCGGTCAGTGATAATAATGTCAACACTATACCTGCAAAGAAAAACCTACCTCAGTCCATGTTGCGTGGTACGTGCTACATCGTCAATACTGCCTAGCTGGCAGGCTGACAGTGAGAATTTCACGAAAGCAGCGCCACTTCTACATTTTTAATTGTGTTAGTATTCCCAACATGGATTGTTAAAATGTATGAAGATGAGGACAGTAGCTTAAATGAACATGCGGTGAAACGTCATGGTTTTTGTGGCTTCAGTTGTGAAGACTCGGGTGTAGTCCTATTCTGGCTACCTCACCCCGTAAGTGTGGTATTTTAAAGCTGCATCCAGAATACGCTACCTCTATTTAACTAGATAGTGATCACCACTCCTCATGCCATGTTGCTGTATACGTCGTCATTGCCTTGCTTTGTATCCTCGGTTGTAGACGAAGCAAGCAGCATGCTCCGTAGCTGAGTAAGCAAGAAATTATCGCGAAGCTATAGCAAGCCAGCCTGCACCAATGGCGACCACGGATGTGTTGCAGCGTAAGCAGTATGAAGACTCGTGTTCTTATCAAAAGCAGTTTTTGTTACCGAACTGTGTCGACGGTTTCTTTTTTTGTTCTTCTGTGTTGCTTACTGCGCTGCTTAGATTCTGCGAGTATCGTAAGCCTCACGGGAAGATCACGCAGCTGCTCCTCTATCAGTTCTCCTCGCTTGCCTGCGCCCGAAACGCAGACGCGGAGAGTGGAGATATACATTTAGCCGTCTGCTTGCTGTTGTTTCCTTGTTTATTTCTGTCATAGAGTATATGTGGTTTCCTGTAGATATCGAAAAAAAAAAGAAGCGATACGATCACACTTTAGTTTATTACTCCTCCGTGTTGTTATTTTTTGTCACACCATGGAATAACTGCAAGAAGTCGAGGCTTCTTCTTTTTATTTCTTGCACCCAACAAAGGGTGTCTCTCTTTTCTTTCGCCTCTTTCTAGCTCGCTTTGTGCATTCACTCCTGGAAACGTAATTTATTTTGGTGCTGCTCCATAGCATCGAACCTCTTTGCGCGTGCGTATACAATCTTCCGTACAAGTGAAGAAGAAAAAATGAGCGCCACTTGTCTTTGTGCACTGAAAATATCGTTCTTTTTTATTGTAATACTGCAGCGTGTCATATATTTACTTGCTTCTCAGATTTATACAAACAAAGCCGCCAAAGAATTGCGCATATTTCGTTGTTTTGCTCGTGAGTCTGCCACGAGAACATTCACGGCGTGAAATTTATTTTACAGTCTGCCACGTAGCTTACTCACACTGGCAGGCGTGGATAGCAAGCCATAGTTTTATTTTTCATCACAAAATCTCTCCATATTCGGCACCAGAACATTTTGCCCCACCGCGGTAGTCTAGTGGCTAAGGTACTCGGCTGCTGGCCCACAGGTCGCGGGATCGAGTCCCGGCTGCGGCGGCCACATTTTTAATGAAGGCTAAAACGTTGTAGATCCGTGTGCTCAGATTTGGGCGCACGTTAAAGAACCATGGTGCCTTCAAAACAAACTGCAAACAGAAATGAACAGCAGTTGGCTTGACGATGCGCCAGCGATAGGGAGACGCTACCAAGGACATACTAGAAAGAACACAGGGCACGATTCAACAGAACGAGCATAAGCTGGCCCCTTTCGTCGCATTACATCAACAACAGCACCACTTCTATCTTCGCTAGCACTTTTCATTTGACCATTGTTGTCCTACACTCGCACTAGCTTGTCCACCATGCAGCCACGCACTGAGCGACGACTGACAATTTTCGCACACTGTGAGGAATAATCTCGATCTGAGCCTCGGCAGTTGCATGCAGTGATGCCACATTAAGAACAGCCCCACAGAGGCCATGCTGCATGACGAAGGCAGTCGCTTCACGTCTTCTCTAGGTTGTGTATACGAGGATGGGATGTCTGTCTGAGCCCCCAAGCAAGATTTGTTCTTGGCACGCGTACGCGTTCCCTCGAGAGGTGTCGCTGGGACTTGGCAGGTCGATAGGCAATCATTCTGCCGCCCTGGCGCCCTCATCTGGATCGGCGCAACGCCCAAGGTGTGATTCTGCCACGCGACCTCTAGGAAACTTGATTCTCCTAGACGATATCCGCTTGTTTTATTCCTCGTGGTAAAGGCCTGCTGTGTGACTCCGCTTGATGAGGAGGACAGGGTTCGCTGTTTTGGGTCAGGCACCATGCATGTTCCTCAATAGGTCCTTGTTCGTTACTTCACTGGAGTTTGTAGTTAATGAATCTTCACAATCTTGCTCCGTCTTCTCGGACTTCGCAATATCTTCGCAATCTCTTATGTCGCTATTTTATATAGACTTAATGAGTAATTAGTTGCTGATATATCGCTTCTTCGCCACTATGCAAACAAGAAATAGCACTGCGTAGCGTACCAGCGGGCACTGGTTTGTTGAGGTGTATGCTGCAACGACCACGCAGATGAGACCGTCCGATCTGCACATGACGGTACCCACTCCACTGCTATTACACTCTCCAGAACCGACAAAGCTAGAAGGCTTCTTTCACTGACACGTGAATTCACCCATGCACAATGTCACTTGGCGGAATTCACCAACGCCCGTCTACACATCCTGGATCCCATTCCACAGCTGCGTCTTCCGTCAGAAATATATCTCGAATTGAGAAGGCGCTTCTCTGACATATGTTAAAGGATGCTTATTTCTGTTGGATCGGAATGGCCAACAAGTCTGCATGTACTAACTCCTGTTGCGAAGAAGCGATCGCCCATCTTCTGTGTAAGTGTTCCCGACTCAGTGCGCTAAAATAAGAACTTTCTGATACGTCAGATATGCTTGATAACATATCTCTCTGTTGGAACAAAGAGATATGGGACATTGACTGAGTCCGAAATCAGCCCAGATAGCTTTGAAAGCTTTACTGCGTTTTGAAAAAAAAAAGAATTTGCTGACAACTGGGAAAAAAGGGAGACTTTAAACAGTTCCGTATTCTCCTTTCCCTTTTTCCCATTTTAATGTTTGTGTCTTCTTCATGGTAACGTCTCTTTTTTATCATCTTCCACTGCCTTACCTTTCTCCCAGCACAGGGTAGCCAGCTGGTCTAAGAACTGGTGAACTACCCTACCCTTCCGTTCATGTCTTCCTTCCTTTGCAAGATATATACTTATTCGCCATAGGAGGGTTAGAGGTACCGACAACCAATCCTCAGTGGTACCTATTTTTTTCTTTAGCGCGACGAAGAGCTTACCAATGAAAATATCTCACTGAATGGTATCACGGAAAACACGGTGAATAGACTATAATGAATGAATGGACGGACGCATGGACGGACGCATGGAGGTATACGGACGGACGGAAGCAAAAACGAACGGACGGGCGGAAGTGTGGACGGACTGATGGATGCTTCGCCCCTCATCATCATTCAGTTTGTGGATACGCTGTGATTGTTTTGCTGCTACTATAGATAGATAGATAGATAGATAGATAGATAGATAGATAGATAGATAGATAGATAGATAGATAGATAGATAGATAGATAGATAGATAGATTCACTTTATTTCGTTTTCTTCTAGTGGTGGCTGTATAAGGTTAAATAATAATAATAATAATAATAATAATAATAATAATAATAATAATAATAATAATAATAATAATAATAACTATTAATATTACTATTATTATTATTATTATTATTATTATTATTATTATTATTATTATTATTATTATTATTATTATTATTATTATTATTATTATTATTATTATTATTTGTTTTCTTGTCAAGTTATAAGGTGCATGTGGGTGTGCTATGATAATTATAGGCCAAATCAGTAACACGTAATGCCTGATGACAACAAAAAAGATGCCAATCTTCTATCATTACTGCAGTGCACGCGCACAACTTCCGTGCTCGAGTTGAGCGAGGCCTCGCGGGAGCTCATCTGAAATCCTCCAGCCGAAGACGCGAGAACGCTGAAACTGTGCGGAGGCCTCCTCCTTTCGCCGCCTGTTCGTTTCGTGCACCTGTCAAGCGATGACGTGTCTCAGGTATCGGAGTAGGAAACGTGATATAGGAGAGAAGCTTTCATCTCGGCAAAGGACAGAGAGGCCGGGTTGGCGTGCCGCGTGCTCTGTCCAACCCGGGTTTGCACGCCAAGCGGCGGTTTCCCGTCCGTCGCTGGCGAGGTATAAAGCACGTTTGCGGGCCCACTGCTCGCATTGTATACGCGCCTCGTGCTTCTTGGTGGCTGCAGGAAGAGGGCGCAGATTGCGTGCCCATATTGGAGCGCGACGTAGCACACCGCGATGCGTGTCGGTGGCAACTGTTCAGCGCTCGGTGTGATCGAGTGGTGGAGGCCGCGTTTCCCGCGTAATCAAATTTCGAGAGTGCCGCTTCCATGCAGTCGCCTCGGTCGCGTGAGGCTGAGGATGGAACGCACGTCGCGTAAGACAATTTTCTGCTCTCGGCGCAATTTCTAGGAAATAGCGCATGACATCGGTAGGATTCGCGTGGAGTCTATGCGCTTTGGGAAAATACACGACGTTTCTGGAGTGACATACGATATTCTTAGGGCGAGCATTGTGGTACTCTATGTAAATACTTTATTCGTACGCACAGTGAGAGGTATGTTTCTATGCCATTAAGAGATTGTATATCGGGACAGGATGAGTAAACTTTAATCGAGTGATCTCTAACCTCAATATACAAGTTTATTTTTTAAATATTTACAGTGTTATTTTGCTCTGTGTAAGCTCTAATAACCAAGTTTTTCTCGGTCTCAAAGCTCACGTTTTTGTTAACATCAGACGGTGCTTGTAAAAATTTCGGCGTAATTGTTATCCCGAAATAAGCTGGATCAACGTCGTACATTCTGTCATGTTTTTGCACCGTTCCTAAAGGTTACACTAGAAAAATTACTAAAGGTTAGGAGGAGCCCTAACTCGAAATTTGAGCGTAGCTCTACGCGAGGAGCTTTTGTTTCGGCAGCGCAAACTCCCGCGTTTGCCCGGTGCTTCGATGGCGCACGCCTCTTGACTCTGACGTTGACGGCACTGAGCTTCCGCTCGCCTAAAGGCAGCCGTAGACAAAGCGCTCGAACCTCTCGCGTTGCTCACTTTTTCGCAGCGAAATGGCGAAAAAAATGTGATCGGCAGGTCATGCACGTGGGCTTTTATACTTGACTCGACGAAGCCACGAGGGCAATCGCGTTGCTTCCATAAAATACTATACATCTTGCTTCGTGCATACAACCAAATTACAAATACCACAGAGTCGTTTTGTAGCCGCAATGTTTTTCCCTTCGCTCCTTCATATTTCACTTCGCTAGTTCTATCGGTTACGGCGAAGGACAACGGAATTAAGCTGACCCCCAACAAAAGAACGAGCACCTCTTCTTGTAAACCCTTCAAATTTTTATATCGCGGTAGCGCTGACAGCTAGATATGATAGCGTCTGATATTCCCGAAAAGTAACGGCGTCGGCCGACGATTCGCAAGTGCATGAAGCAAACTGAACTACGAGCGCCATCTGATGCGCAGAAAAAAAGCGACATCAGTGGGCGTGTCTCAACCTCCTCGAAGCCTTCCCGTTGGATGTGTACGACATTCAAAATGAACAAACAAAGCAAGTGAATTGACAACACAGCAGAACGCACCGGTATCGAATGCCCCGAATGAGCGCAGCCGAGGACACTCACACTTTCTTCGTTGTGTTAGCGTGATAAAGGTGCTGACGCAACAAAGAAATCAGAGAAATATTATCGTCTAATTTGCATACACAACAGATTTAAAAGGACACAAAGAAAAAAAAGAAAGCAATCTGACAACACGAAGATGCTCAAAGCCCGCCTACTCTTTCGGGAGGAGGGAATAAATAGAAAAAAAAAAAGAAGATCAGAGGATCTATATAGTGGAATGATGAAAGAGCAACAGATAGCGAGTGACGTCCAGGAGTGTGGTTTGCGACCAATTTGACGTAAAAGAGAAACGCAGATGGGTTACGAACGAAACGCCACCTAATCGAGATTGAAGTACCCCCTGCCTTCTTATCAGTAGCACACTTCCTCCACGTTGAGTCAAGAGACGTCAGTATTCTATCTACGCCGTAATTTGGACAGCTAAATAGTGGGCGCGTGTAAGCTCGAGACTTATTATGCGGTCGCGGTGTCTCGACAGCGACACGTATTGCGGAAGAAGAGGGAGGCCCGCCGTTCGAGCAGCTAAGACCACCGCGGCGCACACATCCCATTATCAAGCGCCATTAAGCCGGCTCCGTTCGAGTCGCCAGTAACTGGCCATTAATTCGGCGCCCAACAACTTGAGCCCGGTAAATCACTCGCGCCTGATTCACCTCGATTACGCGGCGAAGACTGCGCAAGCGAATGCGGCCACCTTATTAGCGTCTTTGGCAGACTGTGTAAGCCATTCGTTACACCGAAAAAGATAGCGCGGCTACAGTGTGCGCAGAGCTTAGCCTTTTGTGAGTTGTACGGAGAAGCGGCAAATATCGACTGCCGCCGAAATTGCTGGGTTTCGAATAATAGAGCGTCTCATTAAAAACCTTTTGTAAAACATTGCCGAAAGTTCAGCTGGTGTAATTTAGTAACTGCGCATACAACTACGATGAAAGCAGAGATCGCGATTTGCTATACACTCATGCGCAGGCAATGAAAGAGCCACTTTCAAGTGTGCACCGTCATCAGAATTGGGTGCCTTATTAGAAAACGTCACTTAGAGCTTTTTCGATGATGCACGGTATTGAAAATTCACTCGACTAATGTGTGAATGAAAAGCGCATCGGTGTCTCTAAGACAAGAGTCGGGAGAAGAAGGAGATTATTTATGAGGGTAGCCAGATGCTAAGAAATATTATTGTGGCGTGTCAGAAGCTTCATTGCAGCAGGATGCAAAATCTATAACTCAGAACGACGAGCAAAAGGAGCCGGACAAATTCCTGCAGTGTGTGCGAGATCAATGGGAGAGCGGTGAATTTCTTATAATTTAAAAGTGAGGTTGACCAATATTAGTGTTCAACATTTGTGAAGGAATAAATTTTAGTAACAAAAGGAAGAGAGTGAAGCGTTTATAATTGGAGCAGAATTAAATAAGTGGTTTTAATGAAAGTCCATAGTTCAGCATTTGGAAGGAGTTTTGAGAGACAGAGAGAGACAGAAACATGTGAAAAAAGCAGAAAGGTTAACCAGACACATGTTCGGTTTCCTACCCTAAAAAGATGAAGGGAAGATAAAAAATAGAAGAGAGGGAAGAAAGATACACATTATCACGAGCACACTTGCGGGAGCACACGCAGTTTACAGGTGGTCGCTCAGATTTGTTGTGTTCAGGTACTGCTGTAGCGCTTTAGTCGCTTTCTGTGCTATCAAAGCACACAACCTAAGCCCCAGAATCTTCTGCACAGAAAATGGTCTGTTTGTTCGAAACTATCCTGAGCTGGCATCGCTGTGTGACGTAGCGAGCGCAGCTGCACAGAACGTGTTTGATGGTCTCTTTCTTCAGCTCCGCAGGAGTCACATGTAGAGATGTCCGCTATGCCGATGAACAACGAGTATTTTTCTTTGTGTGTGTGTGAATGCAGCCCCCAACCAAAGAGGGCATAAGAGTGTCGCATCGGCGCGGGAAAGTTGCGATAATAGCTGTAGGTTAAGCCAAGGATCCAGTTTAAATGAGTGATGAAGTGATCGGGCCGCCATAGCCCATGCATATTTGGGCTGTACCTGAGAAGAAAGCCGCATAACCCATGCAATGTTGGGCTATGCTATATGACAGTGTCAATACTTGTTTATATAACACAAGTAGAGAGTAAGAACAGAGAGAAAAAAGTAGAGAGTAACTATTCGGAGAAGTTCAAGAGATTGCCGTGGTCTGACACGCTGAGAAATCGTGTAATCGGGACTGTGGATGGAGCCAATGTTTCGAAAAGTGGTCTTGTCCTCATCAAGTAAACAAGTGACATCTTTAGCGGTGCGTAAATATACTACACTTCTCACTCACTCCAACCACAAAGGCAGAGAGGAGAAGAGAGCAGCTGCGAACACGGACAGGAGGGTTACCACCGAGAAAGGTTAGCGTGTGAAATGGGGTGAGTAAGAAAGGAAGCTTTTATAAATTAAAGTAAACAAAGCTTGGAAGGGAAGGGGTGACGGGGTTGTATATGGGTTTGGCGCGCGCCCAAATAGAAGTAATTGAAGAAAGAGGGGGGGGGGGGTATTTGCAATTTTTCATAAACCTTCTGGCAGCTAGGCTTCACACCGTCATTGTGCTTCGCTAAGAAATACAACACACGTGGTCAGCAACTGAGTATGGAAATTTCATGATTGGAAGGGTCAGAAGATCTTTGATTGGTGGCTTAAATCTTTATGCTTGTATTTATCTATACTTACCATGTACTTTTTACCCACCATATATCATACCTATCATATAGCTACCATATACCCCACTTATATATATATCTACCGCATACCATATGCCTCCCATACACTGTCATATTTCGCCACATATGGTACCTACCATTTACCATACACTGACTGATTGTCTTTATGTACCTATCATTTAGCCGATTTCACCACTAACACGTCTGTTCAACGAGAAAAAAACAATGAACTAAGCCTCTATCTCGCAACGAGCACTTGCAGAAAGACTAGAACGCCCGAAAAGTGGCAGCGTGAGAGCTAATGAGCGGGTCGCCAACCACTCATTCGAGGGGTCGGAAAGAAAATGGAAATGCACGTAAAATAGAGACTCGTACAATGCGGGGCCGCTGGATACGCTGCCGTCTTTGTGTGAACTCGCGTGCGCGAATCTGAGGCACGCCCCGAGCTGTCACTTACAACATCTGTCCGTAAACTACTCGCCGTGGTTGCACACCGGCCGTCGGGCGCACGGGTGCTTCGTTCGGCGATCGTTATGCGGCACATAGCAAGGCTCTTTCCCCTCTTTGAGGGCAGGTAGCGTGCTGTTCTTCTTTCTTTTCTTTTCTGCAGAAGGCGTGGTTTTCAGCATTTGCTGCAGACACCCACGCAAGTACAGGCTGCGTTCATTGCCCCATGCCACTCAGAGATGCTCCGAGACACTCTTACCCTGCCAAATTGTATCTCTAGCGTTTGTTTGCTAGCTTGCTAGCTTGCTTGTTTGTTTGTTTAGTTTTTTTTTCGGCACAAATTAGTTAGCCACTGCTAGACGTTCCTTTATTGTCCCTGTAATAGTAAAATTGATAAAGTTTCACTCCGTTCCTCGGGGCGTATTTGATTCCTTATTGCTTTCCATGATCTCTTCAATTAGCGTCAAACCAATTTAATACCATCTGACAAAAAATCTCTTCCACGTTATTGCGACACTGTGGAACCTTTCTCTACAGCTATCTTAAATTATATGCACCACCACCATTGCGCTGTAGCAAACTTCAGCTACCAAACGTATATATTCTGTCTGGTCAAAACGGTTTATAGGAGTTGATTTCTCCATTATCTTTCTTCGCTTTCATCTTTCTTTCTAGTTGTGCTATTGGCATAGCTGTACCTTAGACGCCATACGGTTCCAGGGCACTTGGACCGCTTCCGTTACACCATTATTTTTTGGAAACTTTACTGCATTCTAGGTCGTTAAAACATGAACATGTCTTCCGAGTGCATGGCTGTTAGGCTGAAATTACTTAGACGGCAAGTGCAATTTATTAACACAATAAATTGAACCAGTGAAATTATTCAAAGTCTATATTTCCAGCCCATTCCAGTGGCCTCTCCGTCCGGCCGATGGCAATAAGTCTTCTCTTTATTTGTTGTACTTCTTGTCCTGTTTGTCTGTTGTCTACTATTGTACTGACTGTTTTGTCTAAGTAGTTTTATTTATTTGGGAGGTCATGGACGAACACTATCAGAGTCTCATATCTGGCGCAAACTTCTTGCTACATATAAAAGACACAACATTATAAGAAACGGAAGTATTCCTGAAAACACATAAAGATCGGCAAAACGAAGACCATACAATAGTAAAGAAAGTGTGATTGAGGCAGATGCTTTTCTAATTGGCATTGGTATGCCAAGGGGCGCAAGCTTGTCAGGAAGGCAGCGTAATTCTGTGGTAATGTCCTGTTTGGTCATCTCTCCATCCATATCAGTAGAGAATAAGCAAAGGAAAAAAAAGTGACATTCCAGGAGAACAATGGTTACAGCTCCTGTGATGTCTCGATATGCAGACTAGCCTATACTTCTTCTGAAACATCTTTTTTACACGCTTTCTCTCAGTGCCACTAAATTCTGTTCAGTTCATTTTCTTTTCTATGGGATTTACCACACACATTCAATAGGGTTGAAGCAGGAAAGCGTTGTAATTTTGACTGTTGTGGGGTCAAGTGCCCACCATCTCGACCCACTTATCCGAGTTCACTAGTAGTAAGCAAATAACGCAGCTGTTCATTTTCTAGACTCCTTACTGAAACTTCACGTATTCTCCATAAATCTTGCTATACGTCCAGCCAGCTCTCTAAGTTTGTGATAAAAGAATTCGTGGGACATGTTGTGCACAAAAATGGTTTCATATTTGGCTCCTGCGTGAGTGCTTTTTTTTTAAGATTCGTACGATATCATGAAAAATTAAGCTACGACTGCAAAGATCTGTCTTGATGCATAAAAAAAGTCGAATTTTTGACTGCTTTATTTTTAACGCAGAATTATTGTTATTTACTACCAGTCCACAAAGCGTCGCAAGCACCCAGTTGTCAAAATGAGGCTAACTGCGCGCAGTGAAACGTTAGCGTGGTCATCTAATATCAGTTGTGTGCGTATCTTCACTTAATTGGCGATTGACCGTAGCTCTACATAGTCTACAAGACCATAACCTATAGTCAAGGCACATGCCAAATAATAGCCAGAATAACTATAATACTCCGACTAGTAAAACTACCATTCCAGTATCGGCTGTTTTTCAAACGGGGACTTTCTTCGGGTGCATCGGAAACTTCACGTATACCATACATCGAAGCCAGCAAGAAAGGTCGTACCCAGTGAAATCAGAACTAGATAGGCGTTAACACTGTTTTGGCACGCTAGTGCAACTTTTTTATATGGAATTATGACGCACTAGACAAAATTTTCAGTGCCCCTTTTAATACGAAGCGCACAATCTTAATGACAGGCAGCTCACTTTTTCACCTGTCACCTTCATTCCATGCAGACGATGTAGGAGGGCCTCAGTAAGCTGCACCTTGACGTCGAGTGCAAATAATGCATCTCGAATTCACTTAGCAATGTGAGATTCCAACCATGCCGGAAAAAGCTATTCTACTATATTGCACACGATAGCGCTACGCATAGAATATTGACTCATGTATACGAGCTGTACGCCTAACCATGCACTTCTACAATGTTGTCGCCAGTGTGCAACATACTGAGTCTTTGCTCATAAATGAAAAGAAACGTTCAAGAGAGTGAAACTGTCACTTAGCCGTGATGTGTGGCCATCTGGCGAAAAAACTAGTACAGGTCACTATACATGTCTTGGGACGGGGCTTTCACAGATGGTGGACGCATCAGAATACTGTGGCAGAAGTCTTTCAATGAAATCATAGATGAAAAATATTCTACGTTATATTACTGTATTGATGCTTTTCAAGCGAGAGACTAAATGACTTTCCATGCCTGGGTTCTTTTAGTACAAAAATATGCAAGCATAAAGACACTGTTTCTTGCTAAATCTTTCTTTTCAGTTTTTAGAGCGAAATCTGTTACGAGATCAAAACTCTGGTCACGCGTGGCGCCGTAGTTGTCCACCGCCGCCGGTGTTCGTAACCGCTATCGCATATTAAGGAAGAAATAAAAACATCCTACCAAGGACACAGTCGGACTCGAACCCCGGTACGCTGCGTGCCAGTCCAGTATTCTAGCACTGAGCTATGCCGGTGCTTGGGACTTGTTCGCAATCTTGCTTTAGGCAGGCTTGATGTCTGAAAAGGCATCGCGTTTTTATGAGTAATAAAGTGCTTTAAAACAGCGAAAGAACAATCAGTCGTCGCAGAATGTGAATAGCGTAACGATTGGGTCGTTCAATGCTCCAAACCATTACAAAAGCTTATTTTTATTCACCTATCAATGCTGGCGCATACCCACTTCAGGCATAATTCCTCATCGTCGTCAGCCACTGCATGAAGAATCGGCACAAAATTCTTTCCAAGTGTTTAGTGGATGCAACGCTTCTCAGAAGAATGACAAAAAATAGTATAGCGAATGCTAGTATACTAACCAGAAGTATTATTATTAATGCCGTAGTGGGTACCTGGCAAGTGTGCTCGGAGCAGTTACTAAATGAGTGTTTAGAAAAGGCTTTGAAAGGCCGCTCTTCTAGCTTTCGCTGTGACTGTGCGGCGCCTTCCGCGCAGGCCTGGAGTTTTTTTTTTTTTTATAAAGCCTGCAAATATACTTGACGTAGTGAAATGGTGATAAAGTTCAATGCGCTTAGGTCGGAAAAAAAAAGAATTGCTAAACTTTATGCGAATGCTTTCCTTCTGCAGGCAAAAGAGATAAAAGGTGAAAGTATCAGGCTATAAAAGGTTGAATGAGAAAAACTCGAACTGTCGTCATGTGTAGTAATTCAACATTAACATTTCGGCTAATCGCTTTATGTATATGAAGGCGTTATTTGTGCTGATCTTGTAATGCATAGTGTTTAGGCCATCTATGAAATGTTATGCACTGCTTGAAATTTGCATAAGTTATGTTTGTTTTACCTCCATTTGATGCATCTCTTATTCTCTTATTAATGATCAACCGTGTAAACGAATAACTACTTAGCAATATATGCAAAACTACATTCCACAAAGGTGTAAAGTTTGTCCTTTGAAGTAACTTGAAGCCACCACTGCCATTATTATTTCATATCACGGGTTGTCGAATGGTGAAATCAATTCTGATTTCACGTAGTAAACAGCCGGTAATGACGCTGCTGATTAAAAGCCATGTTTTTCTCTGTCTATTTGTGTGAAACAACGATGTGTATCGAGTATATATTTTTTACGTAGAGTGTGATCAGGCGGAGAAGGTCGTGTCTGTATGTGTGTTTGCACGCGCCTTCGTGTTCGTATTTTTTTAAACATTTTTTATATCAACTGTCATGGCTCCTCGCCTGTATCCACCTAGGACACCAATGCGATACTATTTTTATTTGTTTTCTTCCCACAATCTCCACGGTCATCGTACCCGCCATCTCATCCACTGCAGAGTATACCATGCAAGCGCATAAACGTGGTTAATGACACTACTTTTTCATCATAAGTTTTCTTTCTCTCACTTACGTTAGTGTGGCAGAACATATCTGCTTTTTCCAGAACCCTAGTACCAAGCAAACTTGCGCATATCACTAACCATGATTACAAAAGTTTTAAACCGCAACTTCGCATCTTGTGAACTGAGAACAAAAGTCTCTCTTTTAGAAGTTTCTCGCATAACTTATAGCCCCTTCAGCTGAGTTCGGTCTGTAGCGAGAAACACCCTATTTACACGAGTTGATGGATCACGGATATCTCAAGTAGCGCCAACGCTCTGCATTATTTCTTGCGACACAGCCTCCTCGATTCACACACCAATGTTCTCCGGTACTTTTTTTTTTTTACTGTCATCAGCTTTCAGACTGCAGTGGTCTACCGCGCGAAAAATATTGAGGGGGGAAGGTTGTACGGGGAGCTTTTTCCTATTTCGGCTATTGGCTATCCCAATTTTGTGGGAGCGCTTCTGAAGCTAGATTAAGATTGAAAAGAAGTTGAAGTGTCATGACCAGGCGTTGAGTGCTGCCAGAGCATATATATATATATATATATATATATATATATATATATATATATATATATATATATATATATATATATATATATATATATATATATATATATATATATATATATATATATATATATAATCACCGGTGCAGTGAGCGAATATCTGAAGCAAGACGTACTGAACCAACCGAAGTGGCGATACAGATATGAAAGGAAGCTTTTAAGAGCCATTTTTATTTCAGCACTCAGAAAACAAACAGTGCTGAAATAGATGAAATTTTAAGAGAAGTACCATCGAAGCTTACCTTTAATGACCCATTCTTGTAACATATACGTAGCCTGCGTCTATTCCAGCTCTATCACCGTGAAACAATTCATGAGCAGTTTAACTCACAAACCGCGATTATGCATGAAGTTGTAGCTATGTCGAAGTAAAAAAAGAATATATACATTTTGCCAGTGCCGTTTTGTTGAAAGCAAGTCTGTTTAATTTTCCTTGCTTATTTATCAATTACAACTGAAGCCTTCGTAACATACAAGTGAGCTCACCTTTTCGGAGGTCAGTGATTCGATCCCGGCCGCAACGGTCGCATTTCGGAGGGGGCAAAAAGCTAGAGGCCAGTGTACTGTGCGGTGTCAGTGCACTTTAACAGACACGAGGCGGTCGAAATGTCTGCAGCGCTCTATGACGGTGAGCCTCATATACATATCGTGGTTTTGATGCGCAATACCGTGGATTATTATTATTATTATTATTATTATTATTATTATTATTATTATTATTATTATTATTATTATTATTATCATCCCCTTAGGTCTTACTATAATTTTATCAGGTCGTCCTTCAGCCGCTTACTGATCTTTTTGCGTACGACCAACAATATTTCTTCCATTTACAAAAAGCTGCGTTTACAGCTTTCACAGCACTGCACGCATTTAGCAACAGCCTGCACCCGTAAACGGGACTCTGAGATCTCAAGCATCCGTGCGTGAGTATCCAGAGTGCAGCTCTGGATACGCGCATGCCCGTCCGCGTCGAGTGACGTTTCGCCGGAAGATGATGAACTGTCGTCGTAGGCCCGTCTCGCAGAATATCGACACTGGGCGGTTTTAAGATGACCGCCTAATGGGAAAAAAATCCCGGCGTTCTGGAAAAGGACGGAAGCCGTTCTGACGACACAGCTGCGCCCATTGTGTCTTATACAACTTTCTTGGCCAACCCAGCGGAGGAAAACGCTGAGTGGATTTTGATCAGTTGTACTGTTCACATCCGAGTAAACCAGTATTGTGTGCACCCTTGTTCGGAGTGATCCGACTATTTCATCTTTACGAACTTATAGTAATGTTCTAAATGGTTTGGTTCGCTTCGGGTAAACGCGTTTTGCGGCAACTTCAGTGGAATAAAAGGTTTGCAAGTGGGAGATTTTTCATGGCCTTCACGAAATGTAAATATTTTAGAGCAAACATACTGATTATATAAATAAAAGCATGTTTATTATTGCATGTAAACAAAGAACGCCTTTCGCGGCATGCAGCACTGCCACATAGTTGATTGCTCTTTACTGGAAATTAGCATAATCGTTTTCCCCCGTTTAAGCAAGATTAAGGTTCAATGCTTCAGTATTTTATTCGTAGTGGCAATCAACTAGAAGAACCTACATAATCCTAATCGTGGGCTTAAGATTTTGGCGAAAAATTCTACTGATAGAAGAAGTTCAATTCGTATGTCATGAAATGTCACCCGAAAGCTAGCTTTTTTGAAGAAATAAGTAAAGTTTGCAGCGCAGCTTGACACACACGCGTGTACATTAGCGGGAAAGCTTCGTTTCATGAATCCCAAATAAATGACCATTCATGTTTTCCCGAATTCATTGTGCGCACCCGGAACGCTTTTTACAGTGGTGATATGTTGCGTGCGAGTTAGGCTTTGATATCACACCTCAGTGTTTCAACTTAGGTTCATACGAGGTTCATTTTATGTATTTTGATAAAAATAAAAATAAACGAAAGCATTGCTGTCAACGTAACTTGGCGACGGCTACCCCTTTCCACTTGATTGTTACAAATAAAGAATGAAAAACAAGATAGCATATACACATATATAAAGTTGTACATAGGCGAGTCCAAAAGTTCTAACTTAGAGTAGATGAGAACAAAACAACAAGAAAATAATTATTATGGAAACATTTGTAAAGATGTTTTTTTTTTGTTCTCATATATTGTCATCTACAATAATTGAGCGAGAAATGTTGATCGAGAGTTTTTTAGGCTTGGATAAGTCCAGTCAATCACTGTTGATAATTTTGAAGTACGAAGTTTCTTGCAAATCTTTGTCTGCAGAGGAAAAAAAAAGCGAAGAACGGAAAAACTCAGTACAAAATTCAGCGATATGTTTTTTGCGCATTGCAGAACTCGTTTCTCAGAGCTAATTTCCGCCTGTTGCCCTATTTTCAGATTCTGCGACTGACAAAAGAAGCACAGGAAACCTCCAAACCTGCAAGGTACGTGAAGTATTAGCCATTTTCATAACGTTTTATACTCAAGTACACTGCTTTGCGACCAGACAGCAATGTAACGGCACTTTTTTTTTTGTCAGAATGTTCGATTCTTATTCATTTAACAACGACTTGTTCTGTTAATGATTTTCTTAGCTAACATTTATTTATCTAACAACATTTGTATTGGCTTTTTATATGTATTACTGCCCTCTATTATGCCTCTGGCACTGAGAGTAATTCTAATAAATAAATAAATAAATAAATAAATAAATAAATAAATAAATAAATAGGTATTACACCCACCTCAGATCTCTTTGACATCTCCCGACTAATAAAAAATGGATTAATGCTTGAGTCAGTCGGTTGGGGGATGTAGCTAGAGCACGGAGAAAGAATAGACCGTGAGCTAGGGTCACGACAAAAACCGGCTAGAATCGATGCCAGTACGCGCTTGCATTCCCCACCAGCTTAAATTCAAGCAAAGCCGTCGACGCCATGCTGCCTTTTAAGCAACAATCGGTACTTCTGAGAACACTGCAGCAGAATAAGTGAACCACTTTCTGCACCTGTCTACTCCTGCATGGCGTCGCTGACGCAACTTTTACGTGAAATCTGCTGCTGTGACAGGTATGCAAACAGATAAAAGGACTTTATCTAAGCTTTTGTGGTCAGTATAACCCAATGTATAGATATATATGTGGGGTTTAACGTCCCAAAACCACCATGTGATTTTGAGAGACGTCGTAGTGTAGGGCTTCGGAAATTTTGACCACCTGGGGTTCTTTAATGTGCACCCAATTCTGAGCACACGCAAGGCGTAGAGTTTTATGAAACCTTATCGAGACCAAAAAACATAATTTGTGTTTTTTTCAAGTGTTCACACACCATGATGACGCAATCTTTATGTGTAGTCCCAATGGAAAGATTATAATCACAACTAACAGACAGTGATGCCAAGCGAAGTGTAAGGGAAGCTATTAGCATAAAAAAAAATTCCGCCATATCCACGAAGTGAATGATGATGAGTGGGCGAAGCTCCGGAGGTAAACCTGGTAAACCATGAATCCTCTGTACATTTTGCCCACTCGATTTTATTACATCGCTTCCCCTAGAGTACGTCGCCGCACTAAATCGAACGATTGCCTTCAACCAATGACACGCGCCATATGTGACATCATTCCTATTTTATAAGATCTCGCGTCTTTCATCAACTACAAGTACCGCTTTCTAGTTTATAACATCTTGCATCTTTTCATCATCAGCTACAAGTACCACCATCTAGTAAACACTACAAGAACTAAACGAGAGGTGGCTACATACAGGAGACGGTACCGCCATCTAGTGAACACTGCAAGAACTAAACTAGAGGTGGCTACATACAGGGGACGGTACCGCCATCTAGTGAACACTGCAAGAACTAAACTAGAGGTGGCTACATACAGGCTACAGGGGACGCACAGCCCATGCCCTAAGGAGCTTCGCCCCTAAAAAGCGAGGCCTGTCCGGAAAGCCCAGCACAGTGACAGCGAAGCTAGAAGAGTGGCCTTTCAGACTCTTCTAAACACTCATTGGGTAACTACTGCAAGCACACTTAGTCGATGCCCACTACGGCATGATTACTAAAAAAAACCTTGCGTAGGAGGCCGGCATTCGCTATGTTATTTTTCGACATTCTTTTGAGAAGCGTGGTATCCGCTAAGCACTTTCAAGGAATTTTGTGCCAATTGTTCATGCAGTGGCTCATGACGATAAGAAATTATGCCTGAAGTGGGTATGTGTCACAGTTAATAGGTAAACAAAAACAAGCTTTTTAATGGTTTGGAGCATTGAACGACCCACTCGTTACGCTATTCACATTCTGCAACGACTGATTGTTCTTTCACTGTTTTAAAACGCTTTAGAAGTCGTATTGACGCGATTGCTTTCCCTACATCAAGCCTGCCTAAGGCAAGTTTACCAATAAGTCCCAAGCACCCTCGTGGCTCGTTGGTAAAATGCTGGGCTGGCACCCAGCAGACTCGGGCTCAAGCTCCACCGTGTCATCAGCGCTAGCTTTTTGTTTCTAATTTAGTGCGATGAGGCGGACAACTACGGCGTCACGCGTGATCCGAGTTTTGATCTCATAACAGCTTTCGCTGTAAAATTTGTGGTCACACGTTCGGTTCCCGCCGGTGACAAGTTATCTTTTAGTCCTCTCTTCTTGCTTCGCATTTACATTACAATTTCTTTAACATCAAACAAACTTACCTTGCCATCATTGTCTGTTAGTTACCGATATAACAGCGTGTAACGGAGCATGATCCTTTAAGTTTACTCTTCCTTCGCTCCCTTTCGAAGAAGGCATTTGTTTTATCTTGCCCTCCTTCTTTGCCAGTGTCTTTAGCTTTTTAGCTAATCGCTGAACTCTGTGAGAGTGGACGAGTAGGTGCAGTGTTCATATTCAGGTCCATGGTATTTGTACGGTACCGTGAAAGCTAATGAATTCGCAGAGGAAATCTCTCCGGAGGAACCATTAACGTGTACTCATCCTGCATCCCTGTCATTCTTGTCATTCGCTCTTGTATTACGAGCATAGGGGACGTGTAAAGCGCGGAATGACGAAGAATATTTTTAATGCGAGTTCACTACGAGTGGTCCCAAAGTGCAGAATATGTATATATGTTATAATCGATGTGGCCCATTTTTTTGCTCCTAACAGTTTTCGTGAACGTAAAGAAAGGACAAACACGTTACAGAAATTGTGTGGTATGTGCAGCATTAAGCTGCCCGAGTTGTTGACGTTATGCATTTTTTGGTATATCTGTTGAAAAGCACGTATGGTGCTGCTAAGATAGAGAGAGAGGGAGAAGCTTTTGTTCATGCAGGCTGAACTCTGTGGCGAGAGATGCATTGTTCACATCCAGATAACCATTGATGATGTACTGCGAGCGCGCACTACAAAAACGAAAAGCAATTTAATTGCGGGGGCAATGTCCGGTTGCGTAAAGACGTTATAGTCGCTGTAGCATCGGAGGAGAGGAAAGAGGCGAGGGGTGTCTATTTCCTTTGTTTGTTTGTATCACTGTAGGACATTAGTTGCTCAGGCTTGTAAAAATGTGACTGTATTTATTTCCTCTTTGTTCAGGAGCAAGATAGCTGCTGTTAAGGACTGTTTATAATATTTTGTAAACTTTACCTGTGCCTGAAAGATGAAGGGAAGACGAGAAAGAAAGGTGTGGGAAATACAGTGAGGTTGATGGGAAGGGATCTCTAGTTGACTAACCTGTGCCTAGAATGAGGAATTCAGTATGCAGGAAGAAAATAGGGTAGGAGCCCCTGAACTCTCCAGCAATTTCTTGCAACCATGACAATGGTCAAATATTATCCAGAAACATTATCCAAGCAGAGTCTATACCTGCAAGCTCTGTATTATTCAGCGAGGTAACCAAGCTCCTTTTTTTTAGATTAAGCTGCGAGCTCTCTCGATAGCACCGGCCTGTTAATAAAATCATGCGGCGCAGCCACGACTCTTCTATTCACGTTAGAACCATGGTGAGGCTTTGCGCGAGAGGGCTTTCATGCGCATGCTATTTTTGACTGCAACGTAAGCGGTTCTGTGAGTTGGCACTATTTTCTGTGGCACATCGGTGAGCCCACCAACTTGTCTATTAGCTTTGACACTACGGCGGGGTTTCAGTGATACTGTATAGACAGCAAACCATGCGTCGGACTGACTGACCTGCGCGCCCAGCCCCGAGCAGGTCCGCGCCCAGCCAAGCTAATTAGTTTGTTGGGGAGTCGGTGTGGAACGCCGACGTGCAGCCCGCTCGCCGTCGGTGGCCTAATGGAACCGTGCTCTTCTTTTTTCCTCTCTGCATACCGACCTCTCGCCTCACACAGCGCTTTCTATTTAGGGCGTGGTCGTGACCGCTGTACGCAAACCTCGCAGAAACGCGTCGCTTGGAAGCCGCGAACTGAAGAATAAAACAAAGCATGTAAAGGTAGACGACAGGTGTCTTTCTTATATGCAATACCACTGCTCTCTACGTTATAATACATGTGCTACTTCAACTGTCTTGGCATTGTCTTGTGACATATTGTGGTTGGTTGTCATTCGATGATAACCGATTGTGTAGTTCTTAAAAACAAAGCTGGCTGACAGGAAGACTGTGTATTGCATCTTCACATCCTACACTGCGCACCGTTCCAAATCATGCCCAATTATTGATGCGCCACCCAGATGCATTTTTTCGTGAAATTTATAAGGCAACGCTATTGGCAAATTACAAACGCTACATTGCCTATTTATGGAAATTTTTGTGTAGGGATAATTTCATGTGCCTAAGTTCACGTTTTTTTGTGTGTTTAATGTACGAGAACGTCGTTCTGTCCACTTAATGAACTCCTGTATGCTAAACCTACATATGCTAAATTAACACTCTTACAACCGGTCTCTTTATTCATTGAAAACATTATGAGTGTCTGCCGTTACAATAACATGCAAGTACATTCCTGCGTGAGGGTACAAGTAGAATGGTGGAGTGAAAGTCAAGAAGAAACAAGTATGCTTTATGTGGCACCAAACATGAACCCCGAGGCTCCTTTTGTTTTACAGCCGCTACAAAACGACCTATGTCGTTCTCACAGAGGCACCGCGTGTAAAAACAAGCCATCGTGAAAAACCTGTGCGACGAGATTTCACGCTCCGGGAGCATGCCAAAGAGGTGCGCGTACTGAGAGGCAACAAGAGAAAAAAAAAAGCATGCTTATCTTGAGCAGTACGAGCCGCAGTTGCAACCTCGCTCAGTGAGCGCGTCTGGTGGCACCGAGACCGCAGTGAGCTGCTGTGTGAGAATTGATTGGAAGCGAGGTGGGAAGCGCAGCACCTGTCTAAAGAGAAGCGGCAAACCTAACTCCGCTGCTTCGTTCTCCCATTCCATAAAGACCCCCTACGTCATCCACCCCGCGCCATACGTGATCTTACTTTTTCGCTTGTTCAGCTCCGCAGCGTGTTCTCACAGTCCTGATTTACTTGATTCTTCCCTGCCACCCTCGTCGTGGGTTCAACCTCATATTTCCTCCATTCTCGCTCTTCCCTAGCTTCTATTCCTTCTGTTTTATTTTCAAGCTTCATTTGATGGAGCGTGCCGTTATCGACAGTCTCGTAGGTTTCCTGAACTCCGTGGGCCGCGCAGAGTCTATACTAAGTTTCTGTTTCGCGAAACAGCAGCGAAGAAAAGGAACAAGGAATGATGTGGCAGGCAATCGCGCACCCCGACAGAAATTATGGCTGCAAGAAAAGTTCCGCCCCTGTTTTCTTTTGTTTTTCGGCGACATACAAGAAACACGCCCTGCAGCGGCGCGATTCCTTTCGCCAGACGCGCAACGCCGCAAACCCGCGAGCTCATTGCGTCCTTTTCTTTTTTCACCTGCCCTTCCGTGTCACCGACGAAAAACGTTCGCTACAACACCGGGCACAACACGCGCTCAATGAGAGGTGCGTGCTCTCGCCACTGAGCCGCATGGACGCGACTGCGAGCGCGAAGCTCCATGTATTATGTATGGACGCTCGTGTCGTTCTCGACGTTTCTCGCCGCTCCCACGGCGCCCGCTCTGTGGAGCGCCACTCGTGAAGCTCTTTCCTCCTCTCCCGCGGCCCGAACACGTGTGAGATGTAGGAGAAAAGCAGCGCTCGTACATTTCGCATGACGTGTCGTTTCAGTTTGCGTTTCCAGCACGCGCGCGCTTCTGCGCTGCCGCACGTATTCATCAGAAGGCGTGGTCTGGCGCGCCGGCCCGACAGACGTTTCTCTCGCTCTTTCTTCTCGTCACTTCACCGGGAACTTCTTTCAGTTGCTGCCCCAACGCCTGCAATTACGACCCATCTGCATAAAAACCCCCGCACGCTCCGCGTCTATTCGTAATGAAAGAATCGACGTCTGACGTTAGTGTCCGAGAAGTGAATACCATCTGGGAGAAAAGAGCACTTAGAATGGATAGCAGTAGTGAGTTCATGGCTCAATATTTTAAAATAATCAACTGCTCTGACACGAAAAAGCAATATTTCCCACCTAGGTCTCTATCATGATGTGTTCCGTTCTTTTGGTGCTAATAAAATTTGTCGTACATCTACAGCGACCCACTCAACCAGCAGCTCCAGCGTGATATTGTAAGTTTTTTTTCCAATTTTGCATAAGGCAACGCGGACGCAGCTAACAAAAAAAAAACATAGTCGGGAGGACAAAAAAATGTGTAAATTGCCGCCTACGTAACAGGCTTGAATGGAAGTGAGGAATTTTCGGTAGCCTGTTTTATAGGGCATTTTAGTGAAGCCGAGTTGATTGTCTTTGTTCGTCAAACTGGACTTCCAGTAAAAGGCAACATGCGCAGTGTTTTCGTGGCTTTTGTGGCAGACATATAAGCTCCCGGGATTGTCTACACTTGATTGATACGTGGGGTTTAACGTCCCAAAACCACCATATGATCATGAGAAACGCCGTAGCGGAGGGCTCCGGAAATGTCGACCACCTGGAGTGCTTTAACGTGCATCCAAACCTGAGCACGTTAAAGAACCCGACACTGTCGACACTTACATAGTCGACACTTACAGCTACTGAAAGCATACACTAAACTTAATCAACCCATGCATGACATTGCAGTTCAAGCGTCCAACGTAACTGAACAGCATCGACACATCGTTTAGAATTTGATGTAAAGAAACAAATGTGTGCATTGCAAAAAGACAAAAAAAAACGCGAGTGTCAACATTTGAAGACGCGCCATAGCGCATAGATGATGATCACGTGTTGCGTTATTTCGCTTGTTTACCGTTATTTATAGAGACGAAAATGCCCAAAGCCCGTGTACCTTGATTTAGGTGCACGGTAAAAAAAAAAACTCATATGCTGAAAATTCCAAGAGCCCTTCACAACAGCGTCTTTCATAATCTTATTGTGGTTTTAAGACGTTAAACCCCGAATATTATTATTACAACTGGTGTTTCCTTTTCGTTCAATAGAAATAAACAAGAACAGCAGCAATATATCATATGAACTTTTCATTATAGGTAGAGAAACAGGGCTTGCAATGAGCCAATAGGGCAGGAAACCGGTTGCTTGCACCAGCTTAACCTCATCACGTTTTCTTTGTAATCTGTTTTTCTCTCTCCCACTCTTTCTCTTAGTATAGGTGCGTATACAGGAATGTTTTTGTCCAAATACTCTCCATTTGTATTGTATTATTCTGAAACAACATACCCTGCTGCTCAGCGGTTTCAATGAACATTCTGAGAGCGCTTACCACGATGGGCCCAATGGCATAGCCGCTACAACCTAAAAAACACGGGAACAAGTGGACTAAAGAGAAGTCAAATTTATGATGTAAATGCTGTCGCAGCGAAATGTTCCCGGTCCTATGTCATGCCACTTGAGCACTGAAGATTTTGCGACGAAATCACACAACCTTCAATCAACCTCATGAACAAAAATGTTTCGCCGCATAAAGCATATTTGTGTGGCGAAGCACGCTTTACAAAGAGAGAGGAACGTTCAATTGCACACAATTTTCCTAAGCGGGGATTTTGGTATTAGAAAGGGGAAAAAATAATCATCCCAGCGTTTTGTATTGAAATCGAATGCATAAAAATGCCACATATGAATTTATGACTACGCTGACTGAAGACTACATATGATAAATTACGCCCCGGTAAAAAAGGGTAAAAAAGCGTTAGTCTTGCAAGCGCTACTAAAATCGGCTTATTGTAGTAAGTTAGGCTGTGCATCACATTGCTAAATATCTTATTTAAACCCATGGCAATGTACCAATTGTTAGCAACAAATTTCTTGTGGTCTCGGATGTGTTTTTCTGAAGGATATTCACTGACATGCCAGGCAACATCTTCTCACTCAGCAACAACACACGGTCTCTGTGATATTAACAAATAAATTAATATGGGGATGAAAGGCAGGCCGCTTCAATTTCTTTAATTCAGTTGAAAACATCAGTTCTTCATGCACTACTATCATTGAACACCCTTTAGTGTTCGCTTTTTCTCCCGCTGCTTATGAGCTAATACAATTTTTTTTCTAAAATCTGTTTACAGCCTGAATGGTGACTGCAATAATTATATTCACGGCTAAACATTATCTACTATTTCCAGATAGACCAGAGAGTTGGGCGCCGAGAAAAAAAAAGATAAGAAAACATGCTGAGGCAAGCATCGTTGTGATTACTAGATTTGCTGAGGCAGGTGTCTTGTCTTTACGACAAAGCCAACTCAACATTTTCGTTGGAGGAGCGCTTCTGGTCTTTTTATTGCCCGTTGTTTTTATTCGCTTACACTTTGTTCCGAGTCAAACCATTTCTTTCTTGTAGTACTCGGGTGAGCAAAACGCGCGCGCATGTCGTCGTCGTGCGTGCGCACGAGCGAGATATCCGGGCTGTGGGCGGGCCGCGCGGTTGTAAACGTAAACGGCGCTGTTCGCCGCCGCCAACGTCTCTCCATGCGCGCTGACTCGACTGCGCGCGATCCTTGCCTTGCCCCTTTGGTTACTGCGAGACGACAGCCGCTGGAAGGCGCGAGCGAGTTATGTGCGTCCATTCTTTCTACACAATCTACTCCACGCTGCTCCTAGACCACTCGCTCGTGCTTGCTCCCTGCTCAGCTCGTTCCCATAGTACGTCTCGCTAGAACTATGCAGCGTGGTGAAAGCTGCGGAGCTTCTAGGGTAGTCTTATATGCGTAGCTTAACGCAGTTGTCTTACTGTTTATCGTTAGCGAGTGGAAGTGCCGTAACAACAAAGATCTAAGATACACAATACCAGAGCTGTGTGTTTTCTGATACATTGCATCTTCAAGAGCCCGCTGAACCCACAGAGACAATTCATGAAATGATGAAGCTAAAATTGTCTTTAATGGCTAAAAGAAAAAAAAAACTAGGTGTGATTACCACACCGCATCACGTAACCACTTCAGCCGTCTGCTACGTTTTCATTTCAAACGTATTCTTTCAAGCCACTCAGGTAACCGTACGGTGTGCATTAGGCCGACCTGAGGGACACCCAAACGACCAAGCGCTCGTGATGACTCCAGTGCGTTTTTATTTTCGCTTGCTGGTTTAGCTGATAGTTTCACATTCTCGCTCGAACGCCCCCCGGATTTCAACAGCTTACATGCACGAGCGTAATCTTGCGCTTCATAAACGGTCCCAAGCCACACCAAGCACTGCACCGTTTTAGTCAAACCTGGTTCACCATGGTTGCCTTCTCCTTTCGTGCGGGTGAATCCCGGGAAATCGAGAAGAAATAAAAAAATAAGCTATACTCAGCAATATTAAATCGGGAGTTGGCCCACAAGCATTTACCATTACTCCTCCTTGTTTGCTTCCTATTTCAATTTGCTTTCTTTCATCCAAGCGCATAGGAAGTAATGCCTCGCGTGTTGAATGTTTTCTCTCTTCACTGTCAGCCTCACAACCACTGGGACGTCGTTCTACTCCAAGTGCTCGACAGGGAAGCAGCTTGAACTTATAACATACGCTCACCGCATGTTTTCGTTCTCGCATGGCAAAACACATTCGTTTATTTGCTTATTTTTCGGGAGAAGCGGTATACGATGATTCACAGTTGTTATTTTTTTTCTCTCCCTTTACCTCCACAAAAACCCGTTCTCTGTTTCTCGCGCCTCCGGGAACGCAAGTTGCCTCGCTTTCATCGGAAGCTTTATGTTCAGCCGGTGGTTCTTTTCTGAGGTCTACACTCTTTCCGCTCCCTCTGCATCCCCCGAGAGGAGGCACAGGCAGATAGGAGGTTGGGTTCTACGCGTCGCTTGTTTATTTGCCTCGCCTCTTGTTTGGCAGAAAAACAAACCAAACCGGAATTGCTTTACGGCTGGTGCATTGTTTATCGGTGATACGTGCAGCTACTTATTTGTTTTAGCTACTGCCAACGATTGCCCGAAAGACGACTGCCAGCTCTTTCGCGAAAAGCGTAAGAAATGCTGCCAGAGATGCATTTGGCTTCCCTTCGAGTGCTTCCGTTACGCCCGTGTACGCCTACGCAAAACAGCTGTGCTTACACATGTCTTCGAACGCTGCTTCACTCGGTTCTTGTGAGACTCCGCTGCTGGTGGATGTATGCGCAGAGTGTTTTTTATTTCTTTTTATGTGAGTCTCCTGGCGGTTGCGACCCTTCTCTGTAATCGGCCGAGACGTCCTTCCGACTTCCTGTCATGCGAGCAGGAAGTGGCTGTCTTCGAAGTGTGTCGCTCGAAAGTGAGTAAAAACGCTTCATAGCCAACTGCTTCTTTCACTTCACTTGTCTTCCGAATGTGGGACACATGAAAGCGGCGCAAATAAAGATGCGGCTGACGGCGTCTATCGCCTTTGTTTGTTTTGTTTACTATTTCTCTGTTATTTTATTGCCTATTTGAGACACATTCACTTCAAATTCATACATATTCACTCAAAATCTAGTTCACTGAAATACGTTAGAAAGTCTATGATACTGTACGCATAAACCATTTCACAGTGATAAATATCTTGCAAAATTATTGATTGCCTTTATCTTCTTCATTATTGGTCAGCAAATAGCACTTTCTGAAGCAGAGTTGAACGAGCAAACAACGGTGCTTAGTGCCCCGCCGCGGTGGTCTAGTGGATAAGGTACTCGGCTGCTGACCCGCAGCTCGCGGGATCAAATTCCGGCTTCGACGGCTGCATTTTTGATGGGGGCGAAAAATGCTGTAGGCCCACGTGCTCAGATTTGGGTGCAGGTCAAGGAATGCCAGGTGGTCGAAATTTTCGGAGCCCTCCACTACGGCGTCTCTAATAATCATGGGGTGGTTTTGGGACAATAAACCGCATATATCAATCAAACATCAACAGTGCTTAGTGCAAATAAACTGTATAACAGCTTTCCAAAGAATGTCCAGCATTAGTCACAAATTCTAGGGTCGCAGCCTCCAATGAAGACCTTCGGGCACGTTGGCGGACAGCGCTGCTCAGTTCAGGCCTGGACAAGCAACTTTGGGTGATTCAGCAGGCCAATGAAGCTGCCGGGAGACATGGTCTCTGTGCTAGGTCTTAGGTGGGAGCCCAGCCCAGCAATCTGCCGGAAATAATAAAGTTTACCCCCTCTCTCTCTTTCCAAGCGGTGCGCATCTTATGAAATTAACACAGGGGCGACGACTATTGCCAGTTGAAGACATGTCCTTCCAATCGAAATATGTATAGTCCATTTAGCCATTAATATCTCACTTTTGTCGCATCATGAAACTCAGAACAATGAAATGTTCCTGTTGTTACATAGCTCTATGAAATTCATATCTTAATAAAAACTTAAACAAGGGTAACATTAAAGGACAATCAACTAAGCAGTTTTCTGCGATGTCGGCCAGTCTAGAATTCGTGGTCACGCGGTCTAAAACAAATAAAAAGGCAGTGTTATTGCGCGACAAATATACGCGTGCTCCTTAGCAACTGAATGAGCGCCGAGCGCCGTCTATAGACATGGTACGACATAATGGAGACGACTTTTGAGATCTAACGGTTGCTGCAGTTTTACGAATTTAGTAATGACAGCAGCAGGTTTTAGTAAGCGTGTTACATTAAAATCCTTCAATACCTAATCCACAGAGACGACGATGTTTCTCCTTGTATAGATAGCGCCTTCTTTACTAGCAGTGTACCGTTATTGTTCCCTGTTATGAAGTCTTTTCCCGCGCTTGTCATTCGAAAATGGCTCCCGCATCGGGACAGTCGACACCACAACCTGTGACCACTGTGGCAACGAATAAAAACATATCTTTTGTAACTGCCTATAGAGTTTAGGAGGCCACGACTATGACTTCACAAGAAACTCAGCAAATTAGGTAATCAACTTCTGTCAGAGGAAAAAAAATTACAATATCGACAAAATGCAGCGTCACAGAAGAAGGGCCTGCAAACGCTACTGCGTTTTTTGCAATTGATTGGCTTTTCTTAGTCGTTGTAAACAGAATGCCATTCCTATGTGTGTTTTCGTTGTCGGCTGAGTGCACATGCGTTTTTTCTCTCTCTCTTTACACCCTCTTTCTTGCCCCTATTTCCCCACCCTCAGTGCTGGGTAGCAAACCGGATGCCAACTGGTGGTTAATCTCCGGCCTCCCTTTTCTCTCTCTCTCGCTCTCTCTCGCTCTCTCTCTCTCTCTCTCTCTCGTATGTTTTTTTTTTTACATCAGAGGCTCAATTCACAAAGCCTTTCGTTCGTATGCGTTTTTTTTAAGCCTTAGTATGCCGCTTTTGTTAAATACCGGTATGTGTAAAGCGTCAACGCTGGTTGAAAATTTGTCATCCAAACTATTCTATCCTAAGCTGTCACAGCCAGGTTTGCATACAAGTTTCTGATGCGGAAATTTGGGCATTCTATTGCGGCCAGTGACAGGCTGTGGTTACACTTTACTCTGCCTGCGCCAAGGAAAGACCTAGATTCCGCCAAGAAGGCCACGTTAAGCCCTCGATATCGACCAGCTTGCCTTTTCCTGAAGTTTTGCACGGTTAGCGCAAACTTCATTCATTAATACCAGCCCAGATGCTGTCTTAACGAAACTTGTGGTTCGTAGAAACCTTGTAGCCGAAGGGGTGCTCGTCATATTGCGTCGGTAGTGGTTTACTCTCAACTACTTTATCTTGAATGTTATTTGTTATTGCAATATTTTCCCCGGAGGAACGCGTGTTTGAGTCCATACGAGTATGTAACAATCCTACTTCCCACTAAGTCACAGCCACATCAGCGTTGAACTAGACAAGTCCGCTTGTTGAAATATTGGCTGCAGCGACACCCTGTGATCCAAAGATTTTTAATCACTTCAGGATCGCATATTGCTCTAGACTTCTACATTGTTTACATTCCTATTTAGGTCTAGGAACCTTACCTACACTGCATACAGCAACCAGACGAACCGGTGGACGATTAGGAAGAATTATAAGGTAGAAGAAAAGTAGCAAGCTTCGGAAACAATCACCCCCTGAAGAAGAGACGGAATCGCTCTCTAGATGTAGAGGCAGTTTTAAATATTAGAAACGAGAGTAAAGTGCCTGTTAATTCGTATTACGAATGATGTATTTTGGAGATATGTAGTACATACTAATCGTTTGTTGCTATATGGGCAGTTGAGGCAACAGGACATCAATGCAATAAAGATGGAAGACAAGAGAAAGAGGAAAGGCTGAGAGAGAGGAAATGTTGATCACTTGGGCGTAACCGGCATGCTACGCTTCACAGAGGGAATAAAAGGGGGGATTTAAAAAGAATAAAGAAAGTCAGGAAGAGAAGGCAAGCCCAAACACATAACGTCGGAGAGCAGTCTTGCACGGTATACGGCACCATTATGAGTCTACAGCCACTCGGGCAAGTATGTTGCCCTTATGAATTTCAGCAATACCTTAGTTGCTTGAATCGTCAAGGAATTTTCGGGAAGGGTATTGTGATCTATCTGCCTAGGTGCCTTTTCTTGGGTGGTACCCTGTTTTTAGATCTTCACACTTAGCAATCACTCATCGGGGTGATGTCATAGTAGAGTATAGAGTGTTGCTTGAATTATTGAGATGTTGCAAGATGCAGTTTATGAAAAGATAATTGGCATTTTCGCTCACATCTTAGCAAAATAATATAAAAGCTTACTTTTTCAATTTCCTATACATTTTCAAGTTCCTGCACACACCTGAGACATATAAGACGCGCACAAGGTTTTAGTGTGTTACCACTTCTTCCATACAACCTAATCTCGAATAAAGTATTCACCTTTTCTATGGTGATATATTTTTATTTCTGACAGTAAGCACCTATGCTATGTGCGTGGTTCTCCCAGTGAAGCGCTGTTAGCCGTTCTAAGAAATGACTACTTTCCCTGCCTTTCTTTCTGTTTCTCCCAATCGTTCATTCCACGCGCTCTGTTTATGCTTGCTTATGGAGAAAGGGGACGTGATGGTTGGTTGCAGACTCATGCCACATGGAATAGCAGTGATTAGTCGGGCCGCAGTTCGCGGACCGGCTACCGAACAATCCGGTCGTGAAAGGGTGCACACGGTGCTTTCACCCGGCGAAGGCATCAACAGCCGGTCCACGTATAGACGGGCCAATCCGGTAATAGCGTCGAGGCGCGCGACCGCTCTTGCGGCGGCCATTTTGTGCGTTCTGCGACCGAGCGGGGCGGTTTATGCGCGCTTATCTTGAAGCCAATGACGGGTGCCAGAGTGGCGTTGTAAATAAAACAATGACCTCGTAAAACACGAGCTCCCAACAAGCATATAAAGATTGCGTTGGAAGCAAAGGACTCGAGAAGCGCCACGTGAGGAGGCAGGGAAGAAGTGGGCCACTTGAGCATGTTTTTTTTTTCTTTATTTGCGTCTCATGTTCACATCGTCTCTCCGTTCATATTGGTTCTTTTTTCTTCTGCCATGTGGTGCCGTATCAGGTAGGGGAGCCGCTCGTCCTGCTACCGGGGCCTCACCACGAAGCGAGGGCCTGTAAACGCCGGGCTGGCCTTTATCGCGACAACGTAACATAGCCGGGTACGCGTGGCTTCCCCTTTTATTGCCCTGATTTGTTTCCACCGAATTCCGCTGAGTAGTAACAATGTACGGATCCGGTATAGGAGATTGTGAGCGGGCCTGCATCTCCCCTTCGAGCTGCGGGACATCCCGCGGCCCCCGTTTAAAGCAGGATTACGGGCCGGACTATCACCTAATGCTCGCTGGGCTGCGTATGCGACGGTGCATCTGAACGTGAGACTGCATCGCGATGAAAGTGTGTTCCACGAAATTGAACGCCCGGACCCCAGCGGCTTGGGGTACTTGTTACATGGTTTTTGGCTATCTCGGAATCGCTTTGCCAAGAACGCGAATTTTCTGGTTTTTGCCTGTCCCCGAATTGAAATGTTTTACTCAATGTGGTTTGATTTCGCCGATAAATAAGTCTGTTTGCCATGTGAGCTATTACAATAAATGCCTGTCTAATGCTTCAGGGTCTGACTGCAGATATTTTATTTCGGAACCATCCCCTCTATATCTGTGATGTTCTACTACTTTTCCAAACAAAAAAAAAAACTAAATTGAATTGAATTTTAAAAAAACACCCATCTTTGTGGCTTTAGCAGGAGCTGCAGACTAAAGACAACACGATGCGTCCCTTGAGTCAAAATGGTTTTCCGTTCATGCAATATCCCTATTGTTTTTTTCTTTGTTCTTTTCAATGCGGGTACGTGCTTCCCTGCATTTAACGAGCAAAAACAGAGTCGGTTCGATTATAAAAGGGCTTCACAATACGATTGGATTCAGCCTGAGGGTGAATGGGCAGAAAAATTGAAAGTTAAATGATGGATATATTCAGTGTGTAATTTGGCTTCCCGTTTTCTAAATATTTTTTTAATATTTCTAATATTGTTTTCTAAATATTGTTTTTTTTACTAAATTTTGACAGTGAAGTAACAAACACAAATGCCAATATGCGTCTTCTTTTCTTCCTCTTGCGCGCGAGCACTATAGAGTTATCAGGGTAATGAAATAGATGTACTAATGTAGATGTACTAACGCTCTACAATTACTTATTACATTCTGCGTGACGAACGCTGTTGTGACTGTCTGCACGCGTAGCACCTGTAGTGTTGTTCTTTGTTCCTTTTATTTTTCATTTCTGCGTTCTTCTCCAGGCTAGGATAGCAAAAAGAATGAAACCTGGTTGGCATTATTGCTTGTGCGCTTCTTTTTCATTCTGTCTCATGTCAGTGGAATAGTGTGTCGTTAAAACGACACATATTTCGTAATCAAATGCACTGCATGTGATCCAGCTGCTTAAAACTCAATCTGTCTCTAAGCTGCCTACTAGCGATGCCGGCGAATGGACAGATTAAACTAAGCTCCCTTTGGGGTTATCAGGTTTGGGCCTGTTGAAGAATACGCACAAAGAACTTCTAGTACGACCTCCATTCCTGAACCCAGAAATGACCTTTAACTTTCTCAGCATCATTTAACCCCCCCCCCCCTTTCATAAAAAAAAGAAAGAAACCTTTGGCCGAAGCCAAACTTTGTTTATCACACCTTGTGTTCTTTTACTATAAAGCCACTCTTCATTTTCTTGTAAGCGCTTTTTGTAAGCGCTGCGTGAAATAGTATACGATAAAAAGAAATTTGACATGAATCAATGACACTGAACTCTACGAACAGCACATTATATTTATTGTCTGCGGCTTGTGTTTCGGGACACTAAAGCGCAAAAAAACCCAGGGTGAGAAAAAAATTATTTTGTAGCAGTGGCTACCAGCTCGATATGGCATTATTACCGGAGAAGACGCCCAGACGCTTCCAATCTTTTTGATGAGTATGGACCCTGTCAGTGAACATCGTGTGCTCGCATGTGTTCATGAATTCCATACGAGTGTCCGCATTAATTGCGTGTGCCCATAGTACAATAGGTGATTGCATGTCTTTGGCTATAAGGCAACGCTCAGCACCTACATACTCGACTACTTTCAAGGAACAGTGATGCACATCTCATGACTGGAACTGGCGCTTTCAAACGTTGGGGCCTTGCGCGATAGCCTTATGGTTACGGTGCTCTGTCGCTGGTCTAAAAATTAAAGACGTGGATACATTCTGAAGAACGGGAGCCACATTTCATTGGAGGCGAAATGCTAGAAGCTCGTGTGCTGTGCGAGTTCAGTGCACGTCATAGAAACACTGGAGGTAGAAATTATTCGCAGCACAACGCTACGGTGCCTCTCGTAGCCTTTGTTGCTTTGAGGCGTGTAACGTCAGAACTTGACCAGTTAACGAACGCTTAGACTTACCGCATTCAAATAACCTGAATGCTGAAGCGAAGCTTCTGTTCGAGATGGGGAAATCATTGTGTATCTACTGTGTACTTGTCCTCGTTGCTATATTCCCAATACCTCCCTTACAGAAAAGTGACAGCCTGTTTGTACCTGTACAACTCAGAGTTACTACAACAATGTCCGCGACCGTCGCTGGTGGAAAAGGTGCTTGCGTATAGCACAGTTCTTTATGAAAGGGTCGGTTAGGTTGGTGCACTGCACCGGCGAGATTGACCATTCCTTATCACCCTGAGCATTCTACCGTCCATTTGCACTGCTACCACTTTCTCCTGCTTTTTGTTTCTTTCGAT